>CM022298.1:715420090-716062477 GCA_011799875.1 Thinopyrum elongatum
AAAAATTTATATTACGTGCTGAAATTTCCTGTTACTTGTAACTATGGGAAAACACTTCCTTTGAGGGGTTTTATGTTCGGGGGGTTTAGTCACCTCGGACGACATAGCAAAAAGAGTCTCCTCAACCTACACACCCACTGAGATAGTGGTTTTGAGATTTCCTTCGGGTTATGATAGAGTAAACTGCTAGCTAATCCTTATCCGGAGAGGAACATGACATCCCGATATGCACTAATTTCTAGATGAAGTTGTGGATTATTAAGCTTGACGGTTTACACGGGATGAAGTTAAGAAGAACATTTTCCCTTGATCTTGGGGGAAAAGCATTGGGAAAGGCATAGGCTATGTGATGATATTGGAAACTTGGGGATGGAATGGAGAAGCGTTTGAAATTGGAATTTCATCGGAATATTTTATTCATACTATGAATCTAGTTCATCGTGATCGGAATTACTATTATATATATATATATATTTTGGCTCGTGAAGGAGGAAAGCATGCTCAAGTTGGGGGAGGCTTAAATTGGGGAGGCTTAAATATATGATGTTACATGACACCAATAATGAGCTCTCGAAAAAAATTATCTTACAAAAATTTTATGCTCGGCGTTCTCATGTGATCAACCATGCTCGATTCTCTTTCACTGACTATTTATGAAGAAAACTATTGAATTCAGATGGGAAAACTTCTGAAAGGAATTTAACACAAACTCCGAAGATTGGGAACTCGATAAAGGTAATGAATCAGGTATAAACCCTTAAGTTCGATTGTGTTAAATATTTTAGGGATACTGATGATTTTCCCAGGTTAGCACTAAATATGGACTTGAATTCTGAGATAGTAGCCTCTTTTTGTGATCATTCGCTACTCAGTGATCTCCCTAAGGAGAATGTGGTTTTTTGAAATGTCATCCACCATTAAAGAAAAGTTGCAGAGACAGTTATTTATAGGTTAAGGATGAAACTATCATTAAACAAATGTGGATCACTTGTGCTTCTCGTACATTGAAACAACCACTTTCCCTGTTAGGATAACCGGAACATGCTAAGTGTCGACCGTGCTGGTTAACAAAAAGTTAATATTAGAGCACTCTAGACCTTCTGAAAAAAAGGAAAGGAGACCGGCACGGCGAGGGGGGGGGGAAAAGGGGGGGGGGGGGGGAGGGAAGGGGGAATGGGGGAGAAAGGGGGGAAGGGATGGGGGAGACAGGAGGAGGATGTGTAATATTAGGAAAAGGGGTAAAAATTTGGGGAGGGAGGGCGGGGAAGGGAGAAAAGGGAGTGGTGGAGGTGGGAGGAGGGGGGGGGGGGGGAAAGGGGGAGGGGAGGGGGGGGGGGGAGGGAGAAAAGGGGGGGGGGGAGGGAAAGGGGGGTGGGGGGGGGAGTTAGAAAGGGGGGGGGAAAAGGGGGGGGAGGAGGAGGGAAAAGTGGGGGGAATAGTTCGGAAGGGAGAAGGAGGAGGGGGGGAAAAGGGGGAAAGGATGGAGGGAGAGGGAAAGGGGGGGGGGGAAATAGGAGGGGGGGGAGGGAGGAGGAAAAGGGGGGGGGGGGGAAGGAAAGGAAGGGAGGTAAGAGAGGGGGAGGGGGGTGGGGGGGGGGGGGGGGGGGGGGGTGGGGAGGGGGGAGGAGGAGGGGTGGGGGGGGGTGAAAGTGGGAAGGAAGGTATTATTATTTGTGTTTTTTTTTTATAAAGTTTTTTTTTTATTTTAAAGATCTCTGGGTCGATAATATCGATGGGCTTGTTATCATTTCTGTGATGAAAGCTGAGGATTGCCAAACCCGATATTAAGATAAGAATAGACCTGTTGTTGGCATGCCGTTGTCTCAGTTAAAATAGGAGATCAATGTTACATGGTTTATGCGATAGGGTGCTAGTGTTCAGTGCTATTCTTTTATTTATACCAAGAAATTATGAATGTATTGCACCCGGAGAAATAGAAGATATGGACGTTACTATTAAACTTGGCTAATAGAGACACTATCACACCACTTGGGATTGTCAGAGATGTTGAAGTCTTGTGTGGGAAGATAAAATATCCCACTAACTTTCTAGTTCTTGGTTCCCCACAAGATGTTTTGACCCACATATATTGGTAGACCTTTCTGAACACTGTCAATGCTAAGATAGATAACAAGAAAGAAACTGTCAGTGTTAATTTTGGTGATGTGTCTATGAGTTTAATTTTTAAGTTTTGTAGGCCAACCTCATGATTAAAGAATGCCTACTAATGATGAAAATATGGTCTTTCTGCTATTGCCGTCCCACCTACTGATCCGTTAGAACAATATTGCTAGACCATGAAAATGATATGCACTTGCATGAAAGAAATGAAATAGACAAAATACTTTGATAAACAACCTATCCTTAAACACAATTTTCTTGTTGAAACTCTAGGAGGTCCTCCTCACCTAAGGGTGATCCTTTTTTGAATGAAACAACTACCTGATCCTTTGAAATATGCTTACCATGATGATGAAAGAAGATATATCATGTTATATTAGTGCTAACCTTATAGAGCATGAAAGAAAGAAAAGAGATTATTGAAAATTCTAAGGAAGCGCCGTGCTGCTATTGGATATTCTCTTGAAGATCTAAGGGCATCAGTCCTACTCTCTGCCAGCACAATATTAATATGGAACCCGATGCTAAACAGTTGTTGGTCACCAAGACGATTAAATCCTAAGATGAGAAGAGATAAAGAAGTGGAAGAACTAAAATTACTAAAGCTTCTGGAAGCAGGTATAAGTTATCCTATAGCTGATAGTAGATGGGTAAGTCATGTTCACTGGGTCCATAGAGGGAGGAGGTATTACTCTTGTTCCTAATGATAAAAATGACTTATCCCGCAAAGAATTGTGACGATTATAGAATGGAATAATTTAGAAAATTAAGTAAAGCCACTAGAAAGGATCATACCCTTTACCTTTTATTGATCAAATGTTAGAAAGATTGTCAAAGCACACACACTTTTGCTTTCTTGATGAATATTCTGGTTTCTCTCAAACCTGTATCACAACTGATCAAGAAAAACCACTTTTACTTGTCCTTTTGGAACTTATGCTTATAGATGTATGCCTTTGGTTTATGTAAGCACCTGCTACCTTTCAAAGATGTATGACTACTATATTCTCTGACTTTGTGAAAAGATTGTTGAGGTTTCATGGATGATTCTTGTTTACGGAACTTCTTTTGATGATTGCTTAAGCAACCTTCAGCGAGTTTTGCAGAGATGTGAACAAACTAATCTTGTTTTGAATTGGGAGAAGTGCCATTTTATGGTTAATGAAGGGAGGATCGATGAAAAGCTGGGACAAGATGAATTTTCTAACGGAGGTATTTGAGAAAATGCCATGTCCCAAAGAGTTTAAAGGTATTAGAAGTTTCCTTGGTCATGCTGGTTTCTATAGACGGTTTATTAAAGACTTCTCTAAAATTTCAAGGCTCTTAGTAATCTCTGGCAAAAAGATGTTCCCTTTGTCTTTGATGATGATTGTGTGGACGCCTTTGAAAACACTTAGAAAGGCTTTGACCTATGCACAAATTGTCAACCACCTGATTGAACTTACCATTGAAAATAGTGTGATGCTAGTGATTATGTTGTTTGGTGCTGTCTAGGACAAAGAGTGACAAGAAATTAAATGTTATCCATTATGCTAGCAAAACTTAGAGAGTGCTCACAAGAAGAAATTATGCTACTACTGAGAAAGAATTTTTAGCAGTTGTGTTGCTTGTGATAAATTTAGATCTCACATTGTCGATTCTAAAGTGATTGTTACACACCGATCATGGGCTATCAAATACCTTATGGAAAAAGAAAGATGTAACCCTAGACTCACTAGGTGGGGTTCTTTCTTGCTACAGAATTTGACTTGCATCTCAATGATAGGAAGGAGATGAGAATCCCGTAGCGTGATAAACTTGTCTAGGTTAGAAAAATATTCTTGATGACCCACTACCTATTGATGATAGCTTCCCTGATGAACAACTAGCTATCATAAATGCTTTCATAACAATCCTTGGTAGCAGACTATGCTAATTATATGTTGCTAAATTTATACCACCTAGTTTTACTTACCAACAAAGAGAAAATTCTTCTATGATTTAAGACATTACTTTTGGGATGACCCACATCTTTATGAAGAAGGAGTAGATGGTATATTAGACGTTGTATACCTAAGCATGAACAGGAAGAAATCCTACGGAAATGTCACTCGAAGCCTATGGAGGACACCATGCTGGAGATAGAACTGCACATAAGGTATTCAGTCTTGTTTTATTGGCCCTACTCTCTTCAAGGATGCTCGTAAGTTTGATTTATCTTGTGATGAATGTCAAAGAATTGTAATATTGGTAGACCAGGAAATGCCTATGAATATTCACTTGTTATTGAACCATTTGATGTTTGGGGCTTTGATTATATGGGACCTTTTCCTTCCTCTAAGGGGTAAACACATATTTTTGTTGCTGTTGATTATGTCACCAAGTGGGTAGAAACAGATTCCAACTAGTACTGCTGATCACAACAACCTCCATTAAAATGCTTAAAGAGTTATTTCCCGAGGTTTGGAGTCCCTAGATATTTGACGACTAATGGTGGTTCACATTTTATTCATGGTGCTTTTCATAAATTGCTTGCTAAATTGATGTCAACCATAGAATTGCTCACCTTATCACCCTCAATCTAGTGGACAAGTTGAACTTAGCAATAGAGAAATAAAATTAATACATGCAAAAGACTGTCAACAAGGTCTAGGAAAGAATTGGTCTAAGGAACTTGATGATGCACTTGGGCTTATAGAACAGCTTATAAAAATCCTATGGGAATGTCTCCATATAAATGTTTATGGAAAGGCTTGTCATTTGCCTCTTGAGTTAGAACATAAAGCATATTGGCAATTAAAGAACTCAATATGACTTAAACTTGCCGGTGAAAAGAGGTTTATTGAATTAGCTCATTAGATGAATGGAGAACCCAAGATGATGAAAATGCCCAATGTTCAAAGAAAAAGTTAAAAGATGGCATGACAAAGAATCCAAAAGAGAGAATTAAAGTGGGTGAGTATGTTCAATTTACATTCTCGTCTTAGATTTTTCGCAGAGGAAAATTTCTCTCTAAATGGGAAGGACCATACATCAATGAAGAAGTTTGTCACTCTGGGGCTATCAAGCTCAATAATGCCGAAGGCACTAATCGAAGGTGGTCATTGGACAAAGAATTAAACACTATATCTCAGGTACACCTATTAATTGAAACTAACATTGTTCAAACCATGACACCGGGAGGAATACATAAAAGAGACCTTCCAGAACACTCCAGAACCCTGAAAAGGAAGTGATACGTGATACGGTAAGTAAACCGACTCCAAAAATTCTGCAAAAATATTTTCTATCAGTTTTGGAATATTAGAAAAAAAAAAATAAAAATAAGAAACACCTGAGAAGGCACCCCCGGTGCCCACTAGGCACCAGGGCGCGGCTGCGACCTGGCGCGCCTGGTCCCCTCGGGAACCTTCCGACTCTGTTTTCCAATGGTATACTTGTTTTCCAAGATAAAAATTTCTTTAATACTCCGGGAGATTTCACCACCGCATCGCGGAGAAATCCTCTATTTTTGTTTCGTGTGTTTTCGTTAGATCTAGATCGCCATGGCTTACTAAGCTCTCCAAGGACAAGTTCTACAGAGAAGGTCATCAACCCTACCTATGGAGGGTGATGAAGCACGCTCAAGCCTTGAGACACGTGAGGGGGGAGGTCGATCGGGAGTGTTCAAGGCCCCAAGAAGACGGGAAGCGTGGAGGCCAGGCTCAAGGCGGTGGAACAGGAGATCTTCAAGTGCCAAGGGATGGTTTAGCTTGGACTTAGTGCCAACACATCCATGATCAAGGAATTCACCGTGATCAAAAGGTGGATGGCCAGTCCATGAACGACATCGTCTTCCATTCAACGAATGAATCAATTATCTTCAAGGCCAAATTTATGGTCTCCAAAATCCAAATTTCAAGTATGAAGCAAGGTTCAAAGCCGGAAGACAAGCCTACCACTACTCATCACCATCATCACCAAAGAAGGAGACTTGAGTACATGGGTATGGGCACTCCCCTTGGCTTTCGCCAAGCTGGGGAGATGCCCCGGTATCGTCTCACCATCATTTTTATTATCTTTGCCCATCTTAGTCGATCTTTAGTTATTTATGATTTAGTTGAATAAAAGTTTAGTATGATTTATTTTCCAAGTGCTAGTTTGTTATCTGATATAGTAATCAAGTTGAGAGTTATATAATGAAGTTTAGTTGAGTTTTTGCTTCTTTACTTTTATGCTTGAACCAAAATAAAGAAAATAATAAAAAGATCATATGCATCTTATGGAAAGTAATGACATTACATAATGAAAATTTAAGTGGTAAAATTTATTGAAAGTTGACAAACATAGCATGGTCAATGATGCAATTCATGAAAGAGTTAATAAGGGAAGAGAAGATTCATATGCAAATACACTATCTTGGATATCTATTATCTGTGAGCCCCCATTAAGTATTTTATGCCAAATTGTTGACGTTGGACAAGGAAGACAACGTAATGAGTTATGTTTGTTCATATTCACGTAGAAGTTATATTGTCATAGATCCTCCAAAAGTGGTGGTGCTGCCCAATATCTTTGCTAGCCAAAATCGCACCAAGTAGAGATACTACTTGTGCATCCAAAAACCTTAAACTGAAGAAATAAAAATTGTAATCAGTGCACCATACTACCTATGGATTGACTAAGATCCTTCAAGTGAAGTGTCATTCGGTGCAAAAGGCAATAAAAATTGCCTCTAAATATGTATGATCTTTTAGTGTAAGGGAAAAAAGCGTTGTACAAACTTGTATGGCAAAGTAATAAAAGCAACGGACTACATAATAAAGGTTGTATCATAAGGGGCAATATAACGTGAAGTTCTTTTGCACTAAGAGATTGTGCATCCAAAAACAAAAAGCGATGACAACCTCTGCTTCCCTCTGTGAAGGCCTATCCTCTACTTTTACGTACTTACTTATGCAAGAGTCAATAGTGATTCTCTCCTATTCTTTTTTTATTTTTTTCCTTTCGCAAGAATCAGGTGTGGGGAAAAATCTAGGCACATATATCCAGTTGGATGTGAGTGATCGGAGTTATTATTGTGACATCACCCTTGAGGTGAATATGTTGAGAGGCAAAATTATAAGCCCCTATCTTTCTATGTGTTAGGCCGAAACTCTTTGCTCCATACATATGATGTGAGTGTTAGCAATCATAGAAGGATGTGGTTGAGTATGTGGACTTGCCAAAAAGGCTCCGACAAGTGACCCTTCCTGAAAATATGATGAATGCAATTGCATTGTTGACTGAGAACATAGTTTGTTAGTTTTCAAGAAATTTTTTTCTTTATACTTTGATGTTGTGATGAATTGTTACTTGATTTGAGAAGCTATATGATAAAGTTTATTGCTGTTATAATAATGATCATGATGCTACTACGTCGTATTTTGTTTTTATCGACACCTTCTCTCTCTCTTCTAACATGTGGACATGATTATCGATATCGGCTTTCGCTTGAGACAAGTGAGGTCTAAGCTTGGGGGAGTTGATATGTCCATTTTGCATCATGTTCCTACTGGTATTTATAGTGTTTTTATTCAATATAAAACTTTGTGGAGTAATTATAATGCCTTTTCTCTCATAATATGCAAGGTTTACACAAAGAGGGAGAATACCGGCAGCTGGAATTCCGGACCTAAAAAAGCAGCACGTCAGAGATACCATTCTGCACATCTCCAAATAAACTTTAATTTTACGAAGAATTATTTTCCAAATTTAAGAATTATTGAGAAAAAAAAATAACAGAGGGGGCCACCCAGGTGCCCACTAGGCACCAGGGCACGCCTGCCCCCCCCCCCCCAAGGAGCGCCCTCTGTGGGTAGTGGGGCCCCTGGCCAGCGTCCGGTGCCCATGTTCGGCACATAAGCCCATTTGCCCTAGAAAAAAGAGTAGCGGAATTTCGGAGAGGCGCCGTCGAGGCGGAAGTTGGGCAGGAGCATTTCTTCTCTCCGGCGGAGCGATTTCGCCGGGGTACTTCCCTCCGGGAGGGGAAATCAAAGCCATCGTCATCACACAACAACCCTCTATGTGGGTGGGCCAATCTTAATCAAAATCTTCAACAGCACCATCTCATCGCAAACCCTAGTTCATCTCTGTGTTCAGTCTTTTGAAATTTCTAGTTGATGCTAGATGGTTTATTTGGTGGAAGATTATATGTTCAGATTCAATCACATTCAATACCCCTGTTGAGCATGAACTACGTTTTGTGAGTAGTGTTATTTTGTTCTTGAGGACATGGGAGAAGTCTTGTCATAAGTAATCAAGTGAATTTGATATTCGTCCGATATTTTGATGGTATGTATGTTGTGATCCGCTAGTGGTGTTATGTGAACGTCGACTAGATGACACTTCACCATTTGGGCTAAGGGAATGCATTGTGGAGTAATATTAGATGATGGGGTTGCTAGAGTGACAGAAGCTTAAACCCTAGTTTATGCGCTATTCCGTAAGGGGCTGATTTGGATCCATGAGTTAATGCTCAGGTTAGATTTTTCTTAATCTTAATCGTAGTTGCGGATGCTTGCGAGAGGGGTTAATCATGTATCCTTGGAATGTCATTTTATTTTGTTTTGCTAGCTTTTTAATAAAATACTTAAGATCTGAAATTTTTAAATGAGAGAGAGTCCTCACATAGCTACCTATTTACTAACTACTTATTTGATCTCACTTATATCTTTTTTGTCATTTACTCTTGTGCTTCACTTATTTCATGAGTAAATTATTGAATGAATTGAATATCCTGAAGTTGAAATTATATATTATGCTTCATATGCGTATCATACCTAGTAGTAGCTTCACATTGGGTTTAGAAAGAAAAATCTTGTGGAAGTTGATAATCAGAATATTGGTCGTACAAGCAGTTCATGATTGATTAGTAAGGAAGGAACTTTCACACATAAAATAATTATCATGGACATCTTTTATGATGTGAATACCCATTAATTATTTTCAAACTTGAGGAAATTAGTTGAAGTCGGACAAGGAAGACAACGTAATGAGTTATGTTTGGGTATATTTGCAAATAGAATATATTGTTATGGATCCTAACATGTGGTGTTTTGCTTAGGAGTGTGTAGCCAAAAATTCGTACTAAGTAGAATACTACTTTGTGCATCCAAAAACCCTATACAAAGTTTTTTGACATGAGAGCCACTATATCTACCTATGGATTGAATAAGATCCTTCAAGTAAGTTGTCATCGGTGCAAAAAGCAATAAAAATTGCTCTAAAATATGTATGCTATTTTATGCAAGGGAAAAAATGCGTTGTACGAACTTGTGATGGTAAAGAAATAAAAGTGACGGACGGCATAATAAATGTTGCTATCACAAGAGGCAATATAACATAGACGTTCCTTTGCATTAAGGGCTTGCACATCCAAAAATAAAAAGTGCATGACAACCTCTGCTTCCTCTGCGAAGGGCCTATCTTTTACTTTATGTATTTACTTTTATGCAAGAGTCAATAGTTACTTTTCATTTCAACCTCAATTATCTCTAGTTGGCAAGCATCATGTGGTGGGGAAAGATCGAGGCAACTATGGCCAGTCAAATATATTTGATCATGAATCATTATTGTTTACAATTATCTCATGATAAATAAGTTGGAAGGCGAAACATAAGCCCCTATCTTCTTGTGCTTGATGGATGCTATTTGTTCTAAAAATATGATGTGAGTACTAGCAATCATAGAAGACTAGCTATATGAAACTGAGTATGTGGAGCTCTTACTTAGACTTTGTTGAAAATAAGTTGAATTGCAATTGTTTGGTGACTAAGAACATAGGTTGTTAAGTTCAAGAGAATGCATTGTTTGAACCATAACATGTGAATTGATTGCTACTTTATCACGATGTGTTTATGAGATGAACTACTATTATGATATATAATGATGCTAGAAAAAGTGATTAGAGTTATCATTGATCAAACTTATGCACTATGCTAGCATTCACACTTCATAAAATATTATTTTATCATTTACCTACTTGAGGACGAGCAGGAATTAAGTGGGATGCTGATACGTCCCAATGTATCTTGGACTACGGAATATCTCTTTCAAAAACACATCAGTTTTCTTGACCCACTCTGTTTGTACTTGATTCCGACGGAAAAAAAAACCACTATACATCCACTGTTATCTGCCATCTCTGCTTTATTGGAAGCCACACAGCAAATTAAGGATTCATTTAAATTACTACATCAATATTTTATTTTTTACAAGGTTGACGAGAAACGACATTTAATCCACCTACATCTCTAATAGGTAAAGATGGGTCCTAACCCACCGAGAATGTGGTAGATTGAGTACGTTTCCATGCTCTACCCCATTCCGAGACAAAATTTCGGCAGCACCTCCCCGCTCTGTTCCAAATACACGTCTCGGCAAAATGCCGAGAGAATGTGCATCCGGAGAACAATAGGAGGCGCCGCCGAAATCCTGTCTCGGAAGGGGTAGAGCATGAACATCGTACCCAATTACACATCTCGGGCTGTCCTGGAAAGCGCTGGACAATCCGAAAGAGCTGCGGTGATAAATATGCAATTGAATGCATATTTATCGATGCAACCCTTTCGGACGGGAGACCTAGGTTACGCGACTTGATGTGGAAAATTTAATCTAGTGACATGATTAAAAGAACGTATGAGGAGATGGATTTGTAGCTCACCGTCGGATGTAGATGATGTAGTCGATCAGCGAAGGGACAATCGAAGACCAAGAGCTCCAACGTCAACGATCACTCCACCGAAGGCAACACCAGAAATCCTCTAAATTCCACCAAATGAAAAAAATTAGGTCATCACATCACATATAAAGCATCATCACACATCACATCAATCACAAACTTTTTTTAGCAAGACAACATGATGAAGTAAAACACTCATCATATCCAAATTTAACTTCGTCTATTCTTCACAAAAAGTGTACTCTTCCCTCTCATCTCATCTTCACAATACATATATCTATAACATTGAGTATGTATCTAAAACGTAGGAAAACTACACAAATCCTATCACTAACATCTATCTACCACATGTGCACTAAACTTTTTTCACATTTATACTCTCTTCCATTCATTTCATGTATCAACACCATCACTAATCATCTAGGAGTATGAAGATAGCACACACACACACACAAAAATAAAAACTAGCACAAAAAAACAAGGGGCTGAAAGAGAAGGGCCCGGGCAGCTCGGGGAACCGCGGACGCAGTCGGCACGCAGCGGCCGGAGGGCTGGGGTAAGGGAGGCGCGACAAGTACGGGGCCTCCATTCCTCTCTCCACAGAAACTAGATCAGCTCCAGAAGAACGGGGCTCCGATTTTCGGGGGACAAGGAGAAGAGTGGTTAGGGATGTGGGCAGGAAATTAGAAGGGGGGCCCTTGGATTACCCTAGACGAAAGGAGGAGGGAGTAGGGAAGTGCAGGCCCACGAACCCCAATATCCCCTACCCTCCCTACCTGTTCTCGGCTTCCCTTTACCTTTCCTTAGCGATTTCCTAACTTTAGGTATATGGTTTTTCAAGGAAGGAGGGGATCAAGAAATGGGGAGGGAATAGGGATAGAGGACTCGGCAAGAAGGATGGGGTGAGGCTAAAGGCGTTGGAAGGAAGAGGAGCCCGAGAATGAGGGAGGGGAAGAGCTGGTAGGAGCCGGTAAAGGGTCCCCACCCGAGAGCCGGAGGGAGCCACGGTTATGGGAAGAGAGGGGGCCGAGGGGAGGGGCAAGGAGGAAAAGGGGGGGGGGCTTAGTCGGCCGACCCGCCGCCCTCGCCCCTCCCTCGCGCCAGCGCAGCCGCCCCCGCCTCGGCCTCCTCGACCCTGGCCCGCCCTGCGTGGACGCCGCCCCGGCCGGCCCACGCCCTAGCCTGGCCGGCCCCCTGCTGGTCCGACCGACCGGACCCTCTGCTCCGGCGACCGCCCCCTGCTGCTGCGATGGTCGTCCCCTGCCCCGACCTGAACCCCCTCACCATCCCCTGCCCAACCGCCCCCTGCTCTGGTAAGAACAATTTTTTTTTTACATTTTTTGTGTAGTAATGTTGTAGATGAATGCATATATATAGTAATAGATGATTAGATAGATGGATGTTAGATAGATGAATGAAATGGAAGAGAGTATAAATGTGAAAAAAGTTTAGTGCACAATGTGAGATAGATAGATGTTAGATGAATGGATATTTGTGTAGTTTTACTACGTTTTTAGATACATACTCAATGTTATAGATATATGTATTGTGAAGATGAGATGAGAGGGAAGAGTACACTTTTTGTGAAGATAGATAGACGAAAGTTAAAATTTGGATATGATGAGTGGTTACTTCATCATGTTGATCTTGCTAAAAAAAGTTTGTGATATGATGTGATGTGTGATGATGCTTTATATGTGATGTGATGACCTAATTTTTTTCATTTGGTGGAATTTAGAGGATTTCTGGTGTTGCCTTCGGTGGAGTGATCGTTGACGTTGGAGCTCTTGGTCTTCGATTGTCCCTTCGCTGATCGACTACATCATCTACATCCGACGGTGAGCTACAAATCCATCTCCTCATACGTTCTTTTAATCATGTCACTAGATTAAATTTTCACATCAAGTCGCGTAACCTAGGTCTCCCGTCCGAAAGGGTTGCATCGATAAATATGCATTCAATTGCATATTTATCACCGCAGCTCTTTCGGATTGTCCAGCGCTTTCCAGGGACAGCCCGAGGATGTGTAGATTGGGTACGATGTTCATGCTCTACCCCGTTCCGAGACAGGATTTCGGCGGCGCCTCCCTATTGTTCTCCGGATGCACATTCTCTCGGCATTTTGCCGAGACGTGTATTTGGAGAACAGCGGGGAGGTGCTGCCGAAATTTTGTCTCGGAATGGGGTAGAGCATGGACAACGTACTCAATCTACACATTCTCGGGTGGGATTAGGACCCATCTTTACCTATTAGAGATGTAGGTGGATTAAATGTCGTTTCTCGTCAACCTTGTAAAAAATAAAATATTGATGTGAGTAATTTAAATGAATCCTTAATTTTGCTGTGTGGCTTCCAATAAAGCAGAGATGGCAGATAATCAGTGGATGTATAGTGGGTTTTTCCGTCGGAATCAAGTAACAACAGAGTGGGTCAAGAAAACTGATGTGTTTTTGAAAGAGATATTCCGTAGTCCAAGATACATTGGAGACGTATCAGCATCCCCAAGCTTAATTCCTGCTCGTCCTCAAGTAGGTAAATGATAAAATAAATAATTTATGAAGTGTGAATGCTAGCATAGTGCATAAGTTTGATCAATGATAACTCTAATCACTTTTTCTAGCATCATTATATATCATAAATAGTAGTTCATCTCATAAAACACATCGTGATAAAGTAGCAATCAATTCACATGTTATGGTTCAAACAATGCATTCTCTTGAAACTTAACAACCTATGTTCTTAGTCACCAAACAATTGCAATTCAACTTATTTTCAACAAAGTCTAAGTAAGAGCTCCACATACTCAGTTATCATATAGCTAGTCTTCTATGATTGCTAGTACTCACATCATATTTTTAGAACAAATAGCATCCATCAAGCACAGAGAAAGATAGGGGCTTAATGTTTCGCCTTCCAACTTATTTATCATAGAGATAATTGTAAACAATAATGATTCATGATCAAATATATTTGACTGGCCATATGTGCCTCGATCTTTCCCCACCACATGATGCTTGCCAACTAGAGAATAATTGAGGTTGAAATGAAAAGTAATACTATTGACTCTTGCATAAAAGTAAATACATAAAGTAAAAGATAGGCCCTTCGCAGAGGGAAGCAGAGGTTGTCATGCACTTTTTATTTTTGGATGTGCAAGCCCTTAATGCAAAGGAACGTCATGTTATATTGCTCCTTGTGATAGCAACATTTATTATGCCGTCCGTCACTTTTATTTCTTTACCATCACAAGTTCGTACAACGCATATTTTCCCTTGCAATAAAATAGCATACATATTTTAGGAGCAATTTTTATTGCTTTTTGCACCGATGACAACTTACTTGAAGGATCTTATTCAATCCATAGGTAGATATAGTGGGCTCTCATGTCAAAAAACTTTGTTTAAGGGTTTTTCGGATGCACAAGTAGTATATCTACTTAGTACGAATTTTTGGCTAGCACAAGCTCCTAAGCAAACACCACATGTTAGAGGATCCATAACAATATAACTTCTATGCAAATATACCCAAACATAACTCATTACGTTGTCTTCCTTGTCCGACTTCAACTAATTTCCTCAAGTTTGAAAATAATTAATGGGTATTCACAATCATAAAAGATGTCCATGATAATATATTTATGTGTGAAAGTTCTCTTCCTTATACTAATCAATCATGAACTGCTTGTACGACCAATATTCTGATTATCAAACTTCACAAGATTTTTCTTTCTAAACCCAATGTGAAGCTACTACTAGGTATGATACAAGCATATGAAGCATAATATATAATTTCAACTTCAGGATATTCAATTCATTCAATAATTTACTCATAGGATATAAGTGAAGCACAAGAGTAAATGACAAAAAAGATATAAGTGAAGATCAAATAAGTAGTTAAGTAAATAGGTAGCTATGTGAGGACTCTCTCTCATTTAAAAATTTCAGATCTTAAGTATTTTATTAAAAAAGCTAGCAAAACAAAATAAAATGACATTCCAAGGATATCATGATTAACCCCTCTCGCAAGCATCCGCAACTACGATATAAGAATTAAGAAAAAATCTAACCTGAGCATTAAACTCATGGATCCAAATCAGCCCCTTACGGAATAGCGCATAAACTAGGGTTTAAGCTTCTGTCACTCTAGCAACCCATCATCTAATAATTACTCCACAATGCATTCCCTTAGGCCCAAAGATGGTGAAGTGTCATCTAGTCGACGTTCACATAACACCACTAAGCGGATCACAACATACATACCATCAAAATATCGGACGAATATCAAATTCACTTGATTACTTATGACAAGACTTCTCCCATGTCCTCAAGAACAAAAGTAACTACTCACAAAACGTATTCATGCTCAACAGAGGGTATTGAATTGCATAATAGATCTGAACATATAATCTTCCACCAAATAAACCATCTAGCATCAACTAGAAGATATAATCAAAGACTGAACACAAGAGATGAACTAGGGTTTGCGATGAGATGGTGCTGTTGAAGATGTTGATTAAGATTGGCCCACCCACGATGAGAGGGTTGTTGGTGATGACGATGGCTTTGATTTCCCCCTCCCGGAGGGAAGTATCCCCGGCGAAATCGCTCCGCCGGAGAGAAGAAAATGCTCCTGCCCAACTTCCGCCTCGAGACGGCGGCACTCCATCCCGAAATTCCGCTACTCTTTTTTCTAGGGCAAATGGGCTTATGTGCCAGAACATGGGCACCGGACGCTGGCCAGGGGCCCCACTACCCACTAGGGCGCTCCTTGGGGGGGGGAGGGGGGCAGGCGTGCCCTGGTGCCTAGTGGGCACCTGGGTGGCCCCCTCTGGTATTTCTTTTCTCCAATAATTCTTAAATATTGGAAAATAATTCTTCGTAAAATTAAAGTTTATTTGGAGATGTGCAGAATTGGTATCTCTGACGTAGCTTTTTTAGGTCCGGAATTCCAGCTGCCGGTATTCTCCCTCTTTGTGTAAACCTTGCATATTATGAGAGAAAAGGCATTATAATTACTCCACAAAGTGTTATATTGAATAAAAACACTATAAATAACAGTAGGAAAACATGATGCAAAATGGACATATCAACTCCCCCAAGCTTAGACCTCACTTGTTCTCAAGCGAAAGCCGATATCGATAATCATGTCCACATGTTTAGAGAGAGAGAGAGAGGTGTCGATAAAAACAAAATACAGACGTAGTAGCATCATGATCATTATTATAACAGCAATAAACTTTATCATATAGCTTCTCATAATCAAGTAACAATTCATCACAACATCAAAGTATAAAGAAAAAAATTTCTTGAAAACTAACAAACTATGTTCTCAGTCAACAATGCAATTGCAATTCATCATATTTTCAGGAAGGGTCACGTGTCGGAGCCTTTTTGGCAAGTCCACATACTCAACCATCCTTCTATGATTGCTAACACTCACATCATATGTATGGAGCAAAGAGTTTCGGCCTAACACATAGAAAGATAGGGGCTTATAATTTTGCCTCTCAACATATTCACCTCAAGGGTGATGTCAACAATAATAACTCACGATCACTCACATCCAACTGGATATATGTGCCTAGATTTTTCCCCACCACATGATTCTTGCGAAAGAGAAAAAAATAAAAAAAAGGAATAGGAGAGAATACTA
The DNA here is from genome assembly GCA_011799875.1 of Thinopyrum elongatum. Lineage (NCBI taxonomy): Eukaryota > Viridiplantae > Streptophyta > Magnoliopsida > Poales > Poaceae > Thinopyrum > Thinopyrum elongatum. The sequence continues at coordinate 715,436,545 of CM022298.1, forward strand.
TTGACTCTTGCATAAAAAGTAAGTACGTAAAAGTAGAGGATAGGCCCTTCACAGAGGGAAGCAGAGGTTGTCATGCGCTTTTTGTTTTTGGATGCACAATCTCTTAGTGCAAAAGAACTTCACGTTATATTGCCCCTTATGATAGCAACCTTTATTATGTAGTCCGTTGCTTTTATTACTTTGCCATCACAAGTTTGTACAACGCTTATTTTCCCTTACACTAAAAGATCATACATATTTAGAGGCAATTTTTATTGCCTTTTGCACCGAATGACAACTTACTTGAAGGATCTTAGTCAATCCATAGGTAGGTATGGTGCACTGATTACAATTTTTATTTCTATCAGTTTAAGGTTTTTGGATGCACAAGTAGTATCTCTACTTGGTGCGGATTTTTGGCTAGCAAAGATATTGGGCAAGCACCACATGTTGGAGGATCTATGACAATATAACTTCTACGTGAATATGAACAAACATAACTCATTACGTTGTCTTCCTTGTCCAACGTCAACAATTTGGCATAAAATACTTAATGGGGGCTCACAGTCATAATAGATATCCAAGATAGTGTATTTGCATATGAATCTTCTCTTCCCTTATTAACTCTTTCATGAATTGCATCATTGACCAATGCTATGTTTGTCAACTTTCAATAAATTTTACCACTTATAATTTTCATTATGTAATGTCATTACTTTCCATAAGATTAGCATATGATCTTTTTCATTATTTTCTTTATTTTGGTTCAAGCATAAAAGTAAAGAAGCAAAAACTCAAACTAAACTTCATTATATAACTCTCAACTTGATTACATATAGATCGAAAGATAACAAAACTAGCACTTGGAAAATAAATCATACTAAACTTTTATTCAACTAAATCATGAAATAACTAAAGATCGAACTAAGATGGGCAAAGATAATAAAAATGATGGTGAGACGATACCGGGGCATCTCCCCCAAGCTTGGCGAAAGCCAAGGGGAGTGCCCATACCCATGTACTCAAGTCTCCTTCTTTGGTGATGATGGTGATGAAGTAGTGGTAGGCTTGTCTTCCGGCTTTGAACCTTGCTTCATACTTGAAATTTTGATTTTGGAGACCATAAATTTGGCCTTGAAGATAATTGATTCATTCGTTGAAGTGGAAGACGATGTCGTTCATGGACTGGCCATCCACCTTTTGATCACGGGTGAATTCCGTGATCATGGAGTGGTTGGCACTAAGTCCAAGCTAAACCATCCCTTGGCACTTGAAGATCTCCTGTTCCACCGCCTTGAGCCTGGCCTCCACGCTTCCCGTCTTCTTGGGGCCTTGAACATCCCCGATGCGGAGCATCCCCTCACGTGTCTCAATGGCTTGAGCGTGCTTCATCACCTCCAGTAGGTAGGGGTTGATGACCTTCTCGTAGAACTTGTCCTTGGAGGAGCTTAGTGAAGCCATGGCGATCTAGATCTAACAGAAAAACAACACGAAACAAAAATAGAGGATTTCTCCGCGATGCGGTGGTGAAATCTCCCGGGAGTATATAAAGAAATTTTTTATCTTGGAAAACAAGTATACCATTGGAAAACAGAGTCGGGAAGGTTCCCGAGGGGACCAGGGCGCGCCAGGTGCGCCAGGCGCGCCCTGGTGCCTAGTGGGCACCTGGGTTGCCTTCTCAGGTGTTTCTTATTTTTATTTTTATTTTTCTAATATTCCAAAACTGATAGAAAATATTTTTGCAGAATTTTTGGAGTCGGTTTACTTACCGTATCACGTATCACTTCCTTTTCAGGGTTCTGGAGTGTTCTGGAAGGTCTCTTTTATGTATTCCTCCGGTGTCATGGTTTGAACAATGTTAGTTTCAACATTAATAGGTGTACCTGAGATATAGTGTTTAATTCTTTGTCCAATGACCACCTTCGGATTAGTGCCTTCGGCATTATTGAGCTTGATAGCCCCAGAGTGACAAACTTCTTCAATGATGTATGGTCCTTCCCATTTAGAGAGAAATTTTCCTGCGAAAAATCTAAGACGAGAATTGTACAATTGAACATACTCACCCACTTTAAATTCTCTCTTTTGGATTCTTTTGTCATGCCATCTTTTAACTTTTTCTTTGAACAATTTGGCATTTTCATAAGCTTGGGTTCTCCATTCATCTAATGAGCTAATATCAAATAACCTCTTTTCACCGGCAAGTTTAAAGTCATAGTTGAGTTCTTTAATTGCCCAATATGCTTTATGTTCTAACTCAAGAGGCAAATGACAAGCCTTTCCATAAAGCATTTTATATGGAGACATTCCCATAGGATTTTTATAAGCTGTTCTATAAGCCCAAAGTGCATCATCAAGTTCCTTAGACCAATTCTTCCTAGACCTGTTGACAGTCTTTTGCAGTATTAATTTTATTTCTCTATTGCTAAGTTCAACTTGTCCACTAGATTGAGGGTGATAAGGTGATGCAATTCTATGGTTGACATCATATTTAGCAAGCAATTTATGAAAAGCACCATGAATAAAATGTGAACCACCATTAGTCGTCAAATATCTAGGGACTCCAAACCTCGGGAAAATAACTTCTTTAAGCATTTTAATGGAGGTGTTGTGATCAGCAGTACTAGTTGGAATAGCTTCTACCCACTTGGTGACATAATCAACAGCAACAAAAATATGTGTTTACCCATTAGAGGAAGGAAAAGGTCCCATATAATCAAAGCCCCAAACATCAAATGGTTCAATAACAAGTGAATAATTCATAGGCATTTCCTGAGGTCTACCAATATTACCAATTCTTTGACATTCATCACAAGATAAATCAAACTTACGAGCATCCTTGAAGAGAGTAGGCCAATAAAAACAAGACTGTAATACCTTATGTGCAGTTCTATCTCCAGCATGGTGTCCTCCATAGGCTTCGGAGTGACATTTCCGTAGGATTTCTTCCTGTTCATGCTTAGGTATACAACGTCTAATAATACCATCTACTCCTTCTTCATAAAGATGTGGGTCATCCCAAAAGTAATGTCTTAAATCATAGAAGAATTTTCTCTTTTGTTGGTAAGTAAAACTAGGTGGTATAAATTTAGCAACAATATAATTAGCATAGTCTGCATACCAAGGATTGTTATGAGAAGCATTTATGATAGCTAGTTGTTCATCAGGGAAGCTATCATCAATAGGTAGTGGGTCATCAAGAATATTTTCTAACCTAGACAAGTTATCAGCTACGGGATTCTCAGCTCCCTTCCTATCAGTGAGATGCAAGTCAAATTCTTGTAGCAAAAGAACCCACCTAGTGAGTCTAGGGTTAGCATCTTTCTTTTCCATAAGGTATTTGATAGCACCATGATCGGTGTGAACAATCACTTTAGAATCGACAATGTGAGATCTAAATTTATCACAAGCAAACACAACTGCTAAAAATTCTTTCTCAGTAGTAGCATAATTTCTTTGAGCACTCTCTAGAGTTTTGCTAGCATAATGGATAACATTTAATTTCTTGTCAACTCTTTGTCCTAGGACAGCACCAACAACATAATCACTAGCATCACACATATTTTCAAATGGTAAGTTCCAATCAGGTGGTTGAACAATTTGTGCATAGGTCAAGCCTTTCTTAAGTGTTTCAAAGGCTTCCACACAATCATCATCAAAGACAAAGGGAACATCTTTTTGCCAGAGATTACTAAGAGGCCTTGAAATTTTAGAGAAGTCTTTAATAAACCGTCTATAGAAACCAGCATGACCAAGGAAACTTCTAATACCTTTAACATCTTTGGGACATGGCATTTTCTCAATACCTCGTTCAGAAATTTTATGCCCCAAGACAATACCTTCATTAACCATAAAATGGCACTTCTCCCAATTCAAAACAAGATTAGTTTGTTCACATCTCTGCAAAACTCGCTGAAGGTTGCTTAAGCAATCATCAAAAGAAGTTCCGTAAACGAAGAAATCATCCATGAAAACCTCAACAATCTTTTCACAAAAGTCAGAGAATATAGTAGTCATACATCTTTGAAAGGTAGCAGGTGCATTACATAAACCAAAGGGCATACATCTATAAGCATAAGTTCCAAAAGGACAAGTAAAAGTGGTTTTTCTTGATCAGGTTGTGATACAGGTATTTGAGAGAAACCAGAATATTCATCAAGAAAGCAAAAGTGTGTGTGCTTTGACAATCTTTCTAACATTTGATCAATAAAAGGTAAAGGGTAATGATCCTTTCTAGTGGCTTTACTTAATTTTCTAAAATTAATTACCATTCTATAATCGGTCACAATTCTTTGCGGGATAAGTTCATTTTTATCATTAGGAACAAGAGTAATACCTCCCCTCTTAGGGACACAGTGAACATGACTTACCCATCTACTATCAGCTATAGGATAAATTATACCTGCTTCCAGAAGCTTTAGTATTTTAGTTCTTACCACTTCTTTCATCTTAGGATTTAATCGTCTTTGGTGACCAACAACTGGTTTAGCATCGGGTTCCATATTAATATTGTGCTGGCAGAGAGTAGGACTGATGCCCTTAAGATCTTCAAGAGAATATCCAATAGCAGCACGGCGCTTCCTTAGAATTTTCAATAATCTCTTTTCTTCATGCTCTATAAGGTTAGCACTAATAATAACATGATATATCTTCTTTTCATCATGGTAAGCATATTTCAAAGGATCAGGTAGTTGTTTCAATTCAAACAAAGGATCACCCTTAGGTGGAGGAGGACCTCCTAGAGTTTCAACAAGAAAATTGTGTTTAAGGATAGGTTGTTTATCAAAGAATATTTTGTCTATTTCATTTCTTTCATGCAAGTGCATATCATTTTCATGGTCTAGCAAATATTGTTCTAACGGATCAGTAGGTGGTACGGCAATAGCAGAAAGACCAATAATTTCATCATTAGTAGGCAATTCTTTATCATGAGGTTGCCTACAAAACTTAAAGAAATTAAACTCATGAGACACATCACCAAAATTAACACTGACAGTTTCTTTCTTGTTATCTATCTTAGCATTGACAGTGTTCAAGAAAGGTCTACCAAATATAGTGGGTCAAAAATCATCTTGTGGGGAACCAAGAACTAGAAAGTTAGTGGGATATTTTATCTTCCCACACAAGACTTCAACATCTCTGACAATCCCAAGTGGTGTGATAGTGTCTCTATTAGCAAGTTTAATAGTAACGTCCATATCTTCTATTTCTGCCGGTGCAATATCATTCATAATTTCTTGGTATAAAGCAAAAGGAATAGCACGAACACTAGCACCCATATCGCATAAACCATGATAACAATGATCTCCTATTTTAACTGAGACAACAGGCATGCCAACAACAGGTCTATTCTTATCTTTAATATCGGGTTTGGCAATCCTAGCAGCTTCATCACAGAAATAGATAACAAGCCCATCGATATTATCGACCCAGAGATCTTTAACCATAGCAGTGCTAGGTTCTACTTTAATTTGTTCAGAAGGTCTAGGTGCTCTAATATTACTTTTGTTAACCACGGTCGACAACTTAGCATGTTCCGTTATCCTAACAGGGAAAGGTGGTTTTTCAATGTAAGAAGAAGGCACAAGTGGATCAACATTGTTAATGATAGTTTCATCCTTAACTATAACTGGCTCTTCAATCTTTTCTTTAATAGGTGGATGACATTTAAACCACTTCTCCTTAGGGAGATCAACATGAGTAGCGAATGATTCACAAAAAGAGGCTACTATCTCAGATTCAAGTCCATATTTAGTGCTAAACTTGTGAAAAGCATCAGTATCCATAAAAGATTTAACACAATCGAACTTAAGGGTTATACCTGATTCATTACCTTTATCGAGTTCCCAATCTTCGGAGTTATGTTTAATTCTTTCAAGAAGGTTCCATCTGAATTCAATAGTTTTCTTCATAAAAGAGTCAGTGAAAGAAGAATCGAGCATGGTTTGATCATCATGAGAACGCCGAGCATAAAATTTTTGTAAGATAATTTTTTTCGAGAGCTCATGATTGGTGCATGTATACATCATATATTTAAGCCTCCCCCAAGCTTGAGCAATGCTTTCTCCTTCACGAGGCCAAAATATATATATATATATATATAATTCCGATCACGATGAACTAGATGCATAGGATAAAATTTCCGATGAAATTCCAATTTCAATCGATTCCAGTCCCAAGTTCCAATATCATCACATATCCTATGCCATTTCAATGCTTTTCCCCCAAAGATAAAGGGAAAATGTTCTTCTTAACTTCATCTCTGTGTAAACCTGCAAGCTTAAATAATCCACAAACTTCATCCATATAAATTAGGTGCATATCGGGATGTAATGTTCCATCTCCTGCATAAGGATTAGCTAGCAGTTTCTCTATCATACCCGAAGGAATCTCAAAACCAATATCTTCAGTAGGTGTAGTAGGTTGAGGAGACTCTTTGTGCTTCCGGTCGAGGTGAAGAAACCCCGAACAAACCCCTCAAAGGATTGTTTTCCATAGTGACAAGTAACAGTAAATTTCAGCACGTAATATAAATTTTTCCTTACCAAATTCCACTTACCAAAGGAACTTCACTCACCGTAAACGGTGCCAGAAAAGAGTCTTGATGACCCACAAGTATAGTGGATCAATCTTAGTCCTTGCAATAAGTAAGAGTGTCAAACCAAACGAGGAGCAGATGGAAATGACAAGCAGTTTTTAGCAAGGTATTTTCTGCAGGCACTGAAATTGTCGGTAACAGATAGTTTGAGAGGCAAATAATAGTAACGGTAACAAAAGTGCAACAAGGTAGCCCAATCCTTTTTTGTAGCAAAGGATAGGCCGGAACGGTTTCTTATAATAAGCAAAGCGTTCTTGAGGACACACGGGAATTTCATATAGTCACTTCCATCATGATTGTTTGATTTGCGTTCGCTACTTTGATAATATGATATGTGGGTCGGCCGGTGTTTGGGTGCTGTTCTTACTTGAACAAGCCTCCCACTTATGTTTAACCCCTCTCGCAAGCATCCGCAACTACGAAAGACGAATTAAGATAAAATCTAACCATAACATTAAACTCATGGATCCAAATAAGCCCCTTAAGGAAATAGCGCATAAACTAGGGTTTAAGATTTTGTCACTCTAGCAACCCATCATCTAATAACTACTCCACAATGCATTCCCTTAGGCCCAAAGATGGTGAAGTGTCATGTAGTCGATGTTCACATAACACCATTAAGGGAATCACAACATACATACCATCAAAATATCGGACGAATATCAAATTCACTTGATTACTTATGACAAGACTTCTCCCATGTCGTCAAGAACAAAAGTAACTACTCACAAAAGATATTCATGCTCAAGATCAGAGGGTTAGTGAATAGTATAATAGATCTGAACATATAGTCTTCCACCAAATAAACCATCTAGCATCAACTACAAGATGTAATCAACACTACTAGTCACCCACAAGTACCAATCTGAGGTTTTGATAGAAATATTGAACAAAAGAGATGAACTAGGGTTTTGAGATGAGATGGTGCTGTTGAAGATGTTGATGAAGATGTTCTAGAATTCCAGCTGCCGGTATTCTCCCTCTTTGTGTAAACCTCGCATACTATGAGAGAAAAGGCATTAGAATTACTCCACAAAGTGTTATATTGAATAAAAACACTATAAATAATAGTAGGAAAACCTGATGCAAAATGGACGTTGATACGTCTCCATCGTATCTACCTTTCCCAACGCTTTTGCTCTTGTCTTGGACTCTAATTTGCATGATTTGAATGAAACTAACCCGGACTGACGATGTTCTCAGCAGAACTACCATGCTGTTGTTTTTTTTTTGCATAAGTAAAGTTCTCGGAATTGGACGAAATTTTTTGGAGAATTATTTCAGAATAAAAGTAAAATACTGGAACCAAGAGACACCAGAGGGGATGCCCTGGCTGTCCACGATACACCGGGGCGCGCCACCCCCTCCAGGCGTGCCTTGGTGGGTTGTGGGGCCCTCGTGCCCCCTTGACCCTAATTCCAACTCCATAAATACCTATTTTTGGAGAAAAAACAGAGTGGAAGTTTCATCGCGTTTCACGATACGGAGCCGCCGCCACATCCTGTTCTTCATCGGGAGGCCAGATCTAGAGTTCGTTCAAGGCTCCGAAGAGGGGAATCTTTGGTCTTCGTCATCACCAACCATCCTTCATCGCCAATTCCATGATGCTCCCCACCGAGAGTGAGTAATTCCTTCGTCGGCTCGCTGGTCGGTGAGGAGTTGAATGAGATTCATCATGTAATCGAGTTAGTTTTGTTAGGGCTTGATCCCTCGTCTCCCCTATGTTCTGAGATTGATGTTGCTATGACTTTGCTATGCTTAATGCTTGTCACTAGGGCCCCAGTGCCATGATTTCAGATCTGAACCGTTTATGTTTTCACAATTATATCTTTGTTCTTGATCCGATCTTGCTAGTCATATGCACCTGCTACATGTTATGATCCGTAAATGTAACACTCCAAAAATTTAATCATGTTTTTACTAAATAAAAATTTGGCCAGAAATAAAATTTTGAATTATTTCAAGTCCTTTATTTATTTTTTTATTTTTTTAGGGTATTTTTTGTTTCTGTTTTCCAAAATTCTTTCCTCCATATAGAAAGTTTTGAAAATAATATTGTGGCTTTGGGAGTTTTCTTAAACCATTTCATTACTACTTTAATAATAGTAGGAATTATTTTCATAATAAAATTTACCCCAAAACTATTCTTTTAATAGCATTTTCAAACTTTGAAATGCCTCTGTTGCTCTACTACTATTTTAAATGAATCTTTTAAAATTCCAAAAAACTTATGGGAGGTCATGTGATGTCCACATATCACTTTTATGTAAAAACCTAACTTGGTATTTTGTAAATTTTGAGCAAAACAACCTCTTTTCATTTCTGGTGCAGATCCAGCTTTGCACTGCAACCTCATTTTTCCTTGCCCCAAAAATCCTGAAATTTTTCCCACTAATTATCCTTCCAACCAAACCCTTAAGTCCAAAATTTTAGCTCCATTGGAATCTTTTTAATTCACCAAATACTTCTCTGAACTTTCTGTCCAGAACTGCATTTCAGTAAAACTTGCACTAGCAAGTTTTGCATTTTGCCAAAACAACTTCACCACTATCTTTATCTTCTAAAGAGACCTCTACCTGCCAAATTACATGTCTATCAGAATCACCTAGGTCACCCTAACATTCTGTCGAGCACCTTGAGCTCATGACAAAATTTGGGCATCTTTCTAAATTGCATTGCACTCTAACTCCTTTAGCCAAACCAGCATGTCCATTATTCCTCTCATGGTCAGAAGCTTCCTCCTGCTAAGTTTTAGCTGGTCTAGATGCCTGTAGGTCTCACTGGCATTTCGTCGAGCAAATTCTGTGCGTGTATAGCGCGCGAGGAGAGTGCCCGGACTGCAGCCACTGGCACCTGCGCCCCTGCCGCCCCAGCTCATCCCTCGGCCGTACTGATCCTCTGCTGGATCAGCTCGACCACCCAGGATCCCACCGACACTTCTCCTTGGCCGCTAGTGCCGTCCACCACCGTCCACTGCCGCCGTTCATCGCAGCCCGATGAGTCCCTCTCGGACACGTCTCCGCCAGGGTCTTCCGCCTTAACTCCCAACTACCGGAGCTCATCCATGGCGTACCGACCACGCCACCATCCTCACCGACCCGCTGACCTCCCCACCGACCTTACCGGCCAGCATCACCACTGCCTCCCACCTGTCGCTGTCACGGCGCCGCCACGACGCGTGGCTTAGTTCTGAGCCCGCCAACACACCTCGCCTTAATTGCGGATGACCACCGCCTTCACCAAACCCCGCCGACCACCACCGACCCCCTCATCGACCTTGGCGGTGCCACCAATGTCCGCCGCCGTTGAGCCGTTTTCTGGAAGCCACCGAACCGCCTCTCCCCCGCCTATTTAAGCTCAACCGAGCTCCAGCAATTCCTCACCACACCTCTCTCCCCTCTATGAACCACCCCGAGCAACCCGGCGACCAGATGCGGTCGTCTTCTCCGTTTCCGGTCAAGACACCCGCCGCCACCGCTCTATCAAATCCGTCGTCCCTAGAGCCCCTCCCTCTCCACTATCTTCTCCTACAGATCCCTCTAGCTCCTACGAATCCATCCCCGTCGTCAATTTCTCCGGAGGTGGCTTGTAGGCAAAAGCCCCAAAATTGCTTCCGCCAGCGCTTCTCGGGAAGACCTCACCGCCGGCGATCCCGTGCTCCCCATCGACCAAGCCGAGCACCGGAGGGACCGCACGGACCACCCGAGCACGCTGGTGGGCTCAGCTCGCCGTGGGGTGCCACCGTTCGCTGGCACGGTCCGCCGGAGATCTCGCTCCATTCGGGCGAAGGCAGGAAGACGACGCCGCCGCCAGTCAAACCTGACTGGTGGGTGCCTGGGACCCACCGTCAGTGATTGAAGGCCACGCCGCGCTGGTTAAGTGGAGGCGGCTTCCAGAGAGTATGCCTTCTCCATTGCAAAGCGTGCTGCGCTAATACGCCATCAACGTCGGCAGCTTCCTCGTGCGGTCGAGTGACTGGGCTCGGCCCAATTGCCCACGCGGCTATACTACGCCCAGGACACACCTCTGTCCCTTTCCATTTTTTTCTCTATCTTCTTTTTCCAATAAATTTCCAATAATTCCATAGCCACTATTACAAGTCCAAATTTGATGATTCAAATTTTTGTAGAATCATAAATTCATGCTCTATTAATCCAGACAGGGTGAACATTTTTCCTAAGCTTGATTTTTGCTGGATCTATTTTATAATTCTTTTCCTTCAACTGTCTCAAGTTAGAATTCCATAAGTAATTCATACCAACTCCAAATTTTTTGATTATTATTTTTGTTATTTTTCATTTTTCATCTAGTTTATTTTAGTATTTATTTCAAAATTAATTGAAAACAATTTTTGGCACTATTTTTACTATATGTGGTAATTTATATATTTTTTGAAAATAGGAAATGGAGGGGAGTTAATATTTCAAACTTTTGGAGTGCACCCAATACTTCTGCATGCTCAAGGCAAGCATCTTGAACACTTGATATGGTGATTGCATAGTTGTTTGGTTGCAGGATATAATTGAACCATGCTTCTGTTGAATTCAAATAAAAAAATTGCATGCATATAGAATTGGCATGTTTCATCATACCATGCATCGTGTGCTTGACTTGAATAACTGCAAGAGCAGGCATAAGAGAAATACCGTTAACGGCGGAAGGGTGATCACGTTGGAGCATGATCATGCCTTGTTTGATATGCTTGTTGGAGCATGCAAGGCTTGTGGCCCTATTGGTATTGCTGTTGAAAGAGTACTTTGTTGTGCTAACCGTTGTAGGAAACTTAAGCCTCCTGAGTCGACCGTAGATCGAGTCTTGTTCCGGTAACCCCCATACTTGATTCTTGCTACCACTTGTCCCTGCCACAGGTGGGATATTGTTTAGTAAGTTGTTAACCCCTTTCCATGCACACACTGTACAAAGGGCCACGATGAGGGTTTCCGCGGCCGTGGACTAAATCCTGTCATCGGGTCAGGGGGCATGGGTGTTTCCGGTTGTTGCCGAGAAGGGGTGCCCCCTTGGAATCCGCGTGTATTAATAGTGATCCCATGCTACTCGAGATTGTTGTCTCCCCGACTTAGAGTTTTTCTGGAACGATGCTTTGGGTGGTTCCTGGCATCTGAATGGTTAAGCTGGTGTGTGCTGGTTAGGTGTGTTTTCAACCCAAAGACCGTAATGGGAATTAGTCAGTGTTACGGTGCTGACAAAAGAAATCCTTTACTTGTGGGAAAAGAGTACACCCTCTGCAGAGTTTAAACCTATTCGAATAGCCGTGTCCGTGGTTAAGGACTACAGCCTGGGTTGGTCAAGTGTCGGTCTCCGGAGGAAATAATTAAATTGTGCTTGAATCTTTTTGCAGGATAATCTTTGTCACTACTGATATTATTATCATGGAAATCATCGATGATGTGAATATTATTATGGACTAACACGTTTCCCTTGTTTTATATTTACCGAGTGTCTCAGGGGCTGGCTAGACTACCCCGGGCACTCAATTTTAGTTTCAAGACCTCTTCGTGGCGTCCCTTGAGTTATCAGGCGATCTATCACGCCACTACTCTTGTGGACACCCGATTGGCATTTATTTTCAAGTCCGACCGTTGCGTCACTTGACACCCAACTGGCATTTCTTTTCAAGACCTCTTGTGGCATCACCTGAGTTCTCGGATGGTCCTGTCTCATTCGATTTCTCTTTTAGACACCCGTTTGGCATTTCTCTTCAAGACCTTCCATGGTGTCATTTTAGACATTCCGACCGGCATTTCCTTTATTTTATTTTCCTTTAACTTTCCTTGTTTATCACTAATATGTTTATATATCCATTTATTAGCACATGCTAATATGTCATCATGCCATGATTTAATTCTTGACAGCATGCCTTTAAGTCCATCATGAGCACACGCATATAATTTTTAATTCAACTTGATCACATAACATCTGCTGCATTGGGTATATCATCTGTTCATGATGTTTGCGAGTACATTCAAATGTACTCATAGGCTTGTCCCTGGCTATTTACTTGGCCAGGTAAGGATTTCTTAAAGGAGTACCTCACGCGACGTCCGTGCGGAGCCTAGGATTAGCGGCCACGCGGATAGGAGTTATCCGGGTCAGCTGTTCCATTGGGAATGGAGCCCCATCGACGTTGGAGAACCACGAGTAATTTCTGTCATCCACCACCGGAATCACTGTTGTATCATTAGGCCTTGATGGTCTTGTATCCAATTCTTGTAATAGCTTGGTAATCTGTAACAAGGACGTGTCCACCAGTAACTGTAATCCTAGGCTGGTGGTAACACGAGGGGTTAAATTTCTGGGTTATGTTGTGTCCCCGAAATCCGGCCCCAACAGTAAACCCCAGGGTGACAGTAATTGAGATACTTTCCGGTGATGGCCGTAGTTTGAGGAGTTCATGTATTCACTATGTGTTAATTCTTTGTTCCGGTTCTCTATTAAAAGAAGGCCTTAATATACCTTAGTTTCCTTATGGACCCCGCTACCACGGCAAGGTAGGAGAAAAGATGTCATGCAAGTTCTTTTCCATAAGCACGTATGACTATTTACGGAATACATGCCTACATTATATTTATGAACTGGAGCTAGTTCTGTGTCGCCCTAGGTTATGACTGTTATATGATGAATATCATCCAACGAATTCAACGATCCAATGCCTATGAGTTTTCCACATATTGTTCTTGCTAAGTTACTACTACTGCAATCACTGTTACATTTGCTACAAAATCATTGCTATCACTGTTACTCTTACTATTACTGTCAACTACTGCTATCAAATTGTCACACTACTGTGCTACTGATCACTCTGCTACAGATATTTAATCTCCAGGTGTGGTTGAATTGACAACTCAACTGCTAATACTTGCAAATATTCTTTGGCTCCCCTTGTGTCGAATCTATAAATTTGGGTTGAATACTCTACCCTCGAAAACTGTTGCGATCCCCTATACTTGTGGGTTATCAATACCTTTTTCGGGCGCCATTGCCGGGGAGCATAGCTGTACCTATTGAGTCACTTGGGATTTATATCTATTTATCACTATGAAGAATCTGAAGGATGCCAAAACCAAGATCGTTCCCTCTAGCACTAGTAGAAAACAGGGTACTAGTCCCGGTTCTAGAGGGCCTTTAGCCCCGGTTCTGGAACCGGGACAAAACAAACGGGACTAATTCCCAAAACCATTAGTCCCGGTTGGCTTACGAACCGGGACCAAAGGGGCTCCACGTGGCCGCTGTGGGGCGCCCAGGCAGGAGGACCTTTAGTCCTGGTTTGTAACACCAACCGGGACCAAAAGGTAGCCAAGCGTCATCAGCTCACAGGCGCAGGGGTTTTTTGTTTTTTTTTGAAAGGGGGGGTTGGGGTTTTGGAGGGTTAATTTAGGGGTTTCATATTGTGTTAGCTAGCTAATAGAGAGAAGTGACCTCTCTTTCTCCGTGCTTGGTCGACGGTAGCTACTACATACAGAGAGAACTCGACGCTACTACATCGTGATCAAATGAAGGAACCATTAATTACACAACATCGTGATCATGAACATATATAGAGATAAGTGACCTCTCTTTCTCCGTGCTTGGTCGAACAACAAGTTTTCGTATATCTATCCGATGCTACTACATATATACAATATAACATCTCTCACGATCCCTGATATCATCTACCAAAAATTAGCTTCAATTTCCACATGGTATTCTCCGTCTTCATGTATGACGTGGTCAAGAAAGAATCCCGCCAATTCCTCTTGAATTGCTCGTAAGCGATCATGTGGTAGGAGTTCATTCCGCATTTGCCACATCTAATTTAAAGAAGGGGGTCAATACATATATATGAATGAAACTCAACACAATTGATGGTAATAAAATAAAATTGTGAATATTGTTTACATACTTCAAATTATTTGTCAGAGTAGCCCCACTCAAAGGTCGAGCTGCGCATGAACTCGCAAATGTAGTATCCACATAAATGATTCCCGCCTTCCTGCGAGTAGCACTTTATGAGAATAGAGTTCAATCAAACTGATAATCAAGCATGATAAATGGTATTGATGAAACTAGAATCAATGAGAGATGCGCTGAACTAGCCAGTACTACTTACTTTGGTGTGTGTAAATCGCAGCTCCTTCGGCAGACCCGGAACCATTCCGATGAAGTTTTTCCAAACCCTGCCAGGCGAAGAAAATGATTACTCTATATCAGGAAATGAACGAAAGTTGCTGATACGATGCGATAATGATTGAACTTACTTCTGGAGCATTGCAGTCATGTCCGCATATTCCTGGGGATCTTTACGTCTCGAGTCTAAGACAGTTAATACTCCCCCGTCAAGCTTAATGGATAGCAGAATAGAGTTGAAGCTGCACACGCATAACTCATCAATTACATTACTTAACCTCGAGTGAGCGAAACCGAATATGCACAAGACAGTAACACTCACTTGAAACTGAAACAGCATTTTCCCTTTGTTTTGATGTCGAAGGAACGATTGTAGCAAGTTTTCCTCAGTTTCTTTGACTCTCTTTTTTACCGACCATTCATTTACGATATTTGGGCTAATGAACCCAATGTCATAGATTCGTTTTTCCTTGCATTCGACGATCTTGAATCTGCATAATATAGTGAGGATAATTATATATACATGCAATGAACGAGCTGAGCTGGAGACTTAATTACAGAAGGAATACTTACAGACAGTAGCAAGTCATGAGTTGTTTGTCGAGGGCCTCTTGATTGAATAACTGAAATAACTCCACAAATTCAACAGGCATCACCTCAACTCCAATGATGTCATGCTCTTCTTTAATTCTCAGCATCAAACTATCAGTCCCATTCTTCCTGCAGCTTTCCAAGTACCAGTCATGGAATCTTCGCATCATCATTGTTAGAGGAGGATGATCAGGTTTGACGAGAGTCTTCCCGTGCTTGTATCTAAAGATCTCTACTGTCTCTAACATTTCAAACTGTACAGCATCGCCCAGGTAATCACCAAGATTGGTACCGAGCAGTAGCCCCGGACGATTAGCGATGATATCGCTAGACACCTTGAGTGGGGGGCACGATTGCTTCGCCTGTTCGCCGAGCTGGGGAATTGTTTTCCCACTTCTTCGTTTTGCTAATCTTTCACCACTCCAAGTACTTCCCGACCGCTGCGCTTCATCATATGTCTTTGCAATACAGCGTTCATAGTTGGATTCCGACGGAGGCGGTGGTGGCCGCTTAAGGGCATCCAGAGTGCGCTTCATTTTCATCGGATCTATCGTTTCCTTCTGAGGTGGAGGTTTCCATTCAAAATGGGCCTGCACTTTAGCTTCCATGATTTCATCAGTTTTCTTGTACTGCTAGCCGCCGGAGCGGCCACGTCTATCTTCCGCCGTTGATGATGCAGCGGAGTCCGCTGACACGCCGGAGGAGGCGGAGTGCCTGACACGCCGGAGGAGGCGGAGGAGAAGGCAGAGTGCCCTGACGCATTGGAGAAGGCGGGGGACGAGGCGGAGTGCCTTGACTCGCTGGCGGAGGAGGAGGAGGCGGAGTGTCCTGACGCGCCGGAGGAGGCGGAGGAGGAGGCGGAGTGCCCTGACTCGCTGCAGGAGGAGGAGGAGGAGGAGGCAGTGTGCCCTGACGCGTCGGAGGAGGCTGAGTCTGCTGAGGCGTCCAGTTTGGACGCTTGATGTACTCCTTTCTCCATAGACAGGTACTCCTTAAAGCATTTTCCAGATGAATATCCCCTTCACCTGTAGGGTAGTCAAGCTCCAGCTCCTCAAATCGCTCCATTATTTCATCCACCGTTACAATAGCATAGCCATATGGAATCGGACGGCAATGAAAAGCTACCTCAGCTTGAGGAGGTACAACAGAGCCGACCGCCGCCTTCAAGGACAGGTTCTGGCATTTCTTCATTAGAACACAATGTTCAGCCTTTGTGATACTATCCACGGGGTAGCGAGGAGCCATGAAATCAGGCTGAACGAGCTCCGTGGATGCCACGCTGCTTCTCCACCGAGATGGTGGGGTAGCTTCTGGGGCAGCGTCAAAGCAAGGATCTTCATGCCGTTGAGATGGTTGGCCGGTAGCTTGCTGGCTCTCAAGTTCCTCTTGTTTTACTAATCTTGCATTGAGCCTCTGCATTATGGTTGCTTCCTCTTTCCTCTTTCTCTCTCAGCTTCTATAACCACCACTGTCGGGAAACCCATACACCCATGGAACGGAGCCTGATGTGCCTCGTGTTCGTCCAGGGTGTTCAGGATTCCCGATGGACTCTGTCAGCTCGTCCTTCAATCTGTCGGGAATGAATGTCCCTTCCTGCGCTGCCTTGATTGCTTTCTGAAGCTTCTACATGTGTATTGCAAGTTGCTCGTCCGTCAAAACACACACCCCTATTTCTGGGTCAAAAGTTCCCCCAACCCCGAAGAACCAAGTCCTTGAACGATCTGGCCAGTGCAATGTTGCTGGTTGGACCCCTTTAGCAAGCAAGTCTTGCTCAACTTTGTCCCACAACGGCCGGGCTTTGTAGTAGCCACCTGACCCCGTGTGATGGTGCTACACCTTCTTTGCAGCATTTTGCTTGTTTGTCAGTGACCTTTTCTTACCCATCTCTGAGTTCTTATAGGCCACAAATGCGGACCAGTGATCTCTTATCTTCTCATATCGACCGATGAATTCTGGAGTCTCCTCTTTCTCTACAAACTTTGTGTTCAACTCTTTCTTCAAGTTCCTAAATAGTTCTGCCATCTTCTTAAGAGCGAACGCCTTGACCTTTCGCTCTATAACTAGGTTATTCGGATCCTCCTCTTGCGGTAGGCTGAAATTTGTCATCAGCGAGGTCCAAAGATCATCTTTCAGTCTATCCTGGACATAAGAAACTTCAGGGACCTTATTCTTATTCCATTGCTAGATGCTGATCGGGACACTGTCCCTAACAATAACTCCGCACAGATGTACAAATGCGTCCTTGGTCCGCTTGGGAGCAATCGGTTGGCCATCTTTCGCGACTTCTGTGATCGTGAACCTTTCATCCTGGCGCAACCTTTTCTTCAGGCCTCATCTCCTTACGGAAGTTTGGCTCGATCCGGAGGGCTAAAAGAAGAAAGAAGCATTAATATATGTACATACCAAAACAATTAATGCGCCAAGTCAGCACAGGATTAATATACATATATATATATACCTCGCCGGACTTTGCAACAGTTAAGCCTCCCTCCTCCGTTCGGTCACCGGCGCCATCATCATCATCTCCTTCCTCCGCCATTCGGTCACCGGAGCCGTCATGATCTCCTTCCTCCTCCATTGTTGGATCACCGAAGCCGTCATCCTCTCCTTCCTGACTATCGGTGTCGTTGAGAAACGACAAGGGATCACCTCCGGCGAGGATTATATCCCCCAACAACTGTTCTTGATCTAAGTCTCTTTCCATAGTTTCTGCAAATATTACAACAGGGCAATATACAAACATGAGAGATTGATTAGTGGCAAACATAGACCTAGCTAATCACAACAAGGAATCATATGCATATATGAGCAAAGGATTAGTTGCGGACCGCCTCTCTCATGCATGTCCGACATCCCCCTCATGTCGAAGTTATCGGGCCGGGGTTATACTTTCAGGAGAGGACACTTTGCAAAAAATAATCGCTATGATCCATTCTAAACCATTGACCTATGTCGGTCGCCTGCCGAATAAATAAAGTCCCTTCGGTTCACTGAGGTAAGACCGGTGAATTAGACGCCAATATATAGTATTATACATAACAATTACGGGTAGGGGCGGGAGGGGGTAGATCGACAACGACGCTCTTTCTTCTAGGGTTTGGGTGGCCTCGAGAGTTGGTCGGGCGAGCGGACCGCCTCTCTCATGCATGTTCGACGTCCCCCCTCATGTCGAAGTTATCAGGGAGGGGGTAGATCGACAACGACGCTCTTTCTTCTAGGGTTTGGGTGGCCTCGAGAGTTGGTCAGGCGAGTGGACCGCCTCTCTCATGCATGTCTGACGTCTCCCCTCATGTCGAAGTTATCGGGAAGGGGGTAGATCGACAACGACGCTCTTTCTTCTAGGGTTTGGGTGGCCTCGATAGTTGGTCGGGCGAGCGGACCGCCTCTCTCTCATGCATGTCCGACGTCCCCCCTCATGTCGAAGTTATCGGGGAGGGGGTAGATCGACAACGACGCACTTTCTTCTAGGATAAATTTTAACTTAGTGAGTCTTTTAATTAACTCATTTTGAATATATAAACATTTTAACTTAGTAACTTGGTAAATTTTAACTAATTTCTATGAACAAAAAAATATTCTATGAACAAAAATAACAACATATGAACATTTTCTATATATATACATCCATCCATCCATACATACACATACATATATACATGAACCAAAAAAATGCTATGAACAAAAAAAAATTCTATGAACAAAAAAAATCATCATATGAACATGACTAAAAAATTCATCATATAAAAAAAATACACTAAGCTTCTACGTATACATGTACATATACATACATTACATAAACAAGATTAATTATAATAAAAAAAGAAAATGGCCGGGGCGGCGCGGCAGCTCACAGCGGGGCTTGCACGACGACGGCGATGGTAACGACGGGGCAGGGGCGCGGGGTCGGGGGCGAGGACGGCGACGGCGACCACGGGGCAGGGGCGCGGTGACGGCGGGGGTGGGCCGGGGCAGGGACGCGGGCTGATCGGGGGCGGGGCAGGGGCACAGACTCGGGGCAGGGGCGACGACGACGACGGGGGTGTGCCGGGGCAGTGGCGCGGGCGACGGCGATGACGGCGACGGCGATGGCGACGACTGTGCCGGCGGACGGCGTCGGGGCAGCCTGGCGGCGTCGATGTGCTCGGCGTCGTCGGGGGCGAGTGCGGATGAAGTGTGAAAATTTCCTAAGTGTGGGCTTATATACCCCACCCTTTAGTCCCGGTTTGTGGCACCAACCAGGACAAATGCCCCCCTTTCGTCCCGGTTCGTGCCATCAACCGGGACCAAAGGTGTATTTTCACTAACCCAAAGGGCTGGAAGCAGAGACCTTTTGTCCCAGTTGGTGGTTCAAACCGGACTAAAGGGGGGCATTGGTCCTAGTTGGTGGCTCGAACCGGGACCAAAGGTACCCTTTCGTCCCGGTTCGAGCCACAACCGGGACCAATAGCCTGGCACAACGGTGTAGTGGGAGTTTAGTCCCACCTCGCTTGTTGAGAGAGCGATGCACCGATTTATAAGGCGCGCTGCGGGTGGGCTATCGAGCTCCTCTCCAATGTAGGCAGTACTTGCCTACCCTTGTCACTGC
Source organism: Thinopyrum elongatum (assembly GCA_011799875.1). NCBI lineage: Eukaryota > Viridiplantae > Streptophyta > Magnoliopsida > Poales > Poaceae > Thinopyrum > Thinopyrum elongatum. The sequence goes on from CM022298.1 coordinate 715,456,419, forward strand.
CATGTTGGGCCTATTGGGCCCGCGAGCCTGCATCCTGGCCCATGTACAGATGGGTTTCTAGTCGTATGCAGGCCGTGGTGACCCAGTAGGCGGCATTTTTTTATTTTTTATGTCATTTCAGTTTCCTAGTAGGTGGGCATTTTTTTTCTCTGTTATTTTTGTTTTCTATTAAAGATTTTATTTTAGTTCATTCTTTTTAACAAATAAATACTTTGATAATTTTAGTTAATATTATTTTGATTCTTTTTAGTTAATGTTTTAGTTGATTCTTTTTAGTTAATGTTTTAGTTGATTCTTTTAAGTTAATGTTTTAGTTGATTCTTCTTAGTTCATTCTTTTTAGTTGATTCTTTTTAGTTCATTCTTTTTAGTTAATATTTTAGTTGATTCTTTTATAGTTCATTCTTTTTAACAAATAAATAATTTCATAATTTTTGTTAATATTATTTTGATTCTTTTTAGTACATTCTTTTTAGTTAATGTTTTAGTTGATTCTTTTTAGTTGATTCTTTTTGCACCATTCAAAGATACATCATCAATTTTCAATCCTTTCTGACTTCATTTGGTATTTTTCATGCATTTACTGATTTTTTTAGCTAAATGACCTTGAAATTGAAAAGCACTACAAATGAACTCTGAAAAGGTTGAAAGTTGGCATTGTATCATCATTTCACCCACATAGCATGTGCTAAAAAGTTGAGAGAGTGACGGCAAAAACTTGATGCATTTCGTGTACAAAATGGACAATCTCTTTCGAAGTATCACGGTTTCAGAGGAAAACTCATCTACTACAAAGGGATTTCATTTTTTTGAACTTATTTCAACTCTAGAGTTTTTGTGCGTTCAACATGCACCATTCAAAGCCACATCATCAATTTTCAACTCTTTCTGACTTCATTTGGTATTTTTCATGCATTTACTGATTTTTTTAGCTAAATGACCCTGAAATTGAAAAGCACTACAAATGAACTCTGACAAGGCTGAAAGTTGGCATGGTATCATCATTTCACCCACATAGCATGTGCTAAAAAGTTGAGAGGGTTACGGCAAAAACTGGATGCATTTCGTGTACAAAATGGACAATCTCTTTCGAAGTATCATGGTTTCGGATGAAAACTCATCTACTACAAAGGGATTTCATTTTTTTTGAACTTATTTCAACTCCAAACTTTTTGTGCGTTCAACATGCACCACTCGAAGCCACATCATCAATTTTCAACCCTTTCTGACTTCATTTGGTATTTTTCATGCATTTACTGTTTTTTTAGCTAAATGACCCTGAAATTGAAAAGCACTACAAATGAACTCTGACAAGGTTGAAAGTTGGCATGGTATCATCATTTCACCCACATAGCATGTGCTAAAAAGTTGAGAGGGTTACGGCAAAAACTAGATGCACTTCGTGTACAAAATAGACAATCTCTTTCAAAGTATCCGGGTTTGGGACGAAAACTCATCTATTACAAAAGACATTTCATTTCTTGGCATGTAACTGCAGTGATATTCTAGATAGAAGCCATCATCAGAATAGTTGTGGAGAGAAAGTCTTCACTTTTTCTTCGCGTGTGTCCCTTGCTTATTGCGCCATAACCATGGATAATCTTCATCGTTTAACAGGGTGCTTGGGTCAGCATTGACTTTGAAGGGAGGAATTTCATGAAACTTTTGATAATCTTCAGTCATGTCTGTCTAGTCCTCCACTCCCATGATGTCTCTTTTCCCTGAAAGAACTATGTGGTGCTTTGGCTCATCGTATGATGTATTCACTTCCTTATCTTTTCTTTGCCTCAGCCACTTCGAAAAAATTATGTAGGCCCTTAATGTACTCAGAGGTGCGTCGGTCACCGTACATCCATTGCCGGTTCATCTGCGTGCATTATATATAATTAAGTGTGTCAAAAACCATTACAGAACATCATGAATATTGAAGTGACCAAATTAATAGAAGTTCATCATCACATTATAACCAAAGTACAGTAGTGATCAAATGTTATTACTCAAAAAATAAATACATAAAGTTCATACATAGTTCTCATTGAATAACATATAGCTCTCTAGAGCATCTAATTAAAACATACATTGAAACTATGTAAAACATTTCAATGCAACAACGAATGCGATCACAATCAAAACTAAGGTAACAATTGATCCAACGGCATAATGATACCAAGCCTCAGTATGAATGGCATATTTTTTAATCTTTCTAATCTTCAAGCGCATTTCATCTATCTTGATCTTGTGATCATCGACGACATACGCAACATGCAACTCCAATACCATCTTCTCCTCCTCAATTCTTTTCACTGTTTTCTTCAAGTAATTGTTTTCTTTTTCAACTAAATTTAACCTCTCTACAAGAGGGTCGGTTGGAATTTTCGGTTCACATACCTCCCAGATAAAAACATCAATGTCACGTTGGTCGGTATAATTGTCATAAACACTAAATGAAACAAATAGTTATAAAAGATAATATACCATATCCGAATCATAGACAGGACGAGGACCAACGGGGGCGGATACCAAAACCATGGCACTATATAATAACAAACAATAATAAAAGTAAGAAAATTATACAAGTATCTATCTAAATCATACAAGTAAGAATTTTTTTCTATTAGAAAGAAGATAAGAACAAGTGGCTCACCACGGTGGTGCTGGCGACGAGATCGGCCCAGGCGATCGACGGCGGTGAGGACGGGGACGGGACAGGACAGACCGCCAAACCTACACAAATCTTGACGAAAATGGAGCTTGGAGAGGAGAAAGCTTAAGTGTGGCTCGGGAATTTCATCGAACACCTCATGTGCATAGGAGGTGAGAGCTAGAGCAACACACACCTGCACACGTCGGCCGGCCAAAAAACAGAGGAGTGAGCGGGCAGGGGCGGGGGTATATATATAGGCTTATCTTTAGTCCCGGTTGGTGGCCAGAACTGGGACAGAAGACTGACCATTGGTCCCGGTTCCAGCCACAAATCGGGACTAAAGGTGCTGGGCCAGGAGCGAGGCCCATTCGTCCCGGTTCGTGTCTGGAACCGGCACCAAAGTTGTCAGACGAACCGGGACCAATGGCCCCCGAGGCCCGGCCGGCACCCTGGCCTCATGAACCGGGACTGATGCACCCTTTGGTCCCAGTTCTTAAGTGAACCGAGATTAATGCCCTTATCCTGGCCTCAACCAAAGCCCTGTTTTCTACTAGTGTAGGACGATGGGAGGTAAGGAACTGCATCACACTCTGCACTAGATTCACCTTCTGTTTTGAGTAAACTTGCAACACCACCACATGCTAATAATCCTGATATGTCACAAGGTATTGATGATGCTACTTCTGCGATGAATGATACTTGTGATGATGCTAGTACCTTGCTTGAGGATAATGTGCCACTAGGTGAATTTCTTGATAAACAAATTGCTAGAGCTAAGAGAATGAAATTACTGAAACTAATGAGGTCTTTGAAACTGAAAATTATGAAACACCTATTAGACCTAACTCTCCTAGATATGAATTGCCTAAGATACCTGAGGGTTATGTTATGGATGAGGAGACAGCTAGAGACTTTCTTTCTTGCAATGATAGAGATGATCTTAAGAAATTCCTATGCAAACTCAAAGAAAAATCTTTGAATGCTAGAATCAAATGTGATCCTAAATTTGCTACTTCACCTATCTTTGTTATCGATATGGATTATGAATTCTCTGTCGACCCAGAGTTAATTACTTTGGTTGAATCTGATCCTTTCCGTGGCTTTGAAACTAAAACTGTAGTGGCACATCTTACTAAACTAAATGACATAGCCACCCTTTTTGCTCATGATGAGAAAATTCGCTATTACTATATCCTCAAATTATTTCCGTTCTCACTAAAGGGTGATGCTAAAATATGGTACAATACTCTTGCTCCTGGTTGTGTGCGTAGCCCCCAGGATATGATTTATTACTTCTCTGAAAAATATTTTCCTGATCATAAGAAACAAGCTGCCTTACAGGAAATATTTAACTTTGCGCAAATTGAAGAAGAGAGTCTCCCACAAGCTTGGGGGAGGCTTCTCCAATTGCTTAATGCTTTGCCTGATCGTCCACTCAAGAAAAATGAAATACTTGATATCTTCTATAATGGACTAACCGATGCTTCTAGGGACTTCCTAGATAGTTGTGCTGGTTGTGTTTTCAGGGAACGAACTATTGAACAAGCTGAGAAATTATTGAATAATATATTGAAGAATTATGATGATTAGACTCTTCCTGAACCACCGCCTAAACCTACTCCAAAGAAGAGGGGTATCTTATTTCTTAGTCCTGAAGATATGCAAGAGGCAAAGAAATGTATGAAGGAAAAGGGTATTAAAGCCGAGGATGTTAAGAATTTACCACCTATTGAACAAATACATGGACTTGACACACCACCCCCACAACTAGTAGAGGTAAACTCTTTAATGAAATTTGATGAAGGTGACATCCCTTACAACAAACATCCTAGTCAATGCTTATATGAGTTTGATAACTACATTAGGAAACAAGATTACTTTAATGCCAATGTTATGAAATAATTGATATATAATTCTGATATGATTGCTTGCTTGAGTGACTTGTTATTTAGAATCATTAATGATGTTAGAGGTGTAGGAAAACATGCCTCTACGGTTCAAACCCAGCTAGAACAAGTTGCTAAATCTCAAAGAGAATTACTTAGTGAAATGAATAATAATATGAATGATTTTGCTATTAGAGTAGTAACTAGAGGAGGCAAAATGACCCAGGAACCACTTTATCCTGAGTGACACCCAAAAAGGATTGAACAAGATTCTCAAAGAATTAGTACTTATGCACCTAGTCCTTCTAAAAAGAAAAATAAAAATAAAAATAAAAATAATAGGACTTTGCATACCTCTAGTGAACCTGAGATAGAAAAACCTCCTGAAGATAACAATGATGTCTCTATTTCCGATGTTGAAACTCAATCTGGTAATGAACATTCACCTAGTGATAATGAGAATGATAATGATGATGTTCATGAAGATACTCACCCAGACAATGGTAAAGTACCAGATAATGATGTTGAAGTAGAACCTGCTGTTGATCTCGATAACCCACAACCTAAAAATAAACGTTATGATAAAAGAGACTTTGTGGCTAGAAAACATGGAAAAGAAAGAGAGCCATGGGTTCAGAAACCCATGACCTTTCCACCTAAACCATCTAAGAAAAAAGATGATAAAGAATTTGAACGCTTTGCTGAAATGCTTAAGCCAGTCTTTTTGCGTACTCGCTTGACCGATATTTTAAAGATGACCCCTTATGCTAAATACATGAAAGACATGCATCATCACTAATAAAAGAAAAATACATGAAGCTGAAATCTCCACCATGCATGCTAATTATTATTTTAAGGATGGAGTACCTAAAAAGCTTGGAGATCCGGGAATACCAACTATACCTTGCTCCATCAAAAGAAATTATGTCAAAACTGCTTTGTGTGATTTGGGAGCTGGCGTTGGTGTTATGCCTTTCTCTTTATATAAAAGATTTGATTTGAATAAACTCACACCTACTGAAATATCCTTGCAAATGGCTGACAAATCAACCACCATACCTATCGGTATTTGTGAGGATGTGCCCGTTGTTGTTGCAAATGTTACTATCATAACAGACTTTGTTATACTTGAGATGCCCGAGGATGACAACATGTCGATTATCCTTGGTAGACCCTTTTCGAATACTGTAGGGGCTGTTATTGATTGTAATAAAAGCAAAGTCACTTTTCATATCAATGATAATGAGCATACGGTGCACTTTCCGAAGAAGCAATTTCAAGTGAATGGTATTAATGCTATTGAAAAATCTCCGACAATTACTGTTGGAAGTTTTCAACTCCCCATTGTCGGTGTCAAAACCGATGGATCTCGGGTAGGGGGGCCCAAGCTGTGCGTCTAAGGATCAATGGTAACAGGAAGCCAGGGGACACAGTGTTTACCCAGGTTCGGGCCCTCTTAAAGGAGGTAAAACCCTACTCCTACTTGATTATATTCGACGAGTACGAAGATTACAAGAGTTGATCTACCTCGAGATCGTAATGGCTAACCCTGGATGTCTAGCCTATGAGGATTCCAATGATGGTGAAGAAGATAGCCTCTACGGACTAACCCCTCCAGTTTATATACACACCGGAGGGGTCAAAGGTTTGTACAAGGTCGGTTTATCAGGGAAGGAGGCTTCCCAACTTTGTTCTTGCCGCCCACGTATAGAGAAGTCCCATCCGGACATGGTGGATAATCTTCAGCTTGATCCTGTACGGCCCATCTAGCCTGGCCCATACTCCTAGGCCGGACACCTAAGGACCCCTGAATCCAGGACTCCCTCAGTAGCCCCCGAACTTGCCTTCAATGACGATGTAGTGTGCGAACGCAAGTCTTCGGCTTTGCAAGGTGGGTTCTTCATCATATTCCGGATTGATAATTGTCCGGCATCGGTTTCCGCGTCCAGTCTTCTTGATCCCTTTTTGCTGTCGCCTCGATTTCCACGTGTCTGAGCGAATGCGAACGGCCGGTTACCCTTGTATTTTAATATCTTTAACAGGCTCAGGCGGTGCCCATATAACGAGGTTAGATCCTCAAAACGCCATCTCATATCACCCCGAAGGCGACAGAGCAATCCACGAGAAAAAATTCAAACCATGGCTAGCGTCCCTGGCTCCTCCTCGCGTCCTCATGGCACTTAAGAGGGGGATTGGCAGAGTTTCTTCGTATCTCATCTCCAGCTCAATCGGCTTTAGACACAACGATATCTCCCCCCACCCCCCCCCCCCCCCCCGCGGATCTAGTACCCGTACGGGCATGGTTAACTTCTATGGGCGTTAGTGCACTGGCATAGTGTTTCCCCAATCCCAACCAAGGGGAGAGGGTGTGCTTTATCTCATTCCTCTTGAGGGGAAGTGGGATTCCCAATCCACCCCTTCCTCAGGGGCCTACTAGAACATTACGGAATCCAACTACACAACCTCACACCAGGTTCTATTTTACATATCTCTGGTTTCGTCGCTCTTTGCGAACTATTTTTGGGCTGCGAGGCTCACTTTGAACTATGGAAAAAGTTCTTTTGCCTCGTCCCCCGCCATCAGGGCAGTGGGTCTATTTTTGAAGTGGGCGGCGCCGAGGTATGGCGCATAGCCGGATCCGGCTACTTAGTCGTGACTCCGAAGAAGGGATCCGCCCAATGGTCTTCGGAATGGTTCTATATCGAGTATGTTCCTCTTCCGGACCCTGTTCGGCGTGGACTGCCAGAATTCTCTAGCGCCCCCTTGAAGAAGCTATATAACTGGCATCCTAAGTCCCCTAGTCAGGAAGTCAATGTAGAAGTAAGGAGATTTACTAAACAAGGTAAGGTTACAGACCCACTCCGGACTCTCCATAGTTGAAGTAACGGCCATAGCGATAAAGTCATGCATCCAGCCACGTCAATCCAGGGTTTCCCCCTATGGAACTACAACGGGGAAGATGACGCATCCTGTCATAGGCGAAAGGGTCCTGATAGCCAGGCCGCATTAGCCGCCACACTGGCCGATCTTTATAATGGAGAAGAAGAAGACTTCCTCCGTTTTAATTATCGAGAGGGCTTCTCCATGTACAATCCCATTGAATGGGTAACCTTTTTAACCGTTCAGTACTTTTTTACTCACTCAAACGCTTTAACCGAATCCCCTGGTTGCTTTTTAAATAGTCATGGAGGCAAATTGTCAAGAACATTAACTGTTCCGCCCCCCCGCCAGAGGATCACGATCGTAATGAAGACCCCGGATTCCACGAGGATCCGGACATATTTGTAGAGTTCGAATATGGAGTCTACTATCAGGCGAGCCTTGACGGCTCGGAGGTAGCCATCATGGCTGACTATCCCGATCTCTATCCTTTCGTGAAGGTAAGTATTCGGAAATTGTATTCTCAGGGAAGAGGGATACTTCTGCTCGACTCTTTATCCTCCACATTGGACCATGTTTTCCAGGATCGGCGCTCAGCGAGCCGTACCCAGGGGCGGGCGACCAAGAGAAGGTCAGCACCTTCGTGGAAAGGTCGTGCAAAGCGAAAGGAAGTCGGCAACTCCACTGAACCTGCTCCATCACCGAAAAGGTATATTCCTCTTATTTAATATTCGGGCGTGAAGCCAAATTATCATTCGCATCGTCCTTCTATCATAGCAGGAGGGGTATACGGTGAACCGTGAACAAGATCCCAGCCAGCCGAGCCGCAGCCAATACGGCGCCGGAGACATCAACCAGGACGGGGGCGCATGCTAGTGCGGCACAGATTCATTCGCCTCACGGAGAGCCGGATGAGATGTCCGTTACTAACTCCGAAGTTGAGAGTGCGAGGAATCATCGTCACTTGAAAGAAGCCTTGCGTGCCCCTGCCTTAATGGAGCCGGAGCTCACTGCCCTAAGCACTGTGTGTGCATATATCCGAGCTGCCCGGGACGGACTCACAGGAGTTTCCCGCCTGTTCTCAAAGGACATGCAGCTAAAAAATTTAATAGATAGATAGCAGTAGCCCCCGAGACTTAAAGTGGGTTGACAAAACCGATTTGAGGATCGTTTGATGACCGCAGGTTCTTAAGGAGAAGAACAGTGCGTTGACTCAGGAGCTCGAGACAAGCCGGACGCAGCTAAATGCCGCTGTCTCTGAGCTTGAAGAAATAAAAAGTGCCCCAATGTATTACGGCAAAGATAAAAAACAAGAAGAAGAGTTGAAGAAACAGGCCGAAGAGATAAAGAGCTTAAAAGCTCAACTCTTGGATGTACAATGGGAAAACCAGAAGCTGAAGGGCGGCATATTTGGTACAACTTGTGAACCGTCTGGATTATTGATATAATCATATAATGCGGAATGTAATAATTCGGTTGACATAGGTATGCTGACCGGTCGCCCCGAAGGGGAAATGCCCATCCTACAAAGCGACGTTGTGAAGGAGCTGGCAAAGCTACACGAGCGTGCTCGGAAGGCTATGAACAATATGGCCAATGCCTTATGGCCTTCCGATGTCCCTCCAGAAAGTATGGAGGGGTTTGCTGATCTGTTCAAGGGTGCCCGGCGTCGTTTTGAGCTGTGGAAGATGTCCGCATGCCGTGAAGGCGCTCGAGAGACCTGGGCCATGGTGAAGACACGCTATACTGGTCTTGACCTGAACCATATGGCCAGAGTTGGACCGCAAGGACTTGACGGGAAGGAAATTCCCGTAAGCTTGGTATACGACCAAGTAATGACAGCGGCGAAATACTCGCAACAAGATTGTAAATTAGATAGCCTATTAGATGGCATAGAAAGACAGTAGGCGTTCGGTTCGATGTTTCAATGTACTTTATGACCAAACTTATCTCGTGCCGAATTGTATAAAAATTTTGTCATCGCAGACCTTCAGCTTCTACCTCCGAACCAAGAAGTTGGAGTGTTTCCGCATATTATGTTTAACTAAGAAACATTTAGTATTTTCGAAAACCAGGCAATCCGGTCATATTGCTCAAACAGACAAAATGTGTTCGGGGAGTTATGTTATATTACTGTTTAGTTTAACATAAGAAACATCTTCCAAGAAAAATAGTTCCATTAGGGGTTCCTTTCCTTGGGCTAGGCTCATATCCAAAGTACAGGCAGCCAATTTCATAGTTTGATCCAGAAACAGTCTGTTGTATATGTGCCGACCAATTATTCCCTTAGGAACGCTAGCTTTCGGCTTCACCCGTCTGAGGTACAGGTCCGGATAACATACACCCTGCAAATCACCGTGTTTAAATTTGGCACTTTTTCGGGTTCATTTACCATATTTAGGGGATTATGTGCATTTTCTAGGCATTAATGCACATAATTCAAGTTCAAACAATCGGTGCATGAAAGGGTGCATAAGAACGGCCTGGAAAACCATGCTCGTGCCATTTAGTAAATTCTCATGCCTTTTACAAGGAATAGGCAGACATTTCGATGAAATGTGTGGCAATAGTCAACCACAAACGTTTGTTTCTTGGGTTTTCAACTATAGAAAAATTGAAAAGAATGCTAGAAAAACATGACGCCTGGCATGGTGCCATGGTATGGCCTCACCATGCCCTGGTAAAAATTTGAGAAGTTTTGGCTTATGTCGTCATGCACCCCCTTCATAAATCGAACCATCACCGAGGAAGTTCCATTCTTTCGAGAGGGAAATCATCAAGATTGAAGGGGAATCCAAATTTTCTTCATTCTTTGCCCTGGAGTTTTTTTCTACGACGAACATACAACCTGCAAATCACCGTGTTCAAATTTGGCATTTTTCGGGCTCATTTACCAAATTTAGGGGATTATGTGCATTTTCTAGGCATTTAGCGCATATAAATCCAATCCAGCTACAGCTGCACGGGTGTGATGTGAGGGACATGGATTGCTGTTCGATCGCGGCGCTTCCTATGGTGCACATGCGTGACCCGCGTGGTAGGGGTTCCGGCCAATTATAACGCAACACACAATAGGCTCAGCGCACACTGTTTCCAGAGGTGACGGAGATGAACCGTGTGCGATAATGAACGAGCAAAATTGTAAGGGAAGCCAAATTTCCTTGTACTGTACGGCTGCCCGGCCACTCCGTCCCAGAGCTCTCTCCAAGCGTCGTTCATGGCACCGCGGCGCACAGTAACTGGTAAGGAAGCGATGGCATCCCACCGCGCCGCGTTCCTCGCCGCCCGTGACCGCACACATGGTAAGGAAGCGATGGCATCTCGCCACCGGCGGCACACACAGTTATGTGGGCAGACTTTGAGGCTGCCATGGCCGAATGGGCGGTGGATCTAGAGGCAGCCAAAGCCGCACAGAAGGAGCGAAAAAGGCAGAAAGCAGTAAAGAAAAGCGAGTCCCCCCGCCGCAAGAAAGAAGAGGCCACACGCCGTGCTGAGGAGAGCTTGGCGGAGATCAAAGCACGGTGGGCTGCCACCTACAACGCCGGGAAGGAGAACGCCGGCGTCTGGCCAGCATGCCCCGATGGCAGCATGTGAGAAGTAGTTAGTGCGTGTGTCACCCAAAGGTTTTTATAATTAATTATGAGCATCTACCAGTACTACATACGTACCAGTAGTACTTTAAGTTGGCACTATCTATTATTAACGTACAATGTCGGTAACCACATCCTTTCAGGGCTTTGAGCGTCGATTAGCATGTGTTCACTGAAGTTTTGTAGCCGCACCACAGCCCCAAATACTACCGAAACGTCCGCCTGGAGCCACCGGAGGAGACTAGAGCTGGCTGCAGCTGGTTTTTAGCCCCACCACGCCGCGCGAGTTGGCCGCACACCGGCTTAAATTGCCGCGCCGGCGGATGGCAGCAAGCTTCTCTCTTGTTGCATAGGATCAAATCTGGCTACACGAGCGAGGCAGGTTGACACTTGATTGCATTTCACAAACCGATGATTGCTCATCAGGTGTCACCTTGCCTCGTCCATGTACATTGAATAATCCTGATACAATGAAAGAGATTTTTGAAATTAGGTGCGGTTGGAGATGCTGATAGATATAAGAATTATTAGAAGATCACAAAACACACGGTTTCTATGGTGTACCCATGTGCGTTCTTTTGCGTTAATGATCCATAAGTCAATTAATTGTGCGATGTTTCCTAATAAACCAGGCGTACCATTGACCAAAAAAATCAACACGTATACATTTTTTTGGAGACGGGATCTGCCAATTTTCTCTTTTCTCGCACACAAGTATTTTACGCGCTTCGTCTGTGTTGTGTGTTTCCCCCACCCAAGTTTCAAGTTTCACAGCAAAATTTTCATTAGGAGCGCGATTTCAGAATTTATTCCTCCCACCACATCCCCACCCATCAAATTTCCTCAGTATCTCCCCTCTTCCCCCTCCCCCTACCGGCAGCTCAAACCGCCGCCGCCGCCGCAACCACAGCTTCTACCACTTCTATGTTCTGCTCGGATCCAGTCAGGTAACCCACCGATCTCTATTACGGCCCCGCCCTGATTGCTTAAATGGCGCCTGGGAAACATCCTTATGCCTCCAAATCCCCACCGCCCCTACCTCCAGAGCATCGCCGCGCAAGCCCAACCACATATCACGTGGAGGTCGAGGAGCTGATGGCGGTCCATGGCGCGATGGCCGCTGTGCATGTTGACCCGGAGGAACACCTCGCCTCCGCCGCCGCCGACTTGGTGCAGGCTCTGGCCCAGATGAAGTGCCCCAGCGACTACCCCCCAGGACTTAACAGGAATGATCTGATCAGCTCAATCTTACCAATACCACTTACAATGGCTATGTTTTGTATGGTTGATGTATTAAGCATGTTCATGCCTTGTTTATTTCAGTACTGCACACTGTATGATGTTCAAGTATTAATTGTCCATCTCAATTTCACCCATACCAGCAACAAACTTAGAATACATGACTCAGGATATCACTAGAGATGCTGCCCATTTGCTATTTTTGGTGGATGTTAACCATGTTGTACTTAACATGCCTGTCCATGTACTTATGCAGGGTCGTAACGGCCGATGCTGTTGTTTGCCATCGAGGTTAGCTGCATCCCATGTCTTACAGTATTTCACATCATTTGTGCAATTGCAGCTTAACTTCTAACATTTACTGGTTGCCTGTAGGTACACATGTCAGTGGCACTGATCCACGCTTCGACCCGGAGGAACAACTCGCCTCCGCCGCAGCTAACTTTGGGCGGGCTCTGGCCAAGATGAAGTGCCCCAGGAACTACCTCTCAGGACTTACCAACACTACAAGAAATATGTCAACTTGTGACCTTCTCTCAGCGACCATGGATAAATTGGCCATAAAACTACGACCATTTCAAACCAATTGGTCGTAAGCTGTTTTGGAGGGTCCAAACCCTGAACCATAATGACCATTTTGATCGGAAAGATGAAAATTTTCCTTACACGATATGGTCATAAAGCAAACACACCTGTCTACGGCCTTATTTCTAGTTGATTACCACCAATCCGAATGGTTATAACCTTGTAAATTATGATGCACTGTTATGACTGGACGCCACCTCATCAATTTTGCATATGTGTCATGTCTACGTGTCAATTTTTAACTATGTGGCATGTCTATGTGTCAATATTCGCTTACGTGTCTAGATAGCTTTAGATTTGAGCATCACACTTACATATGGAACCCACACAATTGACCTGATCTTTTTAGGCAACACAGTTGACTTGATTTTCTTACGCAACACCATTTTTTTGTTACACACCAGTGTTGACGGGCGGGACCCAAAGCCTTATATATGTTTACGTGTGTTGCCAGCAATGCGTAACAAAAAGGGGGCACCCAGGGTTCGAACCCGAGTCCAGTTGGTCTCCCGCGGGGAGCAAACCACCAGGCCACCAACTAGATCGCGATGGGAATCCATACTGCATTGTATTAAATATTACCTTCCGTTATTGGGCCTGGGCCACGGTAGGCCGAGGCCAGCTTCTCCTCGCCCTTTTTTCGTTAGCCACTTCGCTGTGCCGAGTGGGCCAACGTGCATATGTGGGAAATATGGGCTTCACACAAGTTCGAGTCCACATAAATTGAGGGACTTTGCCTCGAAAAAAATAGAGGGAGCTCAAATGTTTATTTTGGAAAGTCTAAAATATAATTTCGCTGTCAATTTTCCATATTACCTCGGATCGAGATGAATATGCTTGATATGTGAGAAATATGGGCTTGACAGAAGTGTAAAATCCAGATAGTTTGATGAAAAAAGCTTTATGCCATTAAAAAAATGAACATAAAAATTTATGGCAATATTCCCGTATTTCAAAAAAAATGTGACCTTAAAAATGTTCCATACAATGTAAAAAATGTAAGGTATATAAAAAATATGTATTTCTATTCACAAAAATATATCATGACATTTTAAGAAATATTCACGTGTTTTCTAGAAAATATTTGTGAAATTTGTAAAAATGTTTCTACAATGTAAAAAAAATTTTTGTGTAGTTTAAAAAATGTTTATTGAATTTTTTTAATGTATAACGTGTACTTGGAAAATTTGTTACCATGTATTCAAAAAAGTGTTCAAACACATGTATTTAAAAAAATGCTAGAGGTGGAATCTTGCTACACTCTCAATGGATCTCTATTGAAATGACTATTTGTGTACCTAAAATAATTTTTGGAAAAAATCATGAGCAAACTATGAGGCAGATGTAGTTCAAATTTGACAAATATTAACCAAGAATTTGCAAAATGTTAACCAAAAATTTGCAAAATGTTAGATTTGTATAAAGAAAATGTTTATCATGTATAAAAAATGTATACAACTAGATAACTCCCCGCGCATTGCTGCGGAAATTCATAGTAGGATCAATGTTTATAAGGTGAAGAAGAGTAGTTCAACTCGCAATATGAGAGATGAAAAATAAAACATGGTTAAGTGGTTTTATATGATTCAGATTTCAGAATTTTTGCAGGGAAGGGAGTAATCTTATTCCCAAAGAAAAATGTTAGGTAGTGGAGGCATTTGGTCAAGCATCTAACACGCAATCTAGCAAGCTTATTGGATAAAAAAAGAATTGTACAACAGTTGCTATTTATGGTGTACACCCCTCCCCCTAAGAAGTTTTAGGATTATCCAGCTACATCAATTAAAAGCTTAATCCCCTACTTAGGGCTAGTTAATACATGCAGATCAACCCTAAAACAATTGCTTGGTTTATCTCCAAAAGAGAATACTTGCAAGTAGTTGTTGTTGCGGCCTCGTCGGCTTCCTTAGGCAACATTGTTTGCCATTCCAAGATGCACCCCTGTGCAAAATATGAGATCATTTGAACAAACCTAAAGCATGAGGCAGCTGCAGTTCAAATTTGACCCACTTCGTGCTGAATCGGTGGAAATTTGTGTTTTTCACTAGAGGTGGATCATAGCTTTTGACACCCGACCATTTTGTCAATTGTACATTAAATATGGCCTTATATTTTAGAAAAATGATTTGGTCCAATTTTGCAACAAATATATGGCTGGTCCATAAAAAAAACTCATTTTGGGCACTCAAAAAATGGAAAATGAATTTTTCGTCCAAAGAAAATGAAAACTTCCTTAGGCAACATTGTTTGACATTCCAGTATGCACCCTTGTGCACAATATGAGTTCATTTGAATAAACTATGCCATGAATGTGGCCATAAGACTAATCATTTGACTTGAAAGCCATGAATCTTTAGAGATGATAGCTCATTTTTTATAACACTTTTCTAAAATAATTGCCGTATTACAAGTTTATTATTTTTCCTGGTAACTTGGTCACATATAATGACACAATGCGAAGGTTTTCCATTTTTTGATTTTTTTTGAATTTTTCATGCCCGTTTCAAAACGCTGTCAAAACGGCGGGCATGACCGTTCCTAGCTAGTGGTTGAATCTTAGAAAAATTTTGGTGTTTATCTGATTAAATAGATACTTATGTACCTAGAAATAATTTTTGGAAAAAATAAAAAGCAAACTATAAGGCAGCTGTAGTTCAAATTTGTCCCGCTTTCTACTGAATCAGCGGAAATTTGTCTTTTTCACGAGAGGTGGATCTAAAGATTTTGATAACCAACCATTTGGTAAATTGCACATTAAATATGGCCTCATATTTTATTAAATTGATTTGGTACAATTTTGTAACAAATATATGGTAGGTTCTTCACAAAAAAGCTCATTTTGGGCACTCGAAAAATGGAAAATGGATATTTCGGGCAAAGAAAATGAAAACTTCCTTACGCAACATTGGCCGCCATTCCAAGATGCACCACTATGGAAAATATGATATCATTTAAACATACTATGCCATGAATGTTGCCACAACTATGGCCATTTGACTTGAAAGCTATTGATCTTCATACATGATAGCTCGTTTCTGAAAACACTTTATTAAAAGAATTACCGTATTACAAGTTTATTATTTTTTCTGGTCACTTGGTCACATATAATGACACAATGCGAAGGTTTTCCAATTTTTTGATTTTTTTGAATTTTTATGCCTATTTCAAAATGCGGTCAAAACGGCGGGCATGACTGTTCCTAGCTAGTGGTTGGATCTTGGAAAACTTTTCGTGCTTCTCAGATTAAATATATACTTATGTACCTAGAAATGATTTTTGGAAAAAATAAAGAGCAAACTATGAGGCAGATGCAGTTCAAATTTGACTCGTTTGCTGTTGAATCGGTGGAAATTTGGCTTTTTCACCAGAGGTGGATCAAACCTTTTAACACCCAACCATTTGGTCAATTGTGCATTAAATATGACCTAGTATTTTATAAAATTGATTTGGTCCAAATTTGCAAAAAATATATGGGAGGTCCTTCACAAAAAAAACTCATTTTGGGCACTAAAAAAATGGAAAATTGATTTTTCGTCCAAAGAAAATCAAAACCCCCTTAGGCAACAATGTTTGCCATTCCAAGATGCACCCTTGTGCACAAGATGAGAACATTTGAACAAACTATGCCATGAATGTGGCCATAAGATTAATCATTTGGCTTGAAAGCCATGAATCTTCACACATGATAGCTCATTTTTAGAACACTTTTTAAAAAGAATTATCGTATTACAAGTTTATTATTTTTCCTCGTAACTTGGTCACATATAATGACACAATGCGAAGGTTTTCCAATTTTTTGATTTTTTTTTCAATTTTTCATGACTATTTCAAAATGCGGTCAAAACGGCGGGCATGACCATTCCAAGCTACTGGTTGAATCTTGGAAAACTTTTGGTGTTTCTCTAATGAAATTGATACTTTTGTACCTAGAAATGTTTTTTGGAAAAAATCATGAGCAAACTATGAGGTAGTTGTAGTTCAAATTTGACCCACTTCCAGCTGAATCAGCGGGAATTTGTTTAAATGACAAAAAATAGCTAGAAGGATCGGAAATGCATACAAATTGGTTATCATCCATAAAATGTGGTCTAAAATAAGTGAAAATTTTAGTGATGCCATTTTGCAAAATAGCTTTGGTAGCTGCTTCACAAAATCCCCTGTTTTTAGCTCGAAAGAAATAATTTTAAATACCTTATATTTCGAACCAATCAAGAGGCAGCCCACAGATCACCCCCCACTGTACTCGATCTGAGCCGTCCACACCCTCCCGTAGTCCCTTGATCCAGCACCTCTCCCTCGGTGCCTCAGTCACGGGCGTGGCACACCCTTCCCCCTCAGTCCCTCGATCCAGATCCAATTCCTCCCGAGAAAGCACGGGCCGCCGCCTCCCTCACCGATCACCGCCGCCGACCCCCGACCCTCCGCTCCCTCTTCTCCCGTGTCCTCACCACCTACCCGGACCCTCCCCTCAAGGCCGTCTGGTTCTTCTCCGTGCTCCCCGTGGCTAGGGTTTCGGGGGCGGCGCTCACCACTTCAACACCGCCGGCCACCACAACCACGGCCTCCACCTCCCCTCCCTGGCCGGAGATCCACTCGATTCCTCTCCCTCCCCCGATTCCTTTTCAATCCCGCTGGCCGGAGATCCACTCGAGCTCCCTCGCGATTCATCTCCAATCCCGCCGCCGCCGACCCCCGACCCCCACCCCACCAGCGGCCTTCCCCCCTCCTGAGGTGGACAGATGGGGCTACAGCGCCTGAAACCCTAGCCCATCGCCCACCCATCGCCCATGGATGGATGGGGACAGGGCGGCGACGGCGGATCCACACCCAGCTTCTCTCAGTGGGTTCTTCGCCGAGGTGGACGACGACTACATCCAGGACGACTTCAGCCTCTGCGGCCTCAACTCCTAGGTCTCCTACTACGACCACGCCCTCGATCTCATCCTTGATCTCGAGCCCG
The DNA here is from genome assembly GCA_011799875.1 of Thinopyrum elongatum. Lineage (NCBI taxonomy): Eukaryota > Viridiplantae > Streptophyta > Magnoliopsida > Poales > Poaceae > Thinopyrum > Thinopyrum elongatum. The sequence goes on from CM022298.1 coordinate 715,474,202, forward strand.
TCGAGGGTAGGGTTGTGATAACTAGTTCTCACCCACTCACTCGCTCATCGTTATAAGTTACTGTAGTCGGTAGGTTGACAAATCATAGGATTCAGGAATATGTTCTTCATATACATATATTTTTTGTGACCGTAGTGTCAACATCATTGTTAATTCCTATTTACAAAGTTACTGCCTGTAATTATGTGCAGAAAGTATAATTTTGATTTATAGTTCCATACAATTTCTCCTGGTGAAGGATAAAAAATATACCCCTGTTTGGAGCTAACTAGAGAGTATATCTTCTTCATTCAGAGGATTACTTTTGTGATCACAGTATCAGTATCATTATCAGTAATTCATATCTATAAAGTTACTGCTCCTAATTGTTGACACAAGATCTCACAATGAAGGACAAAATGTATATAACTCTGTTTGGGGCCAGCTAGAGACTAGAGAGTGAATCTTCATCATACACGGCATTACTTTTGTGATCACAATATCAGTATCATCATTAATTCCTATATACAAAGTTATCGCTCCTAATTATGTACACCTTCATTTCATTGACACAAGATCTCCTAGTGAATGATAGTAACTATATATAACTCGATTTACATCAGCTAGAGAGTAAATGTTCTTCATAGCTCAACCATTTGTTTGGTCATCCTGGAATCAAATTCTGTTTCCTGTCTTGGTACTATTACTTACTAATCATTGCTGTCCTTTTGATCTTGCTCAGGATGGACCTGCATGAAGGAGAGCCTGCTGATGATGAGTTGCCACCCCCCTCTGCCTCCCAACGTGGTGCCCATCATAGCAGAAGATGCTGCTGCTGCCAGTGAGAGCGAACCGCCACCGCCACCTCCAAGCAAGCCAACAAAACCTAGGAGGCACATAATGGCCAGGCCTCTCAATGGATTGGGAAAGAAGGGCCAGCCCATCCAGCTGCTTGCCAACCACTTCAAAGTCTCTGCCAAGCCTTCAGAGGAGTTTTTCAACCACTACTATGTAAGAAGCATACTTGCTTTCTTTCCTAGCTCGCGGATTATAAATCCTACACCTCCTCCTTCATTTGTTATGATAACTAGTTCTCACCCACTCACTTGCTCATCATTGTAAGTTACTGTAGTAGGTAGCTTGCTCTGATCCTCACAAGTTAATGCTTAGTTTGTCTGGGGGTGTGTCTACATACGCAGGGGATGTGTTCGCCGATGACCAGAATGAGCTGATTGCGGCGTCTGCTGATTATTTGAGGATGTTTTATATATGTCCCTAGATATCCTTATGAAATACCTGATATGATAACATGACCTGAATTAGGACTATTACCTGCTCATCAGCTACACCGGTGCATTTCTATTTTGAATGTCCTGTACTTGTTGTTGCATGATAGATACATATATGTGACATCAATTTGTTGTTGGATATTTCTAGAAACTAGCTATGCCACATTAATTTCTTGGTTGTCTAGTTTGTTATGTCACATCAATTGTATGCTTTTTCTGAGATTGTGTTTTAGCTACTGTCACTTTGAGCTGTTGTAGATCATAGTTATCAATTGCAGCTGGGCTTATATATTGCATTTTCTGAGATTATGTTTTAGCTTTCTGCCACGGACGCGGAGTCCGGCACCGTGACCTCAAGCCACACAATCTGCCCATCGGTGGATGTGCTGGTATCCTCTGATGCATGGATGGATGGTTTGATCCCAGCAAGAGGAAGTCTTTTCTTCTCTTTATCAACTAAAGGTACTTTCTTCTCTAATGGATGTATCGGAGTCCATTAATTTAGTCCATCAATTTAGGTGTTAGTATGTTGTTGATGCTCCTGTTGATGCCATGCCTTTTGTCTTGTCATGTGCTGAAATTAAGTGGCACCATCAGATGAAATCTATTAGTGTTGTTAAACTACTGGTAGGCTAGCTACAAGCTAGAGGGAGAGCAGGGGATTGAAACCTGGCAATAGAACTACTGATGTAATATGCAAAGAACAAATTGAAACCATGTTCTTCAAAATTAAAGGGTCTGATTGATATCGGTCCTTATTTTGATAGATATAATATGTATCCTGGCTTGTTATTTTCTTCTCTAGCAAATTGTAGACATGAATCTCCAGTTGACCTATTGATTCGTACACCTATATCGGTTCTATTACATTTTTTTGAACTTGCTGCAAATTCTATGATATGTGAGGTCCTTCTGTTGCTGCAAGCATTGACACAATATGCCGTGCGCTGGGATCTCCACATCCAAGTCCCAGCCGTCCTCCATAGCAAGGAGCTAGGGAAAGGTAGCAAGCAGTGCCACTGGTTCCTTCGAGGATGCGTGCTGCTGGTCAAATCTTGTGGAGAAGCAAGGCGAATCGGGCATCATCTCGCTTGTGCTACTGTGGTAAGAGCAGAATGCCACTTTCACTTGATATGCATGTATTAATACAACAAAGCATTCTTACATGGTGATTGTTAGTGACACAACAGTTATCTCACATAATAGTGTCATTCTCTTCGTAGTTAACAAATGCATCTTGTCCAACTGAGTAAACTAGACCCAACTTTTACAATAAAGTGAACTAAATGTTGTCGCATTTTGTACATGTCACTTTCTATTTGGTGTCTGATAATGATATCTATGGAAATTCTACTTTGTAAAGAATAAATAATGTGTTATGGATCACAAGCTAATTTTGTTGACATGAATTTGTTATGCCCCTTATTTTTACTTAGTTTCACCCACGTTGCTTTTCAAATCGTGAGACTGATGAGTTTTCCTTGTAGGCAACATTGATTTAGCATTGATTTAAGATTTTGTGAGTATGCCTAGGTTCTGCGAATATGCATCGCAAACATCTAGTGTTCTAATATAATTGGTCTCTTAAACATCTAGTTATTTGAAGTTGTTTGAATCTGTTGCTTTATCATACATTCGATCCATAAATCTGCATTTCTGTGAAATTTCGTTAAATATATATTTTCCCGATAGTCTGTACACTAAACCTGGAGGTTTGAATATCTACTCCAGGAATGAAAATGCTACTCTAATGCCTTTGGGTTCACCCTTTAACAGGAGCTCCAAGCCTAGGAAATTTCAAGTTCGTAGCGGCATGTAGCCCTACATAGCAAAGATTTGTTCTATTCGACTGTAATAGACTGTAAAGATTATAGTATTGTAATAGTAGGCATATCTGGGTTGTAATAGACTATGTACAGATTGTAATAGACTATGTACAGGAGCTCCAGGCCTAGGAAATTCTACATTTGTTCTGTTCTATTTCAAATATTGATTATTTATGTGATTTGAAGACGTGTGAAATGGAAACCTGATTAGTGGGACCCATATCTGAAAATAATCTAAACAATTCTCACATTTCTAACATGTGGGACCAATATAGGAGATTATGACAAGTGGGACCCATCTGACATGTGGGACCAGCTTGAAAAATATAATGGCTGAAACACTATAAAAAGGCCACGGCCCTAAATTAAAAAGGCTAAATTGTTGGTCCAAGCCCAGGTAGCTAACAAAAATTGGCAGGGAAAAAATATATAAATGGGCTGAATTAAAGGGCTTGGCCCATGTAAAACACTGAATTGGACCGGGCTGATTCTTCTCAATGACCAATTCATTTGGTCGCAATTTTGCCACGTCAGCTTGCCACGTCGGATCCGACGTGGCCTGGGTAGACAGCCAGCGACCAAAACAAAAGGTCGTAGGACCAACGACCTTTTGTTTTGGTCGTTGCCTTCTACGACCTTATCACAGAGAAGGTCGTAAAGTTTCATTAAAGACGGTCAGGTTTTGACCAATTGTTTTTGGTCATAAAAAGGTCGCAAATGAAAAACAACGATCATTCAGCGACCAATAGTGATGGTTGCAAGTTGACATATTTCTTGTAGTGCAAGTATGTAATCACCAGTTCAATCGTACCAATACCAGTTGCAATTAATGGCTATGTTTTGTACGGTCGATGTATTAAGCATGTTGTAGTAAACAAGCCTAACATGTTTTAGCTAATTTCCGTACCTTTTTATAGACAACTGGGCCATTCTCTGCTCTAGCAGCACCTGCCTTGTAATGTTTAACTCTGCCAATTGCATTTTTATCAGTACCGGTTTCAATGGCTATTAGGCCTGTTGCAATTAATAGTTATATCCATTTTTAAATAGTTGTATTTCAATTGCTACAAACTTACAAAACATGACTTAGGATGCTGTTAAGCCTGTTGCAATTAACAGTTGTATCCATTTTTTAATCTGTCCCTTTGCTACCGTGCTACTCTCCACAATGAAGATATACTAGAGATGCTGCCCATTTGCGATTTTTGGTGGATGCTAACCCTGTTGTACTTAACATACCTTTCCATGTACTTACGCAGGGCCATAACGGGCGATGCTGTTGTTTGCCGTCGAGGTTAGCTGCATCACATGTCTTACAGTATTTTACATCATTTATGCAATTGCAGTTTGGCTTCTAACATTTACTTGCTTCTTGTAGGTACACATGTCGGCGGCACTGATCCACGCTTCGACCCAGAGGAAGAGCTTGCCTCCGTCGCCGCTGACTTTGGGCGGGCTCTGGCCAAGATGAAGTGCCCCAGCAACTACCTCTCAGGACTTACCAAGTATGAACTCACCAGTTCAATCTTACCAAGACCAGTTGCAATTAATGGCTATGTTTTGTACGGTCGATGTATTAAGCATGTTGTAGAAAACACGCCTAACACGTTTTAACTATTTTCCCTACCTTTTTATAGACAACTGGGCAATTCTCTGCTCTGGCAGCACCTGCCTTGTGATGTTTAACTCTACCAATTGCATTTTTATCAGTATCGGTTTCAATGGCTATTAAGCCTGTTGCAATTAACAGTTGTATCCATTTTTAAACAGTTGTATTTCAATGGCTACAAACTTACAAAACATGACTTAGGATGCTGTTAAGCCTGTTGCAATTAACAGTTGTATCCATTTTTTAATCCGTCCCTTTGCTACCATGCTACTCTTTCACAATGAAGATATCACTACAGATGATGCCGTTTTATTACCATTTGCTATTTTTGGTGGATGTTAACCCTGTTGTATTTAACATTAGCTTTCCATGTACATAAACAGGGCTACAATGGGTGATGTTGTAGTTTGCCGTCGAGGTTAGCTGCATCCCATGTCTTATACACCATCTGTTCCTAAATATAAGTATTTTTAGAGATTCCAATATAGACTACATAAGGAGCAAAATGAGTGAATCTAGATTAAAATCTAAACTAAATCTATAATTCTATATACATCCGTATGTAGTTCATATTGAAATCTCTAAAAATACTTGTACTTACGAAAGCAAAAGTGCTCCCTGGTTGATTTTGGTAATTAATGTCAACATATATCTTGTTGGACTAATACCTTTACCTACTGTATTTCAGATCAGTTCAACAATGGCATGGCAAGGACAAGAGGATGAGGAACCCCTTTCAAAATGCTAAGGACAAAAATTGGCTCAAGCTAAAGACTCTTCTTTTTCACTTTAGTTATCCAAGATTACATTGAGTCCATAGGAAAGCCAATACTATTAAAAGGGGATGAGGTGTTGCTTAATGGTCTACTTGCTCAAAGTGCTTAGTGATATTGCTCCAAAACCCTCAGCCACTTTCTCATTTCCACATATGTCCAAAACCCAAAGTCAAACTCGGCCCCACCGATTTGATCTATCCAGCGCCACCGAGTTCAGTTGACATAGCCAATGCCAGAAACCCTAGACAATTCGGTCTCACCGATACGGATCTCGGTCTAACTGAGATGGCATTGCAAACTCTCCTTCGTAGCATTTCGGTCTCACCGAGATGAGTGATCGGTCCCACCGATTTTGCATGACAAACTCTCTGTTTCCCTTCGTAACATTTCAGTCTCACCGAAATGAGCGATCGGTCCCACCGAGTTTGCCTGACCAACTCTCTGTTTGCTCATTGCTGAAATCGGTCTCACCGAGTTCATGCAATCAGTCTCACTGAGATGATGTTTTGCCCTAGCCCTGGCACATCGGTCCCACCGAGTTGATCATGTCGGTCCCACCGAGATTCCTAACATTCACATTTTGAACTAAATCGGTCTCACCAAGTTCTTCTATTCAGTCTGACCGAGTTGGGTCAAAATTGTGTAATGGTTGGATTTTGTGAGGAGGCTATATATACCCCTCCACCCCCTTCTCCATCAGAGAGAGAGCCATTGGAACGTGCCTACACTTCCACTACTCATTTTCTGGGAGAGAACCACCTACTCATGTGTTGAGACCAAGACATTCCAATCCAACCACAAGAATTTTGATCTCTAGCATTCCCCAAGTTGCTTTCCACTCAAATCATCTTTCCACCATAGACAAATCTGTGAGAGAGAGTTGAGTGTTGGGGAGACTATCATTTGAAGCACAAGAGCAAGGAGTTCATTATCTACACACCATTTATTACCTTTTGGAGAGTGGTGTCTCCTAGATTGGTTACGTGTCACTTGGGAGCCTCCGACAAGATTGCGGAGTTGAACCAAGGAGTTTGTAAGGGCAAGGAGATCGCCTACTTCGTGAAGATCTACCAAAGTGAGGCAAGTACTTCGTGGGCGATGTCCATGGTGGGATAGACAAGGTTGCTTCTTCGGGGACCCTTCTTGGGTGGAGCCCTCCGTGGACTCGTGCAACCGTTACCCTTCGTGGGTTGAAGTCTCCATCAACGTGGACATACGATAGCACCACCTATCGGAACCATGCCAAAAATCTTCGTGTCTACATTGCGTTTGCACACTCCAATCCCATCCCTTTACTTTCTTGCAACTAGCATGCTTTACTCTTTCCACTGCTCATACTCTTGCCATGCTTGCTTGAAATGTATCGTGAATGCTTAAAAAAATCCACTTCAACTTGAAGAAATTAAAAACAACTACCTTTTTCTTGTAGAGGGTCTAATCACCCCCTTCTAGACTCTTGTCGATCCTTTCAATTGGTATCAGAGCTTTGGTCTCCATTGCTTTGGTTTAATCACCTTTGGAGGAAGATGGATGAGTCTACGATTGGGAGTATTAGATGTAGAGTGCCTATGCTTGATGGAGAGTTCTATATTGGTTGGAAAAATGAGATGCTTGAGATTTTCAATGAGTATAATTTGAACAAGTATGTTACTAGCCCTTGTGTGCCTCCTATTGATCCCTTGCATCCTACCCCCGATGAGTACCTTGACATGACCCGCAATCTTAGAACTATTAATCTTATCATAAGAGGATTGCCTAGAAATTTGCTTGCATGCTTGCCTACATTTGAATGTGCTTATACTGTATCGAGATATCTTGAGGAATGATTTCCAAACTATTCCTTGAAAAATCTAGAAGAGATTCTTCAAAAGTCCATTGCTTTTCATAAGATGAAACCTAGTGATCCTAAATTTGACGATTGTCTATTTGAGCTTCGTGACCTTATGCGTGCCAAAGGAGATGTTGGAGTCATTAGTAGCATCATCTCACAAGTCATTAGAATTGATAAATATGAACATTGTCATGGTCATAAACTTAATGAATCATTCTCTCTAGGTGATGATCATTCACATGATGATGATGAGCATGGATATTATCATGAGGATGATGATAGTGACTTTGATCTTGATGAGTCAATGAGACACTTTGGTCTTATGGCTAACCTCCGTGGTTACATGGCTGGAGGAAAGGAATGGGTTCTTGATAGTGGATGTACCAATCATATGACCGGAGATATGGACATGTTTCGTGAGCTTGCTGAAAACGATGGTCCCCGAAAGTATGTCACTTTTGGTGATAAATCAAAGGGTAAGGTGGTTGGCCTTGGTAAGGTGGCCATCTCACATGACAGCTCTATCCAAAATGTTATACTCATTGAATCTCTTGGCTATAATTTACTTTCCATCTCTAGACTAGCCGATTTTGGTTTCAATGTTCTATTCACTGAAGTAGATTGCCAAGTGTTTCGAAGAGATAATCATAATATGGTCTTTACCGGTATTCTTAGAGGTGATCTATAAATTGTTGATTTCACTAAAAGAGCTCAACCTAGAACTTGCTTAATTGCTAAATCCTCTAAAGGTTGGTTGTGGCATAGAAGGTTAGGTCACGTGGGCATGCGAAATCTTGATAAGCTTATTAAAGGTGATCATATCCTTGGTGTTAAAGATGTCATATTTGACAAGGATAGACTTTGTAGTGCTTTTCAAGCAGGAAAACAAGTTGGAGGAAGTCATCCCGTGAAGAACATCATGACCATGAGAAGACCGCTCGAGCTACTTCATATGGATCTTTTTGGTTCCAACGCCTACAAGAGTCTCGGTGGTAACTCATTCGGTTTGGCCATTGTTGATGATTTTTCCAGATTTACATGCGTGTTCTTTCTTGATGATAAATCACAGGTTCAAAAGATCTTCAAGAACTTCGCTAGGAAGGCCCAAAGTCAATTTGAGGTGAAGATCAAGAAGGTTCGGAGCGACAATGGAACGAGGTTCAAGAACGCCAATGTGGATACCTTTCTTGACGAAGAAGGGATTTCACATGAGTTCTCGGCTACGTACACACCTCAACAAAATGGAGTTGTTGAGAGGAAGAACCAGACACTTACTGAAATGGCGAGAACGATGCTTGATGAATACAAGACGCCAAGACACTTTTGGGCGGAAGCGGTTGAGACAGCTTGTCATGCTACGAATAGACTATATCTTCACAAGCTTCTTGGCAAGACGGCATACGAGCTTCTGACCGGTAACCAACCCCAAGTTGGATACTTTTGAGTATTTTGCTTAAAGTGCTATATTCTAGATAAGCATCATTGTTCGAAATTTGCCTCTAAATCTCATGAAGGTTTCCTACTCGGTTATGGCTCAAACTCTCACACTTACCGTGTCTACAACAATTTCACCTTAAAGGTTGAAGAGACGGTAGATATGAAGTTTGATGAATCTAACGGCTAGCAAGTAGAGAAATTGCCAATTGATGTAGGAGACAAAGATCCTTCGGAAGCAATTCAAGACTTGTCTATTGGCAAGATTCGACCAACGGAGGTGAAGGAGAGTACTTCGTCCATTCAAGTGGAAGCCTCAACTTCACGACAAGGTGAACCACAAGTTAACTTGGAGGCATCCACAAGTGGAACACGTCAAGACGAAGGAAACCAGGAAGTGCAACAAGATGAACCTCATCGACCTCCTTCTCCACCTCGGCAAGAGAACGACAACGCCCACAACAATGAAGAAGGACAAGAAGAAGAAGAAGAAGACAATGAAGAGGATGTTCCACCCCGACTCAAACAAAAGCTCTCACGATTTAGAGCAAGAGTCTCAATAGATCATCCCATCGAACAAATCTTCGATGATATTCAAACTGAGAGAATCACTCGCTCTAAAACTCGTTTGGCTAACTATTGTGAACATTATTCATTCATTTCTAGTATTGAACCTATGAAGGTTGAAGAAGGTTTTGATGATCCGGATTGGGTGAACGCCATTCATGAAGAGCTACACAATTTCGAGAGGAATCAAGTATGGACGTTGGTTGAAAAGCCTGATGAGAAGCACAATATCATTGGAACCAAATGGGTGTTTCAGAATAAGCAAGATGAGGATGGACAAGTTGTACGCAACAAGGCCCGTCACATCGCTCAAGCCTACACTCCAGTCGAAGGTACGGACTATGGCGAGACATATGCCCCCGTTGCTAGACTTGAGTCCATACGCATCTTACTTGCTTATGCCAATCATCATGATATCACCTTATATCAAATGGACATTAAAAGTGCTCTCCTAAATGGTGAAATTGAGGAGGAAGTCTATGTTAAACAACCTCTCAGCTTTGTTAAACCCAAGAAACCTGATCATGTGTACAAACTTCACAAACCTCTTTATGGTCTTAAACAGGCTCCTAGAGCATGGTATAAATGCTTGACCAAGTTTCTTATTGAAAAAGGCTTTGAAATTGGGAAGATTGACTCTACACTTTTTACTAAAAGGATTAATGGTGAATTATTTGTGTGCCAAATTTATGTGGATGATATCATATTTGGTTCAACTAACCCTCATTTTAGTGAATAGTTTGGAAGGCTAATGTCGGAGAAGTTTGAGATGTCTATGATGAGTGAACTTAAATTCTTTCTTGGTTTGCAAATCAAGCAAACTAAGAAAGGTACCTTTGTTTCTCACACAAAGTATACCAAGGACTTATTCAAGAAGTTCAACATGCAAGAAAGCAAAGGTATGAAAAGACCCATGCCTACTAGTGGACATCTTGACTTGACTAAGGATGGCAAACCGGTTGACCAAAAGGTTTACCGCTCTATGATTGGTTCATTGTTATATCAATGTGCCTCCTGTCCCGATATTATGCTAAGTGTGTGCATGTGTGCACGATAGCAAGCGGCCCCTAAAGAATGTCATCTTAAGGCTGTGAAAACGATAGTGAGATACTTAATTCACACACCAAATTTTGGCATTTGCTATCCTAAGAGGTCTTCTTTTGATCTTGTTGGCTACTCTGATTCGGACTATGACGGTGACAAGGTCGATAGAAAGTCCACTTCGGGTACTTGTCAATTTCTTGGTAGAACTCTTGTGTCTTGGTCCTCCAAGAAACAAAACTCGGTATCCTTTTTGACTATCTCAATTGGTATCTGGTTTCATGAATGTCATTTTGGATACACAAGTGCTTTTCCTTGCAAGACTAACCCATGTAGGAAGATGAATTCAAACTCCAAGTGGTGCCCCCAACTCTTGATGGACTACATCAACCTTGAGCATCCAACACAAGTTCAACTACATGACCAATATCAACCTTGAGAATTTGAATTCCACGTTTCATATTACAAAATTTCCAATTCCAATAATAAATTACAGGGAAAAATAAAATTATACAGGAGCGAATAAAATAATGTGCACACGGTTAGAAAGAAAACAGCGTGTGCGATGAAAAATAGAGAACAAACGGTTCTTTGATGTGAAACGTTTGCGATGCCCGACGGACGCACACACGGTTTCATCCCATATGCGTGTGTGATTCATGGTAACACGGCAAATGTTTCAAACCAGTGTGCGTGTGTGATAGGAATACGAATCATACACAGTTATGAAAATGGACACGTTGGTGTTAGTAGAGGCACCGCACACATTTTACATTCTTGAACCGTGTGCGATAACGTACCTATCACAAACATATCGGTAGATTAAATGTTGATGTCCACCTTTTTCACATGACTATAGCGAGGTAATCGTTTGGGATGTCTCTCTAATCAGAAAAGTAACGTCGAGATGTAACATGTGGGACTGGGGCAGCTTCTCATATGTTATTCTATGGCGATTGTCAGCAGCCGCTTGCCTATCCCTAATGGTTTCTGGGTTGTGTGGGAAGGACCCCCCTATCGCAGTCACTCACTAGGCGACGGTTCCAAATGCCGTCGCGGAAAGGGGTTAAAAACCATTTGTATAGCACCTTATGGTACCAATGTCTATTGTAACTAATCATTAAAATTATTATTAAACATTGCATACTAAATTCCTCTGCATATTTAATACTCCTATCCTAAAAAAGAATCATTAAACAAGCAAACATATGCAAACAATGCAAACATAACGGCAATCTGTCTAAACAGAACCGTCTATAAAGGATGAAGAAGGATCCATACTTATTTAACTCAAAAAATTCTGAAAATTTACCACACTGTAGAAAATTTATCATGTCTTTTTTTATCAAAATTTCAAGCTTTTCACATATTTTTACTTTTCTAGAGAATTCACGCAAAAATAGAAAACTTTCTGTTTTGAAACAACAACTCATATACTTGCAAATTGAGCATGGTAAAGGCTATCCTTGACACTTCTATTGAAATAAAAGATACAAAACATTATTATAAATAACGTGCAAGAAAATCTCAACAAAATAAAATGACACTCCAAGAAAAACTCATATCATGTGACGAATAAAAATATAGCTCCAAGTAAGGTTACCGATAATGTTGAAGACAAAAGAGGGGATACCTTCTGGGGCATCCCCAAGCTTAGCTGCTTGGGTCTTCCTTGAATATTACCTTGGTGTTCCATGGGCATCCCCAAGATTAGGGTCTTGCCGCTCCTTATTCTCCTCATATCAATATCTCACCGAAAACTTGAAAACTTCAATCACATAAAACTTAACGGAACTTCGTTAGATTGGTTAGTATGATAATGGATAAATCATTCACTTTGGTAATGTCAAGACAACGTTCATAATTGTTATCACATAATGCCTACTGTACTCTATCATTTCCACAATTTATATTGACAATATAAGCCATAGAAATTATAAAACAAGCAAACTATGCATTGAAAATAGAATTTGTCAAAAACAGAATAGTTTGTAATGATCTGAACAATGAACATACTTATGCCACTCTAAAAATTCTGAAAAATTAGGACAACGTAAGAAATTTGTTTATAAATTATGTGTAAAAGTTTCACATCAAATTAATGTTCCAGTAAATTATAGAATTTTCTGTACTGGGCGCAAAAGTTTATGTTTTTGCACAGAATGAAGTCAACTATCATCCACACTATCCCAAATGCTTAACTTGGCATTTTATTGAAACAAAAGCTATAAAACATGATTAATACGGTATCTTAATAATATTAACACAACAAAATAGCAGGTATAAGTATTGGGTTGTCTTCCAACAAGCGTTTTTCCTTAATGCCTTTTAAGCTAGGCATGATGATTTTAATGATGCTCAAATAAAAATAAAGATTTGAAACATAATCAGAGCATCATGAAACATGTGACTAGCACATTTAAGCCTAACCCACTTCCTATGCATGGGGATTTTGTGAGCAAACAACTTATGGGAGCAAGAATCAACTAGCATAGGAAGGCAAAACAAGCATGACTTCAAGACTTTCAACACATAGAGAGGAAACTTGATATTATTGAGATATGTAAAAGCATATGTTCCTCTCTCATAATAATTAACAGTAGCATCATGAATGAATTCAACAATATAACTATCACATAAAGCATTCTTTTCATGATACAAAGCATAATATTTTTGTTACTCTCCACTTAAGCAAACTTCTTCTCATGAATAATAGTGGGAGTATCATATGAAACTCGAATACTATAAATTGTTTCCACATTGAAAGAGTAATGTTATGTGAAAGGGTAATCAAAATGATGGCAAGTTTTATAAATATAATCATCACTACTTTTTATAACATAAGTATCATCACAATAATCATCATAAGTAGCAAATTTGTTCTCATCATAATCATTTGAAACCTCTTCCAAGATAGTGGAATCATTAATAAATAAAGTCATGACCTCTCCAAATCCACTTTTATCATTATAATAAGATTCAACACCCTCCAAAATAGTGGGATAATTATTATCTAAAGTTGACACTTTTCCAAACCCACTTTCATAAATATTGCAATCATCATAAGTAGGAGGAATGCAATCATCATAACAAATTTGATCATTCAATGTAGGGGGAGTAAAAAGATCATCTTCATTAAGCGTAGCATCCCCAAGCTTGGGACAAACATTAATTGCAGCAAATAAATTCTCAAACATGTCATTCTCATCAAACATAGCATCCCCAAGCTTGTGGCTTTGCATATCATAACCATAATCACTCTCATCATTAATAATATGAATAGAACCAATATTATAGAATTACTATCATCATTATTTTCCAAGTTGGTGCCAAAAAGATTTTCAAGATTATAAGAAGTAAAATCATTTTCTCAATCATAATCATCACAACAAGTAATAGGCATAACAAAATCATCATCAATAGTTCCTTCGGACATTATGCCATAAGACAAAGAAACAATATCATCATCAAGTGTATCATCTTCCATAATTATTTTTTGATTCATTCTCATGAGGCACAACAATAATAGGAGCAACATCATTTGGGAGAGATGCCTTTTTAGCTTTGCTTCTCCTTCTTTTCTTATTCTTCTTCTTTACCAGATCATGTGTGGGTTTAATCAATTTTTCCGAGCTTCTTATTGATGAGAGTGGTTGAATAGGAGCTCCTTCTTGTCACCTATTCCACCGTGAGAGGGAATAGGAGGGAAAGTGGAAATCTTTACCCTTTCATTAGTGTTCCTTTTATATTCTATTGGTTTTCCCATCTTTCAATAGTTGGCAATATAAGCATTCTCATTGCAATTTACCATGCAAAACATATAGATTTCTTTCAAATTAGTTTCACTATGGTCTGTGAATATGAATGCTTCAAACCAACTATTTTTATGTGACAAGTTTTTCACACCCCAAAAATAAACAAAGTTCATTATAAAGTTCAAGGGTGATCAAGTCATTACAATATTTGGCCACGGTTCGATCATGAAAAAGTTTGCATTGGAAATTAAGATGACCAACCCTACTGCAAAGTTCACAAGTAATGGGATGAAGAGAAAATATTTTGTAGCAAATTCATCTATCACTTTAAGCCACCAATTAGTTTTATCATTTTTATCCTTCTTACAAAATCTATCATCCCTATAAGGCATGTGTTCACAAACTTGATGAACTCCACAAAAATTGACATGCTTATAAGAAACATTTTTGTCATGACTAGTGCAATCATCACTATTAGTTTGGATATTCATAGAATTCATACTAACAACATTGCAACCATGCTCATCATTCAAAGATTTTATATCAAACGTTTTATTGAATTCTTCTTCTAACAATTTAGCACAATTTTTCGATCCATCATTTTCAAGAAAGACATGATAAAGATTAATTATACGAGGCAACCTCAATTCCATGTTTTTCGTAGTTTTTTTATAAACCAAACTAGTAATAAAACAAGAAACTAAAAGATTCAATTGCAAGATCTAAAGATATACCTTCAAGCACTCACCTCCCCGGCAACGGCGCCAGAAAAGAGCTTGATGTCTCCTACATGACCTATTCTTGTAGACTCGTGTTGGGCCTCCAAGCACAGAGTTTTGTAGGATAGTAGCAATTTTCCCTCAAGTGGATGACCTAAGGTTTATCAATCCGTGGGAGACGAAGGATGAAGATGTTCTCTCTCAAGCAATCCTGCAATCAAATACAAGAAACTCTTGTGTCCCCAACACACAAAATACAATGGTAAATTGTATAGGTGCACTAGTTCGGCTAAGAGATAGTGATACAAGTGTAGTACGGATAGTAGATATAGGTTTTTGTATTCTGAAAATATAAAACAGCAAGGTAGCAAGTGATACAATGGAGCACAAACGGTATTGCAATGCTTAAAAACAAGGCTTAGGGTTCATACTTTCACTAGTGCAATCTCCCAACAGTGCTAACATAATTGAATCATATAACAAACCCTCAACGTGCAATAAAGAATCACTCCAAAGTTCTTATCTAGCGGAGAACGTAAGATGAAATTGTTTGTAGGGTACAAAACTACCTCAAAGTTATCTTTTCCAATCAATATATTGAGCCATCCCTATAAGTATCACGAACAAGCCTAGAGTTCGTACTAAAATAACACCATATGATATGCATCAACCAACTCTAATGTCACTGGCGCGCCCTAGTGGGTAGTGGGGCCCCTGGCCATCCTCCGGTGCCCATCTTCTGGTACATAAGCCCATTTTACCTAAAAAATAAAAAATAAGGAGACGACTTTCGGGACGGAGCGCCGCCGTCTCGAGGTGGAACTTGGGCAGGAGCACTTCTGCTCTTCGGCGGAGCGATTTCGCCGGGGATACATCCCTCTAGCAACTGTGCTCCTGCCCAAGTTCCGCCTCGAGACGGCGAAGCTCCATCCCGAAAGCCCTCTCCTTATTTTTTCTAGGGAAAATGGGCTGATGTACTAGAAGATGGCCACCGGAGGCTGGCCAGGGGCCCCACTACCCACCAGGGCACGCCTGGGGAGAGGGGGTAGGCGCGCCCTGGTGCCTAGTGGGCACCTGGGTGGCCCCTCTGGTATTTCTTTTCTCCAATAATTCTTAAATATTCCAAAATAATTCTCCATAAAATTTTAGCTCATTTGGATATGTGCAGAATAGATATCTCTGACGTAGCTTTTTCAGGTCCAGAATTCCAGCTACCGGTATTCTCCCTCTTTGTGTAAACCTTGCATATTATGAGAGAAATTGCATTAGAATTACTCCACAAAGTGTTATATTGAATAAAAACACTATAAAAAACAGTAGGAAAACATGATGCAAAGTGGACGTATCAGTCACCTAGATACTCCAATGTCACCACAAGTATCCGTGAATTAATTATACGATACGCATCAAACAACTTTAGATTCATAATACTCAATCCAAAACAAAGATCTTCAAAGAGTGCCCCAAGATTTCTACCGGAGAAAGTAGGACGAAAACGTGCATCAACCCCTATGCATAGATTACCCCAATGTCACCTCGGGAATCCGCTAGTTGAGTGCCAAAACATATATCAAGTGAATCAATAGAACACCCCATTGTCACCACGGGTATCCACATCCAAGACATACATCAAGTGTTCTCAAATCCATAAAAGTATTCGATCTGATAATAGTGCAACCTCAAAGGTAAAAACTCAATTCATCACAACAAGATAGAGAGGGAAAAACACCATATTATCTAACTATATTAACAAAGCTCGCAGTACATCAAGATCGTGCCAAATCAAGATCACGAGAGAGAGAAAGAGAGAGATCAAGCACATAGCTACTTGTACGTACCCCTAGCCTCGAGGGTGAACTACTCCCTCCTCGTCATGGTGGCTGCCGGGATGATGAAGATGGCCTCCGGTGATGAATTCCCCCTCTGGCAGGGTGCCAGAATAGGGCTCCAGATGGTATTTCAAAGGTACAAAGGCTTGCGGCGGCGGAGTCAAAGTTCTAGGATTATTTCTGGGGGTTTCTCTATTTATAGGATTTTTTGGTGTCGGTCTCACGTCAAGATGGGCTACGAGGGGCCCACGAAGCATCAGGGTGCGGATACCCCCTGGGCACGCCCTGGTGGCTTGTGGGGCCCTCGTGGCTCTTTTGGTCCTCCCATGAAGCTTCTAGTGTCTCTTTTCTTCCAGAAAAATGTCAAAAAGTTTCGCTGCATTTGGCGAACTTTTATTCCTGCAAAAAAACAACACCACAGTAGTTCTGCTGAAAACAGCGTCAGTCCGGGTTAGTTCCATTCAAATCATACCAAAACCATATAAAATTGTTGTAAACATGCCATGAATTCTTCATAAATTATAGATATGTTGGAGACGTATCAATCTCTATGCATATCGGAGAGTACCCAACCCTATATATGCAAGGGATACATACAAGGTGAAAGTTGAGATCCCAACTTTTAATGGAGATGTTTATATTGAAGGGTGCCTTGCTTGGTTATATGAAGTGGAAACATTCTTTGAGGTCATGGAGGTTTTGGAAGATCGTAGAGTTCCTTTGGTCGCGTACAAGCTGAAAGGAGGAGCTGGTGCATCGTGGCACCATGTTCAAGAAGAGCGCAGACTAAGAGGAGAACCTCGTGTAAGAACTTGGAGGCAAATGAAAAGCCTTTTGAAAGGGAGTATTTTAACCGTTGACTATGACCAGGTCTTATTTATCCAACTGCAAAATTGTGCTAAAGGAAATATGAATGTTTCTGATTACACAAAGGAGTTTCTAAGGCGACAAGTGAGGTGCAGCCTTGCCAAAACTGAATATCAACAAGTTGCAAGGTACATCAATGGTCTCAATGATGCTATTCAAGATCGACTAATGATGCAACAAATCAGGTCCATTGATCAAGCGCAAGCTCTAGCCTTAAAGGCCGAGTGGTTTGTGAGGATAAGAAATACAACTAAGGCTCCATATCCTCCATATCCTCATACCGAATGCTCGTCTAGGGATCACAATAATAGAGTGGAACAAAAGACCGCACCACCAAGGGTAAAATGACCCATCCCGAAGCAAACTAGAGGCAAGGGGTAAGGTAAATGAAGGCCCAAAGTGCTATAAATGTGGTAAAGAGGGACACATATTCATCGGTTGCCCACTAAGAAAATTTATTAACACAACTATCCATGATGGTGAAGAAGATGAGGAAGAATACGAATCTAAAGATAAAGAGGGACAAGAGGCTTGTCAAGAAGAAGGTGAAGAGGTGGTATGTTTGATTCAGCGTCCCCTATGTTCCACACCACAAGTCGACGACACACAACGAAAGAAAATATTTGAGAGAAAATGCATGGTGAATGGCAAGGTATGCAAATTAGTGATTTATAGTTGCAGTTGCGAGAATCTTATCTCCCAGAAGTTGGTGAACCATTTAACGCTTGATACTCATGATCATCCAAACCCCTACACTATCACTACAGGAATAAGAAGATTTGCCGTCTGCCACATCTTTGCCGTCTGCTAGCGGACGGCAAAGAGTGGCTTTGAAATCAGCTAGAAGAAAATAGACGGTAAAGAGCTAGCAGATGGCAAAGGATGGCTTTGCCATCAGCCAACTCTTTGCCGTCTGCTCGCAGACGGCAAAGAAGTTTTGTCGTCTGCTAGCGGACGGCAAAGAGGGGGTTTGCCCCACAGGTTGTTAAACACTAACGGCCCCCCTCTTTGCCATCTGCGAGCAGACGGCAAAAGCGCGGCGGACGGCAATGCTTTGATTTTGACTTAACGCCACGCCCCCGACGTCGCCCTCTCTCTCTTTCTCCTCCAGGCCCGACGAGCACCGCCGCCGCCCCACCGCCCCACCGGCCCACCCCCTCTCTGCCACCGCCCCCTCCCTGCCACCCCGGCCCATCGCCGCCACGTCGCCGCCCCCTCCCCGCCCCGTCGCCGCCCACTCCCTGCATCGCCACCCTCTCCCGAGCCTCCCCGCCGCCTCCCCGCCGTAGCCGCGGGTCAGCCGCCCCAGCCGCCCCCGAGGAGCGCCGCCCGTCGCCGCCCCCTCCCCGCCCCGTCGCCGCCCCCTACGATGAGCCCCTGCCACCCCCTTTTCTTTTATTTCTATTTTTTCTTTTCTATTTTAGATATTAGATATATTGGATATATAGTTAGCTAGATTATATTAGATTAGTGTTAGGTTTTAGTTATATAGTCAAAATTAAAGGAAGTAAACAAAAGATGAAAAAGAAGAAGAAAAGTTAGAATAAGTAGAAGGGGGAAGAAGAAGAAGAGAGAGAAGAAGAAGAAGAAGAGGAGGAGGAGGTGAGAAGAAGAAGAAGAAGTGAAGAAGAAGAAGAAAGGAAGAAGAGAAGAAGAAGAAAAGAGGAAGAAGTGAGAAGAAAAGAGGAAAAGGAAAGGAAGGAAGAAAAAAATAGAAGAAGAAGAAGAAGAAGAGGAGGAGGAGAAGGAAGAAGAAGAAGAAGTAGAATAAGTAGATTGTAGATTGTAGGTTAGCTTTTTTTTAGGTTAGTAGATTGTAGGTTAGTTTTTTATATTAAGAAGAAAGAAGAAAAAGTAGAAGTGGAGAGAAAAAGGAAAATAAGGAAAATGAAGAGAAAAAGAAGACAAGAGGAAGAAGGAAAAGAAGGAAGAAGAAGAAAAAAGAAGGAGAGGAAAAGGAAAACAAAGAAGAAGAAGAAGAAGAAGAGGAGGAGGAGGAGGAGGAGAAGAATAGAAGAAGAAGAGGAAGAAGAAAGAAGAAGATGAAAAAAAAGAAAGTTGAAAAAAAAGAACATTAGATTATTAGAAGAAGAAAGTTTAGGTTAGTGGTAGGTTTAGGTTAGTGCTACATTTAGGTTTAGATTATTAGAAGAAAAAAGATGGAGAAAAAAAAGTAAAAGAAGAAGAGGAAGAAGAAGATGAAAAAAAGAACAATAAGTAGTAGAAGAAGGAGAAGAAGAAGAAGATGATGATGATGAAAAAAAAAGAAGTAGAAGTAGAAGATGAAAAAAAAGAAGTAGGAAAAGTAGAAAACGAGGGTCACGGAGGGGTCGAGGGTAGCTGAGTGGTCGAGGGGAAAAAGAGTCGAGGGCCTAGGTGTCGAGGATCGAGGTGTCGAGTGGTCGAGGGTCGAGGGGAAAAGGGGTCGAGGGTCGAGGGGTCCAAGATTTGCCATCCCGACCCCGACACCCCGACCCCCTGACCTCGACACCCCGAACCCCTGACCCCGACCCCCTGACCCCGACACCTCGACCCCGACACGACACCCCGACACCGACACGACACCCCGACACAGCACCCCGCCCCGACACGGCACCCCCGACCCCGACACAGCACCCTGACCCCGACACGACACCACCGACACTCGACCCCCGACACGACACCACGACCCCCGACACGACACCCCGACACCGACACGACATCCCGACCCCCGACACCTCCCGAAAAAGGTGCTCTTCGGTCTTCCAGAGGCCGACGGGGTCATATATTTGTGAATTATGTACATATATATATTATTAATTAGTTCATGTTATTAGGTATTCAATATTTTATTATGTTCATGATGATGATACACACTTAAATATTTTATTATGTTTATGTTGTACTAATTTCGTTTACTCTTCGTCATTGCAGGTGTTGACAGGTGGTGGGCGCGGGTCGAGAGCGCTCCGAGCCTCCTTCCTCGGCGCGTGCTGGGAGGGGTGCTATATTCCACCCCAACACCTTCGGAAAGCGCTGGTAGATAGTATTACGACACTGGCGGGCGCTTCTTCTTCGGCCGGGAGAGGTCGGGGGAAGACGAAGTGGGCTGCTAGAGGTGGACGTGGCGGCAGGAGAGGTAGGAAGGCTACTGCGCCTTCCTCGCCGCCACCCCCAGCTGATTCTCCCGACCACCGGAGTGCTCCGTCTCAGGTGGACCCGTCTCGGACTCTGGACCACGAGCCTCGGGCGGACGAGCCTCGGGTCGCCGAGCCTTCATCCGACGAGACTCGGGTCCCACAGTCTTCGTCCCAGGAGACTCGGGTCCCAGAGTCTTCGTCCCACGTGACTCCGAAGGCTAGTGGCCATGCTGATGGTGGCGAGGACACCTTTTCTGATGATAGCTATAGCGAGGGTGAGCTGGTTGAGGGGGGCAAGAAGGTCCACTAGCGTGGTGGTACAAAGCTCCCGCCCATGCCGCCGACCCGTGATCAGAGGTGGTTGATTGAGCCTAACGGGGAGAAGTAAGTGCATTTATTCTTTTTTAAACTTTTGCCTTCATGTTTCTTCAAATTAATATCTAATGTGTTGGCCTTGTCATACTGGACGGGTTGGAAACACGACCCTGGTGTCCGCAGGCCCAACCAGGTCCTTGGTGTGCTTTGCCGGCACCACTTCCCGGGGTGGGTAACGTTGCCCGGTGAGGGTGAGGTTCCACAGCTAGCACTGAGCTGGGAGCTATACGTGGCTGCCCCAAACCCACCGGAGGAGAGGGTCGACGGTGTCTTGTGCGAGACGGTGGCCGACATTGTGATCCGACGGTTTTGGGTAATTTCTCCTTTACAGAATTAAAAATCAATAGTACCTAGTGATTGTACTAATCAGTGTTGTCTTGTTTGATTGCAGACCTTCTACAGGTGTCTTGAGGAACACGAGCCGGACGCGGCTATGGTTCTCGAAGCCGAGTGCAAGCGCCTACTTCAGAACTTACGGCACGAGGCTCGAGTGCAGGCTGTTCGAGACTACTACGCCTCGACTAACATTAAGAGGGCCAAGAAGAAGTGCCGCGCCATGTATCTGAGTAAGGAGAAGTACATGAAGGTAATTTCCTATTCTTAACGCCTTGTACTTAGTTTCCTTGATTTGATTCGTAGGCGTAGCGCTAAATTTTCTCTTTGTCTAACTTAGGTGCCCCCGAGATGGTGTGCGGATAGGATGGACTGTTGGGAGACGTTGGTGGATGAATGGTGCTCTCCTCAATGGCTAGCCGTCCACAACAAGGCCAGGGATAAGCATGCCCTAATGCAAGGTGTGCCACACCATCAAGGGAGCTCCAACCTGTTAGAGTATAGGGATCACTGGGTATGTGGTTTGCTTCACAATTCATGCAATTTCATTCTTCATGCTAGCTTGAGCCCTTAACTAATATGTTGTTCCTCTCTTTTAGGCGCGACACAACAAGAAGGACGTGCCACCGCTGTATGACCTCTATGCCATGGCCCATACTGCCCCGTACAAGAAGGCCAAGGCATTCTCTGAGGATGACCTCGATCATCCAGAGAGCTTCACCAACATCTCCTCCCACAACAAGCTCTTGAGGTGCAGAGACTTTGGGAAGACGAGGAAATGGGAGGACTTCAACCCGAGCCAGAGTCCTTTTGATCCAGAGCTTGTGATGCTATCTGGTGGCGGGAGGTACCATGGCTCGGTAGCCTTTGGGGATGGACTGATACGTTATCCTAGAAGTCTCCCGGAGATCAAGAAGCGCCAGATGAGCTCCGATCCTGAGATAAGGCCTCGTCCATGGACAATGGAGCTCGCCATCGAGGCTAGGGCCCAGGAGCTTCTGGCGGAGGCAAACAGGCAGGCGGCGCAGAAGGATAGCAACTTGGAGGAGAGGACGGCTAGTTTGTTGGAGGCGGAGAGGAACCGGAGCGACGTGTCTCACCGGGCCCTATGCGAGCTCCTCGTGGTAACTTTCTCCTGCATATTATCCAAATCATGCACATAATGTTCGTTTCATTACTAACTAATATGACTGACTTGTGAAAAGAAAATGTGCAGTCCGTGTGCGAGAAAAACGGTCAGACCGCTCCGCCGATGCCCCAGATTGGTATAGCGGACACGGTGAGTTTCATTTGAATGGGCATTAGTTACTAGTATTCATATTTCAGTTGCATCATGCTAACGAGACATTGCAAATGATCTTTGGTGCAGCATGCCTCCCGACAAGCATCGACCGATCCTTCTCCGTCTCGCACTGGCGCAACCCCGACCGGTCCTTCTCCGTCTGGCACTGGCGCAAACCCGACGGTCCTTCACCTCCGTGATGATGGTAAGTTTTCCCAAGTGTTTTGCTTAACAAATGCATAGTTAGCTTGTCATTTTGTCCTACACTTGCCATTTGAATGGTCACTAGTTACTAGTATTCACATTTTAACTAGGATAGCTCTAAAATGACCTACACTTGCCATTTTGTCCTCCAAAATGAATAAATATGCTTAGTTAGCTCAAAAATGGCATAACTACCTAGGTTAGCTAAAAAATGACCTATACTTAGCTTCTTTAGTTCATTTATGACATACTTAGCATACTTAGGTAAAAAATGGCATGATAATCTTGGTTTAGCTCCAAAATGACATAGACTTAGCTTATTTTCCTCCAAAATGACAAAATAACCTTACCTACCTCCAAAATGACCGATTTTAACTAGGATAGCTCTAAAATGACCTACACTTGCCATTTTGTCCTCCAAAATGAATAAATATGCTTAATTAGCTCAAAAATGGCATAACTACCTTGGTTAGCTAAAAAATGACCTATACTTAGCTTCTTCAGTTCACTTATGACATACTTAGCATACTTAGGTAAAAAATGCCATGATAATCTTGATTACCTCCAAAATGACATAGACTTAGCTTATTTTCCTCGAAAATGACATAATAACCTTACTAAGCTCCAAAATGACCTATTTACCTAGCTTAGCTCTAAAATGACCTACACTTAGCATTTTACCTAGCTTAGCTAAAAATGGCATTTTTACCTACCTTAGTTAGAAGAAGCAGAAGATAAAGAAGAGCAGAGGAGAAAAAGAAAGAGAAGAAAAAATCTTCTTCTTCTTTTTCTTCTTTTTCTTCTTCTTCTTCTAGCTAGTCTTCTTCTTCTTCTTCTTCTTCTAACTTTCTTCTTTCCCAATTTGCAGATTTGCTTTAGATGAGGAAGCTTGCATTGATGGAGTCTACTCTTCTCCTTGTGCTTCCTTTATGTTTTTGGAAACTTGTTGCAAACTTTTTGTTGGATATGTATGTATGGATGAAACCATTTTATGTCGGATATGTTGTTGGATAACTTGTTGTTGGAAACTTGTTATATATATGTTGTTGGAAACATGTTGTTGGAAACTTGTTAAATATATGTTGTTGGAAACTTGTTATATATATCTATGAAATTCTGTGAAATTGAATGAATTTAAGAAAAAAACAGGGGCTATACAGGCTCTTTGCCATCAGCCAGCAGACGGCAAAGCTGCCACGTGGTAGCTACCTGTGCAACCTGGGGTGCACTGGGCTGGCCTATTTGGTAGCTTTGTCGTCTGCTGGCAGACGGCAAAGACCTTTGCATCTTTGCCGTCTGCAAGCAGACGGCATAGCATGCCATGTGGCAGCTACCTGGGGGGGCATCTGGGCTGGCCTATTTGGTCACTTTGCCGTCTACTCGCAGATGGCAAAGCACGCCGTTAACCCCCTAACGGACCTAAGCTGCCACGTGTGTCATCCAGGCTCTTTGCGTTTGCTGGAAGATGGCAAAGATGCAAAGGCCTTTGCCGTAGTTTGTTCAGCCAGATGTGTTGCCGTCTACTCGCTGACGGCAAAGTCCTTTGCCGTCCGCCAAGCATGACTTTGCCGTCTGCCATGGCAGACGGCAAAGTTCATGATTCCTGTATTGTATTGAGTGGATCAAGAAAGTAGTGAATATGAGGATCACCAAACAATGCAACTAGCCACTTTCTTTGGGCAAGCATTATCGCTCAGATGTGTTATGTGATGTGGTTGACATGGATTCCAACCATGTTCTAATTGGGAGATCTTGGCAATTTGATGCGGATACTACATACAAGGGCAAGGAAAATTCTTACTCTTTCATTCGAAACAAGAGAAAGATCATTATTTACCAAACAAAACTGAAGGTAATATATCTAAGGGCGAGGGGAAAAGTATGTTAACTATCTCCCACACCTCTCATGAGTTTATGGAAGACTTGAAGGAGGCAGATTTGTGTGTTTCACTTGTTGTAAAAGAAGAAGAGCACCTGACTGTTGAAATTCTAGCTAAGGTACATGGTTTAGTGGAAGAATTTCATAACATACTTGGCGAGCCACAAGGCCTGCCACCGATGAGAGGGATTCAGCATAGAATTGACTTGATTTCAGGAGGAAGTCTTCATAATCTTTCACACTATTGAATAACCCCAAAAGAGCATAATATATTGATGGAGAAAGTGAAGGAATTGCTGCAAATGGGGCACATTCGAGAAAGTATTAGCCCATGTGTTGTACCAGTCTTGCTCACGCCCAAGAAAGATGGATCTTGGTGCATGCGTACGGACAATAGAGCCATTAACAAGATCACCATAAGGTATGCATTTCCTATTCCCCAACTGGATGATATGTTTGTTGGAAATATGCCCTAGAGGCAATAATAAAGTGGTTATTATTATATTTACTTGTTCATGATAATCATTTATTATCCATGCTATAATTGTATTGACTGGAAACTCAAATAAATGTGTGGATACATAGACAACAATGTGTCCCTAGTAAGCCTCTACTGGACTAGCTCGTTGATCAAAGATGGCAATGGTTTCCTAGCCATGGACATGAGTTGTCATTTGATAACGGGATCACATCATTAGGAGAATGATGTGATGGACAAGACCCAAACTATGAACGTAGCATATGATCGTGTCAAGTTTATTGCTATTGTTTTCTGCATGTCAAGTATATGTTCCTATGACCATGAGATCATGCAACTCACTGACACCGGAGGAGTGCCTTGTGTGTACCAAACGTCGCAACGTAACTGGGTGACTATAAAGGTGCTCTACAGTTATCTCCGAGGGTGTCTGTTGAATTGGCATGGATCAAGACTAGGATTTCTCACTCCGTATGACGGAGAGGTATCTCAGGGCCCACTCGGTAATACATCATCACAATGAGCTTGCAAGCAATGTGACCAATGAGTTAGTCACGGGATCATGTATTACGGAACGAGTAAAGAGACTTGCCAGTAATGAGATTGAACTAGGTATGGAGATACCGACGATCAAATCTCGGGCAAGTAACATACCGATAGACAAAGGAACTACATACGGGATTAGCTGAATCCTTGACATCGAGGTTCGACTGATAAAATTTGTTTCGCATGCAACATTCCTCAACAGTGGTATCAGAGCCAGGTTTATGCGTAGATGACATCACGAGTAGAACACAAAGGAGTTTGTGGACGTTGATATTCTGATTTCTTCCTTCCTTGGCCTTTTCTTAATTTGGCGGTATTGTGGGATGAAGCGGTCCAGACCAACTTTACATGTCCACGTACATGAGACCGGTTCCATCGACAGACATGTGACTTTGTTGCATAAAGATGGCTGGCGGGTGTCTGTCTCTCCGACCTTCGTTGAATCGGATTCGACAAAGGCGGTCCTTGTAGAAGGTTAAATCGCAACTTGCATATCACTGTTGTGGCTTTGCGTAGGTAAGAATCGTTCTTGCTAGATACCCATAGCAGCCTCGTAAAACATGCAACAACAATTAGAGGACGTCTAACTTGTTTTTGAAGGGTATGTTGTGATATGATATGGCCAAGGACATGATGAAATATATTTGATGTATGAGATGATCATGTTTGTAATAGTTTATATCGACTTGCATGTCGATGCATACGATAACCGGCAGGAGCCATAGGGTTGTCTTTAATTATTGTATGACCTGCGTGTCAATCATTAAGTGCTATGTAATGCTTTACTTTATCGCTAAGCGGTAGCAATAGTAGTAGAAGCATGGTTGGTGTGACAACCCCGATGGCAACACGATGATGGAGATCATGATGATGGAGATCATGGTGTCATGCCGGTGACGATGGCGATCATGCCGGTGCTTTGGAGATGGAGATCAAAAGCACGAGTTGATGGCCATATCATGTCACTTATGATTTGCATGTGATGTTAATCCTTTTATGCATCTTATTTTCCATAGGACGACGGTAGCAATATATGGTGATACCTCACAAAAATTTCAAGATAAAATTGTGTTCTCTCCAAGTGTGCACCGTTGCGAAAGTTCATCGTTTTGTAGCACCACATGATGATCCGGTGTGATAGACTCTACGTTCGCATACAACAGGTGCAAGCCAGTTTTGCACATGCGGAACACTTGGGTTAAACTTGGCGAGCCTATCATGTATAGACATGGCCTCGGAACACAGGAGACCGAAAGGTCAAACACGAGTCATATAGTTGATATGATCAACATGGAGATGTTCACCATTGTAACCACCTCATATCACGTGATGATCGGACTTGGGTTGGTGAATTTGGATCATGTTACACTCGGACAACCGGAGGGATGTTGATTTGAGTGTGAGTTCTTAGGTAATATGATTAATTGAACTCATTTATCATGCACAGTAGTCTAAGTTATCTTTGCAAATTTATGGTGTAGATCTATGGCTCGCGTAGTAGCTCCCCTGAATTTTAATGCATTCCTAGAGAAAGCTAAGCTGAAAGATGATGGAAGTAATTTTGTGGACTGGGCCCGTAATCTGAGGATTATCCTCACGGCAACCCAAAAGGCTTATGTCCTTGATGCACCGCTTGGTGCGCCACCCACTCCAGTGACTGTGGACATTGTGAACGCCTGGCAGCCGCGTGTTGATGACTACTCAATAGTTCAGTGCACCATGCTGTATGGCTTAGAGCCGAGAATTCAAAAGTGTTTTGAACATCATGGAGCATATGAGATGTTCCAGGAGTTGAAGTTTATCTTTGAGAAGAATGCCCGGATCGAGAGGTATGAGACCTCCGATAAGTTCTATGCCTGCAAGATAGAGGAGAACGGGTCTGTCAGTGAGCACATACTCAGAATGTCTGGGTACTACAACCGTCCGGCTGAGTTGGGAGTTGAGCTCCCGCCAGAGGCTGTCACTGACATCGTTCTTCAATCGCTACCACCTAGCTATAAGAGCTTTGTGTTGAACTATAACATGCAAGGGATGAACAAGTCAGTCTCTGAGCTGTTCGCGATGCTAAGAGTCGCTGAGTCAGACATCCAGAAGGAGCATCAAGTGTTGATGGTGAATAAAACCGCTAGTTTCAAGAAAGGCAAGGGAAAGAAGGGAAACTGCAAGAAAGGTGGCAAAGAAGTTGCTCCTCCCATGAAGAAACCCAAGGCTGGACCCAAGCCGGAGACTGAGTGCTTCTATTGCAAGGGAACTGGCCACTGGAAGTGGA
Source organism: Thinopyrum elongatum (assembly GCA_011799875.1). NCBI lineage: Eukaryota > Viridiplantae > Streptophyta > Magnoliopsida > Poales > Poaceae > Thinopyrum > Thinopyrum elongatum. The sequence goes on from CM022298.1 coordinate 715,502,209, forward strand.
ACTTCCCCAAGTATCTGGCAGACAAGAAGGGGGCCAACATCAACAAAGGTATATATGATATACATATTATTGATGTGTACCTTACCAACTCTCATTGTAGTGCCTGGGTATTTGATACCGGTTCGGTTGCTCACATTTGCAACTCAAAGCAGGAACTACGGAATAGACAGAGGCTGGCAAAGGACAAAGTGACGATGCGCGTGGGAAATGGTTCCAAGGTTGATGTGATCGCCGTCGGCACGCTCGCTCTTTGATTACCATCGGGATTAGTGATGAACCTGAATAATTGTTATTTAGTGCCTGCGTTGAGCATGAACATTATATCTGGATCTTGTTTAATGCGAGACGGTTACTCATTGAAATCAGAGAATAATGGTTGTTCTATTTATATGGGTAATATCTTTTATGGTCATGCACCCATTGTAAGGGGTTTATACTTATTGACTCTCGATAGTGATGATACACATGTTCATAACATTAATGCCAAAAGATGTAGAGTTGATAATGATAATACCACTTTCTTGTGGCACTGCCTCTTAGGTCATATTGGTGTAAAGCGTATGAAGAAACTCCATACTGATGGACTTTTGGAGTCACTTGTTTTGAATCACTTGACACATGCGAACCATGCCTCATGGGGAAGATGACTGAGACCCCTTTTCCGGAACAATGGAACGGGCAAGTGACTTGTTGGAAATCATACATACTGATGTGTGTGGTCCGATGAGTGTTGACGCGCGCGGTGTATATCGTTACTTTCTCACCTTCATCGCTTGAGTAGATATGGGTATATTTACTTAATGAAGCATAAGTCTGAAATGTTTGAAAAGTTCAAGCAATTTCAGAGTGAAGTTGAGAATCATCGTAACAAGAAGATTAAATTCCTACGATATGATCGAGGGGGAGAATATTTGAGTTATGAGTTTGGCAATCACTTAAGACAGTGTGGAATCGTTTCACAGATGTCGCCACCTGGAACACCACAGCGTAATGGTGTGTCCGAACGTCGTAATCGAACCTTATTGGATATGGTGCAATCTATGATGTCTCTTGCCGATCTGCCACTATCGTTTTGGGTAATGCATTAGAGACAGTTGCATTCACTTTAAATAGGGCACCATCAAAGTCCGTGGAGACAACACCGTATGAACTGTGGTTTGGCAAGAAACCTAAGTTGTCGTTTCTTAAGGTTTGGGGCTGCGATGCTTATGTCAAAAGGCTTCAGTCAGAAAAGCTCGAACCCAAAGCGGACAAATGCGTCTTCATAGAATACCCAAAAGAGATGGTTGGGTATACCTTCTATCTCAGATCCGAAGGCAAAGTGTTTGTCGCTAAGAACGGGTCCTTTCTCGAGAAGGAGTTTCTCTCGAAAGAATTGAGTGGGAGGAAGATAGAACTTGATGAGGTTGTTGAACCTTTACTTCAACCAGTGAGTAGTGCAGCGCAGAAAGATGTTTGTGTGACACCTATGTCAGTTGATGATGAAGCTAATGATAGTTATCATGAAGTTTCGGTTCAAGTTACTATCAAACCTTGTAGGTCGACAAGGGTACATACAGCTCCTGAGTGGTACGGTAACCCTGTCTTAGAGGTCATGTTGATGGACAACAATGAACCTACGAGCTATGGAGAAGTGATGGTGGGTCCGGATTTCGACAAATGGTTAGAGGCCATGAAATCCAAGATGGGATCCATGTATGAAAACAAAATATGGACTTTGGAAGTACTACCTGAAGGGCGAAAGGCCATTCAGAATAAAAGGATCTTCAAGAAGAAGACGGACGAGAACGGTAATATCACCATCTATAAAGCTCGACTTGTGGCAAAGGGGTTTTCACAAGTTCAAGGAGTTGACTACGATGAGGCTTTCTCACCCGTAGCGATGCTTAAGTCCATTAGAATCATGTTGGCAATAGCTGCATTTTTCGATTATGAAATTTGGCAGATGGATGTTAAAACAGCGTTCCTTAACGGTTTCCTTAAGGAAGAGTTGTATATGATGCAACTGGAAGGTTTTGTCGATCCAGAGAATGCTGACAAAGTGTGCAAGCCCCAGCAATCCATTTATGGACTGGTGCAAGCATCTCGGAGTTGGAATTTTTGCTTTGATGAGGTGATCAAAGCTTTTGGGTTTATACAAGTTTACGGAGAAGCTTGTATTTACAAGAAAGTGAGTGGGAGCTCTATAGCATTTCTAATATTATATGTGGATGACATATTGCTGATTGGAAACAATATAGAACTTTTGGAAAACATGAAGGAATATTTGAACAAGAGTTTTTCAATGAAGGACTAGGAGAAGCTGCTTCCATATTAGGCATCAAGATCTATAGAGATAGATCAAGACGCTTGATAGGACTTTCACAAAGCACATACCTTGATAAGATTTTGAAGAAGTTCAAAATAGATCAGTCCAAGAAGGGGTTCTTCCCTGTTTTGCAAGGTCTGAAGTTGAGTCAGACTCAATGCCCAGCGACTACAGAGGGTAGAGAAAAGATGAGTGTCATCCCCTATGCCTTTGCCATAGGCTCTATCATGTATGCGATGCTGTGCACAAGACCGGATGTCAGCCTTGCCTAAGTATGGCTGGAAGGTTTCAAAGTAATCCAGGAGTGGATCACTGGACAGTGGTGAAGAATATCCTTAAGTACCTGAAAAGGACTAAGGAAATGTTTCTCGTTTATGGAGGTGATCAAGAGCTCGTCGTAAAGGGTTACGTTGATGCAAGATTTGACACTGATCCGGATGACTCTAAGTCTCAAACTGAATATGTAAATATTCTGAATGGGGGAGCAGTAAGCTGGTGCAGTTCCAAGCAGAGCGTGGTCGCTGATTCTACATGCGAAGCGGAGTACAAAGCTGCCTCAGTGGCAACGAAGGAAAGTGTCTGGATGAAGCAGTTCATGACAGATCTTGGAGTTGCGCCCAATGCACTGGACTCAATGACTTTGTTTTATGACAACACTGGTGCCATTGCTCTGGACAAGGAATCACGGTTTCACAAGAGAACCATACACATAAAGCGACGCTTCAATTCCATCCGCGATTACATCAAGGAGGAAGACATAAACATTTGCAAGATACATACGGATCTGAATGTTGTAGATCCGTTGACTAAACCTCTTCCACGGGCAAAGCATGATCAAGACCAGAACTCTAAGGGTGTTAGATTCATTACCATGTAATACTAGATTATTGACTCTAGTGCAAGTGGGAGACTGTTAGAAATATGCCCTAGAGGCAATAATAAAGTGGTTATTATTATATTTCCTTGTTCATACTAATCATTTATTATCCATGCTATAATTGTATTGACCGAAAACTCAAATACATGTGTGCATACATAGACAACAACGTGTCCCTAGTAAGCCTCTACCGGACTAGCTCGTTGATCAAAGATGGCTATGGTTTCCTAGCCATGGACATGAGTTGTCATTTGATAATGGGACATCATTAGGAGAATGATGTGATGGACAAGACCCAAACTATGAATGTAGCATATGATCGTGTCAAGTTTATTGCTATTGTTTTCTGCATGTCAAGTATATGTTCCTATGACCATGAGATCATGCAACTCACTAACACTGGAGGAGTACCTTATGTGTACCAAACGTCGCAACGTAACTGGGTGACTATAAAGGTACTCTACAGGTATCTCCGAGGGTGTCTGTTGAGTTGGCATGGATCAAGACTGGGATTTCTCACTTCGTATGATGGAGAGGTATCTCAGGGCCCACTCGGTAATACAGCATCACAATGAGCTTGCAAGCAATGTGACCAATGAGTTAGTCACGGGATCTTGTATTACGGAACGAGTAAAGAGACTTGCCGGGAACGAGATTGAAATAGGTATGGAGATACCGACGATCGAATCTCGGGCAAGTAACATATCGATAGACAAAGGAACTACATACGGGATTAGCTGAATCCTTGACATCGAGGTTCGACTGATAAGATCTTTGTAGAATGTGTAGGAACCAATATGGGCATCCAGGTCCCGCTATTGGTTATTGACCGTAGAGGTGTCTCGGTCATGTCTGCATAGTTTTCGAACCTGCAGGGTCTACACACTTAATGTTTGGTGACGATATAAGTATAGTTGAGTCATTATGGTGGTTACCGAAAGTTGTTCGGAGTCCCGGATGAGATCCGGACATGACGAGGAACTCCGGAATGGTCCGGAGTTGAAGATTGATATATTGGACGAAGGGTATTGGAGTCCAGAATTGTTCTGAGGGTACCGGCTGATGAGCAGCGTCACTGAAAGGGGTTTCGGGGGGCCCCGGCAAGTGTTGGGGGGCCCCTATGGGCCAAGTGGAGGGGCCAAACCAGCCCACTAAGGGGCTGAGCGCCGCCCTCACCCCATCTCACGTAACCAGGAGGGGTGGGGGCACCCCCTAGGGCTTCCCACCACTTTGGCTTGGGGGCCAAGTCTCCTAGGAGGGAATAACCCATCTAGGGTTTCCCTCTTGTGGCCGCCGGCCCTAGATGGGATCCCCTAGGGCGCCCCCTCTCCCCCTTCCCCCTATATATAGAGAGGTAGAGAGAGGGCAGCCGCACCCTTCCACACCACGGCGCTGCCCCTCCTCTCCCTCATAGTCCATCTTCCTCTTCGTAGTGCTTGGCGAAGCGCTGGTGAGATTCCACCACCACTACCGCCACCACGCCGTCATGCTGCCGAACGACTCGAGCAACTACTTCACCATCGCTCGCTGGATCGAGGAGGTGAAGGCGTCATCAGGCCTACGTGTGTTGAACGCGGAGGTGCCATCCGTTCGGCACTTGGATCGGAGTTCACGGGACGGATCATGATTGGATCACAAAGACGTTCGACTACATCAACCGCATTTCTTAATGCTTCCATTTAGCGATCTACAATGGTATGTAGGTCCAATCTCTCCTCTCGTAGATGGTCATCTCCTAGATTGGATCTTGGTGAGCGCAGGAAATTTTTTGTTTCCCATGCAACGTTCCTCAACAATGTTGGACTAGCTTAGTGGAGCAAGAGTGTTCACAAAGCTAGATTTAACAAGTGGATATCATCAAATTCATATCAGACCCGGGGATGAATGGAAATCCGACAAAGAAAGGGTTGTTTGAATGGCTAGTCATGCCATTTGGACTCTCAAATGCACCAAGTACCTTTATGCACTTGATGAATTAATTCCTTCGACCCTTCTTATCCCACTTTGTTGTGGTCTATTTCGGTGACATCTTGATCTATAGAAAGAATGAGGATGAACACTTTGATCACATTCGAAAGGTGCTAAAAGTACTAAGGGAAAATGTGCTCTACGTCAACTTGAAGAAATATGTTTTCCTACAAACACAACTTCTTTTCCTAGGATTCATCATAACATGTAACGATATTCGTGTTGATGATTCTAAGGTTGAAGAAATCTGAGAATGGCCAACTCTGAAGACCATTTATGAGGTAAGAAGTTTTCATGGCCGTGCAACTTTCTATAGGTGATTTGTGAAGAATTTTAGCACTATCATGGCACCAATTACCGAGTGCGTGAAGAAAGGAAAGTTCCAATGGACAGAAGCGGTTTAAACTAGTTTCAGTGAGATCCAATAAAAACTCTCAGAAGCTCTTGTCTTCGTGCTACCTGATTTCAACAAGACTTTTGAGTTGGAGTGTGATGCAAGTGGAGTAGGCGTTGGAGTTGTTCTATCTCAATAAAGGAAGCCCATTGCTTTCTTTAGTGCGAAGTTAAGTGAAGCTAGACAGAAATGGAGCACTTATCAGTAAGATTCTTGTGCCGTTTTCAGAGTTTTGAAAAGTTGGGAAGTCTATTCGTTACCTAAAGAGTTTGTCGTTTACACTGACTATCAATCCTTGAAGCATTTTAAAAATCAAAAACATGTTGATCGCATGCTAGCAAGATGGGTAGCATATCTGGAGAGGTTTAACTACCTCATCGTGCATAAATCTAGAACGGCTAACTGAGTGGCCGATGCTTTGTGTCGTCGTGCATGCCTCTTGACTTCTTTTGAGGCTGAACTTCGAGGCATGGATCAAATAAAGGAGTTGTATGAGGATGATGCAGACTTTGGCCATGTTTGGGTGAAGCACACAAGGGTCCAGCCGTTAGATGACGACTATTTGATGCAAGATGACTATCTCTTCAAAACTGATCATTTGTGCAATCCAAGAAGTTCTGTATGTGACAAACTGGTTAGCGAGCTCCATTCAAGTGATCTTAGTGGCCATGTTGGACGGGACAAGACTATCGCTAATATGTAATCTCGTTACTTTTGGCAACAACTAAAGAGAGATGTTGGAAAGTTTGTTCAGCGGTGCCCTGTATGTCAAACCTGCAAAGGCCAAGTCCAGAACATAGGGTTATACATGCCTTTGCATGTTCGTGTTGCTCCATGGGAGGACGTCTCTATGGACTTCATCTTGGGCTTGCCAAGAACAAGTTGAGGGAGTGATGCTTTATTTGTGGTCGTGGACAGATTCTCTAATATGGATCATTTCATCCCATGCCGCAAGACAACGGTTGCCCATCATGTAGCAAACCTATTCGTTCGAGAAGTGGTAAGACTTCATGGAGTTCCAAGGTCCATCGTCTCAGGCCGTGATAGAAAGTTTCTTGCTGCATTTTGGCTCACTTTGTGGAAGTAATTCAACACTGAATTGAAATTTTCTAGCACGACCCATCCACAAACAGATGGACAAACGAAAGTGGTGAACAAGTTTTTGGGTAATCTGATCCGTTGCATTTGTGGAGAAAGAAAGGTACAATGGGATTTGGCTTTATCTCTTGCAGAGTTCTACTACAATAACTCCAAGCATAGATCCATAGGAAGGAGTCCTTTTCCATTATCTACACTAAAGTTCCAACACATGTGGTGGACCTGGTGGAGCTATCATCAAGGGGAAACTCGAAATCAGCATTGTCCATTGCTGATAATTACAGTGAGTTATTTGAAGCGATGCATGGTATTTTGGAAGCAAAAAATCAGAAATATAAAAAACTTGCTGATTGCAAAATGAGGCCAAAATCATTTGAAGTTGGTGATAAGGTGATGGCCTACCTCCGAAAAGAGAGGCTGCCTTTACGTGTTAAAGCGAAGCTTAGGCAGCGAAGGTATGGTCCCTTCTGTATCACGAGGAAGATAAATGACAATGCTTATGTGAAAGATCTTCCAAGCGACATGGCCATATCCAACACTTTCAATGTTCCGGACTTGACTCTCTACCATCCAGAAGAAGTGCTCTACAAAGATAACTCAAGGTCGAGTTCCAAACAACCAAGGGAGAATGATGAGAAACAAGAAATGAGGAAAATAAAAATATAATTATATGTCAAATTTGTTTGACTACTTCTAGATACTTCTATTGTAGTCTAGTATTTCTTTTGTTTTCTCAACCTTAGCTATAGTTTTGTAGAGTCTTCTAGCTATGATTAGAATGGTGAATCTTAAATGATGTTTACTGGAGTGTTCTAGCCATAAGTAGAAGTATGTGAAGGCTTCCCAAAGCCCTATTAATAGAGGTCCTCCCCTCTAGTTTGTACCCAGCCTATGCACACCCACTACCTATAATAGAACTTGTTGTTCTTATCTAACATCTTGGACTAGATCTTGTGCTCTAGGAGTTTTGGATTGAATTCCTACTGCCTTATCAACCATATCTCCGCCTCTAGAGCAATATCTAGCACAACACATTGAAGTTGTTCCCAACACTTGTGATGTACACATTGTAGCAGCAAGGTGGAGTTGCTCCTCCACAACCTTGTGATGCTTCAGATTTGGACGGAGCAGCCGAGCTCCGAGGAGGAAGAAGAAAAGCGAAGATATAAGGTTGAGGGTGTTGTGGTGTATGTGTCCAATGAATCTCTCATCCTAGTAAAGCACATCCCAGCCACAGGATCAAGCTTGATCGAACGGTGATGTATGCGAACGATGGAACGCTCTTTTCCAGCCGACTGTTTTGAATTGTTTTCCATTTCATTTTACAATTGTTTCATGTTTTTTTTCATATTTCATGGTTCTGTCATCTCCCTTCTCCTTGTACTTCTGTTTGTCAGATTTGTGTAAGCGTCTCTACCCTCGTATAGAGGGCTCCGTGGTGTTATATTGATCATAGGAGAGACCCATATCTTGTTAGGTTACAACATGCGGTAGGTTAGCTACCATGGAGATTTCACAGGGAGGTTTAGAGAGATAGAGATAGAGATAGACTCTGACTTAAATACTCTAACAAATCCTAATAGAGAGACTTGGAGCACAAGGACACAGCCGGACTACCTAACAAGTTTAACACCTTCCCTTCATCAGAACTTGACTAAGTTAAGATTACACTTGAATTCTTCAAAAAGTCTCGTAGGCAATGCCTTTATAAAACCATCAGCAACGAGATCCTTTGAATGCACAAACCAGATGCCAACTTTTTGTTGGCAACCCTTTCCCTCACAAAACGATAATCAATCTCAATATGTTTTGTCCTTGCATGAAAAATAGGGTTGACAGATAGATATGTAGCACCAAGATTATCACACCAAAGACAAGGGGTTTGTGTGTGACATATCCCAAGTTCTTTCAGCATGGACTGCACCCAAATAACTTCTGAAGTTGCATTTGCTAATGCCTTGTACTCTACTTCAGTGCTTGACCTTGAAACTGTGGCATGTTTCCTTGCCAACCATGAGATTAGATTAGGTCCAAAGAATACTGCAAAACCTCTCATTGAGCGTTTGTCATCTAGGCATCCCGCCCAGTTAGAGTCAGAGAAAGCACTAACAAGGGTAGATGGTGACTTGTTTAATGTTAATCCAATACTCAAAGTATTCTTTATGTATCTTAGTACACGGTTTGCAGCAGTCCAATGAGCAGTAGTGGTGCATGAAGAAATTAACAGACTTTATTTACCGCAAAGGAAGTCTCAGGCCTGGTGAGAGTCAAATACTGACGTGCACCTACCAAGCTTCTGTACTTGGTCCCATCCTCTTGGTTCAAAGGTTCACCTTCTACAAGAGATAATTATTCTGTGCTGGACAATGGTGCTGGTGATGGTTTACAACCCTGTAATCCAACTCTACTCAAAAGATCAGTTGCATATTTCTCTTGGGAAAGATGAAGACTGCCCGGGCCAAGCTGAGTGCAACCTATGAGCTGGCACAGGGCCTCCGGTTTCCTAGGGCCCCGAATTTTACAAACAACAGGCAACCCATTATGCCAGGAACAAGCCTAGTTGCAGGCACACAACCCAATTCGCCTCCAGCTCTGATGGCCAATGCAAAAAAAAACTCGTCCGATGGCCTGATGTCAGAAGTCCTAGTCCCTATTCGCCTCCATTGAGACCCAACATCTCTTCGTTCCCTTTCTTCTGCGGTTTCCGAATTTGCTCGATAGGTCAAGATGGCAGCACCAGCAGGAGCAATTTGAGTTCAACAAATAATGCAACACCTTTTTCATTGGCAAAGGACCAGCGGCCCCATAAGACCTTGGCTGTGAGTTACGCTAATTTTATTTTATTTCATCTTTGAGTTTTGATGATAATTTTATTATATTTATTTTTGTATACTAGACATCCAGTATTTCAAGATCGAAGTCATGTATTCATCTAGAAAATATTAATCTGGTTACTAAAAACATAAGGAAAAAATGGACGGTTCATAAAGGAGCTATGGATAAGTTAATTATCAAAGAACCACAAATGTCCTTCGATAACTTGTTTCTTGATTGAGGTCATTCACTAGATATTGATACTGGCAATAATCATGGTCCTAGAAATGGTCAAGCAGAAACATAAAATATTGCTTACATCTAAGAAAATTATGATAGTACCGGGGCCATTTTTTTCGTTTCGCACAGGGCCCTTGATTTTGTTGGCCCAGCCCTGAGACCACCTTCCCAGTTTCTCTTGACCTCAATGCCAATAAAGAAGTGCAAGTATCCTAGGTCCTTGAGAGCAAACTCTGAGTTCAAGACTTTTAGCAAAGCTGTCACTGCTTCATTTGATGAGCTTGTTACAATGATATCATCAACATATATGAGCACAAATATGGATGTATGCGACTTATTGTAAATAAACAAGGATGTTTCAGATTTTCAAGAAACACAACCAAGTGCTTGCAACTTTGAACTCAAACAAGAGTACCATGCCCTAGAAGCTTGCATCAGTCCATAGAGAGATTTGTCAAGCCTACATACATAGGAAGGTTTATTTTTATCTTCAAAGCCAGCTGGAGGTTGTTTAATGTACACTTCCTTTTCCACAACACCATAAAGAAATGTGTTGTGCATGTCTAATGTCTGAGACTCCATCCTCTAGGCACAACAATAGATAAACATGGCAAATAGTGGCAGCCTTAACACACATTAGATCATTGATGGTGCGCGTTGCGGCGCCCATCTATTTGTACATTAATTGATAGGATTTTCGTAAATATTTAGCCACATTAAACTTAATAATAATTTTGAATAAGCATAATCATGTCATAGTCAGTACTTGATAGAAATCTCATATGTACTTGATAATAGCAAGGTTCACAGATACAAATTGGTTTGGTATGATAAGTTAACAACATATTTTGGACCACAGAAATAGAATAAATATTGTAGTGCCACTGAATTTCAGGCTACTTCCTCAACATTGACAGTAGATGGTCCTTTGGATTGGCATTGAGAGCAGATCCAATCCTCACTTCATTTCAATAGTCTTGGAAGAAACTAAAACCACGCCCAAGTCACAAATTCTTTTTAGGCAAATGAATTTGAGTGAACAATGACATAATGTAAGTACATAATTTAATTTGAGCTCTACAAGAAACATGGTTAGGAAAATATGATCTTTACCTTGCATTTCGTATGGAAGCCATCAAGGTTAGTTGTCCAGGTAAATGACGTGAAAGTTGGTTTATTCAGAGTTTCAGTCATACCTTTGTACGGATATTTCCACAATCCTTGTGGAGGTCAAAAAATAAATATCCAACATCCTCTATAACTTCTAGCACTGATTCAGGTGCATTAGGCAAGCAGGTGGTCAAGTTTGACTGTATAGGAAGTCCAAGCACTATGTTCAAACAGATGAATTTACCTGAATAGTGGCATAATACAACTACAAAATTTAATCTGAGTGCTAAAAGAAAACATGGTTGGGAAAATATGTTCCTTACCTGGCATTTACTATTGAGTCAAAGAAATGAAAGTTAGTTATCTGGGCAAATGACATGAAAGTTGGTTTATTCAGAGTTTCAGTCATAACTTTTTACGGATATTTCCACAATCCTTGTGCAGGTCAAAAGAATTTTTTTGGCTAACTTTCTCCATAACTTGTAGCACTAATTGAGGTGCATCAGCCAAGCAAGTGGTCAAGTTTGGTTGTATACAAATGAAGTGTTTGTAATCTATCTCTAAACTACACTTGTTAGCTGCAAGAGATGAATACAAATAGAGAAAAAATAGTAACTAAAACCATTTAACCCACTCTCCTTGTGCGTATAATATGATGCAGATATTGAAGGAATTGTTTGAATGATACAGAGAAATCATTATGCGTGTTCGGACTACGGTAGTGCAAGTCAAATGTTCTTATGCACACTGGGAACAACTATATGTAGCTAGTTACTACTACCACAAAGTTTAACTTAGCTGGACTGTTGGGGACAATAGGAACACTGTTGAGTGTTGACATATGATTCATACAAAAAAATAACTACCGAGTCACCCGAGGCCTCGCCTAGCCACCGCTAGCATATATCCGGACCGCGGCGGTGGCGCTATGCAGCGATTGCAAGCAGAATCTCACCTCGACCGACCTGCACAACGTAGAAAGCGACCACGGAAATGCAAAAAGCAGCACATGGTGAATACTTGGAAGAACTAACTGGTTGATGTCTAAGGATTAATATCATACCGTAATCATATGTTATATGTCGCTACATTGGTGCCTCTCATCATCCTCGTAGCAGCTACAGAAACTCAGAAAGTACCAATCAGATCGTAAGCAAGGAAACATAAGAATAACATCATCATAAAGAAGAAAGAAATTGAAGTACATACATTCTTTACACGGGTTCAGCCAGGCCTATCACTGAATTAATCTACCCATCAAATCTTCCTGACTATGCCAAGGGGAGGGGAACAAACTCTTGAAACAGTGGAAATAGAAATGATCCATTATGAGAGAAACAGGGGAGGGTTCATACTTCATACCTTACGGTTGGGCAATACTGGCCAATGGTTTCTTCAAAATTGCGCTCGAAAATTAGAGTCATTTGTTCCATGTTAAGCCCATACCTTCGAAGACAAGGTATGCCAAATTTTAATTAATCGATCACAACTGACACAAAAAGATACTCCTACTTGAAATATCATCTAACTGTTTCTTGCAATTCTTGCAAAGAAAAAAAAAGATAAAAGGTGAAGCAAATGCAGTACATCTATACAGGTAAGGTAGCTGCAATATGGTCGTGCTCACTTGGATCTCAATGGAACAGAGCAGCACTGTCACCCCGTCTTCTCATCGTTCGTATCATCTTGCCAAAGGCACCCTGCCTCTGCTTATCCGTGTTAACATCTTCGGAGAGAGCATTGCTGCCGTAGAACATGCCGGTGCTGGGAAGGGCGCCCCATCCCGGCGCAGGTGAGACTGCCATGGAGGCGAGGGATGCTGCTCTTGGCTGCATTGAGGCGATAGAGGTATGAGCGACGGTGCAAGGGAGGCGAGCCGTCCATGTCGTCTAGATCCAACGCCGGATAATTAATTTGTTGCAGGAGGAGAAAAGCCTAAGCCCGCCGCTAACCGAAGAAGCAAGGGCATAGCATAGTTGCTGGTGGTCGAGGTCGTACGACCTGAGGAGGCGATAGGGCGCACCCAACGCGCGTTGAATGGATTTCACGTCGCAGAGGAAGAAGTCCCAGCCGGAGCAGCATGGAGAAGAGATGCGGACGAGCGGAGCATCGACCTGGCGGCGGCGGCGGCTAACTTGGCTGGCTTCCATCTGTCTCGCAGCGATCGACATACGGACCTCTTGGTATAATCTCAGATTGGAAAGTAGGAGCATTCTTCCCCACCGGCGAGAGCAATTGCCCTTCATGCCACGACCGTTGCTCGGGATGGGCTCGCGACGGCATACCTAGCGGGGGAGGGGTCTGGTCGCCGGCAGAGGTCGGAGACGGGGAGTGGAGCGCCGTACCCATCGCCATGGCCGATGGGAACGATCGGCGTCGTCATCACCATCACTGTGGTAGGGCAGGGAGAGGAGGTAGAGGAGTGGTCGGGGATTGAGGCAGGGGAGGAAGTTGCGCGTTGATGTCTGGATCGATCCTTCGTTCGCCATGTTCGTCGCCGGTCATGGGGATCAGATGGGAGAGGCAGACGGACAGAGAATATGGAGCTAAGGGGAGTCGAATGCTGAAGGAGTAGCTACTGAGGCCCGCATCCAATCCAATGGGCTTTGTGCGGGATCCAGGCCCAGTTAACCATATTGCACCGTTTTTTCTATAGGAAGTAGCCACCCTCAGGACAGTAGCGATCCAACGGTTGGAAACGATCTGCACACGAGATTGGACGGCCAAAATTAATGAGGGCGTGAGAGAACCGGGAAAGGGCTCAGTTTTACTGTCCTTAATGACTAAATGTATCCTCATAATCAATGTCATACCTTTGCTTGAAACCTCTAGCAACAAGTCTAGCCTTATAACGATCTATTGTGCCATATGACTTTTTTTACCTGAACACCCATTTACACTCAATCAAAATTTTACCTCAATGTGAAGGAATTAGGTGCCAAGTTTTGTTTTTCCAAAGTGCTTGAAACTCTTCTTCCATAGCTTTTCTCCACCTTGAATCTTTGCATGCTTCTTGGAAAGTACTAGGTTCCCCTGTTGTACAAGTTAGACCAAATTTAACTTCGTAATTAACAGGCGCAATTACACCTGTTTGAAGTCTGGTGCGCGGTGGAGTTATTTGCTGTGTAGCAGGACTATGCACAGGAGATCCGGGCGCAGAGGATCCAGGAATCTGCTACTGGACTGTTGGATGCAACAATCCTGAAGTGGGTCTATCTTCTTGATTGTCTGCGGCTAAAAACCGCGAGGAAATAGCTGAAGACGACACAGAGGATCAAGGCTGATCCATTGCCGAATCAGGATGGGTTCTCGCGCCATCCTCTGATTGGCGCATGGCTTTCCTAGTGTAGACGTGCGATTCCATGCTGAACCGCACGGTCGGCTGGCCCGTGAGTGAGGACGCGCACGTGGGGCGTCCTACCGCGTGTCAGCCAAAGACTGGTCGGGCGCGCGTGGCGCTGTCGATCGGCCCCGTCCTGCCGCACGACAGCCGCTGCCTGGCGGGGCGGCATACCTGGTGGATGTCTGCTGTCGCTGCAGTTCTGACGCGACATCGATCCCGGAGAGGATTGCGTCAGGTCTGACGGGGCTGACCCTGAGGGGGATTTTATGCCAGGGTTGCTGCTCGGCGGGGGACACATGAAATATGGTCTGTTTGACCCATTTTATTTACCAATTTGCACCAGATTTTTTCCTGTTGCTTCATGATCCGCTCCTGCAGTACCACAAAGCTCAGTTGCAAGGTTAGTAGAATTAATCACGTGATGCAAACTGGATAGATGAGATGGAAGGAGAAGGATTTCCTTCCTAATTAGGGCACCGACATTGGGATGGAGGTGAGCAAAAGGAAAGATGGTTTCACCAAAAACAACATCACGTGATATGTAAAATCGTCCCGTGGGAACATCAAGGCACTTGACTCCCTTGTGTTGGGCACTATAACCAAGAAAAACGCATTGTTTGGAGCAAAACATAAGCTTGCGATTATTGTAGGGATGAAAGTTAGGCCAACAAGCACACCCAAATACACGAAGAACTTTATAGTTCGGTCTAGTGTGAAGAAGACATTGCATGGGGGTTTCATTATTGTTGACACGACTAGGAAGCATGTTGATGAGATGAACGGCAGTGAGGAAGGCTTCATCCCAAAACTTGAGAGGCATAGAAGCGTCGGCAAGTAAAGCTAGGCCTACTTCTACAATATACCTATGTTTGCAGCGGAACCATTTTGTTGGTGTGCATGGGGGCAAGAAACGTGGTGAGAAATACCAATTTTTTGAAAAAAAAATGTATTGAGCTTCTCATATTCACTACCCCAATCAGATTGGTCAACAATGATTTTGCGTTCAACAAGTGCTTGAAAGTTGTGGAAGACTTGGAAAACGTCATAATGTTTTTTTAAGAAGGTAAATCCAAGTAAATTAGCCATAATCATCTATGAAGCTAACATAATAAGTATGTCTACCAACAGAGAAAGGTGTTGGACCCCATACATCAGAAAAGACAAGTTGCAATGGTTGAGTAGAATACAAGTGGAGACATGATATGGCAATTGATGAGACTTTGCTTTTTGACATGAACCACACTGTTTCAAGACTATGCTCACCAACACATGGGAGGCGATTATTTCTAAGCACTTGTTGAACAATAAAAATAGATGGATGTCCTAATCCTGCGTCCCACCTTTCCTAAGAGAATTTGGTGACACCACAAAGTTGTTTATTGAAATTAAAACTTCCCATGTGATTCTTCTATAAGCAAGACAAAATTCAACTCTTTAGGCCAAAATATGCATAACTCCCTTCATATCTCACTCAATTTCTTTGTTGAAATACTATAGTGGTTATAGGGGTGCATCTCCTGTGTAGTTAAATAGAAGGGTGGAAATAGTGGGCGATTATTCAGCACTTAACTAGAATCTCTAGTGTAGTTCAGACACAATTCAGTCACCTCATTCCTCCTTTTTAATCGACAAAAAAAAAATTCTCTAGATTTCATAAAATTAAACAGTGTCTGATATTCTTTTGCGCTGCGACACAATTCTACTCTTTTGGCTAAAATATTCTGAATTCCCTCCACATTCTTTCTTCCCCTCTGCCTCTGTTTTCTTCTCAAATTTTCCCATTGAAATATTTGACTGGTTAGAAGAGTGTGATTAATTAGAAGGTTAGAATTAGTGGGTGGTTACTTGTATAGTAAAACTTAACAAGAATCTCTTGTGCTTCTCTGATTTTGTTTGTTCAGAGAAGAATGTACTATTGTAACGAAACTGAGGCAAGATTAGTTGCAGGAAGGAAAACA
Source organism: Thinopyrum elongatum (assembly GCA_011799875.1). Taxonomy (NCBI): domain Eukaryota; kingdom Viridiplantae; phylum Streptophyta; class Magnoliopsida; order Poales; family Poaceae; genus Thinopyrum; species Thinopyrum elongatum. The sequence goes on from CM022298.1 coordinate 715,518,319, forward strand.
CTGAATCTTGACAGCATTATACAGACCATGCACGAGATGAGATAATGATCCATGATTTATTAATGGAAGTGTAACACATGTATTTCAGTTAAAATTTCTACCAACTGCTCTGTTCATAATAGCAAAGCCAAGAAAGAAGAAAATATAGACCCACAGCATAATCAAATTTTGGTGCAGACGACACTGAATTTTACTGCACACACTACTCCAATCATTCGGCTTGTATATGAATGCCTCCCTTCCGAGTATTATTATAAATCTTCATAAAGCTCCTGATTAATCCTTTTTCCTCTGCGCCCATATCCATCAATCCTCGACATATATAGATAACATCTCCAGCCCTAGCATTGTAGTTCACAAAATGGTGACGATATGACGGAACTCCTCACTGCCAAGGATTTGCTCCGCAAACATCCTATTCTGACCAACGTGGTAATGATCCCCCTCGATACTACCAGTCTTGCTGGTTGAATAGATATCATCCGTGTGAAGTGTGTGGGCATACTCCACTGGATCTACCACCATATGTTGAAGTACAGTAGCATTCCCAAGGATGTAGAGCGCCAGCTCGGCTAGCCCCAATACATCACAAAATCCAGACATGTGGACACTCTTCAGGTGATGATGCAGAGGCCCTTGCACAGCCGTCACCATCCTCATAGTAGGAGGGCAAAATCTATCACGACCAACCTGCACACATATATTCGTTAATTTCTCTATACATATTCTTCAGGGGGGAGGGGGTTAAACAGAAGCAACACACATAACTATCCTAATTAATGTGTTAAAAAAGTTTCATAATCAACAGTTAAATTACTTACATGCATTTCCAATTTTTCTAAGAGAGGTGCTAATTCCAAAATATTAAGAAACCCCATTGCCAAACTATCATCATATGGATCCCACGCGAGCTCAAGGTTCATGTTCAGCTGCCTCAAATTGATGAAGCTAGTCTGGTTTTCACTGAATCGTAGCACCTGGAAGAGAAACAGTGCATGGACACAAAATTAATAATTAAACTTTGTGATAACAAAACTTAAAATAAAGTAAAACAAAGCACTTCTTTCTAGAGCAAACCTGATCAAAATTCAAAAGTAGAAATAGTTTTTGCACATGAGGAAGAGCAAGCTGGGTGAAGGTGAAGGCCAAGTCTTCGAAATCAACTCTTGAGTCCTCACGTTTGATACAAAGGTCGCCTCCGACAACCTCAAGCAATCACTGAGCACAATTTGTGCGAGATCTTCGTCGAACTCAAATTCGGTAAGATTTGGGGCATGCAACTCTATAATTTCCAGTTTACAATGGCGCACACGCATGTATTGCAACCGACACAACTCCTGTCGTATGCGTAGGCTTGAGAAGGAGGAGCACCGCTCTATGTTTATACTCTCAAGAACAGCACAGCTTAGCAAAAGGAACTGTAGATCAACTCCACTGATAGTCACCTTATTTAGTGTGAGTTTGCTAAGGTTTGTGATACCACAGAAACTAGGGGGCAGTTTTAACCACACGTAGCCCAGATAAAGATACTTGACACAAGAGGCGTTTGGGCCGCTGAGATTTTGCAACGGGAAAATGTACTTGTACTTGTCGAAACGGGAGCCAGAACAATTGACATCAAACGTGAAATCAAAAGCATGTGCTTGGCCCTTGACGCAATGGAAAGCTAACATATCTATCAATGTGATCCTTGTGCTTTCTGCGAAGGCCAAATTCGACAGCAAACTTGCCCAGCGTAGTCGTAGTTGTAGTGGAAGTAGACCACAGTGGGCGCAATACACTGTCCACATTGGCGATGAATTCAGCAGTCCAGGATGCTCGTTTAGTATTTATGTCTTTAATGATGCCATAGAAGTCCAGATCTGGGTCAGTATTCGTGTCTGTACTGATGCCAAAGGTGTCTTTGGTGAAGACTAGTTCTGGGTGGCATATCCTTAGCAGTCTCCATTCAAGAGAAAGTGTGCTCATCCTCACGACATCTTTGATCGACAACCGTGACAGTATGTCGCGCAGAACGTCCTGTAATGAGCATGAGCAGTCAAGTTGTGGCACGAGTTCAACAGTCACGCTCCCCTTGCTAAGATTGTGATTTTTAAAAGAGTCGGTAACACCCGACATAAATAAGGAGTTTCAATCCTTACATAAGGTAGAAGTTGAAGCTGCATTTTTGCCACCTTCGGTTTCTGCACCCTACTAAAACCCACACCCTTGCTTTCGATCAAAAGCTCTTGGCTGCTTTGTTTGTCCATCTGAGTGGATCCGATAGATAGATGCATCTGCGTGGCAGCAAACAAGAAGTACAACCTAGATAAAGCCGACTGTGAATTGTTTTCAGGAAGCATCGTTATCACTGATTTCTGCAAGCATCATTATCATTGGTTTGATATTTGAGCAAGTGACCGTGAATCCCGCAGACCCAACTCTGTTCTATGACGAAAACAGAGAAGATAATTTGGCAACAAACTTGTATCAGGTAACTTACATTACAGGACTTTTCTTTTCATTTTTGTAACTCTATCTTGCATTACAGTTTACCTGAAGCCACCTCATGTGAACTTTCAAAATTTTGCAATGAGGATGGTAGGATTGGTATTGGAACAGGATAATTAACCAAGATCCTAGCCTCCATTCAGAAATCACACTCGGGGTTGTTTTTCTCTGAGGAATTGAGGAACGCGCCCATAATTTGTTAACAGGGATTCGAACTGAGGTACCTATGGAAGGAGTAGCGGCGCCGGAGAAGGGAGCACGAACGGGGAGGAGCCTCTCCCAACGGGATTGCCGGAGCAAGGGAAAATCCCGCCGGCGAACACGAAGGAGCTCACCGCCGCGCCATTAATCGCCTGGATCGCAGCACCCCTAGGGTTAGCGCGGCGGCGACGTGGGAGCCGGGACGAAGAGAGGGAGAGATAGATTAATCTGGGCCGCACATCTCACATCCAACGTGGGCTATGTTCTCCCAACCTGAGCAATTATTGTTTCCAGTTTTTTTGTTTCAGATTTTTCTTTTATTACCTATTACTGCTATTATATTATTCCAAAAGAAAGGCTATTTTTCTAGGACGTTGCTATGCGTCATCCAACTGATAATTGAGAATTATCAGCTGCCTCCCTAGCTATAGGATGTGGTCGTTCGATTTGCCTCCCCACATGGCCGCATCATGTTGTGAACCCATTGCAGCACTAGCCATGTTGTAAAATCCACCCGTGATGTTGTGAGCCCCATCATCTTCGATTCGGTCCCCCCATCGCAAGACAATCCATGTTGCAAAGCCCAATGCAACATCTGTCATGCTGTGAACCTAATTGTTTGCTTTGAAGCATCTGTTGTCGGCCATGCGAGCGCCTCTCTTCCTCACATTTCGCTTGGGGGAGCGCGGGCCACAAAGTTGGACATCTAGTTTGTGGGAGAGTGGTGCATCTATGGCGGCTTCTACAAAGGTGGGAGAAGCCCTCATCTGTGAGGATTCTGTAGGTGCGATCTAATGAAGGAGAGAGATAGGAGGATAGACCACTACACCTTGCAGCACTGGTCACGGCGACAATTTGCAACAACAATGGTTGTAGCTCTGCAAGCTGTGGGGGAGCAACCGAGGGGGATTCGATGTTCGATTTGGAAGGAGCGGCCGAGCTCTAAGGAGGAAGAAGACGAGCAAAGAGATAAGGTTGGGCGTGTTGTGGTGAATGTGCCCAATGAATCTCTTATCCCAGTAAAGCACGTCCTAACCACAGGATCAAGCTCGATAGAACGATGATGCACACGGCCGATGGGGCATTCTTTCAGCTGACTGTTTTCCCTTTTTTTACAATTAATTATTTCATGAAAAAAAATTCAGATTTCATGACTCTGTCATCTCCCTTCTCCTTGTACTTTTGCTTACCTAGCAACCCCTCTCCTCTCAATCCGCCACGGATCAGACACCACCACCTTGTCCAACATCAAGATAGAGCGCTACCTCACCCTTACTAGGCATGACTTTAAGCCCGACAGGGTGCTTATTGCCTCTGGGAACCACGTGCAAGCTCAACGCCGATGACCCCACACATCTTCCTTCCGCCACTTGCACCTTCCTTCTCTTGCCTCAACCCTCGTTGAACATACGTCACAAGAGCCCATATTCTAAGTTAGTAGATTATGTGTTCGAGTTTCTCCTAAAGGGTGAAAGTAACAAATTTACGGGAAAAACAAACATCAAAATAACGATTACCAAGCAAAGATGCGACGGTGCAAGAAAGCAAATGTGAATATATCATAGGATGCGGCCGTATAATGGACACCTAGTGAGAACGAAGAAATAATATCCTTGCACATTATTCTTTTATGAATAGAAGAGACAATAATTTCAGGCTCCATTACCGAAATAGTACCACATAGCACTATATGAGTTTGTCATTATTACCTTATTTTGTAATTTGTACTACCTACCTTCTAATTGATCCTTAATAGGTTTATGAAAGCTTCAAAAGGAAGGAAACCGAAGCTTTGCAGTGCAGCATCACTCTCAACTGATTCACAATATATACACATACAAGATCAGATGAGCGGCCGATGAACAGATTAATACGACTCCCACATATTTTTTGGTTCAGTAGAAACGGATGAACAATAATTTCATCAATGAAAAATCAGTTCACTACTACCCAGGTTAAGTTGTTCCGAAATCTTCATAGAGAAAAGTAAATATCGATGGATTGGCACACCGAGCTGATCCATCAATCATCGACATGTACGTATAGAAGCGCCACCAGCTCTAGCACAGTTATTCATAGAAAAGGTGAGAGTACAACAAAACTCATTTCTGTGATGCTGTTGTTTCACGAACATCCTCTTCTGATTGATGTCGTCGTTATTCACCTTGGTACAATCGGGAACGCTGAATGAATGGATAGCATTGGTAAATGTATTGGCATATGACCATGGATTTACTACCATACCCTCAAGCACAGTAGCATTCCCAAGGATTTACGGATGCATTCTTGGCTCCAGTAGATCCTATACTGCTACGTTGATCCATCTAGGTAGACTGATTGATACATGTATTTGCGTGTCAGGACTCAGGAGTCCGCTTAACCTCTCAATTTGTACTATTGTTTTGCTGCAAAATGTTGCAACTATCAAAAGTTGCACATCCTTTCCAGATAACACATCATGGAGGTTTAAAAAATATTTATTAAAAATAGAGGTATACTCATGAAATCAGCATAATTCTGAACAAGAGCATCCAAGAAAAAGGTCAGAGGTGGTATGTTGGCCTTGACCTTGATCTCGAAACCCATGGACTACTTTTGTGCACTTGACCTTGATCCATCCGAAGCAATTGTGGAGAGAGAGTTCTTGACCTTGTCATCCATCTCTTGCAGTTGGTCGTCCACACTAACTCTTAATCAATGAGCCGTTGAAGCACGAGTGGCTATGGAACCTAGCAAGGATGCAGAAGCTTAAGGCATTGAGAGGGAGCAGGGACATGGGAAAGGTAATCCCGTTGGGTGTAAAGAATTTACTTTAAGACTACTAACAGTCACCAATAAACTCTTATACTATCAAGAAAATAAACGACTAGCATAAATTTTCACACGGTACTCATGTTCACTCTTTTCCTTGAGAACCTTTGCTTCTTTCTCCACAACTGAAATATTGCAAGACTATCTGACCCATCCCAGGTTCCCTCATTTCAAACTGGAAAACATAGATGTGAAAAGTTAAATTAAGGCATTGCGCAAGCATGGGTCAAGTAAATAATACATATACAGAATGAAAAAACCACAGACGGAAAGTTCTCGAAGCGATCGCCACAGAGAAGTTCACCCAGATTTTCAGCACTGTCAACAATCAACAGGAGTTGCAGGAAGTCGTGTGAACGCGTGCTGAAAAGCAGAAGGTAAGAGAAGAGACTGGGAAAGCATGGCATACACGGGTAACAAAACCAAGAGTAGTTGTTCCCTTGTTTCCATGCATGGACTCTCCATCCTCCGGCAATATGTTAGGTGGACCATAGCCTCCCCCCGCCCCCCCCCCCCCCCCCCCCCACACACACACACACACACACAAAAAAGCCTATGAATAAGTAAAATTTAGGGGGAGGTTTAGTATGTGCGCTCGAGGCCACGAGGTTTATGATATTTATGTTATTTGAGAAACTTATTTTAGACAAATTTTCGTTGGTCCAGTTTGCAATATTTATCGCCAAAAGCAAAGAACACCAACTGTGGAACGTAAATAATTTATTTTCAAGATAAGTGCTACGTGTTATTTTGTTTTGGTCTAACTTCCTTACGATTTTATTTTCATCCATGGAAATAGCCTGTTATATTGCGATGTATTGTAGCAGGCAAATAGCTTCAGACTTCACTTTAACCAAAACGCCACTAGAACTAGCAGGGGCTCGCATGCATAGGAACAGCCACCGTAGGAAGACCAGGGGAAATCGAATTCGGCTCAGAGGGGCACATGCTTTCACATGCTTTTATTTACTGTTCACACTGAAGCATATGCTCCCCAGAGCTAAAACGGCCCTTCCAAAAACCAGAGGTCTCTCTCACACGCTATAGTTTTCTCCATAGAACTCCAGGCATGTACGCCATGGCGATGCCGTAGGAGGCCTAGCACTACGGAGCAGGGGGGAGAGGAGATCATGAATTGCAAGGCAATTAAGAGAGCAAGCATCACCCAACCAGATCAGTACCTTTGGATATCCCAAGCAATGTAGGTAAATAGTTCTCCAAAGATTTCAAATGGAAGGCGAGTTTTATAGTTCAAGTTTCGTTTCATGGTTTAGTTTATAAGGGAAACTGAATACATAATAATGACACAACACAAAAAACCTTAACAACCCAAGGGGCTATACATCTTGGCGAAGCAAGAACACAAAAAAAAAACAAATACATAACAGTGACACAACACAAATAACAACCTCTATAGCTAGAGAGTTGAGTGATTTAGCCCAGGTTATGTCATAAGCAAAAAACAAGGCAACAATAGCACAAGAGAGTGGCAAACTCCGAAAGATACCACATGAGAGCTCCGATAAAGACAACACCAAAACCACCGGCAAAGACCATCATCATCAAGGGGCTGCGTCATTGCCAACCCCGAAACCTCACACACTGGAGGATGGTCATTGCCCAATGCCGACTACAAATGGAGACGGGAGACTCTGGCTCATTGAACATGTATTGTTGAGTATATGTTTGTGTTGCATGTATTACATGTTGTGGCCCACCTTCTAGTTATGTATAGTTGAGGTTGAGGCCTACCCTGTACTTGTATATATGTGCATCAGCACCCCATCAATACAACGATTATTGTATTGCTAACTTGTCGGTCTACATGGCATCATCTTGTTCGGTCCTCCCCTAGGGTTTGCCGCCGCCGCACCCCACCACCGCCGCACAACCCCGCCGCCGCGCCCTTCCCCTTCTCCCGTAGCGCCGCCGCCGCCTTGTGCCGTCCCGCTTCCGCCTCCGCTGCCGCGCCGATCACCGCCACCGTGCGCCTTCCTCCCGCGCCGCCGCCGCCCGCGCCGCTTCCCCTTCCTGCCGCCCCTGCCATCCCTCCCTCCCACAGCCGCCGCACTTCACTGCCGCCGCTGCCCCAACCACCACCAGAACCCTAACTTTACTTGCCGCCGCCCTTCACCGCCACCGCCGCACCCATGGACTCCTCCCCGGGCTCCTCCACGACCCGCTAGTCGAACCCCTTCGCCGGCCCCGAGCCCTCCGACGCCGCCATCCATGACCTCAACATTGAGGCCCGGGTCCCCATCCGCCTCGACAGCTCCAGCACATCGTACTACGCGTGGAAGACCTACTTCAACCTCATCTTCCGCGAGTACTATCTCACCGAGCACATCAACGGTTCCGTGGACAGCGAGTACATGCGGGGCGATCCGGAGTGGTCCGCCATTGAGGCCACGATCATCCGATGGTTCTACCAGACCGTCTCGAAGGACATCTTCCACACGGTTGTCGCCGAGGACAAGGACGCCTGCGCCGTGTGGGCCAAGATCAACGCGCTCTTCACCGACAACAAACTTCAGCGCCTTGTTTTCTTGCAGCAGGAGTTCTTCAACTGTCACCAGGATAACTCCACCATCGATGAGTACTGCATGAGGCTCAAGATGCTCGCCGACGAGCTTCGCGACATCGGCGCCAAGGTCTCTGACGACCTCATGCTGAGCACCCTCCCCGCCGGCCTCAACGAGGACTTCGGCGACGCGGCGTCCAACCTCACCCTGCTGCCGCAGCCCACTTTCCAGCGCGTCGTCGCGTACCTCAAGCTTGAGGAGCGTCGGATGACGAAGCTGAAGCAGCGGGTCCAGCACACCGCCCTCGCCGCCGGCACCACCCGCGGCGGCCCTGCTCCACCGGCCGTGCCTCGTCCGCCCGCGCCACCTGCGCCCATTGGCTACTTCCCGTTGCCGCCCGCACCTCCCCAGCAGCCGCAAGGTGGCGGGGGCCGGCGCAACCGGCGGGGTGGCGGGGGCCGCCACCAGCAGCAGCCGCAGCAGGAGGCACAGGGTGGGAGGGGGCGCTACCAGCAGCCCACTCCGCCGTGGGCCGCCGGGCAGAACCTGTGGATGGGCGTCGTCCACGTCTATCACATGCCCGTCCCGCGGGCTCCTGCACCGGGTCTCCTTGGACCTCGCCCCGCGAGCCACCAGGCGTTCGTCGGTACCCCCTACCAGCCCTACGGTGCTCCGCTCGTGCGGCCACCCCTTGGTGGCTATGGCGCGCCCGCCCAGGCGCCGCCCTATGGAGGCCAACCGGGGCCTGCACCGTGGGACCCCGCCCTCCTGGCCGCCCTGCACACTGCGCCGTCGCCGAGTAACTATGGCGGTGGAGGCGACTGGTACATGGACTCAGGTGCTACTGCGCACATGACAGCTCATCCCGGTAACCTAACCTCCTCCACTCCCGTTAACACTCCCACTCGTATCACCGTTGGCAACGGTTCTTGTTTACCTATCACTCATGTCGGTAGCACTAGTTTTCCTTCTAGTTCCACACCTATCACTATGTCTAATGTCCTTGTTTCACCTGACTTAGTCATGAGTTTAGTTTCTGTTTGTCGTCTTACTCGTGAGAACCCACTTACTGTTGAATTTGATGGTGTTGGTTTTCCTGTGAAGGACGCCCGTACCCGGATGGTACTCCACTGATGTGATAGTCCTGCTGAGCTCTATCCCGTGCACGCCGGCGCTTCCACCTCTACACCTGTCGCCCTCGCCACCGGCGTCGATCTTTGGCATGCTCGTTTGGGCCACCCCAACCCCGCCGTTTTGCGTCAGATTCTTAGGAGTTTTTCTTTCTCATGTAATGAGCTCGACGAGCATACTTGTGAGGCTTGTCGTTTAGGCAAACACGTTCGTCTTCCCTTTAGTGCGTCTACTACAGTTTCCACTTTTCCGTTTCAATTACTTCACAGTGATGTTTGGACGGCTCCCGTTGTGAGTAACACGGGCTATCTATACTACTTGGTGATTTTAGATGATTATTCTCATTATGTGTGGACTTTTTCTCTTCGTTGTAAATACGATGCTTTAGCCATATTCACCGCTTTTTATTCCTATGTCACCACCCAGTTCGGTCGCCCCATACTTGCACTCCAGACTGATAACGGAAAAGAGTTTGACAACGTCACTCTCCACACACTTCTCGCCTCTCACGGCACCACCTTTCGTCTGACTTGTCCTTACACCTCACAGCAGAACGGCCGCGCCGAGCGCATCCTCCGCACTCTTAATGACTGCGTTCGCACGTTACTCTTTCACTCTAACGTGCCTGCTCGGTTTTGGCCCGATGCTCTCGCCACCGCCACTCTTTTAGTTAACATTCGTCCGTGTCGTCCTCGGTGGAACTACGCCCCTCACCACCTTTTCTTCGGTACACCGCCGTCCTATGACGGACTTCGCATTTTTGGGTGTCTTTGTTATCCTATCACTACGTCCACTATGCCACACAAACTCGCACCACATTCCATTCTATGCGTCTTCCTTTGCTATCCCTCCAACCCCAAAGGTTATCGGTGCTATGATCCTGTCACTCATCGTGTGTACACCTCGAGGCACGTGTATTTTGTCGAGACGGTGTTCCCTTTTTTTAAGGTTTCTCCGGCTGTGGCTCCTCTGGCGCCGAACCCCACGCCCCCTGCTTGGAGCGATGCGCGGCGGTCCCCGGTGGTCCCCCTCCCGGCGCCTTCCGCCGCCACCTGAGTTCTCGACTCCCTCCCTCGAGGTTGAGTCTGACCGAACCCCTGGGTCCCCGGCTCCCTCCTCAGAGGTTGAGCCCGATCGGGTTTCCCACCCAGGCGCCGCGGCGGCCACCCCGCCCTCCACCCCGGTTGGCGTCGCCACCCCGATGACGGGCTCGACTTCCACCTCGCCCGTCGCCACCCCTGCTGCCGGCTCGGACGCCGCCTCCGGCTCGTCTGCTCCCGCGGCCCCTGCCGCCATGGCACTAGTAGAAAACAGGGCTTTGGTTGAGGCAGGATAAGGGCATTAATCCCGGTTCACTCACGAACCAGGACCAAAGGTGGCATTAGTCCCGGTTCGTGAGGCGCAGGCATCAGTCCCGGTTGGTATCTCCAACCGGGACTAAAGGCCCCCCCCCCCCTTTAGTCCCGGTTGGAGATACCAACCGGGACTAAAAAAAAAATTCAAAATATTTTTTTCAAAAATATTTTTTTTCAATTTTTTTCCCAGCCCTTTTTGTCCCGGTTGGTGTCTTCAACCGGGACTAAAAGTCTATCTTTAGTCCCGGTTGGAGATACCAACCGGGACTAAAGGGGGGCCCCTAAACCCTAAACCCCTTTACCACATTAATGTTAGAAAAATCATAACTAAATCATTGTAATTCAGAAAAATACAAATAATATATCAAAATTTGCAGAAAAAAAAGTTTTGTCCGATGAAACAACCGTTTCGACAAATTTTTAAAATCACCAAATTCCAAAGGGAAAATAGAGTTTTTGGACGTTTTAGACGTTTTTAGGGTTTAGGGCTAGGGTTTAGATTTCTAAGTTTAGGGTTACGTTTTAGAGTTTGACCCTTTAATATTTACTGTTTAGAATAGAGTTTCGGACGTTTTAAGTCCCGGGTTTAGGGTTTTCAGAGTTCATTTGTAGTGCTTTTCAATTTCAGGATAATTTAGCTGAAAAAATCATTAAATGCATGAAAAAATAGCAAATAAAGTCAAAAAAGGTTGAAATTTAAGGATGTGGCTTTGAATGTTTCATATTGAACACACAAAAATTCTGGAGTTGAAATAAGATTAAAAAAATAAAATGTCTTTGTAACAGCTGAGTTTTCGTCTGAAACCTTGTTACTTCGAAAGAGATGGTCCAGTTTGTATACAAAATGCATCCAATTTTTGCCATAACCCTCTCAACTTTTTAGCACAAGCTATTTGGGTGAAATGATGATACCATGCCAAGTTTCAACCTTTTCAGAGTTCATTTGTAGTGCTTTTCAATTCCGGGCAAATTTAGCTTAAAAAATCATTAAATGCATGAAAAATAGCAAATGAAGTCAGAAATGATTGAAATTTGAGGATGTGGCTTTGAATTGTTCATATTGAACACACAAAAATTCTTTAGTTAATATAAGTTTAAAAAAATAAAATATGGTCAAACTCTGGTCAAACAGTGGTCAAACAGTGGTCAAACTACTAAATAATTATTGGTTTTTAGAATAATAGTTTCAAACTCAAACGGTGAAGCGTGTGACATCATGGTCACATTTTTCTGATAATAATGGATATATTATTTGTCGAATTTCGATTTGCAGATTTAAAGATATTAATTATGCCATATTAAATGAATAAACGGCATAATAATAATATTACTTATTTTATTTTCAATGAAATTCAATATTATTATTACTTATTTTATTTTGAACTTTTTGTATTATTTTGGATTTTTGGATTTTTTTTTTGTTTTTTGAGAATATTTGATTTTTTTTGAATTTTTTTCATTTTTTTGAAGTCTTTTTAAGTTTTTAAATTAATCATTGTTGTTTGTTAATCATTGTTGTTTATTTTAATAATTGTTTGGAATTCAAAAAATTAAATCATGTGACATCAAGACCTAAGGGTTAACAGGATTGTAGCTTACTATTGTCAGAAAAACAACAAGTGCAGACTTGAAAACTAGGGGGAATAGAACCTGAAAGTTAAGCGTGCTGGGGCTGGAGTAGTGAGAGGATGGGTGACCGGCAGGGAAGTTAGACGATTTGGAATGAGTGTTGATTAGAGATTAGAGATTAAATTCTGAAGTAGTGAGGAGGGGTGATTAGAGATTAAATTGTCAAATAATTCAAAGATTTGAAAATCAGAAAAAAAAATTTAAAAACAAAAAAAAATTCAAAAAAAAAACTTTGAAATTTTTTTTTCGAAAAAATTCATTTAGTCCCGGTTGGTGTTACCAACCGGGACTACCAACCGGGACTAAAGGTCCTCGAGCCCCCGCCCAGCCAGCAGCCACGTGGAGGGCCTTTAGTCCCGGTTCGTAACAGAACCGGGACTAAAGGGAGGGGACCTTTAGTCCCGACCCTTTAGTCCCGGTTCCAGAACCGGGACTAAAGGCCCTTTTTCTACTAGTGTGGGCACTCCCGCCGCCACGGCCCCCACCGCCGCCGCGGCCCCCGCCGTCGCCGCGGGCCCCGCCTCTCGGCGTGACGACCCGTGCTCGGGCCGGTGTGCTTCGGCCGAGCGCACGCTACTCCTCCGACGAGTATGTGTGCGCCGTCTCGACGTCCACGCCGTCACCCATCCCCGCCTCTGCTCGCACTGCCCTTCGGGATCCCTACTGGCTCGTAGTGATGCAGGAGGAGTTCGACGCCCTGCAGCGCAACCGCACGTGGCATCTTGTTCCGCGACCCCCTCGTGCCAACGTCATCACTGGCAAGTGGGTGTTCCGCCACAAGACCCGCCTGGACGGTTCTCTCGAGCGCTACAAGGCTCGGTGGGTCGTTCGTGGATTTCGGCAGCGCGCGGGCGTGGACTTCACCGACACCTTTGCTCCGGTTGTCAAACCGGGCACGATCCGCGCCGTGCTCCAGTTGGCGGTCTCGCGAGCTTGGCCTGTGCACCAGTTGGATGTCTCCAATGCCTTCTTGCATGGCCATCTCCCCGAGCAGGTGTTCTGTGAGCAGCCCACCGGTTTCGTTGATGCCGAGCATCCGGACTTCGTGTGCTTGCTCTCCCGTTCTCTTTACGGGTTGAAGCAGGCGCCTCGGGCTTGGTACCAGTGTATCGCAGCCTTCCTGCAGTCTTTGGGCTTTCGGTCCACTCGCTCCGATGCCTCACTCTTTGTGTATCATCAGGGAGCTGAAACTGCATATCTGCTGCTCTACGTCGACGACATCATCCTCACGGCGTCCGCCCCCGTTCTCCTTCAATTGCTGACTGCTCGTCTTCATGATGAGTTTGCCCTCAAGGACTTGGGGCCTCTGCACTGCTTCCTCGGCATCGAGGTGATCCGTCGGGCTGACGGCTTCTTTCTGCATCAGCAGAAGTATGCTCACGAGCTTCTGGAGCGTGCCGGTATGCTTAACTGCAAGCCGGCGCCCACCCCCGTTGACACGAAGGCGAAGGTCTCTACTCTGGAGGGGTCTTTCGCGTCCGATGCAGCGTTCTATCGCTCCATTGTTGGTGCTTTACAGTACCTGACGCTGACTCAACCCGACTTGCAGTACACTGTCTAGCAGGTGTGCCTCCACATGCACGCTCCGCGTGACTCTCATTGGACCTTGGTGAAGCGTATTCTCCGTTACATACGCGGCACCATGTCCTTGGGACTCACCCTGACGGCCTCCGCCTCCACCGACCTCGTGGCCTACTCGGATGCTTACTGGGCCGGCTGCCCAGACACTCGACACTCCACGTCCGGCTATTGCGTCTACCTTGGGCCCTCGTTGATCTCTTGGTCATCGAAGCGGCAGCCCACGGTCTCCCGCTCCAGCGCTGAGGCAGAGTATCGGGCCGTAGCTAACGCCGTGGCCGAGTGCTCTTGGATCCGTCAGCTCCTCCAGGAGTTGCTTTGTGACGTTCACAAGGCCACTCTTGTCTACTGCGATAACGTCAGCGCGGTCTACCTCTCCGCCAACCCGGTGCACCATCGACGTACGAAGCATATTGAGCTCGATATTCACTTCGTGCGTGAGCAGGTTGCCCTCGGCCGTGTTCGGGTTCTCCATGTTTCGACGTCGCAGTAGTTTGCTGATGTGATGACTAAGGGATTGCCTACTCCCGTCTTCGAGGAGTTTCAGCCCAGTCTCTGTGTCTCCGGCGACGCTTCGACTGCGGGGGGTGTTGAGTATATGTTTGTGTTGCATGTATTACGTGTTGTGGCCCACCTCCTAGTTATGTATAGTTGAGGTTGAGGCCTACCCTGTACTTATATATACGTGCACCAGCACCCCATCAATACAATGATTATTGTATTGCCAACTTGTCCGTCTACATGTATGAAGGACGTACAGATTCTCCACCAGAAGGTTGGTAATTGCCCAAGAGAATGGGGAGAACAAGCGATAAAAAATAACATGATTTTAGAGAGTGTCACTGATGATTAACTCTCCACAGGGAGGGTGGACGTTGGCCACAGGGGAGTGTAAATGAAGGGCACTGCATGACAATGAGAATGACAACACCAGAGGCACCAAAAGGCGGCAAGGTAGAGATTTTTGAGAAAGCTCACGAGGCTAATGTGCGTAGGAGTTCACTGGAAGGAGATAAAGAGTCAAGCATGGATATGGGATATGACCAGCCCAAGATCCCTCGAAGCATCGCCGCGCGAGATATAGGAGATGACTAGCAAACATGCCCGTGCGTTGCAACGGGAAAGAAAAACACTTGCCCCTGGCACGATAAGCACAACGTTTGTGCTTCGCTATGGAGAAAACACCAGTTTTCATGAATCAAGGTTGCCTTGGTTAAGGAATTGTGTCGCCGGACAATGATTGTCGATGGAAAAAACGGTGGATCGATTGACGGCAAGGTTTTCCGGGATGATGGTTCAAGACAGGAGACGCATCGCGCTGACGCATGACCAGATTGGTGGGATCAAGGCCATGATGGCAGCGCGCTGCATGCCGCACATGTCGTTGATTGTGGCGGCTCGATTCCCACGACCTTCCCTCCAACTATCCTCCGCAATCTTGTCATCCTCATCGCCGTCTTCCCCAATCACGGCCTCCAGTAGCCCCATCTCCCACTCCTTCTGCTGGAGCTTCAGCCCTTGGCGCCGCACGTCCGCAACCATGGTCAGCAACGTACATATAGGGAGGAGGTTTGAAGAAAGGAATCATACATGATGGAGGTTTTCGAACCGTAAATGAATTCCACTTGTGGCGAGACGGTCTAAGCTCCCTCTCTTTCTGCAGGATCCTTGGTTGGATGAGTTCGTTCATGACTCCTCGCAACCATGGTTCGAATCCCTCTACGCTTGCTATTTCTTTTTTGAGTGACTGGTAATGAACATACCAAATGAAGCAAAAACTACATGAGACCGGTAACGAACAGAAGAAACGGAATAAAAAGGACGTACCAAAGAAAAATGATGACAAAAAAAGTGGAGAAACAATCCTCCACCCTACATGTGAAAATCATAACCAATCTGTTTTTTAACTGTAATAGGAAGCCATTCGTCGATTAAAGACTAATATTTGGCTTGAATAGACCGGTTAGACATGTTTGTGTGCATATATTACTTGTAATATTGTAGAGATGAAAAAATATTGTTTGAGTTGAGCACATGATGATGTGCGGAGCGTGATGGCCGATTGATATTCTGGCCACAGACTGCATGCACGGCAGCCGTGGCTGTGCTCGTCCAATGCAGATGTGTATGCATTTTTTTTCTTTGACTGCGAGCAGATGCATACATGTTTTGTAGTTGGGGCTCATTTTTAAGCTTTAGTTGAGGCTAATTGATTGCACGATACATGCATGTTTTGATGCGTATGTTTTTTTTTTTTCTGTCTGGGAGGCAGATGCGTACATATTTCTATGTGCGCATTTAGTAAGTAGCAGGTCTTGTTTAGCCTAGTTGCTAGCAATCTTATCTCTCTAGTGAGAGCGCCCGGGTTCGAGTACTCGGTGCAGCATCTTTTTTCACTACCGCGATTCGAGAACGAAAACGCCTGGACGGACGAAAAATCCTGTGGGTCCCAGCATAGACGAAAAAAGTGGAGAAACAATCCGTCTTTTAATATTAGGTAAAGACACAGCGCCCTGATGCGCCACTATTTATTTGTTTTTCTCTGGTGTCGTTGTTTTCGACCGTAAGTTTTTGCTGAAGTTAGCAGGAGAGCTCAAGTTTGACTCACCCGCAAAAAAAAAAACCCGCAAATTTGACAATATAATAGTAATAAATTAAATAAAAAAGTGGAAATGCAAATATGGAGAAGGGAGAAGAAGCAAAAAGAAATGAAAGAAATTTTAAGAGTCGCCCGTCACTCTTTCTCCAAAGCTCTCGCTGGCATAAAAAAAATAACTCTCGCCGGCGGCCGCACCTCCGGCTTCCTCACCGCTCCATATTCCAGCCCCTCACGCACAGTATCCTCAACAACCAGCCAGCCATGGCTGATGCCTCCGCCCTCCTATCCGCACCCCTCGTTCCAGATCGCAGGCTGCCCTTCTCAGTCCTCTACCCCCAGCGTTCCCATCGAAGAGCTTAACATACAGACCATTCCCAGATTAGACATGGCTCTTACTGCTTCCGAAGGTAATGATTCTTGGATGGATTTCCCACTTGATCTGGAATCTGTGACCGCACATTTGCCTTCCCTTCTTCGCTTTGAGTTTTCATCCAGGGCCTGCCGTGCTCTAGAGCTAAGAGCATCTCCAGCCGAGCCCCCAATAGGCCTCCCTGAGGCGTTTTTTTATCGCCGGCGCCGAAAAAATGGCCCAGTCGCCCCCCCAGAAGCCCAATTTTCGCCGATTAGGCCCGAAACTGGCGCCGGCGGACCCAGGACGAACCCGGCGCGCTGGGGGGCACCCGGGGGCGCCGAGGGAAGCGTTCTTGGCGCGGAAGAACGGCGGGCCCGCCGAGTCAGCGACCCTCGCGTATCGTTGTCCTCATAGCCTCGGTTCCCGCGGGAATCAATGCTAAGCCTGCCGCGTTGCCGCGCCGGTCAGCCTCCATTGATGCCTCACGGATGCGCGTCCCTCCCGGGCCCGCCACGCGTACGCACGTCGGCCGCCCTACCACCGCCCAAGCCCGGCTATAAAAGCCGCCTCTCCCTCGCCGGTGAGCGCACACTCCATTCGCCACAGAAACTCCCTCCTCCTCTCGCCGTCGGCGCCCCTCTCGAACGAGCTCGCCTCTCCTCTCCCTCTCTCCCCGCCGACAAGCATGGCCGAGCGTTACCCAGGCGACGGTGCGGCGGCCAATGGCTTCGGCCGCCGTCACTTGCAGGAGGACGAGGCACGGCCCCTCTACGAGGCCGACTACCCGGCACCGCCAGACATGCGGGTGCCGGGCATGTGGAAGCTGAGCGCCGGCGGAATCCCGGTGCCACCAGCGCCCACCGGCGCTGCACGGCTCGCCGAGATAGCGCGCATCTGGTCCTCGCTGCCGGAGTAGGCGCGGAACAAGCCCAGGTACGCCCCCGACAGCAACACACTGTGGACGGCGCACTTCGAACGCCGCCACGCCGAACAACTCGCCTCCTCGAACGGCGTCGAGCCCCGCAGACACCTCAACTCCGAGTGGCGGCGCCGATGGTGGGGCGTCCCCGGCCGCACCCTCGAAGCCGTCCTCGAGCACATCGAGGCCGGCAACACGCCGCGCTTGGAGTACCCGGCGCCCCCCCTTCTCGCGCCGTCGCGGCATCTACTGGACGCCGCGGCGAATGGAGACGGCGACCTCCTCCTCGTCGGGCTCTCACTCCCTTTCCTCCGGATCGCCGGCGCCCCGCCCCGTCAAGCCGGAGCCACAGGAGACGCCGCTCGGGCGCCGCACCCGCGGCGGAGCCCTCGTCATCCACGAGGGCGTCCGCCCCTCTCCTTGTTCTTCCCGTCTCGTCAGGCCGAAGACCGAGCCGGGGTTGCTCCCCGTGAAGAAGGAGCATGCGGACATGGCCGCCGCCGATGAGACTGCCCTCAAATGGGCGAAGGCGGACTACGTCCGCGAGCAAGTGGAGCGCCAGCGCCGCGCCTACGAGGAGATCGCCACTCGGCGCCGCAGACGCGAGGAGGGTGGCATTGTCATCCTCGACCGCGACGACTAGGAAGCGCCCGGGCCATCCAAACCCCCACGCATCGGCGACGCTGGTCAGAGTTGCAGCAGGGACGGCTGCGGCGCGCCGGACGGCGGCGACGATGACCACGACGACGACGGCGACTACACCCGGTTCTACAAGCTCCTCGGCATGTAGAAGGCGGGCGGCGGCGGCGGCGTAGTAGTGCTAGGTGTAGTTGTCGTTTTTTAGTTTGTTTTTAAATTTATGTTTTTAGTTTTTATACAAATATCAATGAAATCGTCTAGTTTGGACGAATTTGTGTCGTGTTTTGGCCGATTTTCTTTTCCCAAAAACGGCGTGGGGGGCGACCTTGGGGCGGCGGCTGGAAAACCTATCACACCCACGCCGAATTTATCATCGGTTCGCCCCCAGGCGGCGCTATTTCAAGCCCCTGGGGGGCTGAACGGCCGGAGATGCTCTAACTCCCTTTTCCTTCTCTCATGTTGTCTATGCAGAGCTTCTTATGCCCACAAAGTGTTTGATGGAAGTCCAAGCAGGCTGCAAATAGGAATATATACATAACGACCTGTATGATTTTAGTGGTCCAGTCAATGGTACCGGAGTTCATTGGTCCATCAAGCTATTTCACAGTTCGTAATGCCGCAACTGAATGAGTTCGGCAAGTTCAGTCTTTCATCTACTCGACAGCTGTGTGCCGAAGCTCGAAGGGATCTCTTTTGACGTGCCTTCTCAGTAGGTATAAATCTACTTTGGTTTATTATTGTTGTCTCTTCTCAGCACTATCAAATCTTAAAGAAAAAAAGTATACTCTTCGTCTCTCAACTTTTAGCGAAGTCTAGATATAGCGCCTGTTCGGCAGCCATCCGCGGAGCGCCCTTTTAGCAGCTTCACAAATTATAACTGGCATGCCGCTCCGCTCCGGCGCGGAGCCGCGGAGCGGAGGGAGTCCGAACGCGCCCTTAATCCCTCAACTATGAAACCGGACAACTTGCATTCTCAACTCATCGAACCAGACAAATTTTGTCCCTTCTCTCGTCTGATCCGGTTTTAGTGCTGAGTCAGCCGGTTTTGACCGGTCAAAGCTGGCGTGGCCAAGGAGACCCGACTTGTCCGGGTCTCTATCTCGCGGATGCGCTCTACCCCGCCACCAGTCGCCGCCGCCGGCGAGCGCCCCTTGCGCCGCCCTCCTGTATTCTCCACCTCCCCGTTCCTCCCCTTCTTCTCTCCATCCTGATTCCACCTGCTCAGCCGCACAACCCAGCTCGCCTCCCGCCTCCCGCCGCCATCAGCGCCTCGTGCGCACTCCCGCCCGCAGTCCGGCGAGTCGCCGCCACGCCTTCCTCCGTCTGCATCGGCCGACAACCACGAACCAGCTCCCGTCCGCCGCCCTCCCCTCTGTTGCCTCTTGGACACTCGCGTTGGGCCCTCGACCTTGCCCCGCGCGCCATGTCGCTCCGCCACCGGACATGAGAGGGTATTAGAGATGCCCAGCGGGAAGCTGGTGTTCCTCGTCGACGCCTACGACTCCTTCCTCGCCGGCTACTCGCACTATGCCAGCACTCCTCCGAGCTCTGCGCCACCGTGGCTGTGATGCAGTGCATCCTGCAGCGCACCTACCGCGTCATGTCCGACCGCTTCGTCTGTGTGGCGCACGGCCTTGCCAACGTCTGGCTCAAACGCGAGGCCTTCGTCACGCTCCCCATTGTCACCTACGATTCACTGCGGCCTCGTCGGCACATGGCCAGAAGCAGCAGCAGCGCGAGCCCGCCGGTGCCAGCTATGCCATCTGGTTGTCAGACTTCGTCCATGGCCAACAAGGTGCTTGATAAAATGGCTACCATAAAAGGAAGAAGATATGAGAGGAGAGAGAACGGAAATGGTGAGGTGGCAGTCAATTAGGAATACCAGGGTCAAAACCATGCTAACTCAGGGCAAATACCGCTTTGAGTTGGGGGAGTGACCGAACTTGTCC
Source organism: Thinopyrum elongatum (assembly GCA_011799875.1). Taxonomy (NCBI): domain Eukaryota; kingdom Viridiplantae; phylum Streptophyta; class Magnoliopsida; order Poales; family Poaceae; genus Thinopyrum; species Thinopyrum elongatum. The sequence continues at coordinate 715,538,494 of CM022298.1, forward strand.
GGTTTCAAGAGTTGGAGGTGCAAATTGTCTGGTTTCAAAATTGAGGGACTAAATTTAGACTTCGTCAAGAGTTGAGGGACGAAAAGTATACTTTTCTCAATCTTAAATATCACATCTAATAGCATGTCAAAAATTTAAATATAATAACAAACAATTAGCTTGCATCTCTACATAGTTATGTATGAGCAGTTCCTATTTTCACATGGACTGTACCCTGCCATTTTATTCTTTCAGCACGACAAACTAAGAGAATTTGCAAATTTGGGTACAGGTCTCACAACTACAACAGTGTAATTTAAGAAGCAGATTGGAGTTATTTTGAGTTTGTACTAGGTGTTTTTTGTCGCCTCATATTCTTCTTAAAACCGTAGGACAGCTACCTCTTATCTGGCAATTCTTACTACACTGCAGAATGTTATTATTGCGATGTTGCATTGTGTGATATGTCATACACAATCCAGTAGTATCCCTTAAGAAAATTTGTAACCAATTCATAGGTGCTATTCAAACAAAGTTGTCCACTAACTTCATGTTTTGATCACCTGGCTGTTCATTCCTACCAACCTGATAGTTACTATTTAGTGTTATATACGATCACAAAACTTCTGCTGGTCTTGGCATCACCAAATGAATTTGTGGGAACAACGAGATTGCTGTGCTAGGTTTATGCGTTTGTATGAATGAAGTTTCGATTAGCAGAAGAAGAGAATTTTCCCAGGAAAAATATTTATACAAATATTTCTACCATTCCAGTCACGGGGATACACCATTTCCATAACCAGCCACAGATGTAAATATAATCTGCTTTGAGTTACTTTGAAATGTATTTGTTCTTTCTGGCTGAGTTAGATTTACCAATTTATGTATCTATAGTTTATTTGATCTGCTTTCCATTTTACAAATCTAGGGTGAATACAACACTGCTCTTTCATATCGAATATTAACACTGCCCTTCCTAACTGTGTGACAAAGTTGCCCGCTCCATTGACGGATTGCTGAATGTACTGTTCTCAAGGGCCAAAACTAGATGCATAATAAACTGTACTCCTTTTCAAACCTAAATCAGCGAAGCTGAGTATCCATCCTCAGTATATATAGAACAATTGTTTCAATGCTTCTATAAGGAATTGTTTCAGTGGTTCTATAAACAGATCCTTAAATTTAGTATTGAGCGTGGGGTATACCATGTTTGTGCTAAATCTTTTTAAGTATATTTTATATGAAAAAGGGAATTATTTCCTCAGTATTTCAGCTGTGAATATCAACCAAAGTTCACTCAAGATCCTCAACATTGTCACGCTTGTTTTCTTCCATTCTTGTAGCGTGCATGTTCAAAGTTGCTTATAAAATGGCATGCTGGATGTCCCACTGGAATGCACAAGGCATCTTCTAGTTTCCTAGTGAGGTACTGCTTCATCTTGTAAGTTGCTACCAAACACTGTCAACCTTCCTATACCACCGATACATGCCATATATATAAATCTGACTTCTTGTAATGTGTGGATCAAACAAGCAAGAACCAAAAGGACAGCTTCTTGGACCCTTAAGTAATATGTGGGAGGACTACCAAAAGAAAGAAGGGAGAGAAGCCTGTGGATGGCCACTAGATCAATAAGGTTTACGGTATGCACTTGTTCACAACAACCATATACCATATGGCACTCTTTAACTAAATGCATCTTAGATTGTGTGTTCCTACCATATATCGGTGTTGCGTAAACTTTTTCAAATAGACATTAGATCAATATGACAGGCTAGATGAAATGCAAATATAAAACTATAAATAAATGCGATTTAAAAATAAGAAAATGATTCAACCAACTGATCAGTCAATCAGTAGCTTTTTTTTCTTCTCTACGGTAGTGTAGTGTAGCTGCTTCTTCTCTCCCCTTCATGCTTTACACGCCGCTCATCTTCTGTCTCCCCTGTATGTACAGACAGACCCTGCACGACATGTGTCTTCTTGCTTGAGCTTTATGCCGGGGCCATATGTAGGTGCGCACTCGACATCTTGCTTGAGATTGCATGTAGGTGTACGCTCACCATCTTACATGAGGCTCACGTGCGGGGCCGCGCACCGGGGTGCAAAATTTCCATCTTGCATGTGGGTTCATGTCCGGGGCCACTTGGTGTGTACTCGCCATCTTGCCTAGGTTTCATGCTCAAGGTCGTACAACGATGCCTGCTCGCTGTCTTGTCCAGGATGCATGCCCAGGGGTGCTTCTGGGCGCAGGCTGACCGACTTGTCAGGAATGCAACGCACTGCCGTTGCGCGCAATGTTGTCCTCATGGCGCAAACACATCTCCGCTTATCCCCGCGTGGACTGGGTGTATTGCCTCCTGTCAAAAAGAAGGGTTCATGATGCAGTTGAAAAGATGCATAGGGCCAGTGTCACCTTTGGCAGTACACACAGATGCATGTAAAGGGTTAGAAAATGCAGTGAAGAATGTTTTTCCTCATTGTGAGCAGAGAGAGTGCTTCGGCCATATGTGGATGAATTTGATCAAAAAATTCATAGGAGAAGAATTTGAGAGAATGTGGCCAGCGGCAAGATCTTACACCAAACAGACACATTCATATCATCTTGCACTACAAAAAAAGACACATCCGTGACATTTTGGGCCGAACGAAATTTTTTTCGGTCATGCTTATGACACTTCTATGACGATAATTGTGACAAAACCCGGTATCATCATAGATGTGGTGGGCTCCTACTTCTATGACAAAAAATCATGACAGAAAATGGGCTTTTCGTCCTGAGTGGGCCGGAGACGTATCTGCATGAAATTCTTTAGGCCATCCATGACGGAAAAAATCATGGTAGAGGCGAGGGCGAGAAACATTTCGGAGAGTTCCCGGCTACGGTGGGTGGTCGGGGCCGAGTGATGCACGGAGGTTTGTGCGTTTCTCTCGTACACGTACGCGCGTATGTGCGAGGCGTTGCGCTCTAACTGAACCCGAGCAAGGCGTTGGGCTCTAACTAAACCCGAGATATTGCACTAGCTACGTTACTGAACCCCGATCAATACCTTGCTGTTAACTGAACCCGAGTGATTCCTTCGCTACTACTGCTAACTGAAGCCGATCGAAGCTGCCTCTTGATGAACAGTCCCCGGTGGGAGTTTCCGATGGCGGTTGGATGAACAGGATCCCGTGGTAGTAGAGGCCATTGCCGCTGGATGAACAGGACCCCGATCGAGAAGGTGGGGGTGGATGAACAGTATCCGGTGGGGGGACCCCGTGGAGGGCTGGTTGAACAGGACCCCGTTGATGAACAGTAGCTAGTGGAGGCAGGAGGAAGTCGACGGTGGATGAACAGTAGCAGGTGGAGGCTGAAGGAAGTCGACGGTGGATGAACAGTGGCGGGTGGAGTCCCGTTTTGCAGTACGCCACACCCCTCCAAATGAATAGGACCCCCGTTTCGACCATAGCGCCCCAACACAAGTCTGTTTTCTCTGTTTTGCGGTACGCCACACCCCTCCTGATCAACAGGACCCCGTTTCGACCGTAGGCACTCGAACAGAAGTCCGTTTCCTCCATTCTGCGGTACGCCAGACCCTTCCCGATGAGCAGGACCCCGTATCGACCGTACGCGGTCGAACAGAAGGCCATTTCCTCCGTTCTGCGGTACGCCAGACCTCGTTTCGGCTGTTCCGTCCAAGCCGGTTGGCTCCCGATGAACACACGACACTGTTTACTCTGTTCCGACCAAGTCGGTTGGCTGCCGATAAACAGGACGACGTCACTGTACGCGTTAGAGACCCCGCCCGTATGTACGTACGTAACCATATTTACTATCTTGCAGTGTGGTCGTACGTACGTGTACACAATATAGACGGGACTGCGTGACATGCTACGTCGGCGCCTCTACTTCAACACGTGCCGCTCCTTACTCAGCCACGGTACGTCGCTGCAGAGAGACCGATCGACCGCTATGTACATAAACGTTCGCGGCCGGACAGATAACGCTACCTTCGATTCAACCTGGTGGGTCCCAGCTGTCAGGGGGTAAGAAGGCAGTGCCTTCAGTGCGAAGATAAAGCCGGTGGGTCCCAGCTGTCAGGGGGGAACATTTTTTTCGCGAAATACAGAGGCCCTTCCGGTAGGTCCGAGGTGTCAGGTGGAGGAATCATTATTTTGCCCGTAATAAGGAGGCACTTCCTTGCGTGCGGCCATGGACCCAGCTGTCAGCCTCTCCACTTACAGTCCCCTTCTGATGGCTGTCGTTCGTTGACCGCGTTAACGATGCCGAACCGCCCGAGAGCACCAAGGTGGTGGACGACGGTGCGACCTAGGAAGCGAACGACCCGGAGCCGGGGAATACGCAGCAGCGGATGCCCACGCGGAGGGGACTACGAGGGTTGACTGCTTCGGCTGCGGTTTGAGGCTGCCGTCGCCGCAGAATAACAGGGGGTGTGGGTGAGTAGAGGGAAGGCCTGGCCAGTGGTGGGAGTAGGGTGGGGCGGTGAGGCCTGCGTGGCAGCACAGCCGGCCATTGGAGGCAGGAGCAGGTGGCACAGCCGACGCTGGTTTGGGCGGCTGGAGCAAGAAGACCAGAGGTTGAAGAAGCACGATGACCGTTGGACGGACATCGTACGGTCACCGCAGCTAGAATCGTTTATATTGACTAAGTTGACAAATCCGTGCGTCCGCGTCAACTTAGTAGGCCCACAAGTCAGCCTCCAAATATGGTGGGACCGACCTAGCAGTGGGGTATTCATTATTTTTGTGCGTAATAGCTGGTGGATCCGAGCTGTCAGCGGGGGGAATGTTTTATTCGCAAAATACAGAGGCCCTTCTGGTCGGTCCCAGCTGTCAGGAGGAGGAATCATTATTTTGCGCGTAATAAGGAGGCACTTCCTACTCACAATAAAAAGAAGGCACTTCTTTGCGTGCGGCCGTGGACGCAGCTGTCAGCCTCTCCACGTACAGTCCTCTTTCGATGGATGGCGTTCGTTGACCACGCTGTGCCGAGAGCAACAAGGCGGTGGACGATGGCGAGGCCAAGTAAGTGGATGACGACTCGGCAGTTGTTTCCCACGCGGAGTGGGTACGAGGGTTTACTTGTTCGGTCGCAGTGTGAGGCTGTCGTCACCGGAGAATAACAGAAGGTGTGGGTGAGTAGAGGGATAGCCAGGCCAGGGATGCGAGTATGGTGGGGCCGTGAGGCCTGCCCGGCAGCACAGCCGGCCACGGGAGGCGGGAGCAGGCGGTTCTGCCGGTGCTAGTTTGGGCGGCTGGAGCAGGAAGATCAGAGACTGAAGAAGCACGATTGCCGTTAGATTGACAGCTAACGGTCTGACGCAGGTAGAGTCGATTGTTGACTGAGTTTTTTTTTTGAGAAACCTTGTGTACGCATGAACTTAGTAGGCCCACAAGTCAGCCTCCAAATCTATGGCAGACAACATAGAGCCCGTTTGCTATTTTTTTTTCATAATTTGCAACCCATTTGCTAATTCTTAAGGAATTTATTACAGCCCATTTTCTGCCCAGGACCACGGTCAAAAAGTTCAACCTTATTTTGCATATTTCAGTGGAGTCCGAACTGTTTTAATCCAGAAATGATAAACATTTATTTTTTAAGAACATATTGATTTGCCAAATAAAATATCGTTTTGTTTTTGTAAGCTAATAAGACGTGGGACAATTGAGTTGGTTTTAGGGAAAACCAGTGGTAAAAAATCAGCGCTGAGAGGGAAAAAATAAGGATGTAAAGATGAAAAGGGAACTTTATGTATTTTCAATATAATAATACGTGTATATGAACTAGTAAAACTATAGGTAGAGATTAGAAAACGGAAGTAGAACATGGCGTTTCAAGAGGAAAATAGAACTAGACTGTGCGTTTGATTCAGTAAAAAAAACTGCCTGCGGATGTTCTAAGAGAAAATATAACTAAGGCTGGCGGGCCAGAGGCTAGTTGATACCTGCTGGATCTTTGTGCCCCGTTGTCGTCATGGGCTGGGCCTGTTAAAAACAAAACCAAGCCTGGGCAGTCTACAGCGCAGTTGAAACTTGCTCGACCTGAAAAAACAATATACCTGCTGGATTCTATTTATCTGTGTGTACTTGCAGAATTCTCTTGTTTATTGACTACATTGAAAACTTCATGGGTTTCACCGTCTCAGACGTCAGCATTATTTTTTCATCGTGATAATAAGTGCATGCACTTATTGTGTACCGCCATGGACCTGCTGGTTCCGTATGGTTAGGCTCTGTATGGACAGCCGTCTTGTGGTTCGACGAACGAATTTCATGCAGATCGGATGGTTTTCAGTGGAAGCGGACTAAATTCATTGCATTTTACATATTTCTTTTCATTATGGAATATTTTACATGTTTCAACTAATAATAACGGACTAGGTCTTTTTTTAGTCCATGGGAGGCGCTTCACGATCGAGGTCGCCACACTTAACTGTTCTGGAAGGCCCAAATCTATCGCTCATCTCTTTTAACAATTTGCAGCTGGGCTTGGCATGCCACAGCCCAGTTCCGACGTGCTGCGTCAACTATCAGACTGTGAAACCGGATGGATCCCCTGCGTACTTCGAAGATGTAAAAAATTTGGTGAACTAGGAATTCAAACGGCAGGTGCTTATGCTACCATCAAATAAAAATCAGTTGCCTGAAAATTCGTTTCGAAACAAGTGATTTAGCTTTATATCCACGTCAACCCTCGACATGATGGTTGGAAGCAAATGCCAAGTTCATACCGAAAGATCCTTAACAACAATACCAACTTGCAGACGACCAGGTAGTACAAGTACCAATACCAAACTAACTTATAATCTTTTTAGTCCTCGCCCTAGTGTTCGTCTGGTAGAAAATATTGCAGAGGAGCAGCTCCTGCTCCTTCTCTTGCTCCAGGTCTCCGAGGTGGTACTGGTGCATCACCCAGTTGGTCCTCTGCTGGTCGAAGTTCTTGTTGGTGTGCAGCACTAGAACCTTTTTGCTGCCCGTCTGCCGGCCGTTGACCATCACCGGCAAGGTATTGCCGGTCTTGTGCCACATCGCATGCATGCCGCACTCCGACTGTATCTTGCGACGCGTCCGCGTGCCCCTTTTGAACGCCCTGGAGTTGCGCTCGAAGAAATGCTTGCTTAGGCAACTCAGTGTGATGATACCTGCAGTATTGTCGAATACAGGTTTGAGTGTACGTAGTTGGCATTTTCATAACATCTTTGGCATGTTGCAGTCACTTGTTTCACTTTTTATTAACTGTCAAATTGTAATTGCTGCACTAGGTCTGCGTCTAGAAAGAAAAATAGAGCTATAAACAAAGGAATATGTTTGTGCAAGTAGACGGCCGATCGGTGTCTCACCTGGAAGTTTCTCAGGATGCGTGTAGCATATGCCGTGCTCGCTGTCGATGGTTGGTATGAACAAATCGATGAGAGGGTGTGATCTCGTGCTGTCAGCACTCCTTTTGGCCTCAAGGTGCTCGATCAGCTCCTGATCCGTGGGATCGAACTTGACGCCAGCCGGCAGCACCGGCCAATCCTTCTTGGACTTGCATCGGTTAATTCCAGTTAAATGGTACTCAATGTATGATCAATCAACTGTTTTAAGTAAACGACGAAATATTTCGACAGATAAGTGGTACTCCAAATCTGAAGTCCACAATACCCGAACAAACTGGGGTCTCGGCTTCATTACTACATGTAGACTCTAAAGACTTGAAAAACCCCATAAAGATCGAAATCATAATACAGGGCGACGGGACGAATACTCACAGGAGCGGCCTCGCCAGTTCCTTCCTTCATCCGGCTAGCTTCAAGAGCATCCTTGTTCAGATCAATTTTTTCAGCGTCTTCCTTTTGACTACTTGCAATGAAGTATAGCAACTCCAGTAGATCATCGCTCATCGTACCAAATGGATCGGAACAAGGCGGCGGCTGGGAGGCGGGGAGACCGGGAGAGAATGGGAGAGTGATTTTGTAGAGAATGCGAGAGTGTTGTTGTAGTACGAGAGGGGACTTTTTTGTCACCTTGGTGAACCGAAGACGCCGCCAGGACTCTTGTGTCACCTCACGCACAACGTGTTGTCACGTCAATTCAATGTGAGGACATGATGAATAATTTGATCGACGTATACTGGTACTACTACTGTACTACTTACTAGTTGTATTTAGTGTCACATTTTAACCATAGGTTTAACTAACAAAATGTCAATGCATGTCTCCGAAAATTATACCATTGAAAACTATGTTCAAATACGAATCCAACGATATAATTTTTCGTGACATGCATTAATATTTAGTTAGTTAAATTTATGGTCAAATTTTGACACAAATTACGAAGGGGACCAATAAACCAGGAGGAGGGAGGTAGTAGTACGAGTAGCGCAATATGCGGTATAGAGGACTAGTACAAATTTAGAAATGGAGTACGAAGTTACAAGGCTGTGCGACAGACTTTGTAGGCTACATGAGTAATACAAAATATAATTCCTATTGGACAACACTTTCACCAACAAGTAAGCACTTGAAGCCTAATTGATATATATGGCTTCTGCACAGTATTTCCATCATCATTATCAGTACATCCTACGCAGGTGAGTTAGGATGCACTTGATCCCAGAAAGGTATCTATCCTTCAAACTAACTACAGTACATAATATCCAACAAAAGAGGGTCATGCTACAGCAGCAGGATACATGGCTCATTCTAGATATCACTACGAATCAAGTTGTGCATATTTGCTGTTGGCATGAACCACATCGCCGCATGTCGGGTTTGCAAAAACTATTCATCGCATGGAAGCTTGATGCCTTTCACACACTGAAGATTATCTGGCAACAAGTTGTGTCGACGAATCTCTGGATATGGTGATTCATGAATCCCATGGTATGATGTGTAAACACAGTTCCCCCTGGCGAATGGAAGTTGCATAGCACGGTAATCATCACTGGTGATATGATCAATGATTGGTTGGATGATCGGATAATTGAGCCCGAGGAACATGGAGTGGTCGCCGAGGCTATAAAACCGCCTCCAGTTGAATACGCCTGGCCCAACGGAGCTGGGATCTTTCTCAAACACGATGCAGTCATAGCCATCACAGTCACGAACACCCCAGGCATTGTACTGCATGTGGTTTGATCAAATGGTTTGGTCAATTTGGTACGTGCGAATGAGCATCAAATGACCACCGTCAGTTGAACGAGCGATAAACCACCACCCATTGACTTGTATATTTCCAGGTCCTGGAATCATGAAGGCCAGCGCATTTGCGTCTGCTGCAACAAATCAAATTGTAGACCAGAAGGACAAAAATATATAATCATGTTCAGAGTGTGTGTGGAATTAAGATTATTATAACAGTGACACATATCATAGACAGAGAATTGCAATGCCGTGGTCATAATCATACCCCAAGTTAAAAAAATTAATCCAATGGCTTTCATATTCTAGCAATATGTCATGGTTCAAACATCATGTAAAAATGAGAGGAAAACAGCTATGACAGGGCCTACTCATATTCTACCATAGCAGTTACTACTGTTCTCATATCAACTCTAACAATAACATGCGTGGTTATAAAAATCTTGGAAATGAGAGTAACATATAGCAATCATGAGGTTATACTCATAATATCTATTCTAACAATCATTAGATGCCAATTGTTCTCATATCAACTCTAACAATAACATGTGTGGTCATAAAAATCTAGGAAATGAGAGGAACATATAGCAATGATGTGGTTATAGACATACTATCTATTCTAAATTTCTAACAATCAACAGACAGTCGTATTCATAAGGTAAAGATGAGATGAGATAGAACAATTACATTACGATAGATTCCACTATTATAGGCAGCCAATCTGTGCGTCGACCGCGTAAACGATGCCATCGTGCACTATAGCATCAGACCGAAATGAAGGCTCAACAAGAATGATGATTAGCCATAACCATGTATGGCAACCGGATTCCGGATAGACTAATCCCATGTCGAACAAGGCAATGAGCTTGTAATCCATGTAGTCTTCTGATGGTGTGGGCACTTCGCAGATTACAACCTTTAGCAAACGAAGGTCGCACCAAAAGCTCGATGCGTCTCGTGTGTAGTAGGCAGGAGTGTTCGGCGGGGCGCGAGGCTCGATGGCGGCGGTATCCAACGATGGAAGGGTGATCTCACGCTGGGTGTAGATATCCACGAGATGCCACGGACTACCGGATTGGTGGATGAGGACGATCCAGTTGGCCTTCATGCCCGCCCAGTAGTGGCCGCGCATGAAGGACAGGTGGACGGGTAGTGGTAACATGTCGAGGGGAACCACGGCAACCTCCGTAGGATCGTCAAGTCGGTGTCTTGAAAAGGGCCGGCCGGTTGCAGACGAGTAGACGGTACAAAGACACCGAGCAAGCGGCCAGACGCACGGTGCTCAGCAGGTCCCACTACAAAAAAAAGCCACTTCCGTGATGATACGTGTTTGTCACAGTAGGTTGCATTTTTTGTCATGCATGAACATCCATGACAATTTTATGACAGAATCAACATAGTCATACCTGTGCTGTCGTAGAAGTGTTCCATGACAATACCAAAATTATCATCACGGAAGTGTCCACTTCCATGACGATAAATGGTGCGTCATGGAAGTGCTTTCGTCAAGGGTAACCGACACGTGGCATCCACCGTAACGGGTCGCCGTTAAGCTATCGGGTTCCGGTTTGGATCCGATAACCCGTTAACAGCCCAGACCAATGGGGATTTTCCACGTATAAAATCATCATTGGCTGGAGGAAACACGTGTCGGCTCGTCGGTGAGCCGGATGTCGCCCGTCCAATGGAGGAGACGTGCCTATGATACATCGACACATGGCAGGGCCCAACAGATGCCCGTATAGGTTAAAAAGGCAAGCCCAGTCAAAGGCCCATAGTATTTACTCAGGTACTAGTGGGCCAGCCCACTAACGGCCTGTTTAAACATGGCCCATTTACGGCCCGAAGCCAGATCTGGCCCGTTAATTGTTCGCCGAATATTTGGGCCCATTTACGGCCTAGTGACATTTCGGCCTCTTAGAGGCCCGATGTAGACATGGGCCCATTTCAGCCCGGTGTGTCTTTCGGCCTGGGAATGGCCCGTGCTGCCCATGGGCCATATATGGTCCGACGTGACTTTGGGCCTGTTAAAGGCCTGTCGTATAATTCGGCCCGTTGATGCCTCTACTAAGCTTTCGGCCTCTTAAAGGCCCATGATATCAGTGGGCCAACTAAGGCCCGAGATATGTTTTGGCCTGGTAATGGCCCGTCATATAACTGGGCCAATAATGGCCCGGTCTATATTTCAGCCTGCTGAAGGCCCGTCGATGACTAGTGAAAGTTGAGGCCCAACATGCATTTCGACCTCCTAAAGGCCCATGGTTTCTTCTGGGCCGTAACAGGCCAGCAGAATATTTAGCCTGTTAATGGCCCGAAGCTACATGGGCCCAACTAAGCGCTGGGTCCACTGAAGGCCCAACTAAACTTTAGGCCACATATAGGCCCGTGTAAGTTGTAGGCTGGCGCAAAGTATGAACGTCCCAATGGCCTTTCAGGCCCAAGAAAGTTGTAGGCCGGCCCAATTGTGGCCCGCTAAAATGCAGGCCCGTTAGAGGCGAATGTTTCGGCCCGGTCGACTACATCAGATTTTCGCCTTTTTTTTCAGATAGCGAATGATGGCATATACGGTAACTAGTAGGAATTAAGAACAAACCTACTCTATATAATAAAGAAATTACGGCATAGTAACTTAGAATATACCTACACTATATAATAAAGGATTTATGGTATATTACATCCACTGGGCATCGATGTTCGCCACCAGTGATCACAAAGTGCAACGAAGAAGCAGATTACAAAAACTGGGCGCCATTGCAGCGTAACAAAATAATACGGAACCAAGACCACTTCCAAGATAGTTCAAAAAATGTTAGCCTTGCACGGGAACTACTGCGCAAGCTGCTGAGCAAGGCTGTGAGACCGGCCTAGCATGTCGGTCATAGCTTCCAGGTGTAGCTGTTTAGCAATGAGGTTCTCATTGGTGTTCTCCGAAATCTTTCTTAGAGATAGGACTTCAAGTCGAAGTTGGGTTGCAGAATGCCTTTCTGCTAGAACTTGGGACTGAAGAAGTCGAACTGATTTAGACAGCAAATTCTGTGAGCTTGTCTGACTGCTAGTCTCAAGTAACTTGAACACTGCATCAAGACAAGACTTTGGGGTTGTGTCACTATCTTCAAGATGTTTTGCCTTCTTTGCTGCAATATATATTGGGTTTGTCTCACAGCCTTCAGCAGACTTGTGCATGCCATCAAGCATATCACCCTGAAACAAGCAGAGAGATGACATGTTTTGCATGTGTATAAATAAAGATGATAACTGTGCTGTCAATTCCATCCAATTTCAAATTAGAAAATAAAGAGTAAGTTCAAAATATCAATAGCATAATTTGGCATTGTTGATAATGCGGGGAGCTTCACCACACTACTGGATTACCATGTCAACAAAACAAGCATAGATGAAGGGCAAAGACAATCATTGTATCTATTTTGGTTAATGTGCATGGCATGTTGTTCATATCATCAGCCACATCAGTAAGATAAAACAGGAGATGACAAGGTGCAAACATGGGCTGCTTCACCACACACTGGATTATAGATCCACAAAAACAAGCATACATATAGGGAGTATTGAGTAATGTGCATGGTATGAATAAGGAATTTGGTTTGACAAGTAAAACTTGGAACTTACAGTTGTTGTGAACATGCACTTTGATAGAAACAGCAAACTAAACAACAGTTAACGATAGGGAGTATGAGCAAATTAATCAGCAGTTGAGGATAAAGGCTTTAGAAGGACTGACTTACATTAACAGTTAACACTGGCTTTATAATGACCTTCTCCATGTCAAGGGAAGGATAACTCAAGAATTTCAACACAGAATCTTCTTCATAAGCATTGCCTGTACTCTACATTTTGTAGAGAGTAATTATAGATATGATAATACTGGAAGGGATAGAGGATAATGAAGATAAGATGCAGATTGATGCTATATAATCAACTAACAATCCCTGGAAGTACAAGCGTGACAGGACAAAATGTACTGACAAGAGCAATGGGCTACACTTTTGCACTGGCATTGTCTGTGTATCCAACTTTTTGGTAAGAATAAATATAGATCTGATATTTTTTAGTAAATGGTGGGCGAGGGAGATAAGATACAGAATGCTACACAATGAACCAATCCCTCTTCCCATAATATAAGAGTATTTTGAACACTAGTGTACTGTACAAAACACTCTTATATTATGGGACGGAGGGAGTAGCTGTTAATGTAAGTACAGTGATAGACAACGTTCAGTCCTTACAAGAGGACTGCAGAGCTAAACCTCTTCAAAAGCATTGGGTTGATTCTAAATTTATGTAAGAGTCACTACAGATCTTATAATGTCCACCAAATGGAGGATAACGAGGCTAACTTGTGCAGTGATGCTACATAATCAACCAGCTATGAAAGTAAGTATGGTCATACAGGGCAAGAGGTACTCACAAGAGCAATGCAGTGTGCAGTATAGTAGCGAGATTCTGTGGTCCCTTGAGAATGAATGTTCTTCTGCAAACAGTTTTCATACAAGTGAGACGTTAAGGCACATGTAGAAATGTAGTTCAAATTATGATGTGATATCATAGACAGTACCTTACGCTGTAGACGAGACCAATGTGTAATAAGATTATTCCAGTCACTGTCTGATAAATGTAGCACCAGAGACTTTACAGAAATTTCGTTTGGAGGCTTGCCATCGAAGTGCGCTTGCCTCAGGTAGGAACGATACTTCAACAACGAGTGCTTGAAAAGCGCAACTAACCCTTGCTCGTCTTGACTATCTAGTTTGGTCCTCGCCTATTTAAAAGAATGAAATCTTGTGTCTTCTGTCAGCAGAAACATATGCAGTAATTACCATGAATAACATTAGAACATTACTTATGCGTAAGTTGCGGAGGAAGCTTGGAAATTGTTCTTTGTCTGTGGTATAATCTTTCCATGAAGGAAAGATGCGCACAAAGTTCCTGACAACAATATAAGCTTCGTCTTGTAATCTGGGAAGAAGTGGAACAGGAGTCCTATTTGCTGCAATTGGGGCTCTCTCTCATTCGAAAAGGGATTTAGCAACTGGATTTGCTGTACTCTTTAATGGAATGGGGTTTTGCGTCGTAGAGCTGGTGCTATGTCAACTGGCATCATCATACTGTTTGCTGTAGTTGGGGTCTGCTGAGTTGGGGCATCAGAGATGGCCAGTGTAGTAGGGCTAGAGTCTGCTAGAGTTGTGGCCGGGTTTTCTGGGTCTGGTGATATTGCAACTACACCTAATGGGCTATTTGATTTATCAGGTGTCACTACCTTTTCCAAATACTTTGTTCATGCTCCTCCGCGATCAGCAATCGCCCTCTTCCTTTTGAATGTCTGATACACAATAACAGCATTTGAATGGATAAATATGGTATGATGACAGATGAAATATGTACTAAAATCGATAGGCAAGGTGTATTCACATACACAATGTGTAAACTAAGCTAATGGCAGTGCAACAAAGTAGAAGAAATGCAAAGCATCAGTTGCAAGATATGTGCGACCAATATAACCTTGGAAAGTTAGAGCAAGCACCTTAATGGGTGAATAAGATAGGGCATCTGCCTCTGACTCCTCCACTAGGGAGCTACATTGAGTTAGATCTCCCTCTAGCTCAGAATCACAGTTAGGATCATATTCTGAGCATGAATCTGTAGGTGGAGAGCATTTGCATTGCATTGCATCCAGACTTGATTTCAGTCCCCTAGTGCCAAGTTTGACAGCCATGGCATTGTTCTGCTTTATTCTTTTCATGCGCACAAGCTCATAATCATTATGATGCTGTTCAGTATCTGAGATTCATGAAAACATAAAAAGTAGTCAGATTATCTATGGAATGCATTGCGGATTCAACTCGAAGAGTGCCTCCCTATAAACCCCTGCGTATTCAAAGTTCACCCCCCTACCATGCCGACCAGACCACACACAGAAATACAAACCTCTTATATCTCTATAATAGGCAGACACACATTTCAAAACTGAAGTAGGAACATTAGAATCATATCAAATTCGTATTTGAACAAATAAACTATGGAATTATGAGTGGCATAATGTTTACCTTCAAGGGTGGAGTGCTGGTAGTGCGACACAAAGCAAGTAGGCAGATTGTATTCCATGTAAAAGATCGTAGTCTATGTAAAAGGTGGAAATGACACTTTCTTTCTATACAATGCAGTGTTCGTTGCCCACACATGATGGACGAGATCACACAGAGAAATACTATTCACTCATGTCTGCGGTTCCAGTATTTTGAAACAGGGTGGTCCACCCTAAAAGAATATTGACAACAAATATGACAAGGCAAGCATAGAGGTAGTGAATCAATCATTACTAATGAGCTTACTAGGACAAGTATGCAGAATTGTAACTGCAGTAAGAGACTGTCCAAAATCTGAATCAAGAAGTTGGTCTAGCACTTATTGTTTCCAACTAATCAACGTGAATAATTGGATATCATATCGAATGAGTAAGAAAGACAAGTAAAATTGTCAACAAACCTGGCCTGCAGTAGTAATCTGGGTCAATGTCACTATGACCCAATCCAAAATGACTAGTGTCTGTTCCTAGGGCAGGAATTTTGAAACCCTGTGAACTTTACAGGTACTAAAGATTACTGAAATACATCTGAACCATTAAGTGTAGGTAGCACTCAGTACACAACAAACCCTAATGACAGTCCTGCCTAATGAGTAATGAATCAATTAGAAAATGGGTGATGAGGAGTGGCTGCTGAGTGTTGAGGACGTATCTCAGGATAAATCGGGTTGGCTTAGTGGCTGCTGCAGGCCTGAGCCCTGAACGGACTAGGAAGATAGGCACGGCGGCGTGCCCGGGCAGCGGTGACACTGTTGGGCGAACGGCTCCTGACCTCCTATTAGTCCGGCGTCTCCTCCTAGAGTCATGTCGTCCGGGGACGGCAAGTCGCTGGCGAGGTAGGCGGCTGGGGGCGAGTATAGATCGGAAGCGCAGCAGAACAGAGGGGAATCGGGGACTGGGCCGACCAAAAATCCCAGGGTGGGCCGCGGCCCACCGTGGGCACCCTGTAGATCCACACTCGAGCGGCGTACATGCATTTTCGAAACTAAATTAGGAACATTTAGCTGACCAATTAAATGACTCTATTTTAATAATATCAGATTCGTATTTGAACAACAAACTTGTTTAGCTTGATGGGTGGCGCAGTGCAATTATGACACAAAGCACGTATGCTGATCGTATAGTGATCATAACAGGGAGGAATCCCTAAGCATGATCAATTAAACCCAATTATGACTGTGCCATGGCAGATTTGAAGCTGCAAACCGCAGAAATGCTATTTAGCAACCATTGTTTGCTTCGAACTAAGAACTAAATTCTAAGAGCTGAAAAGAAAGTACAGTAACCAAGTTACGATCTATTTTCTGGTTGAGATCAAAAAGTTGAGCAGATATGAAGTAGTACCACCTCTCTTGCAGCGCCGGGTAGGCATTGGGGGTGCGATGGCTGTCGGTGGCGTTGAAGCAGATCTGCGATGGTAGACGGGTGCATCGGGGGATAAGTCCCGTTGCGATGGATGAGAAGGTCGTGGGACCGGCCCCGACAAGGAGGACGACGGCGCCGATGAAGCGAGAGGACGCTATGCAAGGCTCCTGGTCTGTCGCCATTGATGAGAAACGTCCATCTCTAGAAGTGGATGACGCGGTCTTGGTAGGCGCTCCGGCATGGTGGAGGATGGCGGCGATGGATGGGGTGGAGGACAGCGGCGATGGATGGGGTGGCGGACAGAGGAGGCTGGTGTGGGGATGGTGTTCTAGCGCGGACGGTGTATGAATGGGAAAATGGAGGGAGTGGTACGTGGAACCATGTTTTTGGGACGCGCCTGTCTGAAATAGGGGGAAGTTACGAACTTAGCCCCTAGGGGCGGAGCCAGTGGGGGGGGGGGGGGCGAGCGGGGGCCAGACCTCCCCGATCGATCGGCCACCCCCAATGAGATTCAGCGGGGACTAGTAGTACTCTTACCGCATTACGTTTCTTTCAGTACAATGTAGATTAAGTTTTTTTAGGGGAACAATGTAGATTAAGTTGCCACCTGTAGGCTGTTAGTACAAATAAAACTCTTAAGTGGCCAACGACCTAATGGGCTGTTTAGCCAAGCCCAAGAAGTGAAGAAGATAACCCATAGCACGCTACGACAAGCCAGAAGTATCAGAGTATGGCTACGATCGATCTGTACACACACATGAATTGTCAACTCGTTCTCCTTTTTGGCGAGTGGCGGCGGCCTAGGGCATAGGCATGAGCAGCCGCCAGGAAACTTCATCAATCGATCGGCCCCAGCCGCTGCTAGGAGACTTCGTCGAGCAGCACCAAGACATCATGGTTGCAGCGCCCCTTCGTCCATGGCCCCTGGTTTCTCACAATCAAACATCTCAGCGTGGGACCAAACTACCAAAGGTAATCACTAGCAGTGCTAGGTTTTTACAAACATCCGACTATTTGTTTATATTACATCGATTACAGATTGCATTCTACTTTTAGTATTTTTGCTAGATATGGATCAAACTTTTTGATAGGAACTTTTGGACTGAGGCTATATACTAGCATAGAATCATAGAAGACAAAATATAAATGACTGGTTAGAAGTCTATTTATTATTTTGAAGTTTGTCATGCTTCAAAACTAGAGAAAATAATAAAAGCATCACTCTAGTATCAGAAATTTAATCTAGTTGAGAGGTTCCGCTCATTGGAATGCAAACTTTTGATCAAAATATAGTGCCATGAGTAAAAAATCTGAACAATTGGAATGCAATCTCCTGATCGAATATTGTGGCACGAGAAAAGATTCTGAATAAGTTAATACAAAAAACAAACCATATGGTATAAGATGCTATCCTATATCTTTTGTGACATTTGTTGTTACTATCTTCTTGGCCCACCCTATGCTCAAATCCTAGCTCCGCCCCTGTTAGCCCCCGTTTAAAATTTGGACGTCTCGTCGATTGGGGATAGGACGGTAATCTCGCATCTCCCCAATATTTGCCCAGAGCGATTTTGGGTGACGAGAGGGTGTTTTGGCGCCCACGGTGCATGAACGGGGCTGACAGGTAGGGCAGTTGTGTCACGTCTGAGTGAAGTTACAAACCTGCATCTATTGAAAATATTTGCCTACATCGATTTCGGCCGAGTCGAGTTTGTTTTGCCGCCCACCGTGTATGAATGGGGAAATGGAGGGAGAGACAGAGGTCTTTCGGACGAGCTTGAATCAAATGTGTTTTGCCGCCCACGTTTGGCGCCCACTGTGTCTGAATGGGCTCAGAGGCGGTCGTGTCACGTCTAATTGAAGTTACTAACCTACCCCCTATTGAGAGCAGTGGAAACTGGGCCGATGGATTGTTCGTGCAAGGGGTAGACAGTAATTTCCATCTCGCAAACACAGGCTTCGGGCAGCCGATGTCGGAGTGGATATTTTGCTGCTTCTTTGGAATTTTGGGACAATAATCATCCACGTTTACCCTGGCAACTAAATTCGAATCCATTTTGTATTCTTATACGAATCTTTATAAATCTTTCTATCTGTTTTTATATATCTTCAAAAGCACAACAAAGATGTATTCCACTGTCATATATGAATATGATTTACAAACGCCGATACTCAAATTCAGAAGCTAGAATCCAGTTTAAGGCGAATTCGAATATTTGAAACCACTTTATGTCCAACTCAAGTGTCACACGCAGCATAATGTGTACTCCCATTTAGATATGTACACAAGCGATGTCTCAAGATTCAAAATACCGAGTCAATCAACCAAAAATGTACAAAACTAATAGACATATAAACACTTATAGAGTATATGGATCAATAATATCAACTAAAATACATAAGCCAGGCCGCTGTACTTTTTTTGCTAGAAGAGCATCATTTTTTTAGCGAAGCTAGTACAGCATGTTGGCCCTTTCAGATGCGTGCCACTTAAGGACCATCTATACTACTATTATTGTTGAATGCACATTCAGCCCGATTGGTATATTTGTAGGTCTGGCACAGCAATCAAAATGAAATGTCTCAGAGTCTTATCAATTAATACAGACTCATGCTAAAAAAAATTACAAACCAAAAAACAAAAAAGAATTATTACATGATCTCTAAAACAAATGGTTTGATCGATTACATGAACAAACAACACAAAGGTTATTCAACGATGAAAAAAACATTTCACCTATGATTTACCAAGTGGGAATTAATTTCCTTTTTTCCTTCAGGACCTTAACAATGCGGTCAGTCTCAGCTTACTTCATTTTGAAATCCACCAAATATTTAATGGTTGTCTTGAGTACTGCTTGTGATTGTGTTGTTTGCTTCCTCAACATGTCAACTTCATCTTTAAGTACAGAAGCAGAATCTCTTTCTACCAATAGTTTAGCCTCTAGAGCATCAGTAGTTGGCAATTCATGATGCACGATTGGGCCGGTGCCACTGCTGTAGGATGATACAACATCCATGGGGACCTCGCTCTTTGATCTTGGCTAACCTGTTTTGCCATTAAAGTTTCGATTGGATTCCGAAAAGTTGATGTTAGCAAAACATCTCAACTGGGAGTTAGAATAGCAAACCAGTTAAACAAACAAGGAATTAAAGAGTTTCGATTGAATGCTGAGAAGTAGTTATTAACATCATTGTAACCGGTTGCAGCATCAAAGCAGTTAAACAAACAAGTTTTGCAAAAGATACCTGTTGTGGCATTGGAGTTTCTCTTGGATCCTGAAAAG
Organism: Thinopyrum elongatum; assembly: GCA_011799875.1. Lineage (NCBI taxonomy): Eukaryota > Viridiplantae > Streptophyta > Magnoliopsida > Poales > Poaceae > Thinopyrum > Thinopyrum elongatum. The sequence goes on from CM022298.1 coordinate 715,558,351, forward strand.
TTGAGTAGCCAGTAACGTGATTAGAGCAACCGGTTGCAGCAGCAAAGCAGATAAACAAACAAGTTTTGCAAAAGGAACCTGTTGTGGCATTGGAGTTTCTCTTGCATCATGAAAAGTTGAGTATCCAGTAATGTGATTAGAACAACCGGTTGCAGCAGCAAAGCAGATAAACAAACAAGTTTCACAAAAGGAACCTGTTGTGGCATTGGAGTTTCTCTTGGATCCTGAAAAGTTGAGCAGTCAGTAACTTGATTAGAGCAACAAGTTACAGCAGCAAACCTGTTACACAAATATATTTTTTAAAATGTACCTGCTGTGCAATTGGACTTCCAATTGGATCCTGAAAACTTGAAGTTGGTAAGATGATTACAGCAACAAGTTACAGCAGCAAACCAGGTAAACAAGGAAGTTTCTGAAAACATACCTGTTGTGCCAACGGAGTTTCAGTTGGGTCCTGCAAACTTGAATGTTAGCAATCATAAATAAAGTGTTGCAAAGAGCCATAAGAAACTAACATCAAACTAGTAAAACTAACCAGTTTTGGCAACGTATTTAATTACACATGAACTAGTAAAACTAACAAGTTCTTGGCAACGTATTAAATTAACAAATCGGTACCATTTACCAGCAACACAGACATCTGTAAATTTCTTTGATGTAAGCAAAATGATTCCGACACGTATATATATAAGTTAAAAAGACGGTGTCCCTCATATAAACCTGACAGTTGTCTATCTATGAACATGCAAACATTACTAGTGCTACAAGTGATAACAGCAAACCATTTAAACAAACAGGGTATCAGAATGTAAATTTCACGTGAATTTTGCTGCACCCTAGAAGTACATATGACTAGCTATCTACGTGCTTAAGTAGCTATTTATGTTCTGGCAAACAGGTAATTCTTAACAGTAAGTATCAAACACGTAGACAGGCGCAGTCTATAATAGGATTAACAGGCTATGGCATTATGTAATCAGAAGAAAACTAAATTAAGCCAAGCAACGTAATTGAACAATTTTGCAATAAGTGGCTAACTAAAATTCCGAGAAGCAGGTAACTGAACTTACGCTAGCTCTTTGTACAGGCACACTGCAACTTCTTTTTCGCTTACAAGGTTCTACGAAGGCGTCCATGGCTTCAATTGCTTGGATACGCAGTCCCAATACTTCTTTCTTCCCACATTGCATTGGTAAGTCGAATTGTTAATCTGATAAGATGGTGCTTCCTTGATATGTTATATGAGGACGGGTTGTCAGACTAGTTGTAGCAGCACACATCACACTGGCTTTTACAGTATATTTCATGCGATTACATTTGGCATATCGAGATCTAAGCAATCTACAATAGGATGAAAAGACTGGCATCCTTCAAATTATTGGCGAACTCAGTTCATACAAACAAGCAATTCAACCATTCTGTGGGTAAATCAAAAGCGCCACTGGAATATTTTTCACAACCCCAATCATACACGCAAAAAGGGGCAACGCCACTGTAGGGGCTGGTATGGGCGGCCGCCTCGGGTGGCTGGAAAGTGTGCACCTAGTTTGAGTCATCCAGGTTGGCCCAAGCTAGTTTTGTTCGTCCCAGCGCACGAGCAGGCAATGTAAAAAATGAAGAAAAATGTTTCAATTCGGATGGGCTAATAATGTAAGTGCAAGGCAGGCCCTATAGCAGGCTCGCGGCCCAAACGAGCGCCTCCCATATCGATTGACAGCAGGAAAAATCCCAATTCATTCGCTCCAGCCTCTAGTCTGGTTCGCTCCTAACCTAGCCGCCGCTGGACAGACCGACACAGCACTTTCTGGCGCCCTCATTGGACGCCGGTCGCCGGGCTTCAAGCGAATGGAAGGACAAGAAGATGAATATCCAACCCTGGGTGTAGCCTGCGTGGGAGGCAGCGGCGGCAGCACGGAGATGGCATCGAGCTTGCGCAAACGGACAGTCACAGCTTGCAAGAGCAGCATGCGCAACGAGCAGGTACATCATAACCCTGATTATATCTAATTCAACTGTTCAATTTCTGGCCAATAGTTAAACTTGACGGTGTTGTAAAACTGCTTGTATGTAGGGAATCTATAAGAAAATGAAACCAATTTCTGCTTATTTTATAACTCCCCCAATCAATACTGAACTGACTGAACCTGATATGTCTAATCAAGTTTCCGGTGCAAACATACAAGCCCATGCTGTTCTTGATCCTGAAGTGTCTAATGAATAGACTGCTAATGAAGGATTTGATGCAAACATTTTACATGCTCCTGGTGATGAACATATAGTGTCTAATGAAGGATATAATTCAAGCATTTTGCAATCTCCCATTGAAGGATTTAGTGTCTAATGATGATCTGCTATGTTGAGAGAGAGATAGAGATTTGCAGGAATTGATGACAAGCAAATTATAGTATATTTTCATGGCTTGAGGAAACGTCGAGGCCATCTACCAGAAAGTCCCCGTATCATGACAACGTAGCATAAATACTTTTCTAATCTGTTGTTTGAATCTATTGGCATACTTGTGCAGGATAGATATATTGATATGCAGTTTGTGCACTGGTTATAGGTGCAATTACACTATGATATTTTCAGCCAGAGAAAGAATAATTCAAGCAGGTACAGTCCATGTTAGTAGTCCTTGTACACCATGTTACATTTTGTGTTTTTTGGTGCTTACACCATTTAGTGTTTTATAATCTAGAACTACTTTGGATCATTAGCTGGTTTTCAAAGTGCATGTAGCTTCACAATTTTCAAGTTATGTTGATTTCTGGAGTGCAAGTGCCTTCGTATTTTTTAAGTTAAATTTTCCCCCTGGTAACTTGAATTCGTGGATCCGCCACTGCACACAAATCATACACGCAGGCCAGTACGAATTAAATGAAATGCAGAGACTTACGCTAGCTCGTTGTACAGGCTCACTGCAGCTCTGCTTGCGCTTGGGATGTTCGATGTACAAGTCCATGTTACCACTTACTTGGATGTGCAGGCCTTGTGCTCCTTGCATCCCCCTCTACATTTTTGACACGGCGAATGGTTGATCAAATAAGAGGAATCGACCTTGCTGTTGTACCGGAGGACAGGTACTTACAATGTTATAACGGCATGCAGGATGTGTACCAGATCCTGTAGCGCCGTCATGCTTCGCTAAAAAATGGTTTTGCTTGTTTCAGATGATATCTCCAGAAGAAGTAAGAGTTAACGTCAAAGTTGCATATGTGTGTAAGCTAAGAGAGCAGTAAAGGATATCCAAACATCGTCGGAATAGTGCACAAGGGAGTGATATGTGGATACCTAGTTCGGGCCGGCGTTTGGGCATGCTCGCCTAGCTAGAGTGTGGGTCACTTTAGAGCCGTTGAGGGTGATGCGCTGTTGTTGGCTGGCCGTGCATGGATGCAGATCTTGAGCGGCAGCGGAGTGCTATGGTGCGGTGGAGGAGACCGTTGGTGAAGCCCCAACGGCCTCGGGGGGACGATGTGCTCGGTGAAGTAGCCCCGGTGAGGTGGGAGATGCCGTCGGTGAAGTGCACCTGATGCGGTGGAAGTCGGTGTCTGTGAGGCACGGCGCGGCGGCCGACGTTGTCAGTGGACCACCCGGTGCGGTGGACGAGGGCGTAGATGAGGTAGCTCCGTTGCAGTGGTGAAGCGCGACCGTCGTCTTGGTCGTCATCGTCCAGCACAGAGGTGGGGAAAGAGACGAGACGAGGGGCAATTCGAACTTTGCTTGGGTTGGCGGAGAATTAGGGATTTGAGCGCTCTGGGCGCGGAAGGGGACGGTGGAGAAGGGAGATTTTGCAGGGCTGGAATTGGGGCCGCCAGATATTTCAATACGAAACGTGGAAGCGCGAACTTTTTTTGTTGTCGTTTTTTTTTGGGGGGCGGGGGGGGGGGGGGGGGGGGGGGAGGGACGGAGGGGGGTGGGTGCTAGTGTCCGTACGACACACGCAACCACCACGACACGACCCTGGTCTGCCTGGTGCGCCTACATTTGAGAATGCAAACTAATCTTCTTTCATTTTCAAACGAATCTGTATGTATTACCATGTCCGTGTTTTCCTTGCAAATAATTAGTCATTCGAAATGAAATACTATAAATTAATTAATGAGGAGTTATTTGAATTAGAGTGTGTGTCACATAGCGATCTCCAATTCTAACGTGGATTTCGCATTTCACAGTATCCACGCTACTTTTTTAATACAAATTCATATGTATAAGATGAACACCAAGCTAGTGAGAAAACTTTGGATGGATTCAAACATATGACCTACAAAATAGCACAACAATCGAGTCAATGTCAACTTTTCCAAGCCTAGTATGGCACGAATTCGAAATAATTACGGAAGCCATATGCATGGTCCTCAATTCAAATCTTACAATGTACACTAAATATAAACGTCGATATTAAGTCTAGTACTATCTACATTCAAATGTTGTTTTTAGCCCCACCCCCCGCGCCTCGGCACACACGCTACATACTTCCAGTATCGATCAATTTTCCTCTCCTTACCACCTTAGAAAGCTATCGGTTTCTGTCACACGTTCATTCTTTCTCTCCATGTTTCGATCTCTAAGTCTCTCAACTACACAACCCTCTTTTTCCACTCTGTTACCAAATGTATCTCTCTCACACACCCGCCATTGCACTCCATGCTGAGCTCTCTCTCTCTCTCTCCCTCCCACCCTCTCTCGTTGGATACACGCATTGCCTATCTAGACCCCCCCTCTCGTACGCACGCACACACATTGTCTATCTAGGTCACTCTCTCGAGACTGTCTCACTCTTTCTTCCACACGGCGGCCCACACTAGCTCAATCTCGCTCTCTTTATCTAAGTCTCGATTAACCTCGCTTTCTCTCACACACAAATGGTATATCTCCCTATTCGGGCCTCGATCGACACACTCTATACTCTCTCACACAGATTGTCTATCTAGGTCAGTCCATCCAAGCCGCCCCCACTATTTCAACCTCATGGCGGGCCACGCTCGCTCAATCTCTCTCTCTCTCTCTATGTATTTCTTGATTGACCTCGCTCTTTCTCAGACACAAACGATATATCTCCATGTTTGAGCCCAATTCGACATATTCATATTGTATACTCTCTCACGCACATTGTCTATCTAGGTCACTCTCTCCAACCCGTCTCACTCTTTCGATTGCATGACGACCCACACTCGCTCAACCTATCTCCCTTTATCTATGTATCGATTGACCTTGCTTCCTCCCACGCACAAAATATATCTACATGTCTCTAACTGGATCATCTCTCAAGGTCTATCTTATAGCCCACACCCTTCCCAAAAGCTCAACCGGACAATATCTCTCTAGAGCATATATATCTTTTCAACGAATGCCGGACCACACTCACTTTGTCTCTCTATCTATCTGTGTCTCGAGTGAACTCGCTTTCTCACGCCGTATCTTCCACACATTGAAACTACCTCTCCATCCCTCACAGAGTCGGAGCTATTTACATTGCGAGGGGGATTCAACCTTGGATTAATTTGCGAAGGCATTTATTCCGGTGGGTTTAGATTATATTTTCGTAGCATTCGGCCCACAACTACTCCAAACACTGTTGCAACCCCCGCACCTCCCCCAATTGATTTCCCTCTGGCTCAGTCACCGCTCCCTTGCACGTCCTTTCTCACCTTCCACGTCGCACCATGGTATTTTTGCAAAAAACTTTGTTGTTCTCTTTAATTATTACAAATAAGCTACAAACTACACACCGACAGTCCACCTGTAATGGAACAAATTTCGACCAACAAATTAAAGTGCTACAAACTACACACCGAGGGGCCCACCTCTCATGGAACAAATTTGGACCCATATATAAATAAAAAATGAAAAAGGACGAGGATCGAACATGCGACCAGGGCCTTCAAGCCGCACGTTAATAGGCAACATAGTAGCAACGTTTATTGTACCCCCTATGTTGGTATAATGTTTTTATATTACCACAGCCTATTTAATGGATAACATGTTTTAATATTAATTTTAGTACATTAGTGGGACCGGCTCGTTAGCACGTACTATTTGCCTTCACTTTCGGGTGGGTTCCATGTCTGCTCTCTCTCTCTCTCTCCTCCCCTTCTACGTTTAGACGCACGGGCAAACACGAAGAACGCGCGGGCGATGTTGCCGTTGACCATATCTGGACACGTTCACAAGTTACGGCACCAGTTTCACGTACTAGTAGTATTATACATGTAAAAAGTTTAGGAACAATAATGACCGTGACGGACAAGTTCGGCTAGTTGTAGTACTATTTATCTACTACTCGGTCATAATTAAATGCGTGGATAAATAGATGTATCGCCTAGTGCTCGAACAAGGGGACTGGTCGCGCCCTACAAGTATTTGGAGTTGACTTCCCTAAAAAAATATTTGGAATTGACGTGGTATTTAATATGAAATGTTTGCGATGAGAAGGAATACATGTGGCTTGATGACGTTTTATATTTAATTTGATACGGCTCTAGCAGAACATTCAATCGATCAAACCATAGATTTTATTCAGTCTGACTCCGACTTTACATTCATACGACGATCGAATTAAAATAAACGGAAATGATAAATCTCAAACATTCGGATTTTAAGCATGGCAATCCAAACGTTTTTCATGGCAAATTTAGATTACACGGCGGCGGCGGGGGCGTCTTGCGGTGGGAAGCGGCTCCTCTGCCGTGCTCTGTGTGCCGTCGGGCCACGGAATGACGGCGACGGCAACGGCGGCATCTTGCGCCATTGTTGGCGTACTCCTGAACGTTGGCCCTAGCTTCAAGGAAGGCCAGAATGTTTTGGACTTCGGTCTCCAGGAGCGACTCAACTGGCGGGAGGAGGTGACTGGCGTTGGTGCAAGGAAGTGGTCGACAGCGGCGATCCATGCCGCTGAGCGGGGCACTGGCACCCGCGCGGGGACAAGCGCTTGCAACGGCACGACAGAGTCATTCATGTGCACGGGCACCAGCACGGGCGCGCGCGTCAGTGCACACGCAGGCGCATGCGCTGGCAGGTGCACGGGCACCGGCACAGGCGCGCACGTCAGTGCACGACCAGGCGTATGCGCTGGCAGGTGCACGGGCGCGTGAAAGTCGGTGGGGAGCTCGTGGAACCCCGTGGCATGAAGCTCGGCGACAATGTGTGGCTCCCAGCCCATCAATACCACGGGGATGGGCGCTGGTGCAGTCGGGGTGACGGGAGCCGGAACGGGAGCGGGGACAGGCGCGGCGTCTTCCCGCAAGGCTAGTTCAAGCTCGTCCCAAAGCGCCTTATGTTCTTGAGCCTCTGGCTGGATGTCTTCCTCAGGAAACTGGAAGACTAAGGACAGACCATCGTGATGCGGCATGGCGTACGGTTAGGTCAGGCTGGTTGGAGGTAGACGACAGGAGAATCGGAGAGGAAGAGAGAAGATTGTAGCGATACCGGGTAGTGCGGGGGTGATTTTAAACTGCGGCGCCGGCGCCATTAAAAGTGGGGGCAGTTGGGACGAAGGTGGCGGCGGAGCCTGGTCAAAGGGCTCGCCTTCCGGTGTGCCTACGCAGCGGCCTACTCGCACGCCTCCCGGTCAGCCGGCGCAGCAGTCTGTTCGCACGCCTCCCGTCGACTCGCATGCTTGCTCGGACGGCAGCTGCTGATGAGAAGCGGGACTCGTGGCGGCACGTAAATGCCCACGGTTTGAATAGTGAAAGCGTTCGCGTTAACGTGACAGGTCTTTGTTTCAAAATACCTTGGCTCTTCATTTGTGCAACTTTTCATAAGCAGCTTGTCTCAAATTGAACAAAAAAATTACGACAACATATTTGTGCCATATTACGAGGCCATGCTCAGTTTCATGAATTTCAGGTCACTTTTGGATTTTCTGAAATTAAAAATCCAGAATTCGAAACAATATCATAACTTGCATCATGCAATAAATTTTCAAGCGATACATCTTTACTATTGTAGATGTTCATATTTCTTAAGAAAGGATTTGGTCAAACATTTTGCTTAGTTAGACTTTAGACAAGTTATATCTGCAGAGTAGAAGGATTGTCCCTCTGTACCAGTGCATTGCCTGATATATTAACTCAAGTACTAGGCACGAACAAATGGGGCTCAATTCTGTGCTCATCCTGGTGTAGTACTCCTATTAGTACTAGGCAATGGAGATGACGGGTGACCTTGGGTAGCGGCGACCCAGGGAATTGAACCGTGTCGGGACGGTAGGTAACGTTGTCTAGTTACCCTCCATTGTTCATCGGTAGTCATTATGCACCGGGGACATGAGGGGAATTTCCTAGGGCTGGAATTCTGGCCGCCAGATATTTCGACTCGAAACGCGGAGGCTCGAGTGGTTGGGGTTGGCTAATGTACGTACCACACACGCCACCAGAAGGACACGAGCCCGGGTTTTTTTTAGGATCAACACAAGCCCGGGTCTGGCTGGTACGCCGTTGGGTGCTACCATTCGAGAATACAAAAGGAAACTTTTAAATTGCCGAACAAATCTATATGTTTTACAATGCCCGTATTTTCCTTGCAAATTACTGGTCATTCCAAAAGGCATGGTAATTGATTTATAACGAGTTCTTGAATTAGAGTGAGTTTGTGATATAGTGATCTCAATGTGGATTTCACATTTCATGGTATCCCCATTAAGTTTTTCATTGCAAATTCAAATTTAAAAGACAAACGGTATGGTGGTGAGAAAACTTTGTATGTATCAAGCATATGACCACACACACACACACACGAATACAACAACAATCCAGTAAGTATAGTGCATCTATTTTTCCAAACCATGCATGTATGACACGAATTCAAAAATACTCCCTCTGTTCCTAAATATTTGTGTTTTAGAGATTTCAACAAGTGACTACATACGGAGCAAAATGAGTGAATCTACACTCTAAAATATGTCTATATACATTATGTGGCAGTCCATTTGAAATCTCTAAAAAGACAAATATTTAGGAACGAAGGGAGTAAATGTAAGCCATGCATGGTCCTCAATTCAATATTTAAAATGAACAGGAAACTGAAACATGAATATTAAGTCTAGTACTACATACATGCGAATGTTGTGTTTAGGTCTCTCCATCGACCCCCCCCCCACCCCCACGCACACACACACATACTTCGTGTATCGATTCATGTTCATTTTTTGTTAATAGAGCTATTGGTATCCAACACACGCGCGCTTATTATTGCTCTTCACGTTTCGATCTGCATTTATGTCATTCCCGCCCTCACACTCTCAACAAATGTATTTCTCAAACACAACCCCGTCGTGCCCTCCTTGACAAATGCTCCCAATCTCTCTCGCAAGACACATGTGTTGCCTTTGTAAAACACCTTCACCGTGCGCGCACACACAAAGTCTATCTAGGGCCACTCTCTCAGTAACTATCTCCCTCCAGCCCTCACCACAGCTTCGCCGCACAATATCTCGGTGTATCGTCTTTAACATTCGAGTGTACGCTAGGCCACACTCCCTCGATCTCTCCCTCTGTAAATTACTCGATTGACCTCGCTTTTTCGCGTCGTCTCTCTCACACATAGACGCTCGCACTACACCTCTTGCATAGGCGAAGCTATGTAGATTATCGGGGGTTACCCCTCGACCTTAGATAAAATTGTGAAGCTCTATTTAGGATTGTTTAAATTATATTTTTTGAACATTATATTTGTCCCCACCCTCCCAAACATCGATTGGTTGTGCACCCCCCCTCCCCGGGAGAATATCAGGTGCCCCCACACCTTAGATGCTATATGCTGATACGAGTTCCTTGGAGCTTGTAGATCTGAGATATAGCAGCTCGCAGGATGTCTTAATATTTTTACAGGAAATCTTAATGAGTTTGAGAATTGCACACAATCTGTACAAAAAACAACTCAGATGCCCCTGGATCCCATATCCAACGACCTCGAAGCTCGTATCACCGTAGCATCTAAGATGAAGGAGGACCTCATATTCTCCTGTATGTAAGAATATCATGTGCTACCACACCTTAGATGCTTTGGTGATACAAGCTCTTCGGAGCTGTTGGATCTGTGGTCCAACAACTCCTTGGTGGTTCGAATGTTTTTTTGCAGAAAAGCCCCCAAAGAGTTCGGCCACTGCTTACAAGCACAAGGACTGCTTAGATGCCATTGGATCTCACATCGAACGACCTCGAAGCTCGTATCACCGTAGCATCCAAGCTGCGAGAGCACCTGATGTTTTCTCGAATGGGAGAATAAGAGGTGCTCCCGCACCGTAGATTCTATGGTGATACGAGTTCCCGGGAGATCTAACGGCTCACAGTAGGAGGTTTGAATTTTTTGCAATATAGGCCTCAAAGAGTTTGGGAATTGCGCAGAAAGTACAAGTACCACGCATGTGGCATCTGATCACAGATCATACGACCTAGATGCTCGTATGACCGTAGTGGCTAATTAAGCTATTGGGAGCACCTAATATGAGCTACTGGGAGCTGTTGGATCCAAGATGCAGCGGCACACACGAGGCCTGAATGTTTTAATTACAAAAAAACCTTGGAGAGTTTGGAAATTGCGCATAATTTCAAAGACTACTCCCAAGTCATTGGATCTCAGATCCAACAACGTAAAAACTCGTATCACCATAGCAGCTAAGCTGCGGGGTGGATGTGATATTCTATGCCGCTGTCATTTTTGTTCCTAAACTAGCAAAATATGTGTAACTCATGCCATTACTTGTCTAACCGCGCGAAGTGTTTGTGCAAAAAAACCATCCTACACTGAAATATCGGAACAACACACGGGGGTCCCACTGTCATTCATCAAATTTGGATCTAAAACTAACAAATCTGAAAGTCGAGATTCGAATTGGCAACGTGGACTAAAAGCGTAAGTCGATAGCCTAAAACAGCAACGGTTGTTGGCTTTGTCGCATAACTTGATTTTATACAATATTACGTTGAGTAGAGTAGAGGGAGTGGCTCGTCAACACGTGCATGACCGTTGAATTACTTACTGGTGGGTCCCATGTCTGTGATCTCTCTCTCCTCTCCATCGTCTAACCTTTAGACGCACGGGCACACACGAAGAGCGGCGCGAGCTTGCCTTGGTGTTATTATCTCTATCTCTACTCCTATAAAAGACTCAGTTGGTGATGATGGTGTGTCTGTCATCCGTCATTTCTGAGCATTAGATCTGCATCTAACGGTTGTGAGGTAAGTTGTGGCATTTTTGCAACAATAGCCCACATCTCTGCTCCAATTTGCAGAAAACCCCTAATTATCTTATAAGCAACCACATCCCTCCCTCACCTCATCAAAACAGCCTGAGAAATATATTTCTCTACTCCTATAAAAGACTCAGTTGGTGATGATCGTGTGTCTGCCATCCGTCATTTCTGACCATTAGATCTGCATCTAACAGCTGTGAGGTAAGTTGTGGCATTTTTGCAACAATAGCCCACTTCTCCGCTCCAATTTGTAGAAAACCCCTTATTATCTTATAAGCAACCACATCCCTCCCCCACCTCATCAAAACAGCTTGAGAAATATATTTTGAGTGAAAAGTAATATATTTTTAGTGGTATATATGTATATCAAAACAAGAGTGTTTTCTTTCAAGTTTGTGAACAAGTACTATTCTACTTTGGATCCGTTGCAACGCACGGGCACATTGCCAGTAACTAAAAAAATGCTTGGAAATAGAAGAATCGCCTAGAATAAGAGACATTGTGGCTGGTCGAGGCGGAGCTAACCACACCTATCCTACGTGCCACGTTAGCATGATGAAGCTGTGTGGCTAGTGGGGTGTTTTCGACCGACTGGCTGGGTCCCGAGGTCGAACCATAGGTAGTACGTCTGATACAGTATATTTTTACACGCACATTTTTCCTCCGTGCCGAGACGTGGCACACCCTACCGCGCGGTTTCTGGGTCCTCCCGGGTGGTGCACACATATTTTCTTCCTTGCCGAGACGTGGGACGCCCTACCGCGTGTTTTCTTGGTCCTCCTCGGTCGTAGCGCCGAAGCAAGTAAATGAGTCGTCAAATTACAAAAGTCCACCTTTCCAGCCGAGTACATCAGTGAAGCACGATGGCTAGTTAGTTGGGCTAGTGCGACCTATTAGCTAGGCCGCCACCACATTTGTTTTTTCACCCCTTTTTTCTCTCCTTGCCGGCAGGTAAATTTAAATATCCACCACGGCGTTGCTCTGGTCTTTGAGTGCGGCAGGCGCGGCAGGATTTTTTTTTTTTTTGATTGACAGCTGCGGGCGCGACAGCAATTAGTCATGATGTCTCCGCCTGTAAAACCCACCGCTCCCGGATGTGAAAAGTCGTCGACTGGTGTTTTCGCATGGTGAAAACCAAAAGATTCACCCCGCATCTCGGCTGGTCCCTCCGCCTTCCCGTAGATTGCATTGTCTTTCAGACATTTTGCCCCCTTTGCTTCCTCTCCCCATTGCTTCTACCTAGTTCCATTGCGGCGCACCAGAGCACGGAGTCTGAGGTGAGGCGCCTGACACAGGAGCTCCAGGCCAAGGATGCGGAGCTCAGGGCCAAGGACGTGGAGCTCCATGAGCTCAAGGAGGAGAGGAGTGCCATGCTCCTCCTTTGTGTGCGGGAGTTCACGGAGCTTCAAAAGCGGCAGGCCTCCACCACAAAGATGCTCGAGGCATCGGCGGTGTTGCTGCAGAAAGTGAGAGATCGTGACGATGGAGCGCGAGCGGGCCGATCATGACGATGTCCAGGATCGCCTCAACCACTTGGTGGACCATGTTGCCACGCACGTGTTGCGGCTGCGCGATGCCTACCGTCGTGCCAGCGCGACCGTGCCAGCCGTCGGGCTAAATCCATTCGACCACCCCGTCGACTTCAACGAGCTGCGGCTTCCTGACCTGGTCTCCTTCTTCACCTATATCTCCGAGGAGCTGAGCCGTCTCCACCCGATGGTGGGGGCGGAGTTGGACAAGGAGGGGTTGCGGGCTGCCATCGCCGTTGCCGTGCGAATCCTCTCAGGGCTTCGTCACTGGAATCCATTCGTGCCGTTGGATGCCGTCTTTGACGAGCTGGCTGCCGTCGACCGGGAGCGGGCTCTGCAGGCGGTGGCACCCTGCATCACCAACGTCATGCGCCTCGAGAAGCAGAGGGACTTCGGTGGTGTTTAGGCATCATCTGCATGGGCATGTCCATGTCTCGGCACAACATGACTGTTGGATCAAACTCAGACGGTGCAGATCAGTCACTGTAGCACAAAGCGTGTGGGTGTGTTTGGTCACATTCTCATCTCAATATAGTTGTTCCCTCTTCGTGCATGCTCATCTCAGCACCCCTCTTCATGCATGCTCCTAGTGTATTTTTGTTAACCTACTAGTGTGGACTCATGCACCCTTCATGCACTCTGCCAAACACCCAAAAGTGGGTCGAGAAGGGAACTTTTTGCTCCCATCCCATGCACCCTTCATACACCCTGCCTAACACTGATTCGTGCTTCATATGGTTCATGTTCCGTGGAGTACTGTAGCACCGTACTCTCCGTGCGCTGTAGACCTAGTTCTGTTAACATTGATCTCACCGTTCATTCTCGACCGGACAGTCAGAAAAGGGGTATGTTACATTACTGTTCATATAGTTGACATGCGCACAACATCATTTGTTATCATCATATCTAACTACACTAGCAACAAGATTATGTAGTACTGACGTATGAACCACTGCACATGCCTAGTAGTAGGAGTACCGTGTAAGTTCAAGTGGCTGTCGTGTTTCGCACTCCATCGTAAGAGTGGAAACGCTTATTGTAATCATTTTTTTTCTTCAGAAACAGTGGACACGCTCTACCGTGCGGATCCTCCTCGACGGTCATCGGGAACCTTGCTACTCACTTTCGCCGACTCGTGGGACAGCCAGCATCGGGGTCCACTTGCCATGCATGAAATTACTCCGTACTAAAGTGCACAACTGCACGGTAGACTACCCCGGTCGAAGCGCCGCCATAATGCCCAATGAGCCGTCAAATCACAAAACCCCAACCTTTCCAGCAGTAAGTTGGACGAACGAAGCAACCATCATTTCACTCTTCTCCCTCAGCTTCCTCTCTTGAAGAAAACCCCAACTCGCTTCTCCCTCATCTTGTTCCTCATTTCTTCAAGAAAACCCCGACGCGCTTCTGCCATTGTTCTTCTCTCCCAGAGAAGGAAAGCTGAGCGCATCAATGGTGTTGATTCTGGCAAAGGCCCAGTCTTGCAACCCCGAGACTGATCCTATAACTCCCTCTCTGTTCTTCTTTTGGGTTTGTGATTATGGTTTCTTTTCTTCTATTTCTATTTGACAGTTTCTTGATGGACCCTGGAGCACCGGCCAAAGTGATGTCTATGGCTCTGGCCAAAACCGTCGAGGCTCAGGGTACGAAGAAGTGCAAGCACCCCGCCGAGACTACCACAGACAAGCTCAAGGCCATCGCCCTGTCCAAGACCCCCTCTCCGGGATCCCTCATTAAGCAAGTCCAGGTAATATCCCTTCTTGACGATTTTTTTGGCGATCTTGATCGTGTTTTTTCATCTAACACGCAGTACTAGTACTAGTAGTACAACTTTCTGGGTGATCTTGCATGTGATTTTTGTGTGCCAAATGACGGTTCTAAATTGCTCTTTTGACCAAAACATGCAAGAGGTTGACACTGATTTCTTATAGTAGATTACTTTCAACTACTTTATGAACATCAATGCTAGCTATAGGAAATGCAAGATTTTAGCTCTCATGCCTTTGAAGAGAGTATATTAGCCTCAGTAACTTGTGTTATGGATATTGCAAGTAATCCCTCTTCTCTCATGCCTTTGAAGACATGTTCTAGTGTCTTTGTTCACTCATTTCTGTGCGTATATGTAGTCTTATATGGAGTAAAATATCAAAAATCATCTTATATTTCTGAACGGAGGTAGTAATAAAATATTTGGTTTCTGTTTGAATTAGAACCAGGTCCTCGGTGTAGATGAAGTTCTCAAAGTCATGCTGTGTGAACTGGAAGACCTGAGGATGAGTTCTACTAAACTATCCAGTTGTTGTGTCCTTGTCGCCACGTGTCGTGAACTAGTGTTTTCCTGTAACATTATTGTCAGGTGTGTTCTCGAGGGTGTACTTCACCACAACAATTTCTGAGCTGTGCTTTCGATTACAAAGGGTGTGGTTCTTGTAAAGCTTCCCGACAAATCTGATGCGGACTGTCTTCGTCGTCATGTTTATGAGTGGAAAGACCACTCTGTTAGGTTCTCCAAGGTTGACGAGATGGCGATGGTGCTGGTAGACATCTCTCACAAAGTCCATGGCCTAGTCAGTTATGCGGGGTACATCCCGTAGGTTAGTGGCAAGAAATAGCCTGCAGAGTTTAATTAGTGCAACTTTGCTTGTTTGTAGTAAGTACTATTGTCCAGTACTTGATTTGTGTGTGTGAACCCTGTATTGTTTAGTACTGCCGCTTTTTTTGTGTGGTGAGTCCTGAGAACAGTATATGTTAATATCTGTCCACTCAATTCAGTCTGTATATTTTGAAGTATCCAGATCATCTTTTTTGTGAGGACGGTTTATCAATTATGGTTACACTCCAATATCTGTATGCATTGCAGGGTTTATCACACCCACCAGGATTTCCAGTCCCATGGATGTTCGGTCCATATGAGTTGTAACGACCTTTGGACTGTCCTGCTTGTGGGACTAAGCGGGGGCCCTGTATGCCACCCGTAATTGGACGATCAACCTTCTGTTTAGAACTTGAATATAGTGATTTCCTGTTAAGGATTCACTCGTGTCACATCAAGTAAATCTTATTGATTTACGGTCTAAATCTTATTGATTTAATGTCATGTTTTCTTACTTTTGCTGCTATTTTACGATGCAGGTTTTGCCATGTGACATTCGTTATAGAATAAACCGTTTGGTTTGTTGTATGATGGTTATTTTTGCAGGTTTCACTTCTTGTGTCGTGTCAGTAATGAAGGCATTGTCCATCACTTATATTACTGGACACAATTGCATCAGTCTGTTGTCATAGTACAATCTGAAGCCCTATGATGAGCTGCAGTTTGGTTTAACAAACACGCCACAATTAGTCCTTCTCATGTTTAAAAGAAATGAAGAAAAAGCCTGGATCAAGGTCATGGAGCCTAGTAAAGTTAGAAAGCTGAAGTTTGAAATCATAGCAGACCAGAGACGATCGCTGCTGTCTCGCACATCGGTACCACCTTCAGCATCGGATCGAGCACCGACACCTTCTCAGACGGCACTGGCTCTAGCACTGACAGCGGCAACAGCTCAGTCTGATCCACCAGAGGATTGGGCACCGACCGCGTCAGCGGATCAGGCTGATCTACCGGATGATCGGGCACCGACACGGACACCTGCTCCGGCACCGGCACCAGCTCCACAAGGAGCACCATCTCCGGTAGCAGCAGTGGCACTACCAGTCACACCGGCACGGGCACCAGCAACGGCTCCGACACCTGCACCAACACTTGAAGTTGCACTTGCATCTGCTCCGGCCCGTGTAGCGCCAACGGAACCAGCAGTTGCACCGGCAACAGACTGGGCTGCAGTTCGCACTGCATATACCAAAGTCCTTACAAAAACTGACATCTCGACCTTCTTGGTAAGCATTGGCCGCCCAAGTGCTTCGTTCTTTCTTCTTTCCATGTTGTTTCACATGATTCACTATGTTGATCTAACTGTTTGTGTATGTCTTCTTGTTTGCAAACAGAGAATTCCTAGAGCAACGAGGGAGTCGTTCAATAATCCGGGCGACCGTGGCTAGGTTTCTCTTACCATGCGCAGCCTTGGTGTGAATGAACCTGCTCAATATACCGTAAGTACAAAGGATGGTCGCATGATGATTGATGCTAAAGGATGGTCAAGGTTCAAAACTCTATCAAATCTTGCGGTAGGGGATGCTGTCAAAATCAAACTTTCTCGGCAAGGAGAGCTGGTCCAAATCAACTTTGAAATTCTTCAGTAGCAGCACGCAACTGCCGAACTGATCTATGCTCCGAGAGCTTTTGATGTAATAATATGGCATGGTGAAACAAGTGTCCTGTGTGTATAAGTTGTACGACAGTATTATTTATCACGTAGGATATCGTGAAAGAATTGCAACTCTGATTGCTGGTTAGGAACTGTTGTTCGATTACATTCTAACAACTGCCTTGCTTTATTTAATTTTCTGTATTCGCCTTGCGATAGCATCTAAAACCGGCGCCGTACCAATCGCTTGCAATATGAAATGCGCTGAGTTAGAACCCATGGGCCCCTAAACATGCAGGCCCACCGGCCTGTGGCCCAAAGTCCAGAACCGTGAGCCTGTCTGAGTATTATATTCTCAACTGAACCCCCATATTATGTTAGATATATTCCCCTTGATTTTTCTTATGTATAAAGTTGTGATATAAAAGATTTTTATATTTCTTTATAGAGGGAGTATCTCTTTGTCAAAAATATATTTTTGTGTAACTAGTTACTCATGCCTTTCTATTTTCTTTCGCTGATATGTGGGGCATCCGGCAACGGGGTCCACGTGCCATGCACCAAATTAGAGTGCACCACTGCACGGTAGGCTCACCCCAGTCGTAGCACCACAGTAATGCCCAATGAGTCGTCAAATCACGAAAACCCCCACCTTTCTAGCTTTAGCAGTAAGCTGGACGGACGAAGCAGCACTGGGCCTGAATCCCCTTCTCCCTCATTTGCTTGTTCATAGAAAACCCCCTCTCGGCAATTGCGTAGGGTTTTCTCATGGAGAACCAGGTACGAATTCTTCATCCATCCCCGATAAATCCTAGTCCCTTGGTCGCGGGTAATCCTAGAATGGTAGCTGTCGCTGTTGATGCATTTTTCTTCCTACTGAATCTAGTGTGTTTCATTTGCAGTGCCCAAAGTGCGAGGACACTACAGGTTTCTGCGCCCTCGGCGAGACGCCACACTTGTTCCTTCTCATCCTAACACAGGATTTTAAAACGCGCACAGTATGTTCCTAGAATCCGCTTTTCTATCCGGGAGGGTGGGGGTTTTTTAACATGCTGTCGACTAATATGGAAATTTGGATGGCTATATTTGGATAAAAGGTACTAGTACCATGGTCAACACTGACGTGAAGGACAAAATTATTTCTAGATTTGGATAGTGAATACATTGTGTTCTCATATTATTTTTCCTGTAGTGAATTCCTTGCTCTGCCAGAACACATGTACTCTAGATGGTCGGCCTTGCCATAACTGAATACACCAGTTTAATGGTCACATTGAAGACAAGCCATGGATATAAGTTCCGAGTTGGGTTCATGAACCAAGAAGATCGCTGCTTTTTTTACGGCCGAACATGATTAAACTTTCTCAAGTGTTACGAACTGAAAGTTGGCGCACGAATGTTGATGGAAATAGCAGAACCTGGTCTCATCTTCACTGTGATCTTCCACCCCGATGTCGTTCCAGTAGTTCATCCGTGTTAGTTTTGTATCTGGTTCTTGTATGTTGCCTCGATTACTTCTTAAAATCCACCTATTCTGTCTAACTAATTACAATTTAACTTTAGAAGTAGCAACGATTTGTGATTCCCTTCTCTCACGAAGATGCTACTCCTAACTAATATTTCTTATAATTGGTGGCACGTGTAGGTTATTTCAAAGTTAAGCACGCTACTCGTTTGTTATTCTATAAGAACTCGACTGTTACTGATGGCACTGAAGTTGACTGGGATGACATCCACCAGTTCCTACACTTTATTGATCGTCTTGAGGTCCTTGAGGGGCGTTTCAATGGTGGAAGGCCATGTGGGATATGTGTGCCACTGCTGCACACGTTGAACAGGTCCAACAGTGTTGAGAAACTTATGGTACGAGTTGTTTTCTGTTATATATGTTGTTCCTAAACTCTTGCTTATACACAGTTTTACAGCTGTGATCTTCTTGAAACAGAAACTACCCAGTTCTATTGTTCCTATACAGATGCCTAAGCATGGTCGGGTCAGACTTCCGCTTGGTCACAATATGATGTTTAGGTCGACCTACACCATTTCCCTTGGAGGTGAAAAGATACTTATTCATGGGTGGTCTCAAATAATGAAGGCCCGTCCAACTTGGAGAATAGGACAGAAGGTTATGCTCATGCTTTTCGATGGCTCTAAAGCAAATATTCTATTTATTGACAACATTGCGAGATGAAGCCGCTTTCAGAAGGTTGTGGATGCGTGGAGTGGCACCGGGGCCTTGTCTTGGGGCTTGGTGGCCTCACCCTTGGTTAACTGTAGGCAAAGTAGCACTGTTCGAGGCGTGCTTTGTACGGTTGAACCTTTATAAGTACTCATACTGCTTTCAGCTATGGTTGCTAAGTGCCCCTGCTGATTTCAGTTAAGGTTGTTACGTACTCCTGCTGCTTTTACAGTCTGTCGTGTTTCTTTAGTCCTGTCTTCCTCCAGTCGCCGAAACCAAACAAGTGCCGGCGAGGCCGCCTACTTTCGCCTCCCATGGCAGGCTGCGCCTCAGCGCACGCATCGCCGCCCCACCGTCTCCTAAATCATTAACGCTGACGTCCGAGGCTTCGCCGTCGTCCTCCGCGCGCTTTGGTGCGCTCGCCGTGGCGCCGCCCTCTCGCTTTGTCAACATGGTCGACAAACAAGAGGAATCGAGAGAGGACTGTACATGGAGAGGATGACAGTAGAGGCCCACCATGTCCATGGCCATACGCAAGCAAGTTCCTCATTTTTTGTTATATACTCCATTGTCAGCGTATAGAAAAAGAAAATGCTTCCTCCTAGTGGTTTGCTGACATCTGGAACCCCGACATTGTCAACGTATAGTCAATAGACAAGAGAACAGCACAAGATCGGCTGACACTTGGGACATAGCTGCTCTAGCAGTATTTTTTTTTGTTATTGTTGAGATGGAGCAGGGTTTCAACAGGGCTGTGGCATGTCTAGCCCAGGCTTCTATTTTACGTTCACCACATGACCAGCCCAGCTATTTTTCCTTTGTGAAAATGATCCTAGTTTATTTTTTCTGAAGAATACCCAATCCTGGCCTACTTTTTTTTCTACGCCCTGCTGGGCTGCAACTCTTTCAACACGGCTGCAAATCTTGAAAGTAATATGAAATGGGCTATAAATATAAAAAACAGACGACAAACTGGCAGTTACTTTCAAATTTCTGAATTTTTTCACATTTTCAGATTCCAATTTCACTGGACTTTAACTTAATTTAATTATATCTTCAAAGTACTTTAAATCTGGCTCGACATTTCGCTATTAAAAGTAGTTTGGACCCCACCAAAATATGCGAAATTTTGTTTAAATTTTTAACCCTGGCCCTGGCCAACAAAAAAAAACCGACTGCAATAAATTGCATCAGAAGTTGCAATGAGCTGTAAATTATTAAAAAAATATGGAATGGTCTGACTTGTGGGCCTATTAAGTTGACGCGTATGCAAGATTTTTTTACTTATTATATACGTCAACAAACAATTCTAGCAGACGTGACTGTTGGATGTCAATCCAACGGCCGTCGTGCTTCTTCAATCTCTGATCTTCTTGCTCCAGCCGCCAAATCCAGCGCCGGCGGGACCGCCTGCTCCCGCCTCCCGTGGCCTGCTGTGCTGCCGCGCAGGCCTTACCGCCCCTACTACTCCCACCGCTGGCCTGGCCATCCCTCTACTCACCCACATCCCTCCACTATTGTGGCTTCGCCGCCTCCGGGTCATTCCCTTACGGGGGCTCACCGTCATCCATCGCGTTGGTGTTCTCGGCACGGCGTGGTCAACATTGTCAACAAACGAAAACATCGGAAGAGGGATGTACATGGATAGGCTGACAGTTGGGACCCACATGGTCCATGGCCGCTCGCAAGCAAGTACCTCCTTATTACGGCAAAATGAATGAATCCTCCCAATGACAGCTGGGACCCACCAGCTATATCTTGGCACGGAAGGAAGTGCCTCCTTATTAAGCGAAAAATAACGAGTGCTCCCCATGACAGCTGGGGCCCACCAAATATGGAGGCTGACTTGTGGCCCTACAAAGTTGACGCGTACGCAGGGCTTTGTCAACTTAGTCAACAAACGATTCTATCACCACTAACCATTGGATTGTTAACATCCAACGGTCGTCATGCTTTTTCAACCTCGGGTTTTCTTGCTCCAACCGTCCAAACCACCGCGTGCTCCTACCTCCCGTGGCCGGCTGTGCTGCCGCGCAGGCCTCACCGCCCCCTACTACTCCAATCGCTGGCCAGGCCATCCCTCTACTCACCCACACCCCCTGTTATTCTGCGGCCGACGGCAGCCTCACACCGCAGCCAAACCAGTCAATCCTCGTACCACCCTCCGCGTGTTCCCAGGCTCCGCATCGTTCCCTGCCTCACCGTCGTCCACCGCCTGGTGATGTCCGCGCGTCAACAAACGACAGCCATCGGAAGAGGACTGTACGCGGTGAGCCTGACAGATGGACCCACCAGCTACATCTTCGCACGCAAGGAAGTGCCTCCTTATTACGTGCAAAAAAAAGAGTCCTCCCCCTGTCAGCTCGGACCCACCATCAATATCTTCGCATGCAAGGAAGTGCCTCCTTATCCTCCCTGACAGCCGGGACCCATCCGGTCAAAGCATACGTAGCGTTGTTATTCTGGTCGCAAACGTGTACGTACATACTGGTTCATCGGTCTATCTGTCACGATGAACCGTGGCCCAGTAAGGAGCGGTAGCTGTTCAGGCAGTCCCGTCTATATCGTGTACACGTACGTACAACCACGCTGCAAGAAAGTAAATACGACTACATACGTACATACGTGCGGGGTCTCAAACGCATACAGCGACGGCGTCCTGTTCATCGGCAGCCAACCGACTGGGTCGGAACAGAGAAACAGCGTTGTGTTCATTGGGAGGCAACAGACTGGTTTGGAATGCGTCGTGTTCATCGGGAGCCAACCGGCTTGGACGGAACAGCCGAAACGGGGTCTGGCGTACCGCAAAACGGAGGAAACGGACTTGTGTTCGAGCTCCTACGGTCGAAATGGGGTGCTGTTGATTGGGAGGGGTGTGGCGTACCGCAAAACAGAGGAAACGGACTTGTGTTGGAGCGCCTACGGTCGAAAAGGGGGTCCTGTTCATCGGGAGGGGTGTGGCGTACCACAAAACGGGACTCCACGGGCTACTGTTCATCCACCGTCTACTGGCTCGCTCCAGCCTCCACGGGCTACTGTTCATCCACTGTCGACTTTCTCCAGCCTCCACCAGCTACTGTTCATCCACCGTCGACTTCCTCCTGCCTCCACCAGCTACTGTTCATCCAGCTTCCACCGGCTACTCTTCAACCAGCCCTCCACGGGGTCCTGTTCATCCAGCCTCCACCGGCTCCTGTTCAATCAACCCTCCACACGGGGTCCTGTTCAACCAGCCCTCCACGAGGTCCCTTCACCGGCTACTGTTCATCCACCCCCACCAGCTCCTCGATACGGGTCCTGTTCATCCAGCGGCAACGGCCTCTACTACCACGGGGTCCTGTTCATCCAACCCCCACCAGGAACTATTCATCCAACCCCAACCACGTACATCTCGACTCGTTCAACCAACCCCCACATTCACTGTTCATCAAGAGGCAGCAGGTTCAATCGGCTTCAGTAAGGAGCAGCAGCAGCAGCGATCGATCGCTCGGGTTCAGTTATCGATCGCTCGGGTTCAGTAACGTAGCTAGTGCAATCGCTCGGGTTCAGTAAACGAACGCCTCGCTCAGGTTCAGTTAGAGCCCAACGCCTCGCACACACACACGCGTACGTGTACGAGAGAAAGGCGCAATCCCTCAGTGCATCGCTCGGCCCCGACCACCCACCGTAACCGGGAACTCCCCGAAATTTTCCTCGCCCTCGCTTCTACCATGATTTTTTCCGTCATGGAAGGCCCAAAGAATGTCATGCAGGGGCGTATCCGGCCCGCCCAGGACGAAAAGCACATTTTCTGTCATGATTTTTTGTCATAGAAGTAGGAGCCCACCACATCTATGATGATACCGGGTTTTGTCATAATTGTCGTCATAGAAGTGTCATAAGCATGACAGCAAAAAATTTCGTTCGGCCCAAAATGTCACGGATGTGTCTTTTTTTTTGTAGTGTCCATACAATTACAGATTTGCTCCAAGAGAACATCGGGGAGGGAATTCCAATCGTGGCTCTGCATGTCAGTCGGTTCCGCCGTAGGGTTTTTTTGGGCGTTAAGTGATTGGGGTTTTCGGTGCCTGCGAGCGAGCGGGGAAGTGGATTCGGGCGGGCGAGCGAAGAAGATGGCGTGTGTGGCCGAGCAGTGAGCGGGGGCATATGGTACGCGTGAGCTACCAAGGAAGATGGCGCGGGCGGGCGGGCAGTGAGCGGGGGGAAATGGTGTGCGGCCGATGATGGGGAAGAGAGGAGGAAGAAGAAGAAAGGAGGAAGAAGAGGGAAAGATGGGGAAGAAAGTGCACTAAATCTCAATTCTACTAGTACTATTACCAGGATATACTATCCTTCGGAGTGTAAATAGTTAAGCCGATGACATGTGGGTCTACCTCAAGAGGGCCCATATTTCAGTTAATGGAAGAGAGAGGTGCGTAGGCGTATTTGCGGAAATGTGCTTCACTGGCAAACATGATGGCAGTACTGGGTAAGGCTGATTTAGCTTATTAATTAAGTGTCCCATCTGCTGCAGCGTGTATTGTCACTTCACTGTGAAGACTAGTAGAATAGTTCTCTCTGCCGAGATGGGGAATAATGGATCACCAAGACTTCCTATCTACAGTATCCCTACGCCTCTACTCTCATCCTGTCCAAGAAGATGAAACACTGGCCAAGGCACCCGGCGCCAATAATGGTGGAGTACTAGTAGTATTTTGTGTCAAACTTTGACCATCTATTTAACTAATAAAATGTTAATGCATGTCACCAAAAATCATATCACTGGATTCGTATTTAACATAGTTTTTAATGGTATAGTTTTTTATGACATGCATTGACACTTTGTTAGTTAAATTTACGGTCAAAATTTTACACTAAGTACGAAGGGGACCATTAAACCAGGACGGAGGTTTATATACAGGTCAATAAAAAAATCATCAACCAAGCTAGTAGTAAATGATGAGTGCCCGAAGATTTTTTTTTCGAAAGTACTCAATAATGGGCTCGTTTTCCTCAAGAAAATTATGTTTACTAACATATTAATTGGAATGCATGCGTGAGGAACAAATGACTAGAACCTTTACACGCATTGCTGAGTTTTCTCTTAGTTCTTGCATGCAGTGTTTTAATGAAGCTTGAAATATGAACATGTCAATGGGAGGGAGTAAAAGCCTCATGCAGGCTCCTGCATGCAACATGCAACACTCACACGTACACATGCATACACGCAACACGCACGCATCCATGCGGCACACAGCACATGATGCAACACACACGGTCACGCTCAAGTGCTCAACATACTCCCTCCGTCCATGAAAGACTGTACATATAGAGATTTACACATTGATCAACAGGAACCGGAACTTCATTGCATAATTAATGCCTAAAAGTAGCAGACTTATGTGTGCATGCGACTATTGAGAGAAAAATATTAAATGAAGGTTGTTGCATGCTGTAATTAAGGATAGACATGTAGCCTATAGCTAGAGCACAAGTTGGTGCATTAGTCAATCAATATTGATTAGATTAAAGACTAAGTGCATTGGAAGTGTAGATGTACACTCTTTGTTGGAAAATTTTCTAATGCTAGATGGTGTACAATTTTTCAAGGACCGAGGGAGTACACGTGCATGCACTCACATACACAGCCAGGATGGTTCGCGCGCAAGGGTTGGACTCATGTCGCGCCTGCGTAAAGTTTTGTTTATCTGATTTCTTTGCTCTGCCAACTGACAGGTGGGACCCAGAAACCAGGTGTCAGTTTAACCAGTCAACAAAGTGCCACGTCGACTATATGGCTGGTCAGTAGGGTGCAATACGGTGCTCTACGGTGAGCTAGTGACCGTATAATCACCGCAAAACTATATAGTGACCGTAATGAGCGTATTGTTACATACATTGACTGCCAGTGTATTTTTCTCATTTCAAATTAAGCCATATTAACCGGAAAGGACACAGTATGGACTAGTATTACTACTTTGATGTGTCCCGTCAACTCGCCGAACGAGGAGAAGCTTGCTTAGAGCAAGTACAATAGTGGGCTTATAGTCCGCCTACGTGGCACTTTTGCCAATGTGGAGGAGAGAGATGTGAAAAAGTAAGAGGAGTGGGCTCTTATGCAAGAGCTTAGCTACATATGCATTCCCAGGTAAATGCAATAATTGTGAAGAAAGAGATAGAGAGAAGGTAGAAAAAGGTACTAATGTAATAGCCAACCTTATAGCCCACATTATTGTATGAGTGCATATAGATGATGGCTATAGATGATATGGTGGTTTCTTATAGTCATCAGCTGGCTATATTATTAACCATGCTCTTACTACGCCCTCTCCCTCGCGCACGCGTGGTGGCTCACAGGACGAGGAGAAGCTTGCTTACTACGTACGCCTACGCCCTCTCCCTCGCCCACGCGCGCGGTGGCTCGCAGGACGAGGAGAGGGTTTTGACTACAGCACCCTCTACCTCGCCCTAGCCCTCGCGGTGGATGAGCATCAGTTCATTCGGTGTCAAATTGCCAGAAGCATATTATACTGTAGTATCATCATTGTTGGACCTTCCGAAGAGGCGAAGAGCCAAGTGCAAGGTTCACAGGAGTACGAACTATTGAACCTCCCGAAGAGGCAAAGAGCCAAGCGCAAGGTTTTATAGGAGTTATCGTCCTAGTAGGAGTACTATAACTATAGCGAATGATGCTACTTTATGATGCCGCCACGTCACCTATATCCAAAGCTGTGCCACCTTTTTTTCTCACAGAGCGTGTTGGAGCCCGTGCAACTGCCACAAAAGTTGCACGTACACATAACACATTTACTAGTAATAAATTCTAAAGGACAAATGCCAGTATGCCACACAAGTTCATCTCCACTTCATGTGATAAATTTTTGCACGACTAGTCTACATATATTCACAGCGCTACCATTCACAATTTACCATACTCCACTTACACGTTATAGATGGGCTCCATGTCCTCCTCCAGGTTCCAGTCCCAGGTGTTCTTTATAGATGGCACGATCCATAGCATTGGGCAATGGGAATCATTGTCGCAGCTTTCTAGTCTGGTTCCACACGATGGAGACTCGTCCAAGCTGAAGCGGCATAAATCAGGGATAGCGTGTCCCAGCATGTCGTTCATCCGGCGGTGCGCACTAAAGACACAACCATGCTTCATGAACGGCAGGCCTTTGGTGTCGTGCACGGAAGGTGGCATCCGCTTCATAATGGGGTAGCTGTCCCCAAGGAAAAGTGAGTACTCTCCAAGAGTGTTCCTCGGCACCCACATAGCATCACGGGGGTCGAACTCGGCGCCGTTCATCTGGTACACGCGGCATCTCAGATCTGGACACATGGTGACGTACATGGTCAAGGTCCATGCATAATAATGTTGTGCTCAAATATGGCGTTCAGTAATATTGTGTAGGAAATAGTACTACTCCGGTATAGAGGAAGTAAAATAACCGGCTTATTATAAGCTAGCTATACGCGTCCTCTGGATGAGATAGTAAGACATGGAAAAACAAAAATGGTGGGAGCTAGTGGGTTCAAGTCTTCAAGGGCCTAGCTAGCTATACGCGTCCTCCAAGGTAAAAAGTACTAGTACTAGTAAGTAGTACTACAATGAAAGAGAAAGCGAGAGGGTTAAAAAAATATAATACTAAATTGTAGTACTAGTACAGTAAACATGTCCTAGTCAAGAAAAAAAATAACTAACAAGTACTACTACTCTAACACACAGCAACGAGAAAATGGAATACCTGGGTAGATGGTGACGGTCCGATCATGGTAGATTGTGTGACGATGTTGCACATTAGTGGTACCATTGGTAACGACTGCTAAGATAGTTGATCCCAATATGCCAAAGTCAGCTACAAGGTTCCAGGTTAGACCGAATCGTGGATGCAAATTCACATCCAGGATCGGCGATCTTATTTTGATCGGGGGATGACTGGTCCCTGCAAAATAATGGAGTACCATTAGGGATGCAAATGATGGTTTGTGCATTCCGTTTGTAATCTCCCATACCATAGGATGGCAGCCAGATGAAACAAGTCTCCTGGCTTGTCACCGTGAAGATGCCGCCTACATGGCACACGACGTCTTCGAACGTGTAGGGGTACAAATCTGCCGCGGCCAACATGTGCCAGCCTCTGCCGTTACTGCCTCTTGTATTTATCGCAATCCTTATGTCGAACACCGCGATGAGATAGTAATCGTCGTAGCCGCGCCGCTTTGTCGGCGGGTCCGCAATTGCTATCTTCTTCAATCTCATGTAGGCATCATCATATGTATTCAAGCCCAGCCAGTCCGGAAGGCCAATCCCAATGGTGGAGAAGGGGTCTACGGGAACGGCCGCACTGCTGTGGATGTTGTGCAAAATGATGGCGGTATCCGACCGGAGGTATGCAAGCCAATCTTCGTTGGCTCCAACCCAGACCTATATATAAGACGGTTGGCAAAGGATAAATTACGGGATGGAATAACTAAGTACTATATTTAGAATATACACTACATGATCAAACTCCATGACTGACCTACTCATCGGACAAAATCCGACTACCTCTCAATGTCAGCAACTCTAGCGGAGTCAACATGCAACCATGGCCAAGGAGCGGTGGACTGTTCGATGGATTGTCCCATAGAATAACCTTCTCCTCGAGGACGCATGGAAGACCAACAAGCATGGCCTTTTCCCAAGCCTGTTTAAGCACCGTCTTAAAATAGTTGATGCAGGAAGCACGGAGTCTTGCGGCGGTGAGGACGTCGAAGCAGCGTGCGATTTCTCCCAGAGGATCGTCGTCCAAGGTCTCCCAGCCCCGACGAGGAGGAGAACCGCCTGGCGAATCCATGGGAGCAGCGACGAACTGCCTTTGTCTCTTCGGGGGGAGGGGAACTGGCGAGGAGGAGATAAGGAAGTTATGCGGGCACGCATAGTGGTAGTGCCTAGTGCCCCGCGATGGTGAGGCTATTATTTACTATGTACTCGTACTGTAGCAGTAGTAGTACTACTTTCTCAACTAGTAGTGCGATGTACTGTACTTCTATAGTGCACCAGTTTTGAACTCTTGAATCACAAGGCCAAGGAGCTACAGTTGCAAGTGGAGTGTACTACTGTACTGTAGAACCATCATTGTACTATCAATGCAGGGAAAGTACACCTGCGTAGTGCGTACTCTCCGTGCTCTATTGAAGCATGGAGCTGGCCTACTCCGCTGCTCCTCTCACGCACACACTAGCAGCCTGTTTATCAGCGACGGTTACTGCGGGGGTAGAACATTTGAGTTCTTTGATACAACGAGACTAGGCTTTTCGCTTCCATTTGTGGAGGTGTAATGTATCTCGTCGAACTTTGTTAGTTCCTTCTTTATGAATGAGGCGAGGCAAAGCTTTTGCCTCCGTTTCAAAACAAAAAAATCACGTCAAGAGGAATTTCTTTTATAGAGCCGATAATGGAGTGAAGTCCATGCGTGCAACGCCACAAGCTACAGAGTAGTAGAGTAGCACTTTACGTACAGAGCCATATTGCATAGTTCCCAATGCCATGCCAGGCTTTTCCGGCTCCTCGGGCTTAAATGGGAGGCGCTAGTTTAAATATGGTAGCTGATAAGGAAGCTGCATGCGAGGTGCGGCTAGGGCGAGCACGCAGGCGAGAAACTTTGCATGGTGTGAATTGATATATAGGAGTATTACTCTAGTATGCGAGCCACGAGATGATGGGAGGGAAAACCCGTTCACGTGACTGGGCTATCCAGTGCACCCAGATTGTGGTGCGACACGTCCATTCGACTTCAAAAGTCAAACTATCAGTGTACAATATTGGCTCGCAGCGAGGTTACTATTTAAAAAAAAAGGCCTCCTTCGTTCGGCCGGGATCGAACCCACAAAACGAGCTATACACTCCCGCGACGCAACCTAGAATCGCCTTTTATCGCTAGTACATTGTTCCTTACAAGAAACCACTAATACCAAGAAACTACTACCACTTACCAACCAGCCCTACCAAGAAACGACTACTCTACGAAGTGCCGTTATAAGCACGTTTCAACCCATGTCGCCCCTTAAGTCAACGCCTTCTATTCGACCAGCAAGTTAGGCGTTATGACTTGTGGGACCTACTTGTCAGTCTGGACAAAAATCCCAGAGTGACCTCCTACCTCCGGCCCGTCCACCTAGTCATCCTCGGCCATGGGACACAGCTACCGCCGCCGGCAGAAGGCGAGGTCAAAAGCGCCGAAGCCCATCTTGCGGCAGCCCGGATGCCAGCTCCGTCCGGCGCTCGCAGCCGCTAGCTTGCCAAGATAGCACACACCCTGCTGGATGCATCCAGCTGCTTGTCTGCAAGGTTTGCTAGCTAGGTTGGCCCGGCGGTGCAGTGGCTTGCTCGCGCGTGCCGCGCTAAGGCTAGCCATCTGGCTCGAGTGAAGGCCAGCGCGGCAGCTTGCTCGCGCGTGAGCCAGGCTCGGGCCAGCCAGACAACCCGTGCGGAGGCCAGCGCGGCGTCCGGCCCGTCCGGCGGAGAGGCGGCCAGCTCGCTCATCACCGGTGCCACCGACGAACACGCATAAGAACTGTTTGAAGTAATGTTCAGGAAAAATAATGATTGGAGGAGGAAGAACAGGATAGAAGGTCAGATGTGGGTCCCTCGTGTCGACGATCAAATAAAATGTGTTGGTTTAAGCTGCCTCGTCAGCACGGACGTGTGGGCCAACCCTGTCATAAATGGGTTTAAACGAGCCTAATCGGCACTAGGTAGTAGTTTTTTGGCGCGGATTAAGAAATTTTGGGTATGTTTTTGCTATTTTTTCTACAATTGTTTCTTCCTAGGGCTGGTTGAAAGTGGTAGTTTTTTGTTAAATACTCTACATACTGTAATTAGGAGTGAAAGTTAAGCTTTGGAAGCCAATAAGCACGGCTAGTTACATAGTGCCTATGTGTACGTAATTCAAACTAATTATCAACCATGAGTGACTAATATCTTGATGGAAAACTCAAAACTATGTAAATACTAGCATTTTTTTTGCATGGTTGGAAATACTAGCAATGTTCATGTGCGTTGCAACGGATCATAATTAGAATAATACTTATTCACAAACTTGATAGAAAACACTCTAATTTTGATATACATATATCACTAGAAATATATTATGTTTCAATCAGAATATATTCCTTGGGCTGTTTGGGTGAGGTGAGAGAGGGATGTGGTTGGTTTTAGGATACTAATTAAGGATTTTTCTGCAAATTGGTACAGAAGTGGGATGTTGTTGAGAAAAGGCAACAACTTACCTCACAGTTATTAAATGTAGATCTAATGGTCAAAAATGATGGATGGCAGACACACCATCATCACCAACTAAGTCTTCTGTAGGAGTACTAGCAAGATGCCCGTGCATCAAGATGCATTTTTTTATAAAACACCTGTTGTGATTGACCCATGTGGGAGTAATCCCATGTGTAAAAACTAATGATATCTCGAGAAAGAGGAGAGATAAGGTGAGGAGGAGTGGGGCATGGTGGTGATTGGTGGTCGGACTGAGCGGAGGCATGGGGATGGACGACGCCAGCAGCGACCACCATGCCAGTTTGTTCCAGAGGCTTCCTCTTTTAATTGCTCAACAATGAGGTTGTGGGAGATAAGGATGAACGCGGGAAGGCCTTGTCTACAAATGTGGAGAGAGGTGCGGGTATCTTTCAGTTTAATTTCTATCCATCAGATATAGATCGGACGGTCTATATTGCAAGATGGCAGGCACACCATCATCACCAACTCAGTTTTTTTATAAGAGAAGAGATATAAGTTTGGAGATACAAACGTATTATCGATACTTGTTTCCATAAACTTGGATCTATATTCTATTCAATGGCTGAGCATGTGGGGCCTTAGCACGATGACTTCTCGACTGTGTAAAACAAAGGTTTTCCCGTCGCCGATAAGGAGGGGGTGACGGCGGCGCGGTTTCGGCTTGCTCTAGTCCTAGTAGTCATACTAGGTGGTCTACGCACGTGTAGATTTATTCTTTTTCACGTCTCGTGTTTACCGTACTGCCACGACTGTTGATGAATAGATGATAAGTTATTCATGGGAAAACCTTTGTTGAGCGTGTGTGTGAGAGAGAGAGACAGCATGAGTGTGTGATATGTGTAGAGACTGAGGAAATGATAAGAGATTCTTTGTGTCTCTGTGTGTGGAGGATAGATAGAAACATGTGCATGGGGCTTTGTGTTGTGTAACGTGGAGACACATAGACATAATCAGAGAGTGAGTGTGTGAGATACACATGCTGACATGGGGAGAGATGTGTGAGTTAGAGAGATGGAGAATTTTGGTGTGCATGTGAGCTAGAGAGAGCGGGGATATATACATACCTAGAGCTGGAGAGAATATGCAAGGGTGTGTGTCTTAAAAGAAGGATCCAGATAGATGGGTGTTTGTGCGTGTCTGCGTGTGTTTATGCGCGCGTGTGTGTGCGAGAGGGAGTGTGTGTGTGTGTAGAGAAGAGAGACCACTAATGATGTAAACCTAGTAGGGAAGGGGGAATGGTGTGACATGTGTGGCAAAGAGAGACAAAGGCATGTGTTGTAGCGGAATAGCATGGGTGCGGGCGGGGAGCAGACTATTTGGAAGAGACACCGAGTGTGTGTGGGAGAGGGATATGTGAGAGAGAGAGAGAGAGAGAGAGAGCTAGCGCGGGAGAGAGAGAGGAAGAGAGGGGGAGAGAGAGGGGTCATTTGTGTGCGGAAGTGGCGTATAGATAGGGAGACAAGGTTGATGTTGTTCGAAAGTAGCCTATGTACGGAGACGCAAGGGAAGCGAGTCATCGTGTGTGTGATAGAGACTTTATGAGAGATCTAGAATAGATGGTGTAGAGAACAACGTGCGAGACTGAGAACGATGATACGTTAGGGAGCTATGGAAAGAGTCATGACATATATGTATATAGGGAAGGAGCTGGGGCGGGTCCACATGTGGGAGAGATAGAAAGAGGAGAGTGGTGCACAAGGAGACAAAGGGTGCTTGTTTGCAGTGGGGGTGGTGAGTGAGGTGAGTGTGCGAGAACCACATAACTAGGGAGATAGACGTTTGGGGGTGACGTTTTGTGTGTATGGGAAAGATACACTCTATATAGTGTGTGTGCTTGGGAAAGAGAGATGCCGGGAGACCTAGAGAGTGGGAGAAGAGATGTGTGCATGCCCGAGAGACAAAGTGATAGAGACCTATATTGGGGTCCGGACTTTAGAAGAGAGGGGTGTGTTAATGTGCTCCTGTGTTCGTGTCCGGGGGAGAGAACGACTTGTGGGGGGGGACGGGGTGGGTGGCTTCAGATAAAGAGTGAGGTGTCTATATTTGAGAGACTTAAGCGTAATTGAGATATATATTGTCAATAGTGTGTGCACTCATGGTTGATCAATTTGTTTCACAGTTTGGACTATGAGATAACGATACTTTTGAACATGCATGATATACTTTGAAGTACCAGAATTACAAACTTAAGATTGGAATTTTGGAATTCGACTCCATCATTAGCTTTTGTAATTCATTTAAACGGAGGTACATTTTTTAAGCCGGGATTTTGTGATTTCAAATTCATATATCAAACCTAGAGATATACACATACGGGCATGTTCAAACTTTATAATCATCCACTTTATTCATACACATACACATTTTTGTTTTTGTCATCATATTTAGGATAAACACATTTGGAATTTCGTTTGAATTGGACCATATGATGGTATTTGCTTCCACTAGCTCAATGATCCATATTTGAATTGAATGGACAATCTAAGTTTCGAGTTGGAGACATTGATTTTCGAAACTTGCACTTTTTTTTGCGTGCAAAACAAATAAATTATCGGCCATGATATCATAGTCCGCCGTACAAGAGCAGAACACTTAATTTTAGGCGCCAAAAGCTTTCAAACTTCCCGCTCACATCGAAATATCTCGCGCCCGAAAGTTTCGCCCTGCGATATTCCTGTTTTACCCTTGCCACAAGAACGGAAAAGGGCTGCTTTGGTAACTCCATTGTTTTCCCCTCTTTGCCCCCAACATTCTTCCCCAGAGACCCTCCCCTTCCCCTCCCCGCCCACCCCCCAACCACGCCAAGCCGCCAAATCTAGTCCCCCGCCGCAGCGGTGGACCTCACACCCCGCCGGCTCTACCTTCCGCACCTTGGAACCCACAACTGCCAACTCACCACTTCACCGGAGCCGCTTCAGCGACTGGCTTGTCCACCGCTCCAGATCTCCTTGACCGCCATCATGGTCCACCGCACCGGATCTGCTTCACCGGTGCCCTCGTCCACCACAGTGTTGGCCCTTCACTGACTCCCTCGTCCGCCCTATCGCTGGCCCTTCATACAAGCCCTCGTCCGCCGCAACTGATCCGCCTCATCGAAAGCACTGTACACCGCGCCAGATGTGCTTCGCTGACGCCTTCGTCCACTGCACCGGACCCGCTCCACGAACGCCATATTCAACTCCACCGGCCCTGCTTTACTGACGCCGCAGCCTCATCAGGTTATTTTGATTTGTACTCCTTCGATTTTTCTCTTCTTTATCGTGGAACTGTTCACTTACCACAGATGAGCTCTCTTGTATGTCGACAGGCACCGCAACCGAAGCACCGGAGCCACTTCAGCAACGGCGGCAGCCAGCCCAAACTCAACCGCAACATGAGCACCATCGACGATCCTTAGCTATCAAGTATGACAACGATACCCATACGCCGCCGAGAATCAGGTACTATTATCCAACGGCCGGCGCCTATGTTCACTTTCTTAGCATAAGCACCGCACCTTTGAATTTTTTCATGGCATCATTCAATTTTTCATGAGACGCGTTATTCTGCTTGCACCTGTAGGGCCATACTTCTGGCAGTGAACATGTTACATGTGCTAAATTACAAACCAGTGCACATATAGTTACAATGCTTTTGTTTTGTCCTAAGTATTACTGTACTTCCTAGATATCACTGCCTACTATTTTACTTCTTGCATGCTATATTTATTATAATGGTGTTGTTCTGATGCCACCTGTTGGTTCCATCAGATTGCTTCATGTTCTCCATGGTTAATTACACATCAGCAAACTAGCATGTGGTTCCGCTGCTTTTTGTTCATTTTACCATACATTTTCTGATGCTAGCTATTCCATCACTGCTCCGAGCCTCTGTTCATTACTTTTTTGTGCGTTCTTGATCTTCCCAAGTTGCATGACTAATTTGATGCTTCTATTAATTATGGAGCTGCCAACCCCATCAAGCAAAATATTTGTTCTTTTGGGGCTGGCACCTCGAACAAGCATAAAAATAGAGTGAAGCACATATATTGTCGTGTAAGCACACACCCTTCTTTCATTAGTTCAGAAGAACCATTGATGATCAATTCGAACCAATGCATGCGATTAAAATTAATTTTACCTAAATAGAGGGTGCAAAATAAACTACAACAACTAGATTTGCAACAACGGGATGCTAACGATATCTTCAAAGAACATTGCAACAGCAGCGAGGCTTCACAGCAACATATGGTAAGCCAGTTAGTTTCAGTACATGTGAAATGTGATGCGTGCGGGCTGCTTTCTTCGCTTGTGCCCTCAACCTATAATCCTACAGAATTACAAATAGTTCAGTTGTCTGCTTTGCTGTATTGCTTGATTCGAATGCTTGTTTTTTACTTGTTAGGCTATACCTAAGTTGGCCAATATGTCAGCAGTGCCTGCTGTACTATCGTAAAGAAATGCATGCCTAGTTCATTTGACTCCTTAACTTTTCCTATGAACTTCATCACAAGACTGTCTTCGTAGTTTATATGAGGCCACACTGTTAAGTGCTTTCTCAGATTATTTCAATATTTTAGATGCCTTGGCAACTTAAATATAGCGGTGGTACACTCCCTTTCAACTAGGGATGTCAACTGGGTCGCGTTTAATCCCTATTAAAGTCCACTAGTGGTATGATAGTTCAAAAGAGTTTTTGTTTTTTGAGGAAAATGAACTAGCGAGCTAGCAAAAACTAACTAGATGGGACTGGCGGATGCCGTTTATTTGCCACTTACATCCCTAGTTTCATCTTACCATTTTAATTTCTTTTCGACTGATGCTGCTTCGAACCATTTAAATATAGCTTGCCATGCTCGGCAATAATTCATATGTCGTTTACCATGTAAGCTTACTTCCTGGATCATGCGATAACTATCTCTTACTTATGTCCAGCGGAAACCTTTCAGGATGCCGTTCACACTAGGACACAATGTACAACCCCAGAATCTATTTGTGGAAGCAGTGCGCCATCCATGTTACCGGATGGTAGCAGTTCAGAGGCAACACCGCGGAAGAGCAGTCTGAGCACAGATATTATAGTTGGCTCTACTAGAGGCAGAAAGAGATGGTGTGGCTGCCATGAATGAGGTAATCTTGATCTTGAGGCTAGAAATTATGCAATTAGCTGCACGCATTATGCAAGCAACCCAAGAATTGGAGGAAGTAAGAATGTTGCATTTGAAGACAGAGGAGGTCCTGCTGCTTCTGCTATTTGAAGCCCAGGGTAATCCCAGTTCTTCTTTAGATACCAGTTGAAGTTCTCATTAGATTAGTATACTTGCATGTTGTGTCATGTCTCTGAATGGATTATGTTGTAAGACCCCCTATGTTGTCCATGTGTTGTAATGATCTGAATTTTTTAGGCGAGGTAATCCTCTGTACTTGTATGATTCACATAAGGTGAACTGTTTTTCGTGTGAGCATAATGTATTGGATGAATTAACTATTTGACTCAAAATGTATCCAACCTACTAAATTCGAAGATCACGGCATTTCTAAATCATATTCATATGTAAAGGTGGAATAAATCTTTGTTGTGGTTTTGAAGAAATAAATAACAAAACATAGAATGATGTATGGATATTCGTAATCGAATAGAAATTGGATTTGAATTTAGTTGCCAGGGCCCAGGGTAAACGTGAATGCTAATTCTTCCAAATTTTGAACGAAGCGGCAAAACACCCACTATCATTTGTCGGCTGCCCGAAGCAAGTGTTTGCGAGATGGATATTACTGTCTACCCCTGACACTTCACATCCGAATCGACCCGATTTCCACTTCTGTCGATAGGGGTAGACTAGTAACTTCAATCAGACGTGACACGACCGCCTCTGAGCCCATTCAGACACGGTGGGCACCAAACATGGGCGGCAAAACACATTTGATTCAAGCTCGTCCAAAAGACATGTGTCCCTCCCTCCATTTCCCCATTCATACACGGTGGGCGGCAAAACAAACTCTCCTCGTCCGAAATCGATGTAGGCAAATATTTTAAATAGGGGCAGATGTGTAACTTCCCTCAGACGTGACACAACCGCCCTACATGTCAGCCCCGTTCATACACCGTGGGCGCCAATCGTGGGTGGCAAAACACCCTCTCCTCGCCCGAAATCGCTACCGGCAAATATTGGGGAGATGCGAGATTACCGTACTATCCCCAACCGACGAGATGTCCAAAATTTTAAACGGGGGATAAGTTCGTAACTTTCCCACATTTCAGACAAGCGCGTCCCAAAGTTTGAGATCCCCCCCTCCCCTTCCATTTCCCCATTCATACACCGTCGGCGCCACAACAACCTCCCCACTCCGGCCAGCCTCCTCCGTCCTCCACCCCATCCTCCACCTTGTCGGAGCCGCTATCCCTACCCCATCATCCACTGCAAGAGATGGATGTCTCTCATCCACGGCACCGGACCAGGATCCTTTCATCGCGTCCTCTCGCTTCATCGGCGCTGTCGTCCACCTTGCCCTTGCTGCTCCTACGACCGACTCATCCACGGCAACATGACTTATCCCCCGACCCGGCCGTCTACCGTCTAAAGTCTTCTTTCTCGCCGTCGACAGCCATCGCACCCGCAGCACCCTCAACTTATCAGTAGGGGCCTACACGGCGTCGGAAGAGAGGTGGTAGTCTTTCATATCTGCTTAAGTTATTGATCTCACCTGGAAAATAGATCGTAACTTGTTTACTGTACTTTTCTTGTCCGTACCAAATTGTAGTGGCTAGTTGAAAGCAAACATTGGTTGCGAAGTAGCCTTTGTCCGGTTTGCACCTTGAGATCCGCCATGGCATGCTCACTATACTCGTAAAGCTTATGGTTTCCCCCTTTATATTCACAACCATCATCGTATGTGCTTCGTGTCGTGCTAGCATTGTTCCTCAAGACCTCAATCTATCAAGCGAAACAACATGCCACTCAAAAATTCTAAAGCTTAGTTGTTGAAATACGAATCTGATATGATGCTCATATTACTAAAACAGAGAACATTTAATTGGTCAGCTAATGTTCCTATATTCGTTTCGAAAAGCATGTACGCCACATATAGAGAGACAACAGGGATTTGCATTTCTCTGTGCGCTCTAGTTCATCATGGGTGGGCAACACACATTGTACTATCTAACTAGCAAGATGCCCGTGCATTGCACGGAACATCAAGATGCATTTGTATGAGTAGTTTATCTTTTGGGAGAAAAGGATGAATGTGGGAAGGCCTTATTTGCAAATATGGAGAGGGGTGTGGGTATCTTTTTGCAAAATTGCCAAAGTTTCCTTCCTATCCGTTAGATATAAATCGGACGGCCTATATTGCAGGATGGCAGGCACACCATCATCACCAACTCTGTTTTTTATAAGAGTAGATAGATGGAGATAAGAGTATAAGAGTAGAGAAAAAAGTAGAGAAATCTGCTTGCTCTTTGTTATCATGTTCCTCTTCTATTCTTCTTAATAAGTATATTACTTCCTCCGTTCCTAAACTTCCTTGGGTGCGTGCGCGTGTTGTGGTGGCGTGCGTTTGTACCGGGTGTTGTTCATCGTTGCTTTATTTATAAAGTAGGGCGAAAGCCTTTTTCGGTAAAACATAAGTCTTTTTAGATATTCCAATAAGAACTACATACGGATGTATATAGACATATTTTAGAGTGTACATTCACTCATTTTGCTCCATATGTAGTCCGCATTAGAATTTATAAGAGATTTATATTTAAGAACGGAGGGAGTAGTACAGTATGTTCCTTGTCGGGAAGTGGAGCAGGGACATTTGCAGTCGACAGGTCTATTGGGTCGCTTCAGATGGATGCTTTCAACGATTCTAGATGGTCTGCCATAATATCTGGGAAATGCTGGGAGCTATATCGTCTTTGATAGTCTAGACTGATAGTAACAGTATTGTGCCTTCAGTTGAATAGAGCTGCCCCTTTTAGGGCCGAAGCCTTTCCGAACCCTTTCTTGCCGTACCGGCAATACAAGCCCATATGGTCCAGCTAGTTCCACTTTCCTGATTTTACTCTTGATGCTAAGAGTTTTCCCCTTTTATCTACCCTACTATGATCTGTGTAGGTGCTTTCTGTCGTACTAGCAGTACTCCACCCTTCAAGCTAAACAACACAGCACTCATAATTCCAAAGCTTAGTTGTTCAAGTATGATTGTGATATGATACTAATATTAGTTAATAGACACATTTAATTGGTTAGCTAAAAGTCCCACTTGAGTTTCCAAATGCATGTCGCGACATATAGAGAGACAGCAGAATTGCATTTCTTTGTAACTTGTTGACTGTACTTTCTTGTCCATACCAAATCTTAGTTGTTATTTCAAAGCAAACATCGGTTGCTAACTACTCTTTGCGTGGTTTGCAACTTCAGATCTGCCATCCCACTGCCACGGTCAACACTATACTCATCATGCTTATGGTTTCCCCATTTTATGATGACCACGATCAGCCTACGTGGTTCGTGTCGTAATAGCACTGCTCCACCCATCGAGCTAAACAAGCTTAGTTGTACAAATTCGAATCTGATATTATGCTGATATTAGTAAAACTAAGACATGTTTAATTGGTCAGCTAAATGTTCCGACTTTAGTTTCGAAATGCATGTGAGCCACATATGGAGAGACCGAAAGGAATAGTATTTCTGTGTGCGCTCTGGTTCATCATGGGTGGGCAACAGA
Source organism: Thinopyrum elongatum (assembly GCA_011799875.1). NCBI lineage: Eukaryota > Viridiplantae > Streptophyta > Magnoliopsida > Poales > Poaceae > Thinopyrum > Thinopyrum elongatum. Next base: position 715,597,462 of record CM022298.1, read on the forward strand.
CATTGTATAGAAAGACTTGTAATATCTTCAATCTGCTTGCTCTTCCGCTCTTCTTTAATATGATCCTCTTCTCTTCTTTAATAAGTATGTTCCTTGTTGGGAAGAGTAGCAGAGACATTTGCGGTCGACTGGTCAGGTCGAGTTGTTCTCCCTTAGTATATTTTGAATCTGTCAGGTCAGGTCGACTTGTTTTTCTTTACTATATGTTGAAGCTGTCATCTGCAAAGTATCATCACTTCTCGAGCTCTCATATTTTGAGTAGTAGGGCACATTATATTAATGCACACACCAAATAACAGCACGCATGGCATCTCTCAGAAGAATTGCAGAGATAGCACAAAGGGGTTTACAGGGAGGCAGTATTGGATTAGAATCACTTCTGCATTACAAAGATAATCTCACTTGTTTTTATGTTTTCATGCATGTCAGGTATTGAACATGATCAAAATGAATATGAGAATGGGCGCACGAGAGGAATATTGCGGAACAATCCACTGGCTAACAAACTTGGCATGGTGGAGGCTGGCCTATCTTATTCACCCATCAAGGTGCTTGCTCTAACTTGGCAAGGTTGTATTGGTCGTACATATTTTGCATATGACCTCTTGCATTACTTCTACTTTGTTACACCACCATCTGCTTAGTTTAAGCATCATATATGAGTATATGCCATACCTATCCATTTTTTGTACCTATTCCATGTGTCATCATACTATGTTTTTCCAGTCAAATGTTGTTCTTTCGCAATAGATGTCCAAAAGGAAGAGGGTGAGTGTAGATCCTCAAGGAGTACAAACTAGGTATTTGGAAAAGGTAGTGATACCGGTTAAATCAGATAGATCAGCAGCCACAGAAAACATAGGCCCAACTGTACTACACTTTACCCCTACTCCACTGGCCAAACCCCTATTAGAACTGCAGAGAGCCCAGCGTCAGGTACTGTCTATGATATCAATTCAAAATTTAAACTCCTAAATTTATGCATGTGCCTTACCTTCTCTCTTGTATGAAAACTAATTTCAGATGAATCTCCTTTCTCAAAGGATCATAGGATCTCACAACAATACCGGGCACTGCATTGCTCTTGTCAGTACCTCATGCCCTTTTTCAGCATACTTACACTCATTACTGTTTGATTATGTAGCATCACTGTAAATGTTCGCTTCTTTATCCTCCCTTTGCCCAAAATTATAAGATCTATATTTACTCTTAGATAAATGTAGAATTAACACAATGGTTATGAAGTTTCGGATTGCTCATGTAAGTACCTGTTGTCATGTACTCCCTCTGTACCGAGTTAATTGTTGCTCAATTGGATGTATTTAGAACTTAATAGTGCTAGATACATCCATTTGAGCGACAAGTAATAACGGACGATGGTAGTATTACTGTACTTGCATTGCGAGATAGTTGATTGTCTAGCATTACTCTGCATCTTATCTGCCCTGCCCTCCACTTTCTCCAAATTATCAGATCTACATTTACTCTTACCAAAATGTTGAATAAAGTCAATGCCACTACACACGTTGATGTCTGCATTCCTCTTTTCAGTACATTTTGCCTTGTAACGTTGTACTTAATTAATTGCTATTTGATTATGTATCATCACTCTGCACCTGAGCTTCATTATCCTCTATTTCTTCCAATATTATTTGATTTATATTTACCTTTAAAAAATGTAGAATAATGGTAACGCTTATAAAGAAGTTTCTTTGGGGAATTTATTGAATTATCCTTCCATCGACATGGAGAAGGCCTTTGTCCAGCCGTGTTAACATGTAATGTAAGTTCATCCTTCTCAAGCCTTCAAACTTTGTTCTAGTATAGATTTGGATAGGGATCATTTCCTCCACTGCTGTTTACTTTGGTGTTTACATCTGATTGGATGTTTGCAACATCTACCAGTTTTAAATTGTAGTTATAAAAACATGTTCCTCATGCAGAACAGATCCATTTATTTGCTTATATAATTGTGAAACATGTTACGTGTCTCCTTGTTTCTCTTTCAGAGTCGTATCTCTTAGGCCAGGTAGAACTTTAGGGAAGATAGTGAGCCAAACCATCTTGAAGAGAGCGAGATGATCCCAAGGTCATGTCTTGATGAAGACAGTGAGTTGAAGCTACTCACCAGCAGCTGTGAGACAACCTCTGTGCAGTTGCTGCCTCAATCAGTTCGACTTCTTCAGTCTCAACTTAAAGCGGAAAGGCTTGCTTCAGCTCAGCTCCGACTTGATGTCAATGATGCAAAGAAGATCTCAGAGGACTGCCTTGCGGGCTTTGGTGCTAAACAGCTAGGGATAGAGCATCTATCGTTGACACAACAGAGGTCTCATCAGCTTGTTCGGCTGCTTGCGGTGCACGTCCAGGCCTGGCCTAATGCCTTCTGAAGTGCTCTCAGTTTTGTATATTCTTTTGTCAGCGCGTTTATATGCACTAGTGGCCACCTTTGATGCCCAGTGTACGTAATCCGTGGTCATGTTGCGCTTTATTATCACCGTTGGAGAACTTTGATGCCCAGAGGATGGAACATGCCGTAATTTCTTTATTGTATAGTCTAGGTTTATCCTTGGTCAGTATGCTGTAATTTAGGCCGGAAGCTTCAATGAATCTCAATGTTGTCGGTCTTCAGGCCGGCCCGTAACTCGCTATATATGGGCCAAAATGTGGGCCTATAATCATCTTGGGCCATTACCAGGTCTAAACATATAGTAGTTTTCTGCCTTTAATAGGCCGAGTAAAGTTCTGGCCAGCTGGGCCAGAGAATACCATGGGCTTTTAACAGGCTAACAACTAGATTGGGCTAGCATTGAGCCAAAAAAATCACGGGCCAATACAGGCCGAAACTGCCTAAGGCCCATGTTTGGCCCAAATAGAATGAGCCGTTAACAGGCCAAAATATATCTCGGGCCCTGTTTGGCCCAATAAAATTATGGGCTTTAAGTAGGCCAGTATCCACGCGGGCCGTAGGCCCAACAGTGTCACGGGCCATTAACAGATGGCTGTAAGCAGGCCGAATTCAACGCGGGCTGTAATTAGGCCCAACTGTTACACAAGCCATTAACAGGCCGATAGGCTAGTTGGGCTGAAATTTATCCATGAAGACTACGGGCCGTTAAGAGGCCTAAGGTTACTTCGGACAAGAAATAGCCCAGTTTCTGCATGGGCCGTTAAATGGCCTAAAGTGAAACCGGGCCGACAACGGCCCAGATGCACCACGGGCCGCTAACAGGCCGAAACTATTATCAGGCCGAACTGGTAAACGGGCATTTAACAGGCTGAAATACAAACCCGGCCTTGAATGGGCCCAAAAGAACAGTGGCCTATTAATGGGCCTGATCTGATATGGGTCGTAATTTAGCCCAAAACACAACAGGCTGTGAACGGGCCTGATCTGATATGGGCCTCAATTTGACCCAAAACATGGCAGGCTGTTAAACGGGCCAGCCCACTAGTGTCTGAAAAAATATGGTGGGCCTTTAGCTGGGCCGGCCTTTTTACCTTAAATGGGCCACTGTTGGGCTGTGCCACGTGTCGACATATCATAGGCGTCTTCCGTCCAATGTAGGGATGACATATGTCCCAACGATGAGCTGACACGTGGATTATCCGGCGAATGAGAATTTTACACGTGGAAAATCGCCATTGGTCAGGGCTGTTAACGGGTTATTGGATCCAAACCGGAACCCGATAGATAAACGGCGACCCATTACGGTGGATGCCACATGTCGGTTACCCTTGATGAAAGCACTTCTATGACGCGTGATTTATCGTCATGGAAGTGGACACTTCCGTGATGATAATTTTGGTAATGTCATGGAACACTTCTACGATAGCACAGGTATGACTATCTTGATTCTGTCATAAAATCGTCATGGATGTACATGCATGACAGAAAACGTGACCTACTATGACAAACACGTATCATCACAGAAGTGTATTTTTTTTGTAGTGTTGATAAGATAAAAGCAGCATGCAGTGAGTTTGGTCCATGGTTGGACACCTATCATTCTCTATTGTGGTACAGGTCAGGATTTAACATTGTCATCAAGTGTGACCATATCAACAATAACTTGGCAGAAAGTTTTAACAACAAGATAAAGCAGTTAAAGAACTTGCCTGTGCATGACATGGTTGACCAAATCAGGATCATGATCATGCGCATGTGGGAATTAAGAAGAAGGATTGGTGATTGTCTGCAAGGGGATAAGCTTCCTGCAATGGTACAACAGGTGGTGAACATGAGCAGAAATCTTACACACTTGTCTGTTGAAAAATCTTCATTGTGGGGTGCTGAAGTTAGAGATACCAAGACTAGAAGGAGGCATGTTGTTAACACTGAGTTGCATGACTGCACTTGCCTCGAGTGGCAACACACCGGGAAACCATGTGACCATGCCATACTTTTCTTGGCCTCCCAACCCAAGATAAACATGCACCCATATATGCATGAATATTACTCAGTGGCAAGATTCAAGGATGCATATGCAACTCCAATTCCAACACTTCCAGATCAGTCTCAGTGGCCTAAAGTGGAAATTGAATTTTCCAGGTGTCCTCCCCTAACAAAAAGAAAGGTTGGCAGGCCTAAAGAGAGTAGATTCAAGGCATGGTTTGAGAAAGGTGGGAGTAGTAAAAAGGGGAAGGGGAAGAAGGATGCAAAGCCAAAAAGGTCCGAAAAAGGTAACAAAAATATATGCAAGCTGTGCTAGGAACTTGGGCACCGAAAAGGATCTCCAAAATGTCGTTACACTCCTGAAAGGCCAAAGTATGTTTATGTTTGTGTTTTTTTTATTTGGATGTTGTTTTTAATTAATAGGCAAACTACAAGCTTTGTTTTCCAGGAGGAAGCGTGGAGGTCAACCCCTTGTTGTTGAAGATTGTTGGGCAATCAAAAAGACAAGAATCAATGGCTGTAGAAAAAAGAGAAGTTTTGGTGAAAGTGTGCACATTGAACCAGACTTCGATGTTGTGGTGCAAGATGAACCTGAGTTGGATGATGTTGTGGTGCAGGATGAGCCAAACTTGGATGTTGTTGTGATTCAAGATGAGCCAAACTTGGATGATGTTGTGGTGCAAAATGATCCAAACTTGGATGATGTTGCGGTGCACAATGAGCAAGATTTGGATGTGGTGCAAAATGAGCAAGATTTGGATGTGGGGCAAAATGAGCAAAATGAGCAGAATGTGGTGCAAACTAGAAATGAAGTTGATGCGGCTGATGTCCAAACTGAACCTATATTGGAAGTTGTGTTACAAATTGAAGCTGTTGTAGTTGATGTTGTGCAAACTAAGCCTCATTTAGATGTTGTGGTGCCAACTAAAGCTGTCCTAGATGGTCCAGTGAAGAAAACCAGGAGCTTGAGAGAACTGGGTGTTGTACCCATCGTAGGATCAACATGTGCCAAGAAAAAGAAGAAGAAATCGAGTTGTAAGAAGAAGTAGAAATGAAATATTGTTCTTGTCTGAATAAAAAAACTTGCCTCGATTTGTGAAAAAAAAACTTTCCTGAATTTGTGTAATGCTATTTTTACTTTGATGGGTATTTGTGTAACTCTATTCAAATTCTGGCCGAATTTCAAATTTGAGCCAAAATTCAAATTTGAAGCTGTTTAGTTTGGGTATTGATATTACAATGATTTCTCAAATATTATGCATGTTAGGTGATCAATCCGATAACTTTTTGTTGAGTGAAACACTAGTCATGAAAAATATGCTCCAAATGATCTCCAAAGCTAGGATAAACACCCCATTTGCAAGCAGGTTTTTTCCGACATTCTCTAAATGAGCCAAAAATCAAAACTTCAATTCCAGTGTGCAAATATAGGGTCCATGCCCAATATTGGATCGTTTGGATAAACTATGACATGCTTAACCCTAAACCCTAACCTGAATCCCACATGACCTCGTTCGTGATAGCTAGGATTTGTGAAGGGTTTTTCATGAATATACCCGTAGACCAGGTTTCACATTTTTTTCAAGCAACCTAGTAACATAAAATGATGATGGGTGCAAGTTTCATATTTTTCTGATTTTTTTAAATTAGTTATGGTCAACCCTAGCCCTCATAACCCCTTCAAAATCCCTCATAACCCCTTCAAAACCCCTCAAACCCTAGCCAAAACCCCGCATCCTTCTGGCCCATTGGATATCTGCGAATGGACGGTGTGGATCAGGCGCTAGGGCAACGTCAGCAATCCGAGTGAGGCGCTCTGATTGGCCGTATTCGATAACGCTGGATCACTCCCCCAACCATTTCTGACCGTTGGATCGCTACACGTCGAACAGTGTGGATCAGCCTGCAGTGCCACGTCAGTGATCCGCGTGAAGCTAGTTCGGTGATGTGATTGGCTGGATTTGAAAACGCCTGTTTTTTGCGCTTTGTTTGTTCTGCGCTCGAGGGTGGGCTGCTTCCATGCATGCGCGCTGTTGGGTTGTGGTAACGAAGCCCACCCGTTGGACCTTTAGACCGAACGTTGCCACGCCTCCCTCTAGCCACCCTAGCAGGCTACATTGCCATGCATGCGAGTGACCAGCCTATGATGCATGCATGTACGGGTGGCACACGCAGAGAAGACCGAGCAGGCCTGAACCCCCGACCGACGGCATAGCCGCGTGCGCTGAAACGTCGCAGCCTGGCTGTTGATGCAGCCTTGGGTTTCCCACGCGTGTACACACTCCCGATGCCACCCAACGCCGCCCGCTCATTACTTCCACCCGGTGTGCAACCAGTCAAAAAACACGTCGCACTGGGGCTATTTAAGCCATCTATCATCTTCCTCCTCCTCTCACACCCTCATCCATCTCCCATCCTCTCCCATCTGCATCTGTCCTTCTTCTTCTCACCACAAACAACCCCAAAACCAGGCCGCCGCAGCCACGCAATACACCGGGCCATCCTACCGCTTTCCCCCCACCGTGCCGGAGAGGCTCTACCCTGCCGGGGTGTACATCGAGAACACACTCCGTGTGTGGGCGATGTCAAGATGGAGGGGCATAAGGGAGTTCACCAACTTCTTCCTTGGGGCCGGCTACCGCCACCTTCCCCGGGGATCTCCAAGGATGTACCAAGTCGACGAGGTCATCCACAATGGGGTTGTGGTCGCTATCATTGCCCACTTCACCAACCCCTTTGACGCGTTCTACCTCCTTTGCCGCGTGTTTTGGTGTGGCTGTGAGTTCATCGCTTTCACCACACACAACATCTTCCCCACCGCGGAGCGCATGCACACTCTGCCGTACCCCGTCGACAACGCCCCGGAGGAGCAGTGAAGGGCGCCCGGAGGAGGATCGAGGAGGAGCAAGGAGAGCAAGGAAGGCAGCGGCCAGGGTCTATCTCTCTTTTTTTTAGCTAAATCTATCTATATTTGTGTTATGTCATTTAAGTTGTAAGTGTACTATGGGTACCCGCTGTGGGCTTGGTTTGCCCGATCGAACTATCTATATTATGTGTTTTTCTATTATATATTAAGTTCTTGATACTTATTTAAGTTGCATGGTGTTTTGGCTTGTAGGTCTAAATAAACCCATTATTAAAAAATGCATTTCAAAATGTGAAAAAAGACATTTTTTGGGACTGTAAAAGGACAAAAAATGACTCGTGAAAAAATGAAATCTCTCTTTTTTACACAAGCCACAAATAATTTCTTTTTAGTGGATTTTTGCATTACATTATTCCATGAACAAAAACAAGTAACATAATTTTTGAAACGTTCAAAGAAGTAAATTTTCTATGAGCTAACAAAAGTAAAATGGGCCCAAGTAAAACATGTGCCATGTGCTACCTCTTTGCATTTTGCCGCATTTTTATTTACATTGTTCCATGAACAAAAATTTGGCCAAAGTAAAAAACAAGTCGAGAAGTATATGTTTATTAGAGGTTTATTTGCCCAAGCAACATTTTATTTAGTCGAACCATTTTTCGCTAAACATGGGTTCCTCTATGCTATAAAAAAGGGCTGGTGCCCCTACGCGGGTGGGCTAGTTTCTCTTTGGGCCTGGTTATTTCCTCACGGCCCAACATCCATTCGGCTGCCTAGATTTTTTTATTAGAAACTGAATTTGGGTGAGCACTCTGTTAACTGAAGAACAAAAACAGGGGCATGAACATTGAATAATTTTCCAAATTGCTGCTTCGACTCAGTTGCATCAACTTGGCATGGCGCACAGATCGCGTCCTCTGCCCTGACAGTCCTAAATGCCCATTCTAATGACGGATGAACAACAAGTACAAGAAAAACAGAGCAATGATACAACAATAGAACCACCCTGCCCTGATATTTGCTTTCTTCTGCAAATCGATCATCTGCATTAGATGTTTGTTGATCTTCTTCAGTTCCTCGTTCAGTTCGGACTGCGCGTGCAGTTCAGCATCGCGCGCATACCTCGGCATCGACAGGACTCTACCCGCCCCTCCCCCGTCCGAGCTCCCCAAATTCTCCACAACAATCGGTGGCACCCCGCCCAAATTGAGCTCACAGGTTGCGGCCCCGCTCGAATCAATGTAGCCCTCAAACTGAATCCTCTCAATATAATCATCCATCCACTCGAAATGTGTACATTTCTTCAGGATCTGAAAACAACAACATGAACCCTAAATCCCAAATTCGACGAGAAAAAAGTAAATCTGGAGAAATCAGAGCAAACGACAATGAAAGAACGGGCTAAGAACTGAGATCTAACCTTACCATCCCTTCCTGCCATTGTTTCGCTCAAGCATTTCACGAATTCGCGCCCAAGATTGCCATTCTCATTCGTCTTACTGATCCACCATTTAAGAAGCTCTGGGCATGGGCACTCAGGGCACCTTGTGAGCGGCACTGGACCATGTTGTCACCATTTTGAGTGCGTGGCGGAGGAGCTAGACATCTGCGCTAGGTCGCCAGAGAAGAGAAAGATTGGGGAAAGGGGAAGCAATGGGCGGCGGCGGGCAGACGGGCATGGGCGCTCGTCTCTTCTAGCTGAGGAGAGGTGGGTCCCGCTCTTACGTGGACAAGTGGTGGGTCCCGCGCATACGTGGAAAAGTGGTGGGTCCAACCCCTAATAACTAACGAGGGCATCAGTTGAGTTTAAGGGCCATGTTGTGGCTAGGCTATTTACGGGCTCAAATGTGTCGCACCAGAGCCATTTGCTCAAACAACGTCGCACCCCTTCCAATTCACATGAAATGTGTCGCACAGGAGCTATTGACCCCAAAAAGAAGGGGTCAATCCGTTGCTAAATACTACACTCCTACATGCTAATAAAGAGGATGAGTTGTACGATTTGTCCCAATTGTCCTGTTAAACTTTCAATCTGACCTCAATCGGAGACCTTCTTCCCAACACACGTGCAGATTTAACAAATCAAGTGATTTTTCATTTGGGAATTATTCGGAGAAATCATAGTTGGTGTTTGTTGTAGTTACTCCTCCTACAGGAAGTTGGAGTTGTGCTATAAAATGGTTTAGTCAACACAACACATTATTACCCTCTCAATTACCATATGGTTGGACCCTCCTCCTTTTATCCGGGCTTGGGACCGGCTATGTAAATAGCATAGGTGGAGTTCCCCACCCACCCTCCCAAAATATGACTATTTTTACGTTTATCATTTCTGATTTTTTTGCAATTTTAATTTTTAAAAATTAAACATTTTTTTTACTTTTAGTTATATATATTTTTAGCTTTTTTTGGGTTTATACTTTTTTTTGGGTTTCTTTTACATCTCGTAAGCCTTGAGACGGACCACCTAACGAGTGATCTCGAACGTCTCCACTTCCACAAGCGCTATGGCGCGAAGGATCAAGTGCAAGTGGCCAATGGCGCAGGTTTGTCTATTTCGCATATTGGTCATTCCACTTTAGCCGGCTCATCTTGTCGTTTAAGAAATATTCTTCGTCTTCCACATATTAATCAACATCTCCTTTCTGTTTATCGTCTTGTCACCGACAATGATGTTTTTGTGGAATTTCATCGTTTCTTTTTCCTTGTTAAGGACAAGGCCACGAAGAAAGTTCTTCTTCACGGTAGAAGTCATGGCGGCCTCTACCCCATCCCGCTTAGTCACGCATCGTCCTCCTCCACTCGCCAAGCATCTCTCAGCATCAAGACCACCCCATCCCAGTGGCACCAGCGTCTCGGTCATCACTCAAATAATATCATTCGAAACATTGTTAAAAGTAATGATTTAGTGTGTTCTTCCGAAAGTCAGACTTCAGTTTGTGATGCTTGTCAGCGTGCTAAGAGTCGAAAATTGCCTCTTGAGTTAATCCATTCTGATGTTTGGGGGCCTGCTATTGCCTCTTCTGGAGGTTATAAGTATTATGTTAGAGTTGTCGATGATTACTCTCGTTTTTGTTGGATATATCTCCTCAAGCAAAATTCTGATGTTGAGCAAGTGTTTTACGCTTTTCAGGCTCATGTTGAGCGTCTTCTTCACACGAAAATCATAGCCGTTCAGACGGATTGGGGTGGCGAGTATAAAAAATTGCACCGTTATTTTCAGCGCCACTGGGATCTCTCACCGTGTGTCCTGCCCACATACATCTCAGCAAAATGGGGTTGCTGAACGCAAACACCGTCATCTTGTAGAAACAGGTCTTGACGGCTCATTCTTCTCTTCCATTGCGCTTTTGGGATGAAGCATTTCTTGCTGCGTGTTACCTCATTAATTGCATGCCCACACCTGTTCTACAACAAGATACGCCCCTGTATCATCTTCTCAAGGTGCAACCCGATTACAATTTCCTTCACACGTTTGGCTGTGCTTGCTGGCCTAGTTTTAGCGAAGTCTAGATTATACTCTTCGTCTCTCAACTTTTAGCGAAGTCTAGACATAGCGCCTGTTCGGCAGTCATCCGCGGAGTACCCTTTTAGCAGCTTCCCAAATTATAACTGGCATGCCACTCCGCTCTGGCGCGGAGCCGCGCAGCAGAGGGAGTCCGAACGCGCCCTTAATCCCTCAACTATGAAACCGGACAACTTGCATAATCAACTCATCGAACCAGACAAATTTTGTGCCTTCTCTCGTCTGATCCGGTTTTAGTGCTGAGTCAGCCGGTTTTGACCGGTCAAAGCTGGCGTGGCCAAGGAGACCCGACTTGTCCCGGTTTCTATCTCGCGGATGCGCTCTACCCCGCCATCGATCGTCGTCGCCGGCGAGCGCCCCTTGCGCCGCCCTCCTGTATTCTCCACCTCCCCGTTCCTCCCCTTCTTCTCTCCATCCCGATTCCACCTGCTCAGCCGCACAACCCAGCTTGCCTCCCGCCGCCATCAGCGCCTCGTGCGCACTCCCGCCCGCAATCCGGAGAGTCGCCGCCACGCCTTCCTCTGTCTGCATCGGCCGACAACCATGAACCAGCTCCCGTCCGCCGCCCTCCCCTCTATTGCCTCTTGGACACTCGCGTTGGGCCCTCGACCTTGCCCCGCGCGCCATGTCGCTCCGCCACCGAACATGAGAGGGTGATAGAGATGCCCAGCGGGAAGGCGGTGTTCCTCGTCGAGGCCTACGACTCCTTCCTCGCCGGCTACTCGCACTATGCCAGCACTCCTCCGAGCTCTGCGCCACCGTGGCTGCGATGCAGTGCATCCTACAGCGCACCTACCGCATCAAGTCTGACCGCTTCGTCTGTGTGGCGCACGGCCTTGCCAACGTCTGGCTCAAGCGCGAGGCCTTTGTCACGCTCCCCATTGTCACCTACGATTCACTGCGGCCTCGTCGGCACATGGCCAGAAGCAGCAGCAGCAGCGCGAGCCCGCCGGTGCCAGCTATGCCATCTGGTTGTCAGACTTCGTCCATGGCCAACAAGGTGCTTGATATAATGGCTACCATAAAAGGAAGAAGATATGAGAGGAGAGAGAACGAAAATGGTGAGGTGGCAGTCAATTAGGAATACCAGGGTCAAAACCATGCTAACTCAGGGCAAATACCGCTTTGAGTTGGGGGAGGGACGGAACTTGTCCGGTTTCAAGAGTTGGAGGTGCAAATTGTCTGGTTTCAAAATTGAGGGACTAAATTTAGACTTCGTCAAGAGTTGAGGGACGAAAAGTATACTTTTCTCAATCTTAAATATCACATCTAATAGCATGTCAAAAATTTAAATATAATAACAAACAATTAGCTTGCATCTCTACATAGTAATGTATGAGTAGTTCCTATTTTCACATGGACTGTACCCTGCCATTTTATTCTTTCAGCATGACAAACTAAGAGAATTTGCAAATTTGGGTACAGGTCTCACAACTACAACACTGTAATTTAAGAAGCAGACTGGAGTTATTTTGAGTTTTTACTAGGTGTTTTTTGTCACCTCATATTCTTCTTAAAACCGTAGGACAGCTACCTCTTATCTGGCAATTCTTACTACACTGCAGAATGTTATTATTGCGATGTTGCATTGTGTGATATGTCATACACAATCCAGTATTATCTCTTAAGAAAATTTGTAACCAATTCATAGGTGCTATTCAAACAAAGTTGCCCACTAACTTCATGTTTTGATCACTTGGCAGTTCATTCCTACCAACCTGATAGTTACTATTTAGTGTTATATACGATCACAAAACTTCTGCTGGTCTTGGCATCACCAAATGAATTTGTGGGAACAACCAGATTGCTGTGCTAGGTTTATGCGTTTGTATGAATGAAGTTTCGATTAGCAGAAGAAGAGAATTTTCCCAGGAAAAATATTTATACAAATATTTCTACCATTCCAGTCACGGGGATACAACATTTCCATAACCAACCACAAATGTAAATATAATCTGCTTTGAGTTACTTTGAAATGTATTTGTTCTTTCTGGCTGAGTTAGATTTACCAATTCATGTATCTATAGTTTATTTGATCTGCTTTCCATTTTACAAATCTAGGGTGAATACAACACTGCTCTTTCATATCAAATATTAACACTGCCCTTCCTAACTGTGTGACAAAGTTGCCCGCTCCATTGACGGATTACTGAATGTACTGTTCTCAAGGACCAAAACTAGATGCATAATAAACTGTACTCCTTTTCAAACCTAAATCAGCGATGCTGAGTATCCATCCTCAGTATATATAGAACAATTGTTTCAATGCTTCTATAAGGAATTGTTTCAGTGGTTCTATAAACAGATCCTTAAATTTAGTATTGAGGGTGGGGTATACCATGTTTGTGCTAAATCTTTTTAAGTATATTTTATATGAAAAAGTTAATTATTTCCTCAGTATTTCAGCTGTGAATATCAACCAAAGTTCACTCAAGATCCTCAACATTGTCACGCTTGTTTTCTTCCATTCTTGTAGCGTGCATGTTCAATGTTGCTTATAAAATGGCATGCTGGATGCCCCACTGGAATGCACAAGGCATCTTCTAGTTTCCTAGTGAGGTACTGCTTCATCTTGTAAGTTGCTACCAAACACTGTCAACCTTGCTATACCACCGATACATGCCATATAAATAAATCTGACTTCTTGTAATGTGTGGATCAAACAAGCAAGAACCAAAAGGACAGCTTCTTGGACCCTTAAGTAATATGTGGGAGGACTACCAAAAGAAAGAAGGGAGAGAAGCCTGTGGATGGCCACTAGATCAATAAGGTTTACGGTATGCACTTGTTCACAACAACCATATACCATATGGCACTCTTTAACTAAATGCATCTTAGATTGTGTGTTCCTACCATATATCGGTGTTGCGTAAAATTTTTTCAAATAGACATTAGATCAATATGACAGGCTAGATGAAATGCAAATATAAAACTATAAATAAATGCATTTTAAAAATAAGAAAATGATTCAACCAACTGATCAGTCAATCAGTAGCTTTTTTTTCTTCTCTACAGTAGTGTAGTGTAGCTGCTTCTTCTCTCCCCTTCATGCCTTACATGCCGCACATCTTCTGTCTCCCCTGTATGTACAGACAGACCCTGCACGACATGTGTCTTCTTGTTTGAGCTTTATGCCGGGGCCATACGTAGGTGCGCACTCGACATCTTGCTTGAGATTGCACGTAGGTGTACGCTCACCATCTTACTTGAGGCTCACGTGCGAGGCCGCGCACCGGGGTGCAAAATTTCCATCTTGCATGTGTGTTCATGTCCGGGGCCACTTGGTGTGTACTCGCCATCTTGCCTAGGTTTCATGCTCAAGGATCGTACAACGATGCCTGCTCGCTGTCTTGTCCAGGATGCATGCCTAGGGGTGCTTCTGGGCGCAGGCTGACCGACTTGTCAGGAATGCAACGCACTGCCGTTGCGCGCAATGTTGTCCTCATGGCCCAAACACATCTCCGCGTGGCCTGGGTGTATTGCCTCCTGTCAAAAAGAAGGGTTCATGATGCAGTTGAAAAGATGCATAGGGCCAGTGTCACCTTTGGCAGTACACACAGATGCATGTAAAGGGCTAGAAAATGCAGTGAAAAATGTTTTTCCTCATTGTGAGCAGAGGGAGTGCTTCGGCCATATGTCGATGAATTTGATCAAAAAATTCAGAGGAGAAGAATTTGGGAGAATGTGGCCAGCGGCAAGATCTTACACCAAACAGACAGATTCATATCATCTTGCACTACAAAAAAATATACATCCGTGACATTTTGGGCCGAACGAAATTTTTTTCGGTCATGCTTATGACACTTCTATGACGATAATTGTGACAAAACCCGGTATCATCATAGGTGTGGTGGGCTCCTACTTCTATGACAAGAAATCATGACAGAAAATGGGCTTTTCGTCCTGGGAGGGCCAGAGACGCATCTGCATGAAATTCTTTAGGCCATCCATGACGTAAAAAATCATGGTAGAGGCGAGGGCGAGAAAAATTTCGGGGAGTTCCCGGTTACGGTGGGTGGTCGGGGCCGAGCGATGCATGGAGGTTTGCGCGTTTCTCTCATACACGTACGCGCGTGTGTGCGAGGCGTTGCGCTCTAACTGAACCCGAGCGAGGCGTTGGGCTCTAACTGAACCCGAGCGATTGCACTAGCTACGTTACTGAACCCCGATCAATACCTTGCTGTTAACTGAACCCGAGTAATTCCTTCGCTACTACTGCTAATTGAAGCCGATCGAAGCTGCCTCTTGATGAACAGTCCCCGGTGGGAGTTGGATGAACAGGATCCCGTGGTAGTAGAGGCCATTGCCGCTGAATGAATAGGACCCCGATCGAGGAGGTGGGGGTGGATGAACAGTATCCGGTGGACAGACACCGTGGAGGGCTGGTTGAACAGCAGCCGATGGAGGGCTGGTTGAACAGGACCCCATTGACGAACAGTAGCTAGTGGAGGCAGGAGGAAGTCGATGGTGGATGAACAGTAGGAAGTGGAGGCTGGAGGAAGTCGACGGGGGATGAACAGTAGCAGGTGGAGGCTGGAGGAAGTCGACGAGGGATGAACAGTAGTAGGTGGAGTCCCGTTTTGCAGTACGCAACACCCCTCCAAATGAATAGGACCCGTTTTGACCGTAGTGCTCCAACACAAGTCCGTTTTCTCTGTTTTGCGGTACGCCACACCCCTCCTGATCAACAGGACCCCGTTTTCGACCATAGGCACTCGAACAGAAGTCAATTTTCTCCGTTCTGCGGTACGCCAGACCCTTCCCGATGAACAGGACCCAGTATCGACCGTACGCGGTCGAACAGAAGGCCGTTTCCTCTGTTCTGCGGTACGCCAGACCTCGTTTCGGCCGTTCCGCCCAAGCCGGTTGGCTCCCGATGAACACATGACGCTGTTTACTCCGTTCCGACCCAGTCGGTTGGCTGCCGATGAACAGGACGACGTCGTTGTACGCGTTAGAGACCCCGCCCGTATGTACGTACATAGCCATATTTACTATCTTGCAGTGTGGTCGTACGTACGTGTACACGATATAGACGGGACTGCGTGACATGCCACATCGGCTCCTCTACTTCAACACGTGCCGCTCCTCACTCAGCCACGGAACGTCGCTGCAGAGAGACCGATCGACCGCTATGTACGTACATGTTCGCGGCCGGACAGATAACGCTACCTTCGATTCAACCTGGTGGGTTCTAGCTGTCAGGGGGTAAGAAGGCAGTTCCTTCTGTGCGAAGATAAAGCCGGTGGGTCCCAGCTGTCAGGGGGGAACGTTTTTTTCGCGAAATACAGAGGCCCTTCCGGTTGGTCCGAGGTGTCAGGTGGAGGAATCATTATTTTGCGCGTAATAAGGAGGCACTTCCTTGCGTGCGGTCATGGACCCAGCTGTCAGCCTCTCCACTTACAGTCCTCTTCTGATGGCTATCGTTCATTGACCGAGCAGGAAGCGCAGCAGAACAGAGGGGAATCGGGGCCTGGGCCGACCCAAAATCCCAGGGTGGGCCGCAGCCCACCGTGGGCACCCTGTAGATTCACACCTGAGCGGCGTACATGCATTTTCGAAACTAAATTAGGAACATTTAGCTGACCAATTAAATGACTCTATTTTAATAATATCAGATTCGTATTTGAACAACTAAGCTATTTTAGCTTGATGGATGGAGCAGTGCTATTATGACACAAAGCACGTATGCTAATCGTATAGTAATCATAAAAGGGGGGAAACCCTAAGCATGATCAATTAAACCCAATTATGACTATGCCATGGCAGATTTGAAGCTGCAAACCGCAAAAATGCTATTTAGCAACCATTGTTTGCTTCGAACTAAGAACTAAATTCTAAGAGCTGAAAAGAAAGTACAGTAACCAAGTTACGATCTATTTTCTGGATGAGATCAAAAAGTTGAGCAGATATGAAATAGTACCACCTCTCTTGCAGCGCCGGGTAGGCATCGGGGGTGCGATGGCTGTCGGTGGCGTTGAAGCAGATCTGCGACGGTAGACGGGTGCATCGGGGGATAAGTCCCATTGCGATGGACGAGAAGGTCGTGGGACCGGCCCCGGCAAGGAGGACGACGGCGCCGATGAAGCGAGAGGACGCTATGCAAGGCTCCTGGTCTGTCGCCATGGATGGGAAACGTCCATCTCTAGTAGTGGATGATGCGGTCTTGGTAGGCGCTCCGGCATGGTGGAGGACGGCGGCGATGGATGGGGTGGAGGACAGCGGCGATGGATGGGGTGGCGGACAGAGGAGGCTGTTGTGGGGATGGTGTTCTAGCGCGGACGCTGTATGAATGGGAAAATGGTGGGAGAGGTACATGGAACCATGTTTTTGCGACGCGCCTGTCTGAAATATGGGAAAGTTATGAACTTAGCCCCTAGGGGCGGACCAAGTGGGGGGGGGGGCGAGCGGGGGCCAGACCCCCCCGATCGATCGGCCACCCCCAATGAGATTCAGCGGGGACTAGTAGTACTCTTACCGCATTACATTTCTTTCAGTACAACATAGATTAATTTTTTTTAGGGGAACAACGTAGATTAAGTTGCCATGTGTAGGCTGTTAGCACAAATAAAACTCTTAAGTGGCCAACGACCTAATGGGCTGTTTAGCCAAGCCCAAGAAGTGAAGAAGATAACCCATAGCATGCTACGACAAGCCAGAAGTATCAGAGGATGGCTACGATCGATCTGTACACACACATGAATTGTCAACTAGTTCTCCTTTTTGGTGAGTGGCGGCGGCCTAGGGCATAGGCACGAGCAGCCGCCAGGAAACTTCGTCAATCGATCTGCCCCAGCCGCCGCAAGGAGACTTCGTCGAGCAGCACCAAGACATCATGGTTGCAGCGCCCCTTCGTCCGTGGCCCCTGGTTTCTCACAATCAGACATCTCGGCATGGGACCAAACTACCGAAGGTAATCACTAGCAGTGCTAGGTTTTTACAAACTACCGACTATTTGTTTATATTACATCGATTACAGATTGCATTCTACTTTTAGTATTTTTGCTAGATATGGATCAAACTTTTTGATAGGAACTTTTGGACTGAGGCTATATACTGGTTAGAAGTCTATTTATTATTTTGAAGTTTGTCATGCTTCAAAACTAGAGAAAATAATAAAGCATCACTCTAGTATCAGAAATTTAATCTAGTTGAGAGGTTCTGCTCATTGGAATGCAAACTTCTGATCAAAATATAGTGGCATGAGTAAAAAATCTGAACGATTGGAATGCAATCTCCTGATCGAATATTGTGGCACGAGTAAAGATTCTGAATAAGTTAATACAAAAAACAAACCATATGGTATAACATGCTATCCTATATCTTTTGTGACATTTGTTGTTACTATCTTCTTGGCCCCCCTTTGCTCAAATCCTAGCTCCGCCCCTGTTAGCCCCCGTTTAAAATTTGGATGTCTCATCGATTGGGGATAGGACGCTAATCTCGCATCTCCCGAATATTTGCCCAGAGCGATTTCGGGCGACGAGAGGGTGTTTTGGCGCCCACGGTGTATGAACGGGGCTGACAGGTAGGGCAGTTGTGTCACGTCTGAGTGAAGTTACAAACCTGCATCTATTGAAAATATTTTCCTACATCGATTTCGGCCGAGTCGAGTTTGTTTTGCCGCCCACCGTGTATGAATGGGGAAATGGAGGGAGAGACAGAGGTCTTTCGGACGAGCTTGAATCAAATGTGTTTTGCCGCCCACGTTTTGCGCCCACTGTGTCTAAATGGGCTCAAAGGCGGTCGTGTCACGTCTAATTAAAGTTACTAACTTACCCCCTATTGAGAGTAGTGGAAATCGGGGCGATGGATTGTTCGTGCAAGGGGTAGACAGTAATTTTCATCTCGCAAACACAGGCTTCGGACAGCCGATGTGGGAGTGGATATTTTGCCGCTTCTTTGGAATTTTGGTACAATAATCATCCACGTTTACCCTGGCAACTAAATTCGAATCCATTTTGTATTCTTATACGAATCTTTATAAATCTTTCTATCTGTTTTTATATATCTTCAAAAGCACAACAAAGATGTATTCCACTGTCATATATGAATATGATTTACAAACACCGATACTCGAATTAAGAAGCTAGAATCCAGTTTAAGGCGAATTCGAATATTTGAAACCACTTTATGTCCAACTCAAGCGTCACACGCAGCATAATGTGTACTCCCATTTAGATATGTACACAAGTGACGTCTCAAGATTCAAAATACCGAGTCAATCAACCAATAATGTACAAAACTAACAGACATATAAACACTTATAGAGTATATGGATCAATAATATCAACTAACATACATAAGCCAGGCCGCTGTACTTTTTTTGTTAGAAGAGCATCATTTTTTTAGCGAAGCTAGTACAGCATCTTGGCCCTTTCAGATGCGTGCCACTTAAGGACCATCTATACTACTATTATTGCTGAATGCACATTCAGCCCGATTGGTATATTTGTAGGTCTGGCACAGCAATCAAAATGAAATTTCTCAGAGTCTTATCAATTAATACAGACTCGTGCTAAAAAAATTACAAACCAAAAAACAAAAAAGAATTATTACATGATCTCTAAAACAAATGGTTTGATCGATTACATGAACAAAGAACACAAAGGTTATTCAACAATGGAAAAAACATTTCACCTATGATTTACCAAGTGGCCATTTAATTTCCTTTTTTCCTTCAGGACCTTAACAATACGGTCAGTCTCAAATTATTTCGTTTTGAAATCCACCAAATATTTAATGGTTGTCTTGAGTACTGCTTGTGATTGTGCTGTTTGCTTCCTGAACATGTCAACCTCATCTTTAAGTACAGATGCAAAATCTCTTTCTACCAATAGTTTAGCCTCTAGAGCATCAGTAGTTGGCAATTCATGATGCACGATTGGGCCGGTGCCACTGCTGTAGGATGATACAACATCCATGGGGACCTCGCTCTTTGATCTTGGCTAACCTGTTTTGCCATTAAAGTTCCAATTGGATTCCGAAAAGTTGATGTTAGCAAAACATCTCAACTGGGAGTTAGAACAGCAAACTAGTTAAACAAGTAATTAAAGAGTTTCGATTGAATGCTGAGAAGTAGTTATTAACATCATTGTAACCGGTTGCGGCATCAAAGCAGTTAAACAAACAAGTTTTGCAAAAGATACCTGTTGTGGCATTGGAGTTTTCTCTTGGATCCTGAAAAGTTGAGTAGCCAGTAACGTGATTAGAGCAACCGGTTGCAGCAGCAAAGCAGATAAACAAACAAGTTTTGCAAAAGGAACCTGTTGTGGCATTGGAGTTTCTCTTGGATCCTGAAAACTTGAGTAGTCAGTAACTTGATTAGAGTAACAAGTTATAGCAGCCAACCTGTTACACAAATATATTTTTGAAAATGTACCTGCTGTGCAATTGGACTTCCAATTGGATCCTGAAAACTTGAAGTTGGTAAGATGATTACAGCAACAAGTTACATCAGCAAACCAGGTAAACAAGGAAGTTTCTGAAAACATACCTGTTGTGCCAACGGAGTTTCAGTTGGATCCTGCAAACTTGAATGTTAGCAATCATAAATAAAGTGTTGCAAAGAGCCATAAGAAACTAACATCAAACTAGTAAAACTAACTAGTTTTGGCAACGTATTTAATTACACATGAACTAGTAAAACTAACAAGTTCTTGGCAACGTATTAAATTAAAAAGTCGGTACCGTTTACCAGCAACACGGACATCTGTAAATTTCTTTGATGTAAGAAAAATGATTCTGACACATATATATAAGTTAAAAAGACGGTGTTCCTCATATAAACCTGACAGCTGTCTATCTATGAACATGCAAACATTACTAGTGCTACAAGTGATAAGAGCAAGCCATTTAAACAAACAGGGTATCAGAACGTAAATTTCACATGAATTTTGCTGCACCCTAGAAGTACATATGACCAGCTATCTACGTGCTTAAGTAGCTATTTAAGTTCAGGCAAACAGGTAATTCTTAACAGTAAGTATCAAATACATAGACAGGCGCAGTCTATAATAGGATTAACAGGCTATGGCATTATGTAATCAGAAGCAAACTAAATTAAGCCAAGCAACATAATTGAACAATTTTGCAATAAGTGGCTAACTAAAATTCCGAGAAGCAGGTAACTGAACTTACACTAGCTCTTTGTACAGGCATACTGCAACTTCTTTTTCTCTTACAAGGTTCTACGAAGGCGTCCATGGCATCAATTGCTTCGATACGTAGTCCCAATACTTCTTTCTGTCCACACTGCATTGGTAAGTCGAATGGTTAATCTGATAAGATGGTGCGTCCTTGATATGTTATATGAGGACGGGTTGTCAGACTAGTTGTAGCAACACACATCACACGGGCTTTTACAGTATATTTCATGCGATTACATTTGGCATATCGAGATCTAAGCAATCTACAATAGGATGAAAAGACTGGCATCCATCACATTATTGGCGAACTCAATTCATAGAAACAAGCAATTCAACCATTCTGTGGGTAAATCAAAAGCGCCACTGGAATATTTTTCACTGCCCCAATCATACACGCAAAAAGGGGCAACGGCACTGTAGGGCTGGTATGGGCGGCCGCCTCGGGTGGCTGGAAAGTGTGCACCTAGTTTGAGTCATCCAGGTTGGCCCAAGCTAGTTTTGTTCGTCCCAGCGCATGAGCAGGCAATGTAAAAAATGAAGAAAAATGTTTCAATTTGGATGGGCCAATAATGTAAGTGCAAGGCAGGCCCTATAGCAGGCTCGCGGCCCAAACGAGCGCCTCCCATATCGATTGACAGCAGGAAAAATCCAAATTCATTCGCTCCAGCCTCTAATCTGGTTCGCTCCTAACCTAGCCGTCGCTGGACAGACCAACACAGCACTTCCTCGCGCCCTCATTGGACGCCGGTCGCCGGGCTTCAAGCGAATGGAAGGACAAGAGGATGAAGATCCAACCCTGGGTGTAGCCTGCGTGGGAGGCAGCGGCGGCAGCACGGGCATGGCATCGATCTTGCGCAAACGGACAGTCGCAGCTTGCAAGAGCAGCATGCGCAACGAGCAGGTACATCATATCCCTGATTATATCTAATTCAACTGTTCAATTTCTGGCCAATAGTTAAGCCTGACGGTGTTGTAAAACTGCTTGTATGTAGGGACTCTATAAGAAAATGAAACCAATTTCTGCTTATTTTATAACTCCCCCAATCAATACTGAACTGACTGAACCTGATGTGTCTAATCAAGTTTCCGGTGCAAACATACAAGCTCATGCTATTCTTGATCCTGAAGTGTCTAATGAATAGACTGCTAATGAAGGATTTGATGCAAACATTTTACATGCTCCTGGTGATGAACATATAGTGTCTAATGAGGGACCTAATGCAAGCATTTTGCAAGCTCCCATTGAAGGATTTAGTGTCTAATGATGATCTGCTATGTTGAGAGAGAGATAGAGATTTGCAGGAATTGATGACAAGCAAATTATAGTATATTTTCATGGCTTGAGGAAACGTCGAGGCCATCTACCAGAAAGTCCCCATATCATGACAACGTAGCATAAATACTTTTCTAATCTGTTGTTTGAAACTATTGGCATACTTGTGCAGGATAGATATATTGATATGCAGTTTGCGCACTAGTTATAGGTGCAATTACACTTTGATATTTTCAGGCAGAGAACGAATAATTTAAGCAGGTACAGTCCATGTTAGTAGTCCTTGTACACCATATAGCATTTTGTGTTTTTTGGTGCTTACACCATTTAGTGTTTTATAATCTAGAACTACTTTGGATCATTAGCTGGTTTTCAAAGTGCATGTAGCTTCACATTTTTCAAGTTATGTTGATTTCTGGAGTGCAAGTGCCTTCGTATTTTTTAAGTTAAATTTTTCCCCTGGTAACTTGAATTCGTTGATCCGCCACTGCACACAAATCATACACGCAGGCCAGTACGAATTAAATGAAATGCAGAGACTTACGCTAGCTCGTTGTACAGGCTCACTGCAGCTCTGCTTGCGCTTGGGATGTTCCATGTACAAGTCCATGTTACCACTTACTTGGATGTGCAGGCCTTGTGCTCCTTGCATCCCCCTCTGCATTTTTGACACGGCGAATGGTTGATCAAATAAGTGGAATCGACCTTGCTGTTGTACCAGAGGACAGGTACTTACAAGGTTATACCGGTGTGCAGGATGTGTACCAGATCCTGTAGTGCCGTCATGCTTCGCTAAAAAATGGTTTTGCTTGTTTCAGATGATATCTCCAGAAGAAGTAAGAGTTAAAGTCAAAGTTGCATATGTGTGTAAGCTAAGAGAGCAGTAAAGGATATCCAAACATCGTCGGAACAGTGCACAAGGGAGTGATATGTGCATACCTAGTTCGGGCCGGCGTTTGGGCATGCTCGCCCAGCTAGAGTGTGGGTCACTTCAGAGCCGTTGAGGGTGATGCGCTGGTATTGGCTGGCCGTGAATGGATGCAGATCTTGAGCGGCAGCGGAGCACTACGATGCGGTGGATGAGACCATTGGTGAAGCCCCAACGGCCTCGGGGGGACGATGTGCTCGGTGAAGTAGCCCCGGTGAGGTGGGAGACGCCGTCGGTGAACCGCACCTGATGCGGTGGAAGTCGGTGTCTGTGAGGCACGGCAGTTGCGGCGGCCGACGTTGTCAGTGGACCACCCGGTGCGGTGGACGAGGGCGTAGATGAGGTAGCTCCGGTGCAGTGGTGAAGCGCGACCGTCGTCTTCGTCGTCATCGTCCGTCACAGAGGTGGGGAAAGAGACGAGACGAGGGGCAATTCGAACTTTTCTTGGTTTGGGGCGAATTAGGGATAGCACTCTGGGCGCGGAAGGGATGTGTGGAGAAGGGAGATTTGCAGGGATGGAATTGGGGCCGCCGATATTTCAATACGAAACATGGAAGCGTAACTTTTTTTGCGTCGTTCTTTTTTTTGGGGCGGGGGGGGGGGGGGGGGGGGGGGGGGGGGGGGGGTGGGGGGGGGGGGGGGGGGGGTGGGTGTGGATTGTGTGGGGGTGGGGGTTTTTTGTGTTGGTGGGGGTGGGGGGGATGGGACAGAGGTGGGGTGGGTTGGTTTGTTTCTACGCTTCCCTACTGACCGCCTGCCCCTCCCTACCCCAGTTCCGCGCTCCCCTCCCGCCTTTTCTTCCTTTTTTCTCCTCCCTTTGAAATTCACAACGAATCTTCTTTCATTTTCAAACGAATCTGTATGTATTACCATGTCCGTGTTTTCCTTGCAAATAATTAGTCATTCGAAACGAAATACTATAAATTAATTAATGAGGTGTTATTTCAATTAGAGTGTGTGTCACATTGCGATCTCCAATTCTAACGTGGATTTCACATTTCACAGTATCCACGCTACTCTTTTAAGACAAATTCATACGTATAAGATGAACACCATGGTAGTGAGAAAACTTTGGATGGATTCAAACATATGACCTACAAAATAGCACAACAATCGAGTCAATGTCAACTTTATCAAGCCTAGTATGGCACGAATTCGAAATAATTACGAAAGCCATATGCATGGTCCTCAATTCAAATCTTACAATGTACACTAAATTGAAATGTCGATATTAAGTCTAGTACTATATACATTCAAATGTTGTTTTTAGCCCCATCCCCCTCTTCGGCACACACGCTACATACTTCCTGTATCGATCAATTTTCCTATCCTAACCACCATAGAAAGCTATCGGTTGGATACTTCCATGCCGAGCTCTCTCTCTCTCTCTCTCCCCCCCACCCTCTCTCGTTGGATACATGCATTGCTATCTAGACCCCCCCTCTCGTACGCACGCACACACATTGTCTATCTAGGTCACTCTCTCGAGACTGTCTCACTCTTTCTTCCGCATGGCGGCCCACACTCGCTCAATCTCGCTCTCTTTATCTAAGTCTCGATTAACCTCGCTTTCTCTCACACACAAATGATATATCTCCCTATTCGGGCCTCGATCGACACACTCTATACTCTCTCACGCAGATTGTCTATCTAGGTCAGTCCATCCAAGCCGCCCCCACTCTTTCGACCTCATGGCGGGCCACGCTCGCTCAATCTCTCTCTCTCTCTATGTATGTCTTGATTGACCTCGCTCTTTCTCAGACACAAACGATATATCTCCATGTTTGAGCCCAATTCGACATATTCATATTGTATACTCTCTCACGCACATTGTCTATCTAGGTCACTCTCTCCAACCCGTCTCACTCTTTCGATTGCATGACGACCCACACTCGCTCAATCTCTCTCCCTTTATCTATGTATCGATTGACCTAGCTTCCTCCCATGCACAAAATATATCTACATGTCTGTGACTGGATCATCTATCAAGGTCTATCTTATAGCCCTCACCCTTCCCAAAAGCTCAACCGCACAATATCTCTCTAGAGCATATATATCTTTTCAACGAATGCCGGACCACACTCACTTTGTCTCTCTATCTATCTGTGTCTCGAGTGACCTCGCTTTCTCACGCCGTATCTTCCACACATTGAAACTACCTCTCCATCCCTCGCAGAGTCGGAGCTATTTACATTGCGAGGGGGACTCCAACCTTGGATTAATTTGCGAAGGCATTTATTCCGGTGGGTTTAGATTATATTTTCGTAGCATTCGGCCCACAACTACTCCAAACACTGTTGCAACCCCCGCACCTCCCCCAATTGATTTCCCTCAGGCTCAATCACCACTCTCTTGCACGTCCTTTCTCACCTTCCACGTCGCACCATGGTATTTTTGCCAAAAACTCTGATGTTCTCTCTAATTATTACAAATAAGCTACAAACTACACACCGATAGTCCACCTGTAATGGAACAAATTTCGACCAACAAATTAAAGTGCTACAAACTACACACCGAGGGGCCCACCTCTCATGGAACAAATTTGGACCCATATATAAATTAAAAATGAAAAAGGACGAGGATCGAACATGCGACTAGGGCCTTCAAGCCGCACGTTAATGGGCAACATAGTAGCAACGTTTGTTGTACCCCCTATGTTGATATAATGTTTTTATATTACCACATCCTATTTAATGGATAATATGTTTTAATATTAATTTTAGTACATTAGTGGGACGGGCTCGTTAGCACGTACTATTTGCCTTCACTTACTGGTGGGTTCCATGTCAGCTCTCTCTCTCTCTCTCTCTCTCCTCCCCTTCTACATTTAGACGCACGGGCAAACACGAAGAATGCGCGGGCGATGTTGCCGTTGACCATATCTGGACGCGTTCACAAGTTACGGCACCAGTTTCACGTACTAGTAGTATTATACATGTAACAAGTTTAGAAACAATAATGACGGTGACGGACAAGTTAGGATAGTTGTAGTACTATTTATCTACTACTCCGTCATAATTAAATGCTTGGATAAATAGATGTATCGCCTAGTGCTCGAACAAGGGGACTGGTCGCGCCCTACAAGTATTTGGAATTGACTTCCCTAAAATAATATTTCGAATTGACGTGGTATTTAATATGAAATGTTCGTGATGAGAAGGAATACATGTGGCTTGATGACGTTTTATATTTAATTTGATACAGCTCTAGCAGAACATTCAATCGATCAAACCATAGATTTTATTCAGTCTGACTCCGACTTTACATTCATACGACGATCGAACTAAAATAAACGGAAATGA
Source organism: Thinopyrum elongatum (assembly GCA_011799875.1). Classification (NCBI taxonomy): domain Eukaryota; kingdom Viridiplantae; phylum Streptophyta; class Magnoliopsida; order Poales; family Poaceae; genus Thinopyrum; species Thinopyrum elongatum. The sequence continues at coordinate 715,623,898 of CM022298.1, forward strand.
TAAATCTCAAACATTCGGATTTTAAGCATGGCAATCCGAACGTTTTTCATGGCAAATTTAGATTACACGGCGGTGGCGGGGGCGTCTTGCGGTGGGAAGCGGCTCCTCTGCCGTGCTCTGTCTGCCGTTGGGCCACTGACCGACGGCGACGGCGACGGCGACGGCGGCATCTTGCGCCATTGTTGGCATACTCCTGGACGTTATCCCTAGCTTCAAGGAAGGACAGAATGTTTTGGACTTCGGTCTCCAGGAGCGACTCAACTGGCGGGAGGAGGTGACTGGCGTTGGTGCAAGGAAGTGGTCGACAGCGGCGATCCATGCCGCTGAGGGGGGCATTGGCACCCGCGCGGGTACAAGCGCTGGCAACGGCACAACGGAGACATTCGTGTGCACGGGCACCGGCACGGGCGCGCGCGTCAGTGCACATGCAGGCGCATGCGCTGGCAGGTGCACGGGCACCGGCACAGGCGCGCGCGTCAGTGCACGCCCAGGCACATGCGCTGGCAGGTGCACGGGCGCCTGAAAGTCGGCGGGGAGCTCGTGGAACCCCGTGGCATGAAGCTCGGCGACAATGTGAGGCTCCCAGCCCATCAATATCACGGGGATGGGCGCTGGTGCAATCGGGGCAACGGGAGCCGGAACAGGAGAGGGGACAGGCGCGGCGTCTTCCTGCAAGGCCAGTTCAAGCTCGTCCTAAAGAGCCTTATGTTCTTGAGACTCTGGCTGGATGTCTTCCTCAGGAAACTGGAAGACTAAGGGCAGACCATCGTGATGCGGCATGGCGTACGGTTAGGTCAGGCTGGTTGGAGGTAGACGACAGGAGAATCGGAGAGGAAGAGAGAAGATTGTAGCGATACTGGGTAGCGCGGGGGTGATTTTAAACTGCGGCGCTGGCGCCATTAAAAGTGGGGGCAGTTGGGATGAAGGTGGCGGCGGAGCCTGGTCAAAGGGCTCGCCTCCCGGTGAGCCTGCACAGCGGCCTACTCGCACGCCTCCCGGTCAGCCGGCGCAGCGGTCTGCTCGCATGCCTCCCGTCGACTCACATGCTTGCTCGGACGGCACCTGCTGATGAGAAGCGGGACTCGTGGCGGCACGTAAATGCCCACGGTTTGAATAGTGAAAGCGTTCGCGTTAACGTGACAGGCCTTTGTTCCAAAATACCTTGGCTCTTCATTTGTGCAACTTTTCATAAGCAGCTTGTCTCAAATTGAACAAAAAAATTACGACAACATATTTGTGCCATATCACGAGACCATGCTCAGTTTCATGAATTTCAAGTCACTTTTGGATTTTCTGAAATTAAAAATCCAGGATTCGAAACAATATCATAACCTGCATCATGCAATAAATTTTCAAGCGATACATTTTTACTGTTGTAGATGTTCATATTTCTTAAGAAAGGATTTGGTCAAACATTTTGCTTAGTTAGACTTTAGACAAGTTATATATGCAGAGTAAAAGGATTATCCCTCCGTACCAGTGCATTGCCTGATATATTAACTCAAGTACTAGGCACGAACAAATGGGGCTCAATTCTGTGCTCATCCTGGTGTAGTACTCCTATTAGTACTAGGCAATGGAGTTGACGGGTGACCTTGGGTAGCGGTGACCCAGGGAATTGAACCGTGTCGGCATGGTAGGTAACATTGTCTAGTTACCCTCCATTGTTCATCGGTAGTCATTATGGACCGGGGACATGAGGGGAATTTCCTAGGGCTGGAATTCTGGCCGCCAGATATTTCGACTCGAAACGCGGAGGCTCGAGTGGTTGGGGTTGGCTAATGTGCGTACCACGCACACCACCAGAAGGACACGAGCCCGGGTTTTTTTTAGGATCAACACAAGCCCGGGTCTGGCTGGTACGCCGTTGGGTGCTACCATTCGAGAATACGAAAGGAATCTTTTAAATTGCCAAACAAATCTATATGTCTTACAATGCCCGTATTTTCCTTGCAAATTACTGGTCATTCCAAAAGGCACGGGAATTGATTTATGACGAGTTCTTGAATTAGAGTGAGTTTGTGATATAGTGATCTCAATGTGGATTTCACATTTCATGGTATCCCCAGTAAGTTTTTCATTGCAAATTCAAATTTAAAAGACAAACGGTATGGTGGTGGGAAAACTTTGTATGTATCAAGCATATGACCACACACACACACACACGAATACAACAACAATCCAGTAAGTATAGTGCATCTATTTTTCCAAACCATGCATGTATGACACGAATTCAAAAATACTCCCTCTGTTCCTAAATATTTGTCTTTTAGAGATTTCAACAAGTGACTACATACAGAGCAAAATGAGTGAATCTACACTCTAAAATATGTCTATATACATTATGTGGCAGTCCATTTGAAATCTCTAAAAAGACAAATATTTAGGAACGAAGGGAGTAAAATGTAAGCCATGCATTGTCCTCAATTCAATATTTAAAATGACCAGGAAACTGAAACCTGAATATTAAGTCTAGTACTACATACATTGCGAATGTTGTTTGTCTCTCCATTGACCCCCCCCCCCCCGCACCCCACGCACACACACACATACTTCATGTATCGATTGATGTTCATTTTTTGTTTATAGAGCTATTGGTATCCAACACCGCGCACCTTATTATTGCTCTTCATCACTGTTCGATCTGCATTTATGTCATTCCCGCCCTCACACTCTCAACAAATGTATTTCTCACACACAACCTCGTCGTGCCCTCCATGACAAATTCTCCCTCTCTCTCTCTCGCAAGACACATGTGTTGCCTTTGTAAAACACCTTCACCGTGCGTGCACACACAAAGTCTATCTAGGGCCACTCTCTCAGTAACTATCTCCCTCCAGCCCTCACCACAGCTTCGCCGCGCAATATCTCGGTGTATCATCTTTAACATTCGAGTGTACGCTAGGCCACACTCCCTCGATCTCTCCCTCTGTAAATGACTCGATTGACCTCACTTTTTCGCGTCGTCTCTCTCACACATAGACGCTCGCACTACACCCCACGCATAGACGAAGCTATGTAGATTGTCGGGGGTTACCCCTCGACCTTCGATAAAATTGTGAAGCTCTGTTTAGGATTGTTTAAATTATATTTTTTGAACATTATATTTGTCCCCACCCTCCCAAACACCGATTGGTTGTGCACCCCCCTCCCCGGGAGAATATCAGGTGCCCCCACACCTTACATGCTATATGCTGATACGAGTTCCTTGGAGCTTGTAGATCTGAGATATAGCAGCTCGCAGGATGTCTTAATATTTTTACAGGAAACCTTAATGAATTTGAGAATTGCACACAATTTGTACAAAAAACAACTCAGATGCCCTTGGATCCCATATCCAAGGACCTCGAAGCTCGTATCACCGTAGCATCTAAGATGAAGGAGGACCTCATATTCTCCTGTATGTAAGAATATCATGTACTACCACACCTTAGATGCTTTGGTGATACAAGCTCTTCGGAGCTGTTGGATCTATGGTCCAACAATTCCTTGGTGGTTCGAATGTTTTTTTGCAGAAAAGCTCCCAAAGAGTTCGGCCACTGCTTACAAGCACAAGGACTGCTCAGATGCCATTGGATCTCACATCGAACGACCTCGAAGCTCGTATCACCGTAGCATCCAAGCTGTGAGAGCACCTGATGTTTTCTCAAATGGGAGAATATGAGGTGCTCCCGCACCGTAGATTCTATGGTGATACGAGTTCCCGGGAGATCTAACGGCTCACAGTAGGAGGTTTGAATTTTTTGCAATATAGGCCTCAAAGAGTTTGGTAATTGAGCAGAAAGTACAAGTACCACGCATGTGGCATCTGATCACAGATCATACGACCTAGATGCTCGTATCACCGTAGTGGCTAATTAAGCTATTGGGAGCACCTAATATGAGCTACTAGGAGCCGTTGGATCCAAGATGCAGTGGCACACACGAGGCCTGAATGTTTTAATTGCAAAAAAAACCTTGGAGAGTTTGGAAATTGCGCATAATTTCAAAGACTACTCCCAAGCCATTGGATCTCAGATCCAACAACGTAAAAACTCGTATCACCATAGCATCTAAGCTGCGGGGTGGATGTGATATTCTATGCCGCTGTCATTTTTGTTCCTAAACTAGCAAAATATGTGTAACACATGCCATTACTTGTCTAACCGCGCAAAGTGTTTGTGCAAAAAAACCATCCTACACTGAAATATCGAAACAAAACACGGGGGTCCCACTGTCATTCATCAAATTTGGATCTAAAACTAACAAATCTGAAAGTCGAGACTCGAATTGGCAACGTGGACTGAAAGCGTAAGTCGATAGCCTAAAACAGCAACGGTTGTTGGCTTTGTCGCATAACTTGATTTTATACAATATTACGTTGAGTAGTGTAGAGGGAGTGGCTCGTCAACACGTGCATGACCGTTGACTTACTTACTGGTGGGTCCCATGTCTGCGATCTCTCTCTCCTCTCCATCGTCTAACCTTTAGACGCACGGGCACACACGAAGAGCGGCGCGTCTGCCATCCGTATTTTCTGACCATTAGATCTGCATCTAATGGCTGTGAGGTAAGTTGTGGCATTTTTGCAACAATAGCCCACATCTCTGCTCCAATTTGCAGAAAACCCCTTATTATCTTATAAGCAACCACATCCCTCCCTCACCTCATCAAAACATATATTTCTCTACTCCTATAAAAGACTCAGTTGGTGATGATGGTGTGTCTGCCATCCGTCATTTCTGACCATTAGATCTGCATCTAACGGCTGTGAGGTAAGTTGTGGCATTTTTGCAACAATAGCCCACTTCTCTGCTCCAATTTGCAGAAAACCCACATCCCTCCCTCACCTCATCAAAACAGCTTGAGAAATATATTTTGAGTGAAAAGTAATATATTTTTAGTGGTATATATGTATATCAAAACAAGAGTGTTTTCTTTCAAGTTTGTGAACAAGTACTATTCTACTTTGGATCCGTTGCAACGCACGGGCACATTGCCAGTAACTAAAAAAATGCTTGGAAATAGAAGAATCGCCTAGAACAAGAGACGTTGTGGCTGGTCGAGACGGAGCTAACCACACCTATCCTACGTGCCACGTTAGCATGATGAAGCTGTGCGGCTAGTGGGGTGTTTTCGACCGACTGGCCAGGTCCCGAGGTCGAACCATTGGTAGTACGTCTGATACAGTATATTTTTACACGCACATTTTTCCTCCGTGCCGAGGCGTGGCACACCCTACCGCGCAGTTTCTGGGTCCTCTCGGGTGGTGCACGCATATTTTCTTCCTTATCGAGACGTGGGACGCCCTACCGCGCGTTTTTCTGGTCCTCCTCGGTCGTAGCTTCAAAGCAAGTAAATGAGTCATCAAATTACAAAAGCCCACCTTTCCCGCCGAGTACATCAGTGAAGCACGATGGCTAGTTAGTTGGGCTAGTGCGACCTATTAGCAAGGCCGACACCACATTTGTTTTTTCACCCCTTTTTTCTCTCCTTGCCGGCAGGTAAATTTAAATATCCACCGCGGCGTTGCTCTGGTCTTTAGGTGCGGCAGGCACGGCAAGATTTTTATTTTTTTGATTGATGGGAGCGGGCGCGGCAGCAATTAGTCATGATGTCTTCGCCTGTAAAACCCACTGCTCCCGGATGTGAAAAGTCGTCGACTGGTGTTTTGCCATGGTGAAAACCAAATGATTCACCCCGCATCTCGGCTGGTCCCTCCGCCTTCCCGTAGATTGCATTGCCTTTCAGCCGTTTCGCCCCCTTTGCTTCCTCTCCCCATTGCTTCTACCTAGTTCCATGGCGGCGCACCAGAGCACGGAGTCTGAGGTGAGGCGCCTGACACAGGAGCTCCAGGCCAAGGATGCGGAGCTCAGGGCCAAGGACGTGGAGCTCTGTGAGCTCAAGGAGGAGAGGAGTGCCATGCTCCTCCTTTATGTGCGGGAGTTCACGGAGCTTCAAAAGCGGCTGGCGTCCACCACAAAGATGCTCGAGGTGTCGGCGGTGTTGCTGCAGAAAGCGGGAGATATAATAGGCGGTCAGGCGAGCTGGCTGGAGCGCGAGCGGGCAGATCGTGACGAGGTCCAGGATCGCCTCAACCACTTGGTGGACCATGTTGCCACACACGTGTTGCGGCTGCGCGATGCCTACCATCGTGCCAGCGCGACCGTGCCAGCCATCGGGATAAACCCATTCGACCACCCCGTCGACTTCAACGAGATGCGGCTTCCTGACCTGGTCTCCTTCTTCACCTGTATCTCCGAGGAGCTGAGCCGTCTCCACGCAATGGTGGGGGTGGAGTTGGACAAGGAGGGGTTGCGGGCTGCCATCGCCGTTGCCGCGCGAATCCTCTCAGGGCTTCGTCACCGGAATCCATTCGTGCCATTGGATGCCGTCTTTGACGAGCTGGCTGCCGTCGACCGGGAGCGGGCTCTGCATGCAGTGGCACCCTGCATCACCAACGTCATGCGCCTCGAGAAGCAGAGGGACTTCGGTGGTGTTTAGGCTTCATCTGCATGGGCATGTCCATGTCTCGGCGCAACATGACCGTTGGATCAAACTCAGACGGTGCAAATCAGTCACTGTAGCACAAAGCGTTTTTTGTGTGTTTGGTTGCATTCTCATCTCAATATAGTTGTTCCCTCTTCGTGCATGCTCATCTTAGCACCGCTCTTCATGCATGCTCCTAGTGTATTTGTGTTAACCTACTAGTGTGGACTTATGCACCCTTCATGCACTCTGCCAAACACCCAAAAGTGGGTCGAGAAGGGAACTTTTTGCTCCCATCCCATGCACCCTTCATACACCCTGCCTAACACTGATTCGTGCTTCATATGGTTCATGTTCCGTGTAGTACTATAGCACCGTACTCTCCGTGCGCTGTAGACCTAGTTCTGTTAACATTGATCTCACCGTTCATTCTCGACCGGACAGTCAAAAAAGGGGTATGTTACATTACTGCTCATATAGTTGACATGCGCACAACATCATTTGTTATCATCATATCTAACTACACTAGCAACAAGATTATGTAGTACTGACGTATGAACCACTGCACATGCCTAGTAGTAGTAGTACTGTGTAAGTTCAAGTGGCTGTCGTGTTTCACACTCCTTCGTCGTAAGAGTGGAAACGCTTATTGTAATCATTTTTTTTTCTTCAGAAATAGTGGACACGCTCTACCGTGCGGATCCTCCTCGACGCTCGTCGGGAACCTTGTTACTCACTTTCGCCGACGTGTGGGACAGCCAGCATCGGGGTCCACTTGCCATGCATGAAATTACTCCGTACTAAAGTGCACAACTGCACGGCAGACTACCCCGGTCGAAGCGCCGCAGTAATGCCCACTCAGCCGTCAAATCACAAAACCCCAACCTTTCCAGCAGTAAGTTGGACGGATGAAGCAAGCATCATTTCACTCTTCTCCTTCAGCTTCCCCTCTTGAAGAAAACCCCAACTCACTTCTCCCTCATCTTGTTCCTCATTTCTTCAAGAAAACCCGACGCGCTTCTGCCATTGTTCTTCTCTCCCAGAGAAGGAAAGGTGAGTGCATCAATGGTGTTGATTCTGGCCAAGGCCCGGTCTTGCAACCCCGAGACTGATCCTATAACTCCCTCTCTGTTCTTCTTTTGGGTTTGTGATTATGGTTTCTTTTCTTTTATTTCTATTTGACAGTTTCTTGATGGACCCTGGAGCACCGGCCGAAGTGATGTCTATGGCTCTGGCCAAAACCGTCGAGGCTCAGGGTACGAAGAAGTGCAAGCACCCCGCCGAGACTACCGCAGACAAGCTCAAGGCCATCGCCCTGTCCAAGCCACCCTCTCCGGGATCCCTCATTAAGCAAGTCCAGGTAATATCTCTTCTTGACAATTTTTTTGGCGATCTTGATCGTGTTTTTTCATCTAACACGAAGTACTAGTACTAGTAGTACAACTTTCTGGGTGATCTTGCATGTGATTTTTGTGTGCCAAATGACGGTTCTAAATTGCTCTTTTGACCAAAACATGCGAGAGGTTCACACTGATTTCTTATAGTAGATTACTTTCAACTACTTTATGAACATCAATGCTAGCTGTAGGAAATGCAAGATTTTAGCTCTCATGCCTTTGAAGAGAGTATATTAGCCTCAGTAACTTGTGTTATGGATATTGCAAGTAATCCCTCTGCTCTCATGCCTTTGAAGACATGTTCTAGTGTCTTTGTTCACTCATTTCTACGTGTATATGTAGTCTTATATGGAGTAAAATATCGAAAATCATCTTATATTTCTGAACGGAGGTAGTAATAAAATATTTGGTTTCTGTTTGAATTAGAACCAGGTCCGCGGTGTAGATGAAGTTCTCAAAGTCATGCCGTGTGAACTGGAAGACCTGAGGATGAGTTCTACTAAACTATCCAGTTGCTGTGTCCTTGTCGCCACGTGTCATGAACTAGTGTTTTCCTGTAGCATTATTGGCAGGTGTGTTCTCGAGGGTGTACTTCACCACGACAATTTCCGAGCTATGCATTCGATTACGAAGGGTGTGGTTCTTTTAAAGCTTCCCGATAAATCTGATGCGGACTTTCTTCATCGTCATGTTTATGAGTGGAAAGACCACTCTGTTAGGTTCTCCAAGGTTGACGAGATGGCGATGGTGCTGGTAGACATCTCTCACAAAGTCCATGGCCTAGTCAGTTATGCGAGGTACATCCCGTAGGTTAGTGGCAAGAAATAGTCTGCAGAGTTTAATTAGTGCAACTTTGCTTGTCTGTAGTAAGTACTATTGTCCAGTACTTGATTTGTGTGTGTGAACCATGTATTGTTTAGTACTGCCGCTTTTGTTGTGTGGTGAGTCCTGAGAACAGTATATGTTAATGTCTATCCACTCAATTCAGTCTGTATATTTTGAAGTATCCAGATCATATTTTTTGTGAGGACGGTTTATCAATTATGGTTACACTCCAATATAAGTATGCATTGCAGGGTTTATCGTACCCACCAGGATTTCCAGTCCCATGGATGTTCGGTCCATATGAGTTGTAACGACCTTTGGACTGTCCGGCTAGTGGGAGTAAGTGGGGGCCCTGCATGCCACCTGTAATTGGACGATCAACCTTCTGTTTAGAACTTGAACATAGTGATTTCCTGGTAAGGATTCACTCGTGTCACATCAAGTAAATCTTATTGATTTACGGTCTAAATCTTATTAATTTAATGTCATGTTTTCTTACTTTTGCTGCTATTTAACAATGCAGGTTTTGCCATGTGACATTCGTTACAGAATAAACCGTTTGGTTTGTTGTATGATGGTTATTTTTGCAGGTTTCACTTCTTGTGTCGTGTCAGTAACGAAGGCACTGTCCATCACTTATATTACTGGACACAATTGGATCAGTCTGTTGTCTGAGTACAATCTGAAGCCCTATGATGAACTGCAGTTTGGTTTAACAAACACACCACAATTAGTCCTTCTCACATTTAAAAGAAATAAAGAAAAAGACTGGATCAAGGTCATGGAGCCTAGTCAAGTTAGAAAGCTGAAGTATGAAATCATAGCAGACCAGAGACGATCGCTGCTGTCTCGCACATCGGTACCACCTTCAGCATCGGATCGAGCACCGGCACCTTCTCAGATGGCACTGGCTCTAGCACTGACAGCGGCAGCAGCTCAGTCTGATCCACCAGAGGATTGGGCACCGACCGCGTCAGTGGATCAGGCTGATCTACCGGAGGATCGGGCACCGACACGGGCACCTGCTCCGACACCGGCACCAGCTCCACAAGGAGCACCATCTCCGGTAGCAGCAGCGGCACTACCAGTCACACCGGCATGGGCAACAGCAACGGCTCCGACACCTGCACCAACACTTGAAGTTGAACTTGCATCTGCTCCGGCCCGTGCAGCGCTAACGGAACCAGCGGTTGCACTGGCAACAGACTGGGCTACAGTTTGCACTGCATATACCAAAGTCCTTACAAAAATTGACATCTCGACCTTCTTGGTAAGCATTGGCTGCCCAAGTGCTTCGTTCTTTCTTCTTTCCATGTTGTTTCACATGATTCACTGTGTTGATCTAACTGTTTGTGTATGTCTTCTTGTTTGCAAATAGAGAATTCCTAGAGCAACGAGGGAGTCGTTCAATAATCCTGGCGACCGTGGCCAAGTTTCTCTTACCATGCGCAGCCTTGGTGTGAATGAACCTGCTCAATATACCGTAAGTACAAAGGATGGTCGCATGATGATTGATGCTAAAGGATGGTCAAGGTTCAAAACTCTATCAAATCTTGCGGTAGGGGATGCTGTCAAAATCAAACTTTCTCAGCAAGGAGAGCTGGTCCAAATCAACATTGAAATTCTTCAGTAGCAACACGCAACTGCCGAACTGATCTATCCTCCGAGAGCTTTTGATGTAATAATATGGCATGGTGAAACAAGTGTCCTGTGTGTATAAGTTGTACGACAGTATTATTTATCACGTAGGATATCATGAAAGAATTGCAACTCTGATTGCTGGTTAGGAACTGTTGTTTGATTTCATTCTAACAACTGCCATGCTTTATTTCATTTTCTGTATTCGCCTTGCAACAGCATCTAAAACTGGCGCCATACCAATCGCTTGCAATATGAAATGCGCTGAGTTAGAACCCGTGGGCCCCTAAACATGTAGGCCCACCGGCCTGTGGCCCAAAGTCCAGAACCGTGAGCCTGTCTGAGTATTATATTCTCAGCTGAACCCCCATATTATGTTATATATATTCCCCTTGATTTTTCTTATGTATAAAGTTGTGATATAAAAGATTTTTATATTTCTTTACAGAGGGAGTATCTCTTTGTCAAAAATATATTTATGTGTAACTAGTTACTCATGCCTTTCTATTTCCTTTCGCTGATATGTGGGGCATCCGGAAACAGGGTCCACGTGCCATGCACCAAATTAGAGTGCACAACTGCACGGTAGGCTCACCCCGGTCGTAGCACCACACTAATGCCCAATGAGCCGTCAAATCACGAAAACCCCCACCTTTCCAGCTTTAGCACTAAACTGGACGGACGAAGCAGCACTGGGCCTGAATCCCCTTCTCCCTCATTTGCTTGTTCAGAGAAAACCCCCTCTCGGCAATTGCATAGGGTTTTCTCATGGAGAACCAGGTACGAATTCTTCATCCATCCCCGATAAATCCTAGTCCCTTGGTCGCGGGTAATCCTAGAATGGCAGCTGTCGCCGTTGATGCACTTTTCTTCCTACTGAATCTAGTGTGTTTCATTTGCAGTGCCCAAAGTGCGAGGACCCTACAGGTTTCTGCGCCCTCGGAGAGACGCCACACTTGATCCGTCTCATCCTAACACAGGATTTTAAAACGCGCACAGTATGTTCCTAGAATCCTCTTTTCTATCCGGGAGGGTGGGGGTTTTTGAACATGCTGTCGACTAATATGGAAATTTGGATTGCTATATTTGGATAAAAGGTACAAGTACCATGGTCAACACTGACGTGAAGGACAAAATTATTTCTAGATTTGGATAGTGAATACATTGTGTTCTCATATTATTTTTCCTGTAGTGCATTCCTTGCTCTGCCAGAACACATGTACTCTAGATGGTCGGCCTTGCCATAACTGAATACACCAGTTTAATGGACACATTGAAGACAAGCCATGGATATAAGTTCTGAGTTGGGTTCATGAAACAAGAAGATCGCTGCTTTTTTTATGGCGAACTTGGATAAACTTTCTCAAGTGTTACGGAATGAAAGTTGGCGCACGAATGTTGATGGAAATAGCAGAACCTGGTCTCATCTTCACTGTGATCTTCCACCCCGATGCAGTTCCAGTAGTTCATCCATGTTAGTTTTGTATCTGGTTCTTGCATGTTGCCTCGATTACTTCTTAAAATCCACCTATTCTGTCTAACTAATCACAATTTAACTTTAGAAGTAGCAACGATTTGTGATTCCCTTCTCTCACGAAGATGCTACTTCTAACTAATACTTCTTATAATTGGTGGCACGTGTAGGTTATTTCAAAGTTAAGCACGCTACTCGTTTGTTATTCTATAAGAACTCGACTGTTACAGATGGCACTGAAGTTGACTGGGACGACATCCACCAGTTCCTAAACTTTATTGATCGTCTTGAGGTCCTTGTGGGGCGTTTCAATGGTGGAAGGCCACGTGGGATATGTGTGCCACTGCTGCACATGTTGAACAGGTCCAACAGTGTTGAGAAACATATGGTACGAGCTGTTTTCTGTTATATATGTTGTTCCTAAACTCTTGCTTATACACAGTTTTACAGCTGTGATCTTCTTGAAATAGAAACTACCCAGTTCTATTGTTCCTATACAGATGCCTGACCATGGTCGGGTCAGACTTCCACTTGGTCACAACATGATGTTTATGTCGACCTACTCCATTTCCCTTGGAGGTGAAAGGATACTTATTCATGGGTGGTCTCCAATAATGAAGGCCCGTCCAACTTGGAGAATATGACAGAAGGTTATGCTCATGCTTTTCCATGGCTCTAAAGCGAATATCCTGTTTATTGACCACATTGCGAGATGAAGCCGCTTTCAGAAGGTTGTGGATGCGTGGGGTGGCACCTGGGGCTTGGTGGCCTCACCCTTGGTTAACTGTAGGCAAAGTAGCACTGTTCGAGGCGTGCTTTGTACGGTTGAACCTGTATAAGTACTCATACTGCTTTCAGCTATGGTTGTTAACTGCCCCTGCTGATTTCAGTTAAGGTTGTTAAGTACTCCTGCTGCTTTTACAGTCTGTTGTGTTTCTTCAGTCCTGTCTTCCTCCAGTCACCGAAACCAAACAAGTGCCGGCGGGGCCGCCTACTTCCGCCTCCCATGGCTGGCTGCGCCTCAGCGCACGCATCGCCGCCCCACCGTCTCCTAAATCATTAATGCTGATGTCCGAGGCCTCGCCGTCGTCTTCCGCGCGCTTTGGTGCGCTCGCCGCGGCGCCGCCCTCTTGCTTTGTCAACATGGTCGACAAACAAGAGGAATCGAGAGAGGACTGTATGTGGAGAGGATGACAGTAGGGGCCCACCATGTCTATGGCCGTACGCAAGCAAGTTCTTCATTTTTTGTTATATACTCCATTGTCAGCGTATAGAAAAAGAAAATGCTTCCTCCTAGTGGTTTGCTGACATCTGGGACCCACGACATTGTCAACGTATAGTCAATAGACAAGAGAACAGCACAAGATCGGCTGACACCTCGGACGTAGCTGCTCGAGCAGTTTTTTTTTTGTTATTGTTGAGATGGAGCAGGGTTTCAACAGGGCTGTGGCCCGTCTAGCCCAGACTTCTATTTTACGTTCACCACATGACCAGCCAGCTATTTTTTCTTTGTGAAAATGAGCCCAGTTTATTTTTTCTGAACAATACCCAATCCTGGCCTACTTTTTTTTCTACGCCCTGCTGGGCTGCAACTCTTTCAAGACGGCTGCAAATCTTGAAAGTAAAATGAAATGGGCTGTAAATATAAAAAACAGACGACAAACTGGCAGTTACTTTCAAATTTCTGAATTTTTTCACATTTTCAGATTCCAATTTCACTGGACTTTAACTTAATTTAATTATATCTTCAAAGTACTTTAAACTGGCTCGACATTTCGGTATTAAAAACAGTTTGGACCCCACCAAAATATGCGAAATTTCGTTTAAATTTTTAACCCTGGCCCTGGCCAACAAAAAAAACCGACTACAATAAATTGCATCAGAAGTTGCAATGAGCTGTAAATTATTAAAAAAATAGGGAATGGTCTGACTTGTGGGCCTATTAAGTTGACGCGTATGCAAGATTTTTTTACTTATTATATACGTCAACAAACAATTCTAGCAGACATGACCGTTGGATGTCAATCCAACGGCCGTCGTGCTTCTTCAATCTCTGATCTTCTTGCTCCAGCCGCCAAATCCAGCACCGGCGGGACCGCCTGCTCCCGCCTCCCGTGGCCGGCTGTGCTGCCGCGCAGGCCTCACCGCCCCCTACTACTCCCACCGCTGGCCAGGCCATCCCTCTACTCACCCACATCCGTCCACTGCTGTGGCTTCGCCGCCTCCGGGTCATTCCCTTAGGGGGGCTCACCGTCATCCATCGCGTTGGTGTTCTCGGCACGGCGTCGTCAACGTTGTCAACAAACGACAACATCAGAAGAGGGATGTACATGGAGAGGCTGACAGTTGGGACCCACATGGTCCATGGCCGCACGCAAGCGAGTACCTCCTTATTACGCCAAAATGAATGAATCCTCCCAATGACAGCTGGGACCCACCAGCTATATCTTGGCACAGAAGGAAGTGCCTCCTTATTAAGCAAAAAATAACGAGTGCTCCCCATGACAGCTGGGGCCCACCAGATATGGATGCTGACTTGTGGCCCTACTAAGTTGACGCGTACGCAGGGCTTTGTCAACTTAGTCAACAAACGATTCTATCACCACTAACCGTTGGATTGTTAACATCCAACGGTCGTCCTGCTTCTTCAACCTCGGATTTTCTTGCTCCAGCCATCCAAACCACCGCGTGCTCCTACCTCCCGAGGCCGGCTGTGCTGCCACGCAGGCCTCACCGCCCCCTACTACTCCCATCGCTGGCCAGGCCATCCCTCTACTCACCCACACCCCCTGTTATTCTGCGGACGACGGCAGCCTCACACCGTAGCCGAACCAGTCAACCCTCGTACCACCCTCCGCGTGTTCCTAGGCTCCGCATCGTTCCCTGCCTCACCATCGTCCACCGCCTGGTGATGTCCGCGCGGCGTGGTCAACATGGTCAACGAACGACAGCCATCGGAAGAGGACTGTACGCGGTGAGCCTGACAGAAGGACCCACCAGCTACATCTTCGCACGCAAGGAAGTGCCTCCTTATTACATGCAAAAAAAAAAGAATCCTCCCCCTGTCAGCTCGGACCCACCATCAATATCTTCGCACGCAAGGAAGTGCCTCCTTATCCTCCCTGACAGCTAGGACCCATCCGGTGAAAGCGTACGTAGCGTTGTTATTCTGGTCGCAAACGTGTACGTACATACTGGTTCATCGGTCTTTCTGTCACGATGAACCGTGGCCCAGTAAGGAGCGGTAGCTGTTCAGGAAGTCCCGTCTATATCGTGTACACGTACGTACAACCACGCTGCAAGAAAGTAAATATGGCTACATACGTACATACGGACGGGGTCTCGAGCGCATTCAGCGACGGTGTCCTGTTCATCGGCAGCCAACCGACTGGGTCGGAACAGAGAAACAGCGTTCTGTTCATTGCGAGGCAACAGACTGGATTGGAATGCGTCATGTTCATCGGGAGCCAACCGGCTTGGACGGAACAGCCGAAACGGGGTCTGGCGTACCGCAAAATGGAGGAAACGGACTTGTGTTCGAGCTCCTACGGTCGAAACAGGGTGCTGTTGATTGGGAGGGGTGTGGCGTACCGCAAAACGGAGGAAACGGACTTGTGTTGGAGCGCCTACGGTCGAAACGGGGGTCCTGTTCATCAGGAGGGGTGTGGCGTACCACAAAACGGGACTCCACGGGCTACTGTTCATCCACCGTCTACTGCCTCGCTCCAGCCTCCACGGGGCTACTGTTCATCCACCGTCGACTTCCACCAGCCTCCACCTGCTACTGTTCATCCACCGTCGACTTCCTCCTACCTCCACCAGCTACTGTTCATCCAGCTTCCACCGGCTACTGTTCAACCAGCCCTCCACGGGGTCCTGTTCATCCAGCCTCCACCGGCCCCTGTTCAATCAGCCCTCCACACGGGGTCCTGTTCAACCAGCCCTCCACGGGGTCCCTTCACCGGCTACTGTTCATCCACCCCCACCAGCTCCTCGAAAGGGGTCCTGTTCATCCAGCGGCAACGGCCTCTACTACCAAGGGGTCCTGTTCATCGAACCCCCACCAGGAACTGTTCATCCAACCTCAACCATGTACGTCTCGACTCGTTCAACCAACCCCCACATTCACTGTTCATCAAGAGGCAGCAGGTTCAATCGGCTTCAGTAAGGAGCAGCAGCAGCAGCGATCGATCGCTCGGGTTCAGTTATCGATCGCTCGGGTTCAGTAACGTAGCTAGTGCAATCGCTCGGGTTCAGTAAGTGAACGCCTCACTCAGGTTCAGTTAGAGCCCAACGCCTCGCACACACACGCGCGTACGTGTACAAGAGAAAGGCGCAATCCCTCCGTGCATCGCTCGGCCCCGACCACCCACCGTAACCGGGAACTCCCCGAAATTTTCCTCGCCCTTGCTTCTACCACGATTTTTTCCGTCATGGAAGGCCCAAAGAATGTCATGCAGGAGCATCTCCGGCCTGCCCAGGATGAAAAGCACATTTTCTGTCATGATTTTTTGTCATAGAAGTAGGAGCCCACCACATCTATGATGATACCGGGTTTTGTCATAATTATCGTCATAGAAGTGTCATAAGCATGATAGCAAAAAAATTCGTTCGGCCCAAAATGTCACGGATGTGTCTTTTTTTGTAGTGTCCATACAATTACAGATCCGCTCCAAGAGAATATCGGGGAGGGAATTCCAATCGCGGCTCTGCATGTCAGTCGGTTCTGCCATAGGGTTTTTTAAGGGCGTTAAGTGATTGGGGTTTTCGGTGCCTGCGAGCGAGCGGGGAAGTGGATTCAGGCGGGCGAGCGAAGAAGATGGCGTGTGTGGCCGAGCAGTGAGCAGGGGCATATGGTACGCGTGAGCTACCAAGGAAGATGGCGCGGGCGGGTGGGCAGTGAGCGGGGGGAAATGGTGTGCGGTCGATGATGGGGAAGAGAGGAGGAAGAAGAAGAAAGGAGGAAGAAGAGGGAAAGATGGGGAAGAAAGTGCACTAAATCTCAATTCTACTAGTACTATTACCAGGATATACTGTCCTTCGAAGTGTAAATAGTTAAGCCGATGACATGTGGGTCTATCTCAAGAGGGCCCATATTTCAGTTAATGGAAGAGAGAGGTGCGTAGGCGTATTTGCGGAAGTGTGCTTCACTGGCAAACATGATGGCTGTACTGGGTAAGGCTGATTCAGCTTATTAATTAAGTGTCCCATCTACTGCAGCGTGTATTGTGACTTCACTGTGAAGACTAGTTGAATAGTTCTCTCTGACCGAGATGGGGAATAATGGATCGCCAAGACTTCCTATCTACAGTATCCCTACGTCTCTACTCTCATCCTGTCCAAGAAGATGAAACACTGGCCAAGGCACCCGGCGCCAATAATGGTGGAGTACTAGTAGTATTTTGTGTCAAACTTTGACCATCTATTTAACTAATAAAATGTTAATGCATGTCACCAAAAATCATATCACTAGATTCGTATTTAACATAGTTTTTAATGGTATAGTTTTTTATGACATGCATTGACACTTTGTTAGTTAAATTTACGGTCAAAATTTTACACTAAGTACGAAGGGGACCATTAAACCAGGACAGAGGTTTATATACAGGTCAATAAAAAAATCATCAACCAAGGTAGTAGTAAATGATGAGTGCCCGAAGAATTTTTTTCTGAAAGTACTCAATAATGGGCTCGTTTTCCTCAAGAAAATTATGTTTACTAACGTATTAATTGGAATGCATGTGTGAGGAACAAATGATCAAAACCTTTACACGCATTGGTGAGTTTTCTCTTAATTCTTGCATGCAGTGTTTTAATGAAGCTTGAAATATGAACATGTCAATGGGAGGGAGTAAAAGCCTCATGCATGCATGCCTGCATGCAACATGCAACACTCACACGTACACATGCATACACGCAACACTCACGCATCCATGCGGCACACAGCACATGACGCAACACACACGCTCACGCTCAAGTGCTCAACCTACTCCCTCCGTCCGTGAAAGACTGTACATATAGAGATTTACACATTGATCAAGAGGAACCAGAACTTCATGGCATAATTAACGCCTAAAAGTAGCAGACTTATGTGTGCATGCGACTATTGAGAGAAAAAGAATAATGAAGGTTGTTGCATGCTGTAATTAAAGATAGACATGTAGCCTATAGCTAGAGCACAAGTTGGTGCATTAGTCAATCAATATTGATTAGATTAAAGACTAAGTGCATTGGAAGTGTAGATGTACACTCTTTGTTGGAAACATTTCTAATGCTAGATGGAGTACAGTTTTTCATGGACCGAGGGAGTACACGTGCATGCACTCACATACACAGCCAGGATGGTTCGCGCGCAAGGGTTGGACTCCTGTCGCGCCTGCGTAAAGTTTTGTTTAACTGATTTCTTTGCTCTGCCAACTGACAGGTAGGACCCAGAAACCAGGTGTCAATTTAACCAGTCAACAAAGTGCCACGTCGACTATGTGGCTGGTCAGTAGGGTGCAATACGGTGCTCTACGGTGAGCTAGTGACCGTATAATCACCGCAAAACTATATAGTGACGGTAATGAGCGTATTGTTACATACGTTGACCGCCAATGTATTTTTCTCGTTTCAAATTAAGCCATATTAACCGGAAAGGACGCAGTATGGACTAGTACTACTACTTTGATGTGTCCCGTCAACTCGCCGAACGAGGTGAAGCTTGCTTAGATCAAGTACAATAGTGGGCTTATAGTCCGCCTACATGGCACTTTTGCCTATGTGGAGGAGAGAGATGTGAAAAAGTAAGAGGAGTGGGCTCTTATGCATGAGCTTAGCTATATATGCATTCCTAGGTAAATGCAATAATTGTGAAGAAAGAGATAGAGAGAAGGTAGAAAAAGGTACTAATGTAATAGCCAACCTTATAGCCCACATTATTGTATGAGTGCATATAGATGATGGCTATAGATGACATGGCGGTTTCTTATAGTCATCAGCTGGCTATATTATTAACCATGCTCTTACTACACCCTCTCCCTCGCGCACGCACGGTGGCTCACAGGACAAGGAGAAGCTTGCTTACTACGTACGCCTACGCCCTCTCCCTCACCCACACGCGCGGTGGCTCGCAGGACGAGGAGAGGGTTTTGACTACAGCACCCTCTCCCTCGCCCTCGTCCTCGCGGTGGATGTGCAGCAGTTCATTCGGTGTCAGATTGCCAGAAGCATATTGTATTGTAGTATCATCATTGTTGGACCTTTCGAAGAGGCGAAGAGCCAAGTGCAAGGTTCACAGGAGTACGAACTGTTGAACATCCCGAAGAGGCAAAGAGCCAAGCGCAAGGTTTTATAGGAGTTGTCATCCTAGTAGGAGTATTATAACTATAGCGAATGATGCTACTGTATGATGCTGCCACGTCACCTATATCCAAAGCTGTGCCACCTTTTTTTTCTCACAGAGCGTGTTGGAGCCCGTGCAACTGCCACACAAGTTGCATGTACACATAACACATTTACTAGTAATAAATTCTAAAGGACAAATGCCAGTATGCCACACAAGTTCATCTCCACTTCATGTGATAAATTTGTGCACGGCTAGTCTACATACACAATTTACCATACACAATTTACCACTTCATGTGATAAATTCGCAGCGCTACCATTCACAATTTACCATACTCCACTTACACGATATAGATGGGCTCCATGTCCTCCTCCAGGTTCCAGTCCCAGGTGTTCTTCATAGATGGCACGATCCATAGCGGTGGGCAACGGGAATCATTGTCGCAGCTTTCTAGTCCGGTTCCACACGATGGAGACTCATCCAAGCTGAAGCGGCATAAATCAGGGATAGCGTGTCCCAGCATGTCGTTCATCCGGCGGTGCGCACTGAAGACACAACCATGCTTCATGAACAACAGGCCTTTGGTGTCATGCACGGAAGGTGGCATCCGCTTCATAAAGGGGTAGCTTTCCCCAATGAAAAGTGAGTACTCTCCAAGAGTGTTCGTCGGCACCCACATAGCATCACGGGGGTCGAACTCGGCGCCGTTCATCTGGTACACGCGACATCTCAGATCTGGACACATGGTGACGTACATGGTCAAGGTCCATGAATAATAATGTTGTGCTCAAATATGGCGGTCAGTAATATTGTGTAGCAAATAGTACTACTCCGGTATAGAGGAAGTAAAATAACCGGCTTATTATAAGCTAGCTATACGCGTCCTCTGGATGAGATAGTAAGACATAGAAAAAGAAAAATGGTGGGAGCTAGTGGGTTCAAGTCTTCAAGGGCCTAGCTAGCTATACGCGTCCTCCAAGGTAAAAAGTACTAGTACTATTAAGTAGTACTACAATGAAAGAGAAGGCGAGAGGGTTAAAAAATATAATACTAAATTGTAGTACTAGTACAGTAAACATGTTCTAGTCAAGAAAAAAAATAACTAACAAGTACTACTACTCTAACACACAGCAATGAGAAAATGGAATACCTGGGTAGATGGTGACGGTCCGATCGTGGTAGATTGTGTGACGATGTTGCACATCAGTGGTACCATGGGTAATGACTGCTAAGATAGTTGATCCCAATATGCCAAAGTCAGCTACAAGGTTCCAGGTTAGACCGAATCATGGATGCAAATGCACATTCAGGATCGGCGATCTTATTTTGATCGGGGGATGACTGGTCCCTGCAAAATAATGGAGTACCACTAGGGATGCAAATGATGGTTTGTGCATTCCGTTTGTAATCTCCCGTACCGTAGGATGGCAGCCAGATGAAACAAGTCTCCTAGCTTGTCACCGTGAAGATGCCGCCTACATGGCACACGATGTCTTCGAACATGTAGGGGTACAAATTTGCCGCGGCCAACATGTGCCAGCCTCTGCCGTTACTGCCTCTTGTATTTATGGCAATCCTTATGTCGAACACCGCGATGAGATAGTAATCGTCGTAGCCGCGTCGCTTTGTCGGCGGGTCCACAATTGCTATCTTCTTCAATCTCATGTAGGCATCATCATACGTATTCAAGCCCAGCCAGTCCGGAAGGCCGATCCCAATGGTGGAGAAGGGGTCTACGGGAACGGCCGCACTGCTGTGGATGTTGTGTAAAATGATGGCGGTATCCGACCGGAGGTATGCAAGCCAACCTTCGTTGGCACCAACCCAGACCTATATATAAGACGGTTGGCAGCGGAGAAATTACGGGATGGAATAACTAAGTACTATATTTAGAATATACACTACATGATCAAACTCCATGACTGACCTGCTCATCGAACAAAATCCGACTACCTCTCAATGTCAACAACTCTAGCGGAGTCAACGTGCAACCATGGCCAAGGAGCGGTGGACTGTTCGATGGATTGTCCCATAGAATAACCTTCTCCTCGAGGACGCATGGAAGACCAACAAGCATGGCCTTTTCCCAAGCCTGTTTAAGCACCGTCTTAAAATAGTTGATGCAGGAAGCATGGAGTCTTGCGGCAGTGAGGACGTCGAAGCGGCGTGCGATTTCTCCCAGAGGATCGTCGTCCAAGGTCTCCCAGCCCCGACGAGGAGGAGAACCGCCTGGCGAATCAATGGGAGCAGCGAGGAACTGCCTTGGTCTCTTCGGGGTGAGGGGAACTGGCGAGGAGGAGATAAGGAAGTTATGCGGGCACGCATAGTGGTAGTGCCTAGTGCCCCGCGATGGTGAGGCTATTATTTACTACGTACTCGTACTGTAGCAGTAATAGTACTACTTTCTCAACTAGTAGTGCGATGTACTGTACTTCTATAGTGCACCAGTTTTGAACTCTTGAATCTCAAGGCCAAGGAGCTACAGTTGCAAGTGGAGGGTACTACTGTACTGTAGAACCATCGATGCACTATCAATGCAGGGAAAGTACACCTGCGTAGTGCGTACTCTCCATGCTCTATTCAAGCGCATAGCTGGCCTACTCCGCTGCTCCTCTCACGGACACACTAGCAGCCTGTTTATCAGCGACGGTTACTGCGGGGGTAGAACATTTGAGTTCTTTGATACAGCGAGACTAGGATTTTCGCTTCCATTTGTGGAGGTGTAATGTATCTCGTCGAACTTTGTTAGTTCCTTCTTTATGAATGAGACGAGGCAAAGCTTTTGCCTCCATTTGAAAACAAAAAAAAATCACGTCAAGAGGAATTTCTTTTATAGAGCCGATAATGGAACGAAGTCCATGCGTGCAACGCCACAAGCTACAGAGTAGTAGAGTAGCACTTTACGTACAGAGCCATATTGCACAGTTCCCAATGCCACGCCAGGCTTTTCCGGCTCCTCAGGCTTAATTGGGAGGCGCTAGTTTAAATATGGTAGCTGAATAGGAAGCTGCAAGCGAGGTGCGGCTAGGGCGAGCACGCAGGCGAAAAACTTTGCATGGTGTGAATTGATATATAGGAGTATTACTCTAGTACGCGAGCCACGAGATGATGGGAGGGAAAACCCGTTCACGTGACTGGGCTATCCAGTGCACCCAGGTTGTCGTGCGACACGTCCGTTCGACTTCAAAAGTCAAACTATCAGTGTACAATATTGGCTCGCAGTGAGGTTACTATTTAAAAAAAAGGCCACCGTGCGTTCGGCCGGGATCGAACCCACAAAACGAGCTATACACTCCCGCGACGCAACCTAGAATCGCCTTTTGTCGCTAGTACATTGTTCCTTACAAGAAACCGCTAATACCAAGAAACTACTACCACTTACCAACCAGCCCTACCAAGAAACGACTACTCTACATAGTGCCGTTATAAGCACGTTTCAACCCATGTCGCCCCTTAAGTCAACGCCTTCTATTCGACCGGCAAGTTAGGCGTTATGACTTGTGGGACCTACTTGTCAGTCTGGACAAAAATCCCAGAGTGACCTCCTACCTCCGGCCCGTCCACCTAGTCATCCTCGGCCATGGGACGCAGCTACCGCCGCCGGCAGAAGGCGAGGTCAAAAGCGCCGACGGCACGGAGCCCATCCTGCGGCAGCCCGGATGCCTGCTCCGTCCGGCGCTCGCGGCCGCTAGCTTGCCAAGATAGCACACACCCTGCTCGATGCATCCAGCTGCTTGTCTGCAAGGTTTGCTAGCTAGGTTGGCACGGCGGTGCGGCGGCTTGCTTGCGCGTGCCGTGCTAAGGCCAGCCATCTGGCTCGAGCGAAGGCCAGCGCGGCAGCTTGCTCGTGTAACATCCCCAGCCTCACACCACATTGATCACCCTCTGATCATGCCAAGTCATCATCATTATGCCATAAGAAAAACCATTAAGAAATATTTCTACCTAAAGTTAAAAAAATTAAAATCAAGTTAGATATTTATTTCTTCCAACTGCCAAAACTAAATAGTTCATAATTCTGCAAATAGTCCATAATCCCTTATAAAATTGAAACCAACATTTTCTGAACTATAAAAATGTCCCTAGTCTATTAAAACAGTACCAATTCAGCCATTTAATCACTTTTCTATTTATGAAAAATTCAAATGATTTCAAAACACTCCCAAACTTTTTGAGACAGTAAGGAATAATGCATAATAATTATAGACACAAGTGGTACATTTTACAAAGCTATTTCTGGAGCCAAGAGAAAATGCAAACCGAATCTATAAATAGAAAACTGAAACTGAAAATGGAAACAAAGAAAGAATAAGGGAAATAGACTAAATCCTACTATGCACTTTGGCCCAGATCAACAGTGTCGGCCCAACAGCTTGTTGCCAGCCCAATCCACTGCTACAGTCGCCATCTTTCTTGTGTCGTCGCCACAGCCGCCATGGCCGGCGATTGCCGATGCGTCGGGCATCCAACGGCACCCTGGAGGAGATATAGAGCCTCCCCTCACTCCCGGGGAAACCTAAACATCATATCCCACTTCCCCTCGCTGCCTATCTTCGATCCAGAGCGGACCCGACAACGTCATCGCCATGGCCGTGCTCCGCCGCGGCCACCGTCCCCGCCACACCCCACCAACGGGTCCCCGGGATCCCTCGTCGACCGCCTCGTCATCCACGACCGCTGGTACGAGCTCAGCGCCACCGCAACACCGAGGACGAGGTCGTCTTCAACCTTCGGCCACCGCATCGCCATCACTGATTCTGTCGCCGCCACTGCCTCCCGCGCCTCCCCGAGCAGCTCCTCGTCACCGCTGTGAGGCCGCCCTCCTTTCCCCTTTGATTCAGCTCTATGCCCGTAGCCGTAGCGCCGCTGCCGTGGTCGTTTTGCTCTGCCCGAAGCTCTCGCCATCGCGTCTCATCGCAGCTGTAGTTAGGGCCACTAGCAAGCGCTTCTAAGCACGCCATCATGTTCGTCGCACTCCTAGGATGCTTCCGCGCCATTTACCTCTTCAAGACGAGGCCCGTGAGCTCGACCCCGCGCTTCCCGTACTCCGGCATCCGCCGTGGTAGTTGCCGCCGTCGCTGTGCTTCGTCTCAGCATAGCTGGCCACCGCCGTTGGATGCGCATGAGTCCCGCGATGCCGTAGGGACAAGCCGCGTCCAAAACGGACCACTACAGAGGAAACCCGAGGCTGTCGGCGTTCGGCCGCCATATTTGGACTCGCCGGAGCCATTTCCGGCGTCGCTGCCAGCGTGGTGCCGCATGGGGTCCACCCCAGATCGCTGACAAGTGGGCCCCTGCGCCTGTTTGACCACGTTGACCTGGGTCAACATGGTTACTGTTCATCCCTACAGCTTACATGTGGGCCCGCTTTGTTAACTAACTAATATTGGTTAATTAGTTAACTCTGTTAATTAGCTGTGCTACTGACAGGCCGGGCCCACTGGCTAAACTTTCTGTTAGTTTAATTTAAACACTGATTACTCCCTCCGAGACTGACAGGTGGGCCCGGTCCACTATTTCAGTGGACAAGCATTGTCCAGTTAGCCTGCTGACTGGGCAGGGGCACCACATGTCAGCCTCTGCAGACTGTAACTTTGAGCCAGTCAATGGGCCCACAGGTCAGTCTCTATGATGATCAGTGGGTACAAAACTGGGTGCACTTAGCATTTCCAATTACTATTCTGGATAATTCGAATTTAATTTGATTAAAAGAAATTCCAGAAAATCATTTAAACTTCAAAAATTAATAACTTTTAAACTGTAGCTCAGATCGAAAAACTTAAAACATGAAAGTTGCTCAGAACGACGAGACGAGTTTGATCGTGTCGTCTGTTTCGATGCCGGAAACCCCTACATAGGTATAACCGCAACTTCGAGGCCGAGTCCGGTAGAGGAATAGTGCACACACACCGGGTAATAAATCTCGCGATAATCCTAAAATAACTAAAGTGGCTTAGATGCATTTTTAGGCAACCCTGCACTGCATCGTAGCATAGCACGCACTGTGTTGCATATGTTTGCATTATGTTTACCTGTTTCTTCCCCCTCTTCTCTCTCGGTAGACCCCGCCATTGACGTAGCTCCCGAGGCAGACGCAGCTCCGGAGTACGACTACGTCCCCGACGACACCACTGACGACCTTGCCCTTGCCGTCGAGCAGACAGGCAAGCACCCCCATTTTGAGCATTCCGATATCGCCCACTCTCTTCTCTCTTAAGCTTGCATTAGAAGTTACTGCTGCTACTATTGTCCTATATCTGCTGCATAGCCTGTTTAATTGTAGCCTACTGTTGATACCTGCCTGCTATCCTAAACTGTTTAGTATAGGATGGGAGAAGCCCTTCAAGAGACCCACTTGTCCCGACTGCCCCGCTAGACTCTCAGAAGACCCGAACAACGGGATCGAAGATCAGACCCTGGCACCGCACGTCACTTCCCCTAAGATGCTCGACTCTACTGGGTTACTATCGAGTGCCGAGGGTGATACCTCGTCAGCACTTCTGATGATAACCTTGTAGGTTAGTTAATCAGTCGTGGTAAGCGAGGGTGATTCCTCCTACACCACCCCCGATAACGACGTCGTCGTGCAACTTCTCAAGTGTGGACCTCGAGGGTGATTCCTCATTCGTTCACCTTGACGATAGCATCGAGCGGGAATTCCATCGAGGGTGATTCCTCAGGGTTCCCCCTTGGTGTTAGACACACAGATACTTTAGTTACTATGACATGACACTGAACCATGATACTTAAGACGGGTCGGCCCTAAGGGGTACCCGCGCGAGCATATTGCGAAGTGATGTGGAGTCGGGTTGACCTGAGAGGTGCCCGCGAGATAATACGAGGCGTGGCCGGGCATTCCTAGCCCTTGCCGCAAGTCCTCGAGACGGGGCGACGGGGTCACATCGATCGTGAATCTCTGCTCGTTACCGCGTGCTCCTAATCCACTAAATGGTTTGGATATTTGATCCGACGGGCCTCTGGCCTGATAGCACTAACCATCACGTGGGCATAGTATGGGCGTTCTGCGTTGTATACTTCAGCCGGAGCTTAACGGACATCAGCGACTGAGCGGCGCGCGCCGAGTTGGACTGGTTAAGCAACTGCGCTTGTATTAAGGGGTTCCTAGGTCTGCTCTCGGCCGCCCACGGAACGCGCAGGAGTTCCCGGGGCGATGGCCCAAGACCCCTGGGGGCATAGGTTTAGTCTGGCTTGCTGACCTCTCTGTTAAGTATTTACTCGGGTTGCGGCGTATCGTTTGGCCGAGGCCGGGCATGACCCAGTAAAGTGTATCCGGCCGGAGTTAAGCGAGCGTGGTGGGTAACTTGGTGCACCCCTGCAGGGAAGAAAACATCTATCGATAGCCTGTCCTATGGTAACGGACACTCAGAGTTGTATCCCGATCGGTACAACTAGAACTTGAGATGAAATGGATAGTACGGCTCTGGGACTGCTCTCTCGCACGGAGTCGAGGAAGGATCTCTGGCCGAGGTTGATGTTACTACTACTACTTTACATTATGTTAATCTGCACTCTTCTAATGCTGCAAGACCAATGAAGATGATTGAAGATGCTAGTCTTCGATAGGACTAGGCTTTCCCCTCTATTCTGGCATTTCTGCAGCCCAGTCCACATATACAGCCTCCTTTGAAAATGTTGCATATGTAGTGTAGATCCTTGCTTGCTGAGTGCTTCGGATGAGTACTCACGTTTGCTTTATTTTCATTTTCCCCCATATCCTTTTGATGCCGCCAGACGACGGAGCCCCTGAGCCGGCTGCCCCCGCCGACGGCTACTACTACTACCATCCCGGCGACTACTACTACGAGGAGCCGACCGACGACCAGGAGTAGGATCGGAGGGTCCTAGGCAGGAGGCCTACGCCTTTTGATCGTAGCTTTTATTTTGCCCCGCCTTATTAAAGGCTTATCTGTTTTATGTTTCAGTCTGTACCCAGACTCTGATGCTTCCGCTGACGCTTGTATGCCATCGAGCTATGTATTCGAGCCCTCGAGGCCCTGGCTTGTAATATAAAGCTTGTATGACTTTATTTATGTTTTTGAGTTGTGTTGTGATATCTTCAAGTGAGTCCTTAGGCTTGATCGTGTGCATTTGCGTGTATGATTAGTGCACGATTAAGCCGGGGTCGTCACAGGTTGGTATCAGAGCCGACTGCCTGTAGGAACCCCCTTTTCCAACTCCTTGGCCAAAGTTGAGTCTAGTGGTCCAAAACTGTTTCACTAACTTGGCTGTGTGGCTTACGGGCCCACGTCGCCAATTGGGTGGTATTAGGATCTTTTATTCCTCGTCTATATTCTAGGAACTCTGATCTATCTTCTATTCGGGTTAAATGATTTTGCTAACTCTAGCATTAGGTTCTCGTACCCACTTCTCCCGGAGAGCCCCCCCCCTCTCATTCCAGAAGATGGCATGTCATCATCAGAAGACTCCGAAGATACTCTCCAAAGTTTCCCAATACCCTTGTGCCCTTAATCATTGCAAATCCTTACTACCGATAATCCCCGTGGATAACTACACCTCCTTGCCGATTGTACATTCTTCCCCAGTTGCTCTGGTTATTACCACCGAGATACTCTCCGTTGCTTCGAGAATTCTTGTGTCTTCTGCTTTGCAGCCTCTTTTCGCACTGCAGAAAATTCACTTAACCAGGATCCGTGCATTCCCAGTTGTTCATATGTCTCACAAAATTCTTCGAAATGCTATTCAATCTCCCGAAAATCCTCTGCAGCCTATTACTCTTGATTATCCTTGCCGTCCTGAATTATGGCTAATTCCATATTTCGGGTAATAATCATTGGTATCCGTTGACACCGTCATTTTGGTTTTATTGATTCAACCTACTACGAATACTCGCAATTATCAGTTGTTTCCTACTAATTCATCCTTCCGGCTCAATCACCATTTCGGACATGAGCTGGTTCTCGGCCAACCAAGTATTGATTGATTGTCCAACTAAGCATGTAAAAATCACTCGTCCCTCTGCCCAGAAGAACTAATTGTCACTTCTGGCTTTGGAAATCGTGAACCCTCTGAATTTTATACTTGGGTTGTTCAAGTGCTTCCTTAACCCGATGTGTTTGCCTCTCGTCCTTTCTCGGAGGACCCTTAGGTGGAACCAGTTGTTAAAACCATACCCCGTTAGTTCTCACGGATCACTTGATTCCTTTTGTGGACAATTATCTGACCGATTCTTTTCTATTCTAAGAACCTTATCGGTTCCTTCCCCTTTGACATTGCCTTTGGCACTGAAGCATCCTCTACTTCTTACCGTATGTATATCCGCCCAACTTGCATGGCACGGAGAGGTAGTGCATTCCTTCTCCATATTGACCTGGGACTGACTACTGACTAGGACATGTCACGTAACCATGGGTGGACATCTCTGCTAGACGGAACACTAAAGTTGTCCATCTAGTTCTTTCCAACCTACTCATCTTTTGATCAGAGCTTTTGCTTCCGATCCTTCATTTCTGAACCATAAATCCTTTGTACTTAAACGTCGGATTGTTCCGATGTTTCTATAATCTTATGCCACCACATCCTTCTTCTTCTGGTTGAGTACCGCTACTCATGTCAGATCCTTTGTCGTCTACCTGATTTTTTTTGGATCAATATCCGATAGTATCCTTCATTTTCATACATCTTATGAGCTCCGTCCTTGGTATTTAGTACCTCTGGTAAATTGTATCATCCGCTTTGACTTCGATACTCTCCTTTCGAACTCGCATCCCTTGATTTGGTTGATGGTTGTATGGATTCGTAAAATGTCCCGATGGGTTGAACCTATGCTTGCCCTAATCCATGTGAACTCGAAAGTTATGCGAGTCATACTCTTCTGGTGATTCACCAGATAAATTTTCAGCACTACAATTTCTTCGAAAACGAGAAGTGAATGAAAGGTGATGCATTGAAGAAGTGGGAGTCGACCTTGAACCTCTGTGTTCATGCCCATGGACCCGATGTAGAACTTATCATGGAAGCTGCTCGTAAAAATAATTATTTCCTTAATACAAGCTCATCTTGTATCCTATGAATTGATCCTTTGCAATCGTGATTCCCACCATATTTTCTCTTTGATTCCATTTCCCGGACAAGTTAAAATACTTGTCTTCTGCAAATCATTTCACCTGTCCAACCTCTATCTTGAATTACCTTCGAGTATTACCCCCTAGTATCTCGAGAATATCACAGGAACTCCTTAACTTTTTGTGAGTTCTTCATCAACCATTATTGATAACCAATCCCAATTTTCCCAGGGTTCTGAGCTGTTTTGTCACTCGGAGACACCAGTAAGTGAATTGATTCCGCACCCCGATTTGATAACTCTAAGTAATTTGCATTGCTTACGGGTTTAACAATCCTTCAAGTCATTCCTAGCCTGATCGGCTATATCCCTATCATGCCAACTTTTAACTGTGCTACCTAGCCCTTCTTCCCGGAGCACAATTTTCGACAATGAGTTAAGCTGACGTCAATCTTCCTCATCTTGTCATATCACCTCAAACAAAAAGCTTGATTTCGAGCTTGTGTCGTGTCCGTGGTTCCAATAACCTTCCGCTTCATCATTTCCTTGCTAAATATCATTGCAGTTCGATTGCATCCTCTTGAAACCCCTTGACAGATGTGATGTGATCATCGTCAACACTTTGACTTCATCCAAGGAATCAATTGAATTCGAGATGCGAAATACCAGTCTTGCCCCTCGATGATCTGTGTTATCATCGACCACATCCTAGACTTCCTCCAACACTCACCTGATGATGTTTTGCTCATACATTAAGTTCCTTGATAATCTTGAAATTGTTCCTTCGTATCTATTGTGATCTTTCAATCCAACCCTTACTTGAAACACCATGTTATCGCTACCTCGGAGCATGACTATGGTATTCCAAATATCATTGAGAATAGTGAAAACGCAATGTCGCATGTCTCTTCATTAATTATCCAAACATCGTTGGATGGGTAATATCATGATTCTTCCCTCGCCCCTTTGTATAAATACTCTTGAACTTGCTATCCTATCATGTACATCATGCTCCGCTTTTCCTTGGGAAGGATGTACTCCCAATCCTGGTGTGCAAACATATTTTCCTTTCCATTATTCTGTTTAATCTAATAATCACATTTCCTTTCCATTGTTTTGTTTAACCTTCCTGTGATCTATATGATATAAGCAGAAATAACTCCCTGCTTATGTAAACATCCCGGTCTACAACTCTGTCAGTGAGACCCTGTTACTATTATTGATGACATTTCGGTAACCCTTGATGGATGAGAACTTTGCCTATTGGTCCACCTCATTTCCACGAGCAGGAAAATGGTTCTCTTCATCCCTCGCCCTTGGTACCGACGTTGTCACCGACATAACTGACAGGCTATACTCTGACATACCTTGTTGTCGTGACCGGTAAGATGCCACCGTTCTTCCTACTTTTGATCGACACCCCCCACAGTTCGACAGGATCGGAACCTGACTCTCATGTACCTCCTGGATTCCGAAGCATCATGTGCCCTTGATTTTGTGTGTTACCCCGAGCCACCCCTCGAGAAATGATCTACTCCTGATACCCTGAACCCCTGTTCACACTTCATTCAGGTATCGATCGAATGTCCATTCACTTGATACTTCTTATCATACCTTCATACATTGCTCTCGATGATTTCCCTGAAACTCAAATACGAGAAATATTTTCCACCACATCCCCTGAGTTAACCACCAGATGTTTGACTTTGCAAAGGTCAGTTCTTCCGAAGTTACCCGTTACTTCCCCACTTAAATCTCGGGATGAGATTTCTTGTAGTGGAGGAGATTTGAAACATCCCCAGCCTCACACCCCAGTGATCACCCTCTGATCATGCCAAGTCATCATCATTATGCCATAAGAAAAACCATTAAGAAATATTTCTACGTCAAGTTAAAAAAAATTAAATTCAAGTCAGATATTTATTTCTTCCAACTGCCAAAACTAAATAGTTCATAATTCTGCAAATAGTCCATAAGCCCTTATAAAATTGAAACCAACATTTTATGAACTATAAAAATGTCCCTAGTCTATTTAAACAGTACCAATTCAGCCATTTAATCACTTTTCTATATATGAAAAATTCAAATGATTTCAAAACACTCCCAAACTTTTTGAGATAGTAAGGAATAATGCATAATAATTATAGAGACAAGTGGTACATTTTACAAAGCTATTTATGGAGCCAAGAGAAAATGCAAACCGAATCTATAAATAGAAAACTAAAACTCAAAATGGAAACAAAGAAAGAATAAGGGAAATAGACTAAATCCTACTATGCACTTTGGCCCAGATCAACAGTGCCGGCCCAACAGCTCGTTGCCAGCCCAACCCACTGCTACAGTCGCCATCTTCCTTCTGTCGTCGCCACAGCCGCCATGGCCGGCGATTGCCGATGCGTCGGGCATCCAACGGCGCCCTGGAGGAGATATAGAGCCTCCCCTCACTCCCGAGAAACCCTAAACCTCATATCCCCCTTCCCCTCGCTGCCTCTCTTCGATCCAGAGCGGACCCGACACCGTCATCGCCATGGCCGTGCTCCGCCGCGCCCACCGTCCCCGCCGCACCCCGACAACGGGTCCTCGGGATCCCTCGTCGACCGCCTCGTCGTCCACGACCACTGGTACGAGCTCAGCGCCACCGCAACGCCGAGGACGAGGTCGTCTTCAACCTCTGCCCACCGCATCGCCATTGCCGATTCCGTCGCCATCACAACCTCACGTGCCTCCCCGAGCAGCTCCTCGTCACCGCTGTGAGGCCGCCCACCTTTCCCCTTTGAATCCGCTCCAAGCCCGTAGCCGTAGCGCCGCTGCCGTGGTCGTTTTGCTCCGCCCGAAGCTCTCGCGGTCGCGTCTCATCGCAGCTGTAGTTAGGGCCACTGGCAAGCGCTTCTGAGCATGCCATCGTGCTCGTCGCACTCCCAGGATACTTTCGCGCCATTTACCTCTTCAAGACGAGGCCGTGAGCTCGACCCCGCGCTTCGCGTACTCCGGCATCCGCCGTGGTAGTCGCTGCCGTCGCTGTGCTTCATCTCAGCCTTGCTGGCCACTGCCGTTGGATGCGCACGAGTCCCCCGATGCCATAGGGACAAGCCGCGTCCAAAACGGACCACTACAGAGGAAACCCGAGGCCGTCGGCGTTCGGCCGCCGTATTTGGACTCGCCGGAGCCATTTCCGGCGTCGCCGCCAGCGTGGCGCCGCGTGGGGTCCACCCCAGGTCGCTGACAAGTGGGCCCCTGCACCTGTTTGACCATGTTGACCCGGGTCAACGTGGTTACTGTTCATCCCTATAGCTGACATGTGGGCCCGCTTTGTTAACTAACTAATATTGGTTAATTAGTTAACTCTGTTAATTAGCTGTGCTACTGACAGGTCGGGCCCACTGGCTAAACTTTCTGTTAGTTTAATTGAAACACTGATTACTCCCTCCGAGACTGACAGGTGGGCCCGGTCCACTGTTTCAGTGGACAAGCCTAGTCTAGTCAGCCTGCTGACTGGGCAGGGGCCCCACAGGTCAGCCTCTGCTGACTGTAACTTTGACCTAGTCAATGGGCCCACAGGTCAGTCTCTGTGATAATGATCAGCGGGTACAAAACTGGGTGCACTTCGCATTTCGATTTACTATTCTGGATAATTCGAATTTAATTTGATTAAAAGAAATTTCAGAAAATCATTTAAACTTCGAAAATTAATAACTTTTAAACCGTAGCTCAGATCAAAAAACTTAAAACATGAAAGTTGCTCAGAACAATGAGACGAGTTTGATCGTGTCGTTTGTTTCGATGCCGGAAACCCCGACGTAGGTGTAACCACAACTTCGAGGCCGAATCCGGTAGAGGAATAGTGCACACACACCGGGTAATAAATCCCGCGATAATCCTAAAATAACTAAAGTGGCTTAGATGCATTTTTAGGCAACCCTGTACTGCATCGTAGCATAGCACGGACTGTGTTGCATATGTTTGCATTATGTTTACCTGTTTCTTCCCCCTCTTCTCTCTCGGTAGACCCCGCCGTTGACATAGCTCCCGAGGCAGACGCAGCTCCGGAGTACGACTACGTCCCCGACGACACCACTGACGACCTTGCCCTTGCCGTCGAGCAGACAGGCAAGCACCCCCATTTTGAGCATTCCGATATCGCCCACTCTCTTCTCTCTTATGCTTGCATTAGAAGTTACTGCTGCTACTGTTGTCCTATATCTGCTGCATAGCCTGTTTAATTGTAGCCTTTTGTTGATACCTGCCTGCTATCCTAAACTGTTTAGTATAGGATGGGAGGAGCCCTTTCAGAGACCCACTTGTCCTGACTGCCCCGCTGGACTCTCAGAAGACCCGAACAATGGGATCGAAGATCAGACCCTGGCACCGCACGTCACTTCCCCTAAGATGCTCGACTCTACTGGGTTACTATCGAGTGCCGAGGGTGATACCTCGTCAGCACTTTTGATGATAACCTTGTAGGTTAGTTAATCGGTCGTGGTAAGTGAGGGTGATTCCTCCTACACCACCCCCGATAACGACGTCATCGTGCAACTTCTCAAGTGTGGACCTCGAGGGTGATTCCTCATTCGTTCAACTTGACGATAGCATCGAGCGGGAATTCCATCGAGGGTGATTCCTCAGGGTTCCCCCTTGGTGTCAGACACACAGATACTTTAGTTACTATGACATGACACTGAACCATGATACTTAAGATGGGTCAGCCTTGAGGGGTACCAGCGAGCATATTGCGAAGTGATGTGGAGTCGGGTTGACCTGAGAGGTGTCCGCGAGATAATACGAGGCGTGGCTGGGCATTCCTAGCCCTTGCCACAAGTCCTCGAGATGGGGCGACGGGGTCACATCGACTGTGAGTCTCTGCTCGTTACCGCGCGCTCCTAATCCACTAAACGGTTTGGATATTTGATCCAAGGGGCCTCTGGCCTGATAGCACTAACCATCACGTGGGCATAGTATCGGCGTTCTGTGTCGTATACTTCAGCCTGAGCTTAACGGACGTCAGCGACTGAGCGGCGCGCGCCGAGTTGGACTGGTTAAGCAACTGCGCTTGTATTAAGGGGTTGCTAGGTATGCTCTCGGCCGCCCACGCAACGCGCAGGAGTTCCTGGGGCGATGGCCCAAGACCCCTGGGGGCATAGGTTTAGTCCGGCGTGCTGACCTCTCTGTTAGGTATTTGGTCAGGTTGCGGCCGTTTGGCCGAGGCCGGGCATGACCCAGTAAAGTGTGTCCGGCCAGAGTTAAGCGAGCGTGGTGGGTAACTTGGTGCACCTCTGCAGGGAAGAAAACATCTATCGATAGCCTGTCCTACGGTAACAGACACTTGGAGTTGTATCCCGATCGGTACAACTAGAACTTTAGATGAAATGGATAGTACGGCTCTGGGATTGCTTTCTCGCAGGGAGTCGAGGAAGGATCTCTGGCCGAGGTTGATGTTACTACTACTACTTTACATTATGTTAATCTGCACTCTTCTAATGCTTCAAGACCAATGAAGATGATTGAAGATGCTAGTCTTCGATAGGACTAGGCTTTCCTCTCTATTCTGGCATTTCTGCAGCCCAGTCCACATATACAGCCTCCTTTGAAAATGATGCATATGTAGTGTAGATCCTTGCTTGCTGAGTACTTCGGATGAGTACTCACGTTTGCTTTATTTTCTTTTTCCCCCATATCCTTTTGATGCCACTAGACGACGGAGCCCCTGAGCCGGCTACCCCCACCGACGGCTACTACTACTACCCTCCCGACGAGTACTACTACGAGGAGCTGACCGACGACCAGGAGTAGGATCGGAGGGTCCTAGGCAGGAGGCCTACGCCTTTTGATCGTAGCTTTTATTTTGCCCCGCCTTATTAAAGGCATATCTGTTTTATGTTTCAGTCTGTACCCAGACTCTGATGCTTCCGCTGACGCTTGTATGCCATCGAGCTATGTATTCGAGCCCTCGAGGCCCTGGCTTGTAATATAAAGCTTGTATGACTTTATTTATGTTTTTGAGTTGTGTTGTGATATCTTCAAGTGAGTCCTTAGGCTTGATCGTGTGCATTTGCGTGTATGATTAGTGCACGATTAAGCCGGGGTCGTCACAGCTCGCGCGTGAGCCACGCTCGGGCCAGCCAGCCAACCCGTGCGGAGGCCAGCGCGGCGTCCGGCTCGTCCGGCGAAGAGGCGGCCAGCTCGCTCATCACAGGCGCCACCGATGAACACGCATAAGAACTGTTTGAAGTAATGTTCAGGAAAAATAATGATTGGAGGAGGAAGAACAGGATAGAAGGTCAGATGTGGGTCCCTCGTGTCAACGATCAAATAAAATGTGTTGGTTTAAGCTGCCTCGTCAGCACGGACGTGTGGGCTAACCCTGTCATAAACGGGTTTAAACGCGCCTAATCGGCACTAGGTAGTAGTTTTTTGGCGCGGATTAAGAAATTTTGGGTATGTTTTTTATATTTTTTGTACAATTGTTTCTTCCTAGGGCTGGTTGAAAGTGGTAGTTTTTTGTTAAATACTCTACATACTGTAATTAGGAGTGAAAGTTAAGCTTTGGAAGCCAATAAGCACGGCTAATTACATAGTGCCTATGTGTAGGTAATTTAAACTAATTATCAACCATGAGTGACTAATATCTTGATGGAAAACTCAAAACTATGGAAATACTAGCATTTTTTTTGCATGGTTGGAAATACTAGCAATGTTCATGTGCGTTGCAACGGATCATAATTAGAATAATACTTATTCACAAACTTGATAGAAAACACTCTAATTTTGATATACATATATCACTAGAAATATATTATGTTTCAATCAGAATATATTCCTTGGGCTGTTTTGGTGAGGTGAGAGAGGGATGTGGTTGGTTTTAAGATACTAATTAAGGATTTTTCTGCAAATTGGTAGAGAAGAGGGATGTTGTTGAGAAAAGGCAACAACTTTCCTCACAGTCGTTAAATGTAGATCTAATGGTCAGAAATGATGGATGGCAGACACACCATCATCACCAACTAAGTCTTCTGTAGGAGTACTAGCAAGATGCCCGTGCATCAAGATGCATTTTTTTATAAAACACCTGTTGTGATTGACCCATGCGGGAGTAATCCCATGTGTAAAAACTAATGATATCTCGAGAAAGAGGAGAGATAAGGTGAGGAGGAGTGGGGCATGGTGGTGATTGGTGGTCGGACTGAGCGGAGGCATGGGGATGGACGACGCCGGCAGCGACCACCATGCCAGTTTGTTCCAGAGGCCTCCTTTTTTAATTGCTCAACAATGAGGTTGTGGGAGATAAGGATGAACGAGGGAAGGCCTTGTCTACAAATGTGGAGAGAGGTGCGGGTATCTTTTAGTTTAATTTCTATCCGTCAGATATAGATCGGACGGTCTATATTGCAAGATGGCAGGCATACCATCATCACCAACTCAGTTTTTTTTATAAGAGAAGAGATATAAGTATGGAGATACAAACGTATTATCGATACTTGTTTCCATAAACTTGGATCTATATTCTATTCAACGGCTGAGCATGTGGGGCCTTAGCACGATGACTTCTCGACTGTGTAAAACAAATGTTTTCCCGTCGCCGATAAGGAGGGGGTGACGGCGGCGCTCTTTTGCCTTGCTCTAGTCCTAGTAGTCATACTAGGTGGTCTACGCACGTGTAGATTTATTCTTTTTCACGTCTCGTGTTCACCGTACTGCCACGACTGTTGATGAATAGACGATAAGTTATTCACGGG
Source organism: Thinopyrum elongatum (assembly GCA_011799875.1). Classification (NCBI taxonomy): domain Eukaryota; kingdom Viridiplantae; phylum Streptophyta; class Magnoliopsida; order Poales; family Poaceae; genus Thinopyrum; species Thinopyrum elongatum. Next base: position 715,660,799 of record CM022298.1, read on the forward strand.
AAAACCTTTGTTGAGCATGTGTGAGAGAGAGAGACAGCGTGAGTGTGTGATATGTGTAGAGACTGAGGCAATGATAAGAGATTCTTTGTGTCTCTGTGTGTGGAGGATAGAGAGAAACATGTGCATGGGGCTTTGTGTTGTGTAACGTGGAGACACCTAGACATAATCAGAGAGTGAGTGTGTGAGATACACATGCGGACATGGGGAGAGATGTGTGAGTTAGAGAGATGGAGAATTTTGGTGTGCATGTGAGCTAGAGAGAGCGGGGATATATACATACCTAGAGCTGGAAAGAATATGCAAGGGTGTGTGTCTTAAAAGAAGGATCCAGATAGATGGGTGTTTGTGCGTGTCTGTGTGTGTTTGTGCGCGCGTGTGTGTGTGAGAGGGAGTGTGTGTATGTGGAGAAGAGAGACCACTAATGATGTAAACCTAGTAGGGAAGGGGGAATGGTGTGACATGTGTGTCAAAGAGAGACAAAGGCATGTGTATTAGCAGAATAGCATGGGTGCGGGCGGGGAGCAGACTATTTGGAAGAGACACCGAGTGTGTGTGGGAGAGGGGTGTGAGAGAGAGAGAGAGAGCTAGCGAGGGAGAGAGAGAGAGGAAGAGAGGGGTCATTTGTGTGCGGAAGTGGCGTATAGATAGGGAGACAAGGTTGATGTTGTTCGAAAGTGGCCTATGTACGGAGACGCAAGGGAAGCGAGTCATCGTGTGTGTGATAGAGACTTCATGAGAGATCTAGAATAGATGGTGTAGAGAACAACGTGCGAGATTGAGAACGATGATACGTTAGGGAGCTATGGAAAGAGTCATGACATATATGTATATAGGGAAGGAGCTGGGGCGGGTCCGCATGTGGGAGAGATAGAAAGAGGAGAGTGGTGCACAAGGAGACAAAGGGTGCTTGTTTGCAGTGGGGGTGGTGAGTGAGGTGAGTGTGCGAGAACCACATAACTAGGGAGATAGACGTTTGGGGGTGATGTTTTGTGTGTATGTGAAAGATACACTCTATATAGTGTGTGTGCTTGGGAAAGAGAGATGCCGGGAGACCTAGAGAGTGGGAGAAGAGATGTGTGCATGCCCGAGAGACAAAGTGATAGAGACCTATATTGGGGTCCGGACTTTAGAAGAGAGGGGGGGTGTTAATGTGCTCCTGTGTTTGCGTCCGGGGGAGAGAACGACTTGTGGGGGGGGGGATGAGGTGGGTGGCTTCAGATAAAGAGTGAGGTGTCTATATTTGAGAGACTTTAGCGTAATAGAGATATATATTGTCAATAGTGTGTGCACTCATGGTTGATCAATTTGTTTCACAGTTTGGACTATGAGATAACGATACTTTTGAACATGCGTGATATACTTTGAAGTACCAGAATTACAAACCAAAGATTGGAATTTTGGAATTCGACTCCATCATTAGCTTTTGTAATTCATTTAAACGGAGGTACATTTTTTAAGCCGGGATTTTGTGATTTCAAATTCATATATCAAACCTAGAGATGTACACATACGGGCATGTTCAAACTTTATAATCATACACTTTATTCATACACATACACATTTTTGTTTTTGTCATCATATTTAGGATAAACACATTTGGAATTTCATTTGAATTGGACCATATGATGGTATTTGCTTCCACTAGCTCAATGATCCATATTTGAATTGAATGGACAATCTAAGTTTCGAGTTGGAGACATTGATTTTCGAAACTTGCACTTTTTTTTTGCGTGCGAAACAAATAAATTCTCGGCCATGATATCATAGTCCACCGTACAAGAGCAGAACACTTAATTTCAGGCGCCAAAAGCTTTCAAACTTCCCACTCACATCGAAATATCTCGTGCCCAAAAGTTTCGCCCTGCGATATTCCTGTTTTACCTCTACCACATGAACGGAAAAGGGCTGCTTTGGTAACTCCATTGTTTTCCCCTCTTTGCCCCCAACATTCTTCCCCAGAGACCCTCCCCTTCCCCTCCCCGCCCACCCTCCAACCACGCCAAGCCGCCGAATCTAGTCCTCCGCCGTAGCGGTGGACCTCACATCCCGCCGGATCTACCTTCCGCACCTTGGAACCCCCAACTGCCAACTCACCACTTCACCGGAGCCGCTTCAGCGACTGGCTTGTCCACCGCTCCAGATCTCCTTGACCGCCATCATGGTCCACCGCACTGGTTCTGCTTCACCGGCGCCCTCGTCCACCACAGTGTAGGCCCTTCATCGACTCCCTCATCCGCCCCATCCCTGGCCATTCATACAAGCCCTCGTCCGCCGCAACTGATCCGCCTCATCGAAAGCACTATACACCGCGCCAGATGTGCTTCGCCGACGCCTTCGTCCACTACACCGGACCCGCTCCACGGACGCCATATTCAACTCCACCGGCCCTGATTTACTGAAGCCGCAGCCTCATCAGGTTATTTTGATTTGAACTCCTTCGATTTTTCTCTTCTTTATCATGGAACTGTTCACTTAACACAGATGAGCTCTCTTGTATGTCGACAGGCGCCGCAACCGAAGCACCGGAGCCACTTCAGCAACGGCGGGAGCCAGCCCAAACTCAACCACAACACAAGCACCATCGACGATCCTTAGCTATCAATTATGACAATGATACCCATACGCTGCCGAGAATCAGGTACTATTATCCCACGGCCGGCGCCTATGTTCACTTTCTTAGGATAAGCACCGCACCTTTGAATTTCTTCAGGGAATGATTCAATTGTTCATGGGACGCATTATTCTACTTGCACCTGTAGGGCCATACTTCTGGCAGTGAACATGTTACATGTGCTAAATTACAAACCAGTGCACATATAGTTACAATGCTTTTATTTTGTCCTAAGTATTACTGTACTTCCTAGATATCACTACCTACTATTTTACTTCTGTCATGCTATATTTATTATAATGGTGTTGTTCTGATGCCACCTGTTGGTTCCATCAGATTGCTTCATGTTCTCTATGGATAATTACACATCAGCAAACTAGCATGTGGTTCCGCTGCTTTTTGTTCGTTTTACCATACATTTTCTGATGCTAGCTATTACATCACTGCTCCGAGCCTCTGTTCATTACTTTTTTGTGCATTCTTGATCTTCCCAAGTTGCCTGACTAATTTGATGCTTCTATTAATTATGGAGCTGCCAACCCCATCAAGCAAAATATTTGTTCTTTTGGGGCTGGCACCTCGAACAAGCATAAAAATAGAGTGAAGCACATATATTGTCGTGTAAGCACACACCCTTCTTTCATTAGTTTAGATGAACCATTGATGATCAATTCGAACCAGTGCATGCGATTAAAATTAAGTTTACCTAAATAGAGGGTGCAGAATAAACTACAACAACTAGATTTGCAACCACGGGATGCTGACGATATCTTCAAAGAACATTGCAACAGCAGCGAGGCTTCACAGCAACATATGGTAAGCCAGTTAGTTTTAGTACATGTGAAATGTAATGCGTGTGGGCTGCTTTCTTGGCTTGTGCCCTCAACCTGTAATCCTACAGAATTACAAATAGTTCAGTTGTCTGCTTTGCTGTATTGCTTGATTCGAATGCTTGTTTGTTACTTGTTAGGCTATACCTGAGTTGGCCAATATGTCAGCAGTGCCTGCTGTACTATCGTAAAGAAATGCATGCCTAGTTCATTTGACTTCTTAACTTTTCCTATGAACTTCATCACAAGACTGTCTTCGTAGTTTATATGAGGCCACACTGTTAAGTGTTTTCTCAGATTATTTCAATATTTTAGATGCCTTGGCAACTTAAATATAGCGGTGGTACACTCCCTTTCAACTAGGGATGTCAACTGGGTCGCGTTTAATCCCTATTAAAGTCCACTAGTGGTATGATAATTCAAAAGAGTTTTTTGTTTTTTGAGGAAAATGAACTAGCGAGCTAGCAAAAACTAACTAGATGGGACTGGCGGATGCCGTTTATTTGCCACTTACATCCCTAGTTTCATCTTACCATTTTAATTTCTTTTCGACTGATGCTGCTTCGAACCATTTAAATATAGCTTTCCATGCTCGGCAATAATTCGTATGTCATTTACCATGTAAGCTTACTTGCTGGATCATGCGATAACTATTTCTTACTTATGTCCAGCGGAAACCTTTCAGGATGCCGTTCACACTAGGACACAATGTACAACCCCAGAATCTATTTGTGGAAGCAGTGCGCCATCCATGTTACCAGATGGTAGCAGTTCAGAGGCAACACCGCCGAAGAGCGGTCTGAGCACAGATATTATAGTTGGCTCTACTAGAGGCAGAAAGAGATGGTGTGGCTGCCATGAATGAGGTAATCTTGATCTTGAGGCTGGAAATTATGCAATTAGCTGCACGCATTATGCAAGCAACCCAAGAATTGGAGGAAGTAAGAATGTTGCATTTGAAGACGGAGGAGGTCTTACTGCTTCTGCTATTTGAAGCCCAGGGTAATCCCAGTTCTTCTTTAGATACCAGTTGAAATTGTCATTAGATTAGTATACTTGCATGTTGTGTCATGTCTCTGAATGGATTATGTCGTAAGACCCCCTATGTTGTCCATGTGTTGTAATGATCTGAATTTTTTAGGCGAGGTAATCCTCTGTACTTGTATGATTGACATAAGGTGAACTGTTTTTTGTGTGAGCATATTGTATTGGATGAAATAACTGTTTGACTCAAAATGTATCCAACCTACTAAATTCGAAGATCACGGCATTTCTAAATCATATTCATATATAAAGGTGGAATAAATCTTTGTCGTGGTTTTGAAGAAATAAATAACAAAACGTAGAATGATGTATGGATATTCGTAATCGAATAGAAATTGGATTTGAATTTAGTTGCCATGGCCCAGGGTAAACGTGAATGCTAATTCTCCCAAATTTTGAACGATGCGGCAAAATACCCACTCTCATTTGTCGGCTGCCTGAAGCAAGTGTTTGCGAGATGGAAATTACTGTCTACCCCTGACACTTCACATCCGAATCGACCCGATTTCCACTACTATCGATAGGGGTACACTAGTAACTTCAATCAGACGTGACACGACCGCCTCTAAGGCCATTCAGACACGGTGGGTGCCAAACGTGGGCGGCAAAACACATTTGATTCAAGCTCGTCCGAAGGACATGTGTCCCTCCCTCCATTTCCCCATTCATACACGGTGGGCGGCAAAACAAACTCTCCTCGTCCGAAATCGATGTAGGCAAATATTTTAAATAGGGGCAGATGTGGAACTTCCCTCAGACGTGACACAACCGTCCTACCTGTCAGCCCCGTTCATACACCGTGGGCGCCAACCGTGGGCGGCAAAACACCCTCTCCTCGCCCGAAATCGCTACCGGTAAATATTGGGGAGATGCGACATTACCGTCCTATCCCCAACCGATGAGATGTCCGAAATTTTAAACGGGGGATAAGTTCGTAACTTTCCCACATTTCAGACAAGCGCGTCCCAAAGTTTGAGATCCCCCCCTCCCCTTCCATTTCCCCATTCATACACCGTCGGCGCCACAACAACCTCCCCACTCCGGCCAGCCTCCTCCGTCCGCCACCCCATCCTCCACCTTGCCGGAGCCGCTATCCCTACCACATCGTCCACTGCAAGAGATGGACGTCTCTCATCCACGGCGACGAACCAGGATCCTTTCATCGCATCCTCTCGCTTCATCGGCGCCGTCGTCCACCTTCCCCTCGCCGCTCCTACGACCGCCTCATCCACGGCAACAGGACTTATCCCCCGACCCGGCCATCTGCCGTCTAAAGTCTTCTTTCGCGCCGTCGACAGCCATCGCACCCGCAGCACCCTCAACATATCAGCAGGGGCCTACACGGCGTCGCAAGAGAGGTGGTAGTCTTTCATATCTGCTTAAGTTATTGATCTCACTCGAAAAATAGATCATAACTTGTTTACTGTACTTTTCTTGTTTGTACCAAATCGTAGTGGCTTGTTGAAAGCAAACATTGGTTGCGAAGTAGCCTTTGTCCGGTTTGCACCTTCAGATCCGCCATGGCACGGTCACTATACTCGTAAAGCTTATGGTTTCCCCCTTTATATTCACTACCATCATCATAGGTGCTTTGTGTTGTGCTAGCACTATTCCTCAAGACCTCAACCCATCAAGCGAAACAACATGCCACTCATAATTCCAAAACTTAGTTGTTGAAATACGAATCTGATATGATGCTCATATTACTAAAACAGAGAACATTTAATTGGTCAGCTAATGTTCCTATATTCGTTTCGAAAAGCATGTGCGCCTCATATAGAGAGACAGCAGGTATTTGCATTTCTCTGTGCGCTCTGGTTCATCATGGGTGGGCAACACACATTGTATTATCTAACTAGCAAGATGCCCGTGCATTGCACGGAACATCAAGATGCATTTGTATGAGTAGTTTATCTTTTGGGAGAAAAGGATGAACGTGGGAAGGCCTTATTTGCAAATGTGGAGAGGGGTGTGGGTATCTTTTTGCAAAATTGCCATAGTTTCCTTCCTATCCGTCAGATATAAATCGGACAACCTATATTGCAGGATGGCAGGCACACCTTCATCACCAACTCTGTTTTTTATAAGAGTAGATAGATGGAGATAAGAGTATAAGAGTAGAGAAAAAAGTAGAGAAATCTGCTTGCTCTTTGTTATCATGTTCCTCTTCTATTCTTCTTAATAAGTATATTACTTCCTCCGTTCCTAAACTGCCTTGGGTGTGTGTATGTGTTGTGGTGGCGTGCGTTTGTACCGGGTGTTGTTCATCGTTGCTTTATTTATAAAGCAGGGCGAAAGCCTTTTTTGGTAAAACATAAGTCTTTTTAGATATTCCAATAAGAACTACATACGGATGTATATAGACATGTTTTAGAGTGTACATTCACTCATTTTGCTCCATATGTAGTCCGCATTCGAATCTCTAAGAGATTTATATTTAAGAACAGAGGGAGTAGTACAGTATGTTCCTTGTCGGGAGGTGGAGCAGGGACATTTGCAGTCGACAGGTCTATTGGGTCGCTTCAGATAGATGCTTTCAACGATTCTAGATTGTCTGCCATAATATCTGGGAAATGTTGGGAGCTATATCGTCTTTGATAGTCTAGACTGATAGTAACAGTATTGTGCCTTCAGTTGAATAGAGTTGCCCCTTTTGGGGCCGAAGCCTTTCCGAACCCTTTCTTGCCGTACCGGCAATACAAGCCCATATGGTCTAGCTAGTTCCACTTTCCTAATTTTACTCTTGATGCTTAGGGTTTTCCCCTTTTATCTACCCTACTATGATCTGTGTAGGTGCTTTCTGTCGTACTAGCAGTACTCCACCCTTCAAGCTAAACTACACAGTACTCATAATTCCAAAGCTTAGTTGTTCAAATATGATTGTGATATGATACTGATATTAGTTAAAAGACACATTAAATTGGTTAGCTAAAAGTCCCACTTGAGTTTCCAAATGCATGTCGCGACATATAGAAAGACAGCAAAATTGCATTTCTTTGTAACTTGTTGACTGTACTTTCTTGTCCATACCAAATCTTAGTTGTTATTTCAAAGCAAACATCGGTTGCTAAATACCCTTTGCGCGGTTTGCAACTTCAGATCTGCCATCCCACTGCCACGGTCAACACTATACTTATCATGCTTATGGTTTCCCCATTTTATGATGACCACGATCAGCCTACGTGGTTCGTGTCGTAATAGCACTGCTCCACCCATCGAGCTAAACAAGCTTAAATGTACAAATTTGAATCTGATATTATGCTGATATTAGTAAAACTGAGACATGTTTAATTGGTCAGCTAAATGTGCCGACTTTAGTTTCAAAATGCATGTGAGCCACATATGGAGAGACTGAAAGGAATAGTATTTCTCTGTGCGCTCTGGTTCATCATGGGTGGGCAACAGACATTGTATAGAAAGACTTGTAATATCTTCAATCTGCTTGCTCTTCTGCTCTTCTTTAACATGATCCTCTTCTCTTCTTTAATAAGTATGTTCCTTGTTGGGAAGAGTAGCAGAGACATTTGCGGTCGACTGGTCAGGTCGAGTTGTTCTCCCTTAGTATATTTTGAATCTGTCAGGTCAGGTCGACTTGTTCTTCTTTACTATATGTTGAAGCTATCATCTGCGAAGTATCATCACTTCTGGAGCTCTCATATTTTGAGTAGTAGGGCACATTATATTAATGCACACACCAAATTATAGCATGCATGGCATCTCTCAGAAGAATTGCAGAGATAGCACAAAGGGGTTTGCAGGGAGGCAGTATTGGATTAGAATCACTTCTGCATTACAAAGATAATCTCACTTGTTTTTATGTTTTCATGCATGTTAGGTATTGAACATGATCAAAATGAATATGAGAATGGGCGCACGAGAGGAATATTGCGGAACAATCCACTGGCTAACAAACTTGGCATGGTGGAGGATGGCCTATCTTATTCACCCATCAAGGTGCTTGCTCTAACTTGGCAAGGTTGTATTGGTCGCACATATTTTGCATATGACCTCTTGCATTACTTCTACTTTGTTACACCACCATCTGCTTAGTTTAAGCATCATATATGAGTATATGCCATACCTATCCATTTTCTGTACCTATTCCATGTGTCATCATACTATGTTTTTCAAGTCAAATGTTGTTCTTTCGCAATAGATGTCCAAAAGGAAGAGGGTGAGTGTAGATCCTCAAGGAGTACAAACTAGGTATTTGGAAAAGGAAGTGATACCGGTTAAATCAGATAGATCAGCAGCCACAGAAAACATAGGCCCAACTATACTACACTTTACCCCTACTCCACTGGCCAAACCCCTATTAGAACTGCAGAGAGCCCAGCGTCAGGTACTGTCTGTGATATCAATTCAAAATTTAAACTCCTAAATTTATGCATGTGCCTTACCTTCTCTCTTGTATGAAAACTAATTTCAGATGAATCTCCTTTCTCAAAGGATCATAGGATCTCACAGCAATACTGGGCATTGCATTGCTCTTGTCAGTACTTCTTGCCCTTTGTCAGCATACTTACACTCATTGCTGTTTGATTATGTAGCATCACTGTAAATGTTCGCTTCTTTATCCTCCCTTTGCTCGAAATTATAAGATCTATATTTACTCTTAGATAAATGTAGAATTAACACAATGGTTATGAAGTTTTGGATTGCTCATGTAAGTACCTGTTGTCATGTACTCCCTCTGTACCGAATTAATTGTTGCTCAATTGGATGTATTTAGAACTTAATAGTGCTAGATACATCCATTTGAGTGACAAGTAATAATGGACGGTGGTAGTATTACTGTACTTGCATTGCGAGATAGTTGATTGTCTAGCATTACTCTGCATCTTATCTGCCCTGCCCTCCACTTTCTCCAAATTATCAGATCTACATTTGCTCTTACCAAAATGTTGAATAAAGTCAATGCCACTACACACCTTGATGTCTGCATTCCTCTTGTCAGTACCTTTTGCCTTGTAACGATGTACTTAATTAATTGCTATTTGATTATGTATCATCACTCTGCACCTGAGGTTCATTATCCTCTATTTCTTCCAATATTATTTGATTTATATTTACTCTTTAAAAAATGTAGAATAATGGTAATGCTTATAAAGAAGTTTCTTTGGGGAATTTATTGAATTATCCTTCCATCGACATGGAGAAGGGCTTTGTCCAACCCGTGTTAACATGTAATGTAAGTTCATCCTTCTCATGCCTTCAAACTTTGTTCTAGTATAGATGTGGATAGGGATCATTTCCTCCACTGCTGTTTACTTTGGTGTTTACATCTGATTGGATGTTTGCAACAACTACCAGTTTTAAATTGTAGTTATAAAAACATGTTCCTTATGCAGAACAGATCCATTTATTTGCTTATATAATTGTGAAACATGTTACGTTTCTCCTTGTTTCTCTTTCAGAGTCGTATCTCTTATGCCAGGCAGAACTTTACGGAAGATAATGAGCCAAACCATCTTGAAGAGAGCGAGATGATCCCAAGGTCATGTCTTGATGAAGACAGTGAGTTGAAGCTACTCACCAGCAGCTGTGAGACAACCTCTGTGCAGTTGCTGCCTCAATCAGTTCGACTTCTTCAGTCTCAACTTAAAGCGGAAAGGCTTGCTTCAGCTCAGCTCCGACTTGATGTCAATGATGCAAAGAAGATCTCAGAGGACTGCCTTGCGGGCTTTGGTGCTAAACAGCTAGGGATAGAGCATCTATCGTTGACACAACTGAGGTCTCATCAGCTTGTTCGGCTGCTTGCGGTGCACGTCCAGGCCAGGCCTAATGCCTTCTGAAGTGCTCTCAGTTTTGTATATTCTTTTGTCGGTGCGTTTATATGCACTAGTGGCGACCTTTGATGCCCAGTGTACATAATCCGTGGTCACGTTGCGCTTTATTATCACCGGTGGAGAACTTTGATGCCCAGTGGATGTAATATGCCGTAATTTCTTTATTGTATAGTCTAGGTTTATTCTTGGTCGGTATGCTGTAATTTAGGCCGGAAGCTTCAATGGATCTCAATGTTGTTGGTCTTCAGGCCAGCCTGTAACTCGCTATATATGGGCCAAAATGTGGGCCTATAATCATCTTGGGCCATTACCAGGTCTAAACGTATAGTAGTTTTCCGCCTTTAACAGGCCGAGTAAAGTTCTGGCCAACTGGGCCAGAGAATACCATGGGCTTTTAACAGGCTAAAAACTAGATTGGGCTAGCGTTGAGCCAAAAAATTCACGGGCCAATACAGGTCAAAACTGCCTAAGGCCCATGTTTGGCCCAAATAGAATGAGCCGTTAACAGGCCAAAATATATCTCGGGCCCTGTTTGGCCCAATAAAATTATGGGCTTTAAGCAGGCCAGTATCCACGCGGGCCGTAGGCCCAACAGTGTCACGGGCCATTAACAGATGGGTTGTAAGCAGGCCGGATTCAACGTGGGCTGTAATTAGGCCCAACTGTTACACGGGCCATTAACATGCCGATAGGCTAGTTGGGCTGAAATTTATCCATGAAGACTACGGGCCGTTAAGAGGCCTAAGGTTACTTCGGACAAGAAATAGCCCAGTTTCTGCATGGGCCGTTAAATGGCCTAAAGTGAAACCGGGCCGAGAATGGCCCAGATGCACCACGGGCCGCTAACAGGCTGAAACTATTATCATGCCAAACTGGTAAACGGGCATTTAACAGGCTGAAATACAAACCCTGCTTTGAATGGGCCCAAAAGAACAGTGGCCTGTTAACGGGCCTGATCTGATATGGGCTGTAATTTAGCCCAAAACACGACAGGCTGTGAATGGGCCTGATCTGATATGGGCCTCAATTTGACCCAAAACATGGCAGGCTGTTAAACGGGCCAGCCCACTAGTGTCGGAAAAAATATGGTGGGCCTTTAGCTGGGCCGGCCTTTTTACCTTAAATGGGCCACTGTTGGGCTGTGCCACGTGTTGACATATCATAGGCGTCTTCCGTCCATTGTAGGGATGACATCTGTCCCAACGATGAGCTGACACGTGGATTATCCGGCGAATAAGAATTTTACATGTGGAAAATCCCCATTGGTCGGGGCTGTTAACGGGTTATTGGATCCAAACTAGAACCCGATAGATAAACGGCGACCCGTTACGGTGGATGCCACGTGTCGGTTACCCTTGACGAAAGCACTTCTATGACGCGTGATTTATCGTCATGGAAGTGGACACTTCCGTGATGATAATTTTGGTAATGTCATGGAACACTTCTATGATAGCACAGGTATGACTATCTTGATTCTGTCATAAAATCGTCATGGATGTACATGAATGACAGAAAACGTGACCTACTGTGACAAACACGTATCATCACGGAAGTGTATTTTTTGTAGTGTTGATAAGATAAAAGCAGCATGCAGTGAGTTTGGTCCATGGTTGGACACCTATCATTCTCTATTGTGGTACAGGTCAGGATTTAACACTGTCATCAAGTGTGATCATATCAACAATAACTTGGCAGAAAGTTTTAACAACAAGATAAAGCTGTTAAAGAACTTGCCTGTGCATGACATGGTTGACCAAATCAGGATCATGATCATGCGCATGTGGGAATTAAGAAGAAGGATTGGTGATTGTCTGCAAGGGGATAAGCTTCCTGCAATGGTACAACAGGTGGTGAACAGGAGCAGAAATCTTACACACTTGTCTGTTGAAAAATCTTCATTGTGTGGTGCTGAAGTTAGAGATACCAAGACTGCAAGGAGGCATGTTGTTAACACTGAGTTGCATGACTGCACTTGCCTCGACTGGCAACACACCGGGAAACCATGTGACCATGCCATACTTTTCTTGGCCTCCCAACCCAAGATAAACATGCACCCATATTTGCATGAATATTACTCAACGGCAAGATTCAAGGATGCATATGCAACTCCAATTCCAACACTTACAGATCAGTCTCAATGGCCTGAAGTGGAAATTGAATTTTCCATGTGTCCTCCCCTAACAAAAAGAAAGGTTGGCAGGCCTAAAGAGAGTAGATTCAAGGCATGGTTTGAGAAAGGTGGGAGTAGTAAAAAGGGGAAGGGGAAGAAGGATGCAAAGCAAAAAAGGTCACAAAAAGGTAACAAAAATATATGCAAGCTGTGCTAGGAACTTGGGCACCGAAAAGGATCTCCAAAATGTCGTTACACTCCTCAAAGGCCAAAGTATGTTTATGTTTGTGTTTTTTTATTTGGATGTTGTTTTTAATTGATAGACAAACTACAAGCTTTGTTTTCCAGGAGGAAGCGTGGAGGTCAACCCCTTGTTGTTGAAGATTGTTGGGCAATCAAAAAGCCAACAATCAATGGCTGTAGAAAAAAGAGAAGTTTTGGTGAAAGTGTGCACACTGAACCAGACTTCGATGTTGTGGTGCAAGTTGAACCTGAGTTGGATGATGTTGTGGTGCAAGATGAGCCAAACTTGGATGATGTTGTGATTCAAGATGAGCCAAACTTGGATGATGTTGTGGTGCAAAATGAGCCAAACTTGGATGATGTTGCGGTGCACAATGAGCAAGATTTGGATGTGGTGCAAAATGAGCAAGATTTGGATGTGCGGCAAAATGAGCAAAATGAGCAGAATGTGGTGCAAACTAGAAATGAAGTTGATGCGGCTGATGTCCAAACTGAACCTATATTGCAAGTTGTGTTACAAATTAAAGCTATTGTAGTTGATGTTGTGCAAACTAAGCCTCATTTAGATGTTGTGGTGCCAACTAAAGCTGTCCTAGATGGTCCAGTGAAGAAAACCAGGAGCTTGAGTGAACTGGGTGTTGTACCCGTCGTAGAATCAACAAGTGCCAAGAAAAAGAAGAAGAAATCGAGTGGTAAGAAGAAGTAGAAATGAAATATTGTTCTTGTCTGAATAAAAAAACTTGCCTGGATTTGTGTAAAAAAACTTTCCTGAATTTGTGTAATGCTATTTTTTACTTTGATGGGTATTTGTGTAACACTATTCAAATTCTGACCGAATTTCAAATTTGATCCAAAATTCAAATTTGAAGCTGTTTAGTTTGGGTATTGATGTTACAATGATTTCTCAAATATTATGCATGTTAGGTGATCAATCCGATAACTTTTTGTTGAGTGAAACACTAGTCATGAAAAATATGCTCCAAATAAGCTCCAAAGCTAGGATAAACACCCCATTTGCAACCAAGTTTTTTTCCGACATTCTCTAAATGAGCCAAAAATCAAAACTTGAATTCCAGTGTGCAAATATAGGGTCCATGCCCAATATTGGATCGTTTGGATAAACTATGACATGCTTAACCCTAAACCCTAACCTGAATCCCACACGACCTCGTTCGTGATAGCTAGGATTTGTGAAGGGTCTTTCATGAATATACCCGTAGACCAGGTTTCATATTTTTTTCCAGCAACCTAGTAACATAAAACGATGATGGGTGCAAGTTTCAAATTTTTTTGATTTTTTTAAATTAGTTATGGTCAACCCTAGCCCTCATAACCCCTTCAAAATCCCTCCTAACCCCTTCAAAACCCCTCAAACCCTAGCCAAAACCCCGCATCCTTCTGGCCAGTTGGATATCTGCGAATGGACGGTGTGGATCAGGCGCTAGGGCAACGTCAGCGATCCGAGTGAGGCGCTCTGATTGGCCGTATTCGATAACGCTGGTTCACTCCCCCATCCATTTCTGACCGTTGGATCGCTACGCGTCGAACAGTGTGGATCATCCTGCAGTGCCACGTCAGCAATCCACGTCAAGCTAGTTCGGTGATGTGATTGGCTGGATTTGAAAATGCTTGTTTTTTTTTGCCCTTTGTTTGTTCTGCGCTCGAGGGTGGGCTGCTGCCATGCATGCACGCTGTTGGGTTGTGGTAAAGAAGCCCACCCGTTGGACCTTCAGACCGAACGTTGCCACGCCTCCCTCTAGCCACCCTAGCAGGCTACATTGCCATGCATGCGAGCGACCAGCCTACGATGCATGCATGTACGGGTGGCACACGCAGAGAAGACCGAGCAGGCGTGAACCCCCGACCAACGGCACAGCCGCGTGCGCTGAAACGTCGCAGCCTGGCTGTTGATGCAGCCTTGGGTTTCCCACGCGTGTACACACTCCCGATGCCACCCAACGCCGCCCGCTCATTACTTACACCCGGTGTGAAACCAGTCAAAAAACACGTCGCACTAGGGCTATTTAAGCCACCTATCATCTTCCTCCTCCTCTCACACCCTCATCCATCTCCCATCCTCTCGCATCTGCATCTGTCCTTCGTCTTCTCACCACAAACAACCCCAAAACCAGGCCGCAGCCATGCAGTACACCGGGCCATCCTACCGCTTTCCCCCCACCGTGCTGAAGAGGCTCTACCCCGCCGGGGTGTACATCGAGAACACACTCCGTGTGTGGGCGATGTTAAGATGGAGGGGCGTAACGGAGTTCACCAACTTCTTCCTTGGGGCCGGCTACCGCCACCTCCCCCGGTGATCTCCAAGGATGTACCAAGTCGAGGAGGTCATCCACAATGGGGTTGTGGTTGCTATCATTGCCCACTTCACCAACCCCTTCGACGCGTTCTACCTCCTTGGCCACGTGTTTTGGTGTGGCTGTGAGTTCATCGCTTTCACCACCCACAACATCTTCACGGACTACACCAACATCTTCCCCACCGCGGAGCGCATGCACACTCTGCCGTACCCCGTCGACAATGCCCCGGAGGAGCAGTAAAGGGTGCCCGGAGGAGGATCGAGGAGGAGCAAGGAGAGCAAGGAAGGCAGCGGCCAGGGTCTATCTATCTTTTTTTAGCTAAATCTATCTATATTTGTGTTATGTCATTTAAGTTGTAAGTGTACTATGGGTACCCGCTGTGGGCTTGGTTTGCCCGATCGAACTATCTATATTATGTGTCTTTCTATTATATATTAAGTTATTGATACTTATTTAAGTTGCATGGTGTTTTGGCTTGTAGGTCTAAATACACCCATTATTAAAAAATGCGTTTCAAAATGTGAAAAAAGACATTTTTTGGGACTGTAAAAGGACAAAAAATGACTCGTGAAAAAATGAAATCTCGCTTTTTTATACAAGCCACAAATAATTTCTTTTTCGTGGATTTTTGCATTACATTATTCCATGAACAAAAACAAGTAACAGAATTTTTGAACCGTTCAAAGAAGTAAATTTTCTATGAGCTAACACAAGTAAAATGGGCCCAAGTAAAACATGTGCCATGTGCTACCTCTTTGCATTTTGCCGCATTTTTATTTGCATTGTTCCATGAACAAAAATTTGGCCAAAGTAAAAAACAAGTCGAGAAGTATATGTTTGTTAGAGGTTTATTTGCCCAAGCAACATTTTATTTAGTCGAACCATTTTTCGTTAAACATGGGTGCCTCTATGCTACAAAAAAGGGCTGGTGCCCCTACGCGGGTGGGCTGGTTTCTCTTTGGGCCTGGTTATTTCCTCACGGCCCAACATCCATTCGGCAGCCCAGATTTTTTTTATTAGAAACTAAATTTGGGTGAGCACTCTGTTAACTGAAGAACAAAAACAGGGGCATGAACATTGAATAATTTTCCAAATTGCTTCTTCGACTCAGTTGCATCAACTTGGCATGGCGCACAGATCGCGTCCTCTGCCCTGACAGGCCTAAATGCCCATTCTAATGACGGATGAACAACAAGTACAAGAAAAACAGAGCAATGATACAACAATAGAACCACCCTACCCTGATATTTGATTGCTTCTGCAAATCGATCATCTGCATTAGATGTTTGTTGATCTTCTTCAGTTCCTCGTTCAGTTCGGAATGCGCGTGCAGTTCAGCATCGCGCGCATACCTCGGCATCGACAGGACTCTGCCCGCCCCTCGCCCGTCCGAGCTCCCCAAATTCTCCACAGCAATCGGTGGCACCCCACCCAAATTGAGCTCACAGGTTGCGGCCCCGCTCGAATCAATGTAGCCCTCAAACTGAATCCTCTCAATATAATCATCCATCCACTCGAAATGTGTACATTTCTTCAGGATCTGAAAACAACAACATGAACCCTAAATCCCAAATTCGATGAGAAAAAAGTAAATCTGGAGAAATCAGAGCAAACTACAGTGAAAGAACAGGCTAAGAACTGAGATCTAACCTTACCATCCCTTCCTGCCATTGTTTTGCTCAAGCATTTCACAAATTCGCGCCCAAGATTGCCATTCTCATCCATCTTACTGACCCACCATTTAAGAAGCTCTGGGCATGGGCACTCAGGGCACCTTGTGAGCGGCACCGGACCATGTTGTCGCCATTTTGAGTGTGTGGCGGAGGAGCTAGACATCTGCGCTAGGTCGCCGGAGAAGACAAAGATTGGGGAAAGGGGAAGCAATGGGCGGCGGCGGGCTGACGGGCACGGGCGCTCGTCTCTTCTAGCTGCGGAGAGGTGGGTCCCGTTCTTACGTTGACAAGTGGTGGGTCCCGCGCATACGTGGATAAGTGGTGGGTCCAACCCCTAATAGCTAACGAGGGCATCAGTTGAGTTTAAGGGCCATGTTGTGCCTGGGCTATTTAGGGCTCAAATGTGTCGCACCAGAGCCATTTGCTCAAACAACGTCGCACCCCTTCCAATTCACATGAAATGTGTCGCACAGGAGCTATTGACCCCAAAAAGAAGGGGTCAATCCGTTGCTAAATACTACACTCCTACATGCTAATAAAGAGGGTGAGTTGTACAATTTGTCCCAATTGTCCTGTTGAACTTTCAATCTGACCTCAATCGGAGACCTTCTTCCCAACACACGTGTAGATTAAAAAAATCAAGTGATTTTTCATTTGGGAATTATTCAGAGAAATCATAGTTGATGTTTGTTGTAGTTACTCCTCCTAAAGGAAGTTGGAGTTGTGCTATAAAATGGTTTAGTCAACACAACACATTATTACCCTCTCAATTACCATATGGTTGGCCCCTC
Source organism: Thinopyrum elongatum (assembly GCA_011799875.1). Lineage (NCBI taxonomy): Eukaryota > Viridiplantae > Streptophyta > Magnoliopsida > Poales > Poaceae > Thinopyrum > Thinopyrum elongatum. The sequence continues at coordinate 715,678,205 of CM022298.1, forward strand.
CTCCTTTTATCCGGGCTTGTGACCGGCTATGTAAATAGCATAGGCGGAGTTGCCCACCCACCCTCCCAAAATATGACTATTTTACGTTTATCATTTCTGATTTTTTTTGCAATTTTAATTTTTAAAAATTAAACATTTTTTTGACTTTTAGTTATATATATTTTTAGCTTTTTTATCCGGGTTTATACTTTTTTTTGGGGGTGTTTTACCACTCGTAAGCCTTGAGACGGACCACCTGACGAGTGATCTCGAACGTCTCCACTTCCACAAGCGCTATGGCGGGAATGATCAAGTGCAAGTGGCCAATGCTGCAGGTTTGTCTATTTCGCATATTGGTCATTCCACTTTAGCCGGTTCATCTTGTCGTTTAAGAAATATTCTTCGTCTTCCACATATTAATCAACATCTCCTTTCTGTTTATCGTCTTGTCACCGACAATGATGTTTTTGTGGAATTTCATCGTTTCTTTTTCCTTGTGAAGGACGAGGCCACGAAGAAAGTTCTTCTTCACGGTAGTAGTCATGGCGGCCTCTATCCCATCTCGCTTAGTCGCGCATCGTCCTCCTCCACTCGCCAAGCATCTCTCAGCGTCAAGACCACCCCGTCCCAGTGGCACCAGTGTCTCGGTCATCCCTCAAATAATATCGTTCGAAACATTGTTAAAAGTAATGATTTAGTGTGTTCTTCTGAAAGTCAGACTTCAGTTTGTGATGCTTGTCAGCGTGCTAACAGTCGACAATTGCCATATAATTTATCTCATCGTGTTTCCACAATGCCTCTTGAGTTAATCCATTCTGATGTTTGGGGGCCTGCTATTGCCTCTTCTGGAGGTTATAAGTATTATGTTAGCTTTGTCGATGATTACTCTCGTTTTTGTTGGATATATCTCCTCAAGCACAAGTCTGATGTTGAGCAAGTGTTTTACGCTTTTCAGGCTCATGTTGAGCGTCTTCTTCACACTAAAATCATAGCCGTTCAGACGGATTGGGGTGGCGAGTATAAAAAATTGCACCGTTATTTTCAGCGCCACTCAGATCTCTCACCGTGTGTCCTGCCCACATACATCTCAGCAAAATGGGGTTGCTGAACACAAACACCGTCATCTCATAGAAACAGGTCTTGCCGGCTCATTCTTCTCTTCCATTGCGTTTTTGGGATGCAGCATTTCTTGCTGCGTGTTAGAGGTTTATTTGCCCAAGCAACATTTTATTTAGTCGAACCATTTTTCGCTAAACATGGGTGCCTCTATGCTATAAAAAAGGGCTGGTGCCCCTACGCGGGTGGGCTAGTTTCTCATTGGGCCTGGTACTTCCTCACGGCCCAACATCCATTCGGCTGCCCAGATTTTTTTATTAGAAACTGAATTTGGGTGAGCACTCTATTAACTGAAGAATAAAAACAGGGGCATGAACATTGAATAATTTTCCAAATTGCTGCTTCGACTCAGTTGCATCAACTTGGCATGGCGCACAGATCGCGTCCTCTGCCCTGACAGTCCTAAATGCCCATTCTAATGACGGATGAACAACAAGTCCAAGAAAAACAGAGCAATGATACAACAATAGAACCACCCTGCCCTGATATTTGCTTTCTTCTGCAAATCGATCATCTGCATTAGATGTTTGTTGATCTTCTTCAGTTCCTCGTTCAGTTCGGACTGCGCGTGCAGTTCAGCATCGCGCGCATACCTCGGCATCGACAGGACTCTACCCGCCCCTCCCCCGTCCGAGCTCCCCAAATTCTCCACAACAATCGGTGGCACCCCGCCCAAATTGAGCTCACAGGTTGCGGCCCCGCTCGAATCAATGTAGCCCTCAAACTGAATCCTCTCAATATAATCATCCATCCACTCGAAATGTGTACATTTCTTCAGGATCTGAAAACAACAACATGAACCCTAAATCCCAAATTCGACGAGAAAAAAGTAAATCTGGAGAAATCAGAGCAAACGACAATGAAAGAACGGGCTAAGAACTGAGATCTAACCTTACCATCCCTTCCTGCCATTGTTTCGCTCAAGCATTTCACGAATTCGCGCCCAAGATTGCCATTCTCATTCGTCTTACTGACCCACCATTTAAGAAGCTCTGGGCATGGGCACTCAGGGCACCTTGTGAGCGGCACTGGACCATGTTGTCACCATTTTGAGTGCGTGGCGGAGGAGCTAGACATCTGCGCTAGGTCGCCAGAGAAGAGAAAGATTGGGGAAAGGGGAAGCAATGGGCGGCGGCGGGCAGACGGGCACGGGCGCTCGTCTCTTCTAGCTGCGGAGAGGTGGGTCCCGCTCTTACGTGGACAAGTGGTGGGTCCCGCGCATACGTGGAAAAGTCGTGGGTCCAACCCCTAATAACTAACGAGGGCATCAGTTGAGTTTAAGGGCCATGTGGTGGCTAGGCTATTTACGGGCTCAAATGTGTCGCACCAGAGCCATTTGCTCAAACAACGTCGCACCCCTTCCAATTCACATGAAATGTGTCGCACAGGAGCTATTGACCCCAAAAAGAAGGGGTCAATCCGTTGCTAAATACTACACTCCTACATGCTAATAAAGAGGATGAGTTGTACGATTTGTCCCAATTGTCCTGTTAAACTTTCAATCTGACCTCAATCGGAGACCTTCTTCCCAACACACGTGCAGATTAAACAAATCAAGTGATTTTTCATTTGGGAATTATTCGGAGAAATCATAGTTGGTGTTTGTTGTAGTTACTCCTCCTACAGGAAGTTGGAGTTGTGCTATAAAATGGTTTAGTCAACACAACACATTATTACCCTCTCAATTACCATATGGTTGGACCCTCCTCCTTTTATCCGGGCTTGGGACCGGCTATGTAAATAGCATAGGTGGAGTTCCCCACCCACCCTCCCAAAATATGACTATTTTTACGTTTATCATTTCTGATTTTTTTGCAATTTTAATTTTTTAAAATTAAACATTTTTTTTACTTGTAGTTATATATATTTTTAGCTTTTTTGGGGTTTATACTTTTTTTTGGGTTTCTTTTACATCTCGTAAGCCTTGAGACGGACCACCTGACGAGTGATCTCGAACGTCTCCACTTCCACAAGCGCTATGGCGGGAAGGATCAAGTGCAAGTGGCCAATGGCGCAGGTTTGTCTATTTCGCATATTGGTCATTCCACTTTAGCCGGCTCATCTTGTCGTTTAAGAAATATTCTTCGTCTTCCACATATTAATCAACATCTCCTTTCTGTTTATCGTCTTGTCACCGACAATGATGTTTTTGTGGAATTTCATCGTTTCTTTTTCCTTGTTAAGGACAAGGCCACGAAGAAAGTTCGTCTTCACGGTAGAAGTCATGGCGGCCTCTACCCCATCCCGCTTAGTCACGCATCGTCCTCCTCCACTCGCCAAGCATCTCTCAGCATCAAGACCACCCCGTCCCAGTGGCACCAGCGTCTCGGTCATCACTCAAATAATATCGTTCGAAACATTGTTAAAAGTAATGATTTACTGTGTTCTTCCGAAAGTCAGACTTCAGTTTGTGATGCTTGTCAGCGTGCTAAGAGTCGACAATTGCCTCTTGAGTTAATCCATTCTGATGTTTGGGGGCCTGCTATTGCCTCTTCTCGAGGTTATAAGTATTATGTTAGAGTTGTCGATGATTACTCTCGTTTTTGTTGGATATATCTCCTCAAGCAAAATTCTGATGTTGAGCAAGTGTTTTACGCTTTTCAGGCTCATGTTGAGCGTCTTCTTCACACTAAAATCATAGCCGTTCAGACGGATTGGGGTGGCGAGTATAAAAAATTGCACCGTTATTTTCAGCGCCACTGGGATCTCTCACCGTGTGTCCTGCCCACATACATCTCAGCAAAATGGGGTTGCTGAACGCAAACACCGTCATCTTGTAGAAACAGGTCTTGACGGCTCATTCTTCTCTTCCATTGCGCTTTTGGGATGAAGCATTTCTTGCTGCGTGTTACCTCATTAATTGCATGCCCACACCTGTTCTACAACAAGATACGCCCCTGTATCATCTTCTCAAGGTGCAACCCGATTACAATTTCCTTCACACGTTTGGCTGTGCTTGCTGGACTAGTTTTAGCGAAGTCTAGATTATACTCTTCGTCTCTCAACTTTTAGCGAAGTCTAGACATAGCGCCTGTTCGGCAGTCATCCGCGGAGTACCCTTTTAGCAGCTTCCCAAATTATAACTGGCATGCCACTCCGCTCTGGCGCGGAGCCGCGGAGCAGAGGGAGTCCGAACGCGCCCTTAATCCCTCAACTATGAAACCGGACAACTTGCATAATCAACTCATCGAACCAGACAAATTTTGTGCCTTCTCTCGTCTGATCCGGTTTTAGTGCTGAGTCAGCCGGTTTTGACTGGTCAAAGCTGGCATGGCCAAGGAGACCCGACTTGTCCCGGTTTCTATCTCGCGGATGTGCTCTACCCCGCCATCGGTCGTCGTCGCCGGCGAGCGCCCCTTGCGCCGCCCTCCTGTATTCTCCACCTCCCCGTTCCTCCCCTTCTTCTCTCCATCCCGATTCCACCTGCTCAGCCGCACAACCCAGCTTGCCTCCCGCCGCCATCAGCGCCTCGTGCGCACTCCCGCCCGCAATCTGGAGAGTCGCCGCCACGCCTTCCTCTGTCTGCATCGGCCGACAACCATGAACCAGCTCCCGTCCGCCGCCCTCCCCTCTATTGCCTCTTGGACACTCGCGTTGGGCCCTCGACCTTGCCCCGCGCGCCATGTCGCTCCGCCACCGAACATGAGAGGGTGATAGAGATGCCCAGCGGGAAGGCGGTGTTCCTCGTCGAGGCCTACGACTCCTTCCTCGCCGGCTACTCGCACTATGCCAGCACTCCTCCGAGCTCTGCGCCAACGTGGCTGCGATGCAGTGCATCCTACAGCGCACCTACCGCATCAAGTCTGACCGCTTCGTCTGTGTGGCGCACGGCCTTGCCAACGTCTGGCTCAAGCGCGAGGCCTTTGTCACGCTCCCCATTGTCACCTACGATTCACTGCGGCCTCGTCGGCACATGGCCAGAAGCAGCAGCAGCGCGAGCCCGCCGGTGCCAGCTATGCCATCTGGTTGTCAGACTTCGTCCATGGCCAACAAGGTGCTTGATATAATGGCTACCATAAAAGGAAGAAGATATGAGAGGAGAGAGAACGAAAATGGTGAGGTGGCAGTCAATTAGGAATACCAGGGTCAAAACCATGCTAACTCAGGGCAAATACCGCTTTGAGTTGGGGGAGGGACGGAACTTGTCCGGTTTCAAGAGTTGGAGGTGCAAATTGTCTGGTTTCAAAATTGAGGGACTAAATTTAGACTTCGTCAAGAGTTGAGGGACGAAAAGTATACTTTTCTCAATCTTAAATATCACATCTAATAGCATGTCAAAAATTTAAATATAATAACAAACAATTAGCTTGCATCTCTACATAGTAATGTATGAGTAGTTCCTATTTTCACATGGACTGTACCCTGCCATTTTATTCTTTCAGCATGACAAACTAAGAGAATTTGCAAATTTGGGTACAGGTCTCACAACTACAACACTGTAATTTAAGAAGCAGACTGGAGTTATTTTGAGTTTTTACTAGGTGTTTTTTGTCACCTCATATTCTTCTTAAAACCGTAGGACAGCTACCTCTTATCTGGCAATTCTTACTACACTGCAGAATGTTATTATTGCGATGTTGCATTGTGTGATATGTCATACACAATCCAGTATTATCTCTTAAGAAAATTTGTAACCAATTCATAGGTGCTATTCAAACAAAGTTGCCCACTAACTTCATGTTTTGATCACTTGGCAGTTCATTCCTACCAACCTGATAGTTACTATTTAGTGTTATATACGATCACAAAACTTCTGCTGGTCTTGGCATCACCAAATGAATTTGTGGGAACAACCAGATTGCTGTGCTAGGTTTATGCGTTTGTATGAATGAAGTTTCGATTAGCAGAAGAAGAGAATTTTCCCAGGAAAAATATTTATACAAATATTTCTACCATTCCAGTCACGGGGATACAACATTTCCATAACCAGCCACAAATGTAAATATAATCTGCTTTGAGTTACTTTGAAATGTATTTGTTCTTTCTGGCTGAGTTAGATTTACCAATTCATGTATCTATAGTTTATTTGATCTGCTTTCCATTTTACAAATCTAGGGTGAATACAACACTGCTCTTTCATATCAAATATTAACACTGCCCTTCCTAACTGTGTGACAAAGTTGCCCGCTCCATTGACGGATTACTGAATGTACTGTTCTCAAGGACCAAAACTAGATGCATAATAAACTGTACTCCTTTTCAAACCTAAATCAGCGAAGCTGAGTATCCATCCTCAGTATATATAGAACAATTGTTTCAATGCTTCTATAAGGAATTGTTTCAGTGGTTCTATAAACAGATCCTTAAATTTAGTATTGAGGGTGGGGTATACCATGTTTGTGCTAAATCTTTTTAAGTATATTTTATATGAAAAAGTTAATTATTTCCTCAGTATTTCAGCTGTGAATATCAACCAAAGTTCACTCAAGATCCTCAACATTGTCACGCTTGTATTCTTCCATTCTTGTAGCGTGCATGTTCAAAGTTGCTTATAAAATGGCATGCTGGATGTCCCACTGGAATGCACAAGGCATCTTCTAGTTTCATAGTGAGGTACTGCTTCATCTTGTAAGTTGCTACCAAACACTATCAACCTTGCTATACCACCGATACATGCCATATATATAAATCTGACTTCTTGTAATGTGTGGATCAAACAAGCAAGAACCAAAAGGACAGCTTCTTGGACCCTTAAGTAATATGTGGGAGGACTACCAAAAGAAAGAAGGGAGAGAAGCCTGTGGATGGCCACTAGATCAATAAGGTTTACGGTATGCACTTGTTCACAACAACCATATACCATATGGCACTCTTTAACTAAATGCATCTTAGATTGTGTGTTCCTACCATATATCGGTGTTGCGTAAATTTTTTTCAAATAGACATTAGATCAATATGACAGGCTAGATGAAATGCAAATATAAAACTATAAATAAATGCATTTTAAAAATAAGAAAATGATTCAACCAACTGATCAGTCAATCAGTAGCTTTTTTTTCTTCTCTACAGTAGTGTAGTGTAGCTGCTTCTTCTCTCCCCTTCATGCCTTACATGCCGCACATCTTCTGTCTCCCCTGTATGTACAGACAGACCCTGCACGACATGTGTCTTCTTGTTTGAGCTTTATGCCGGGGCCATACGTAGGTGCGCACTCGACATCTTGCTTGAGATTGCACATAGGTGTACGCTCACCATCTTACTTGAGGCTCACGTGCGAGGCCGCGCACCGGGGTGCAAAATTTCCATCTTGCATGTGTGTTCATGTCCGGGGCCACTTGGTGTGTACTCGCCATCTTGCCTAGGTTTCATGCTCAAGGATCGTACAACGATGCCTGCTCGCTGTCTTGTCCAGGATGCATGCCTAGGGGTGCTTCTGGGCGCAGGCTGACCGACTTGTCAGGAATGCAACGCACTGCCGTTGCGCGCAATATTGTCCTCATGGTCCAAACACATCTCCGCGTGGCCTGGGTGTATTGCCTCCTGTCAAAAAGAAGGGTTCATGATGCAGTTGAAAAGATGCATAGGGCCAGTGTCACCTTTGGCAGTACACACAGATGCATGTAAAGGGCTAGAAAATGCAGTGAAAAATGTTTTTCCTCATTGTGAGCAGAGGGAGTGCTTCGGCCATATGTCGATGAATTTGATCAAAAAATTCAGAGGAGAAGAATTTGGGAGAATGTGGCCAGCGGCAAGATCTTACACCAAACAAACACATTCATATCATCTTGCACTACAAAAAAACATACATCCATGACATTTTGGGCCGAACCAAATTTTTTTCGGTCATGCTTATGACACTTCTATGACGATAATTGTGACAAAACCCGGTATCATCATAGATGTGGTGGGCTCTTACTTCTATGACAAGAAATCATGACAGAAAATGGGCTTTTCGTCCTGGGAGGGCCAGAGACGCATCTGCATTAAATTCTTTAGGCCATCCATGACGTAAAAAATCATGGTAGAGGCGAGGGCGAGAAAAATTTCGGGGAGTTCCCGGTTACGGTGGGTGGTCGGGGCCGAGCGATGCATGGAGGTTTGCGCGTTTCTCTCATACACGTACGCGCGTGTGTGCGAGGCGTTGCGCTCTAACTGAACCCGAGCGAGGCGTTGGGCTCTAACTGAATCCGAGCGATTGCACTAGCTACGTTACTGAACCCCGATCAATACCTTGCTGTTAACTGAACCCGAGTAATTCCTTCGCTACTACTGCTAATTGAAGCCGATCGAAGCTGCCTCTTGATGAACAATCCCCGGTGGGAGTTGGATGAACAGGATCCCGTGGTAGTAGAGGCCATTGCCGCTGGATGAATAGGACCCCGATCGAGGAGGTGGGGGTGGATGAACAGTATCCGGTGGACAGACACCGTGGAGGGCTGGTTGAACAGGACCCCGTGGAGGGCTGGTTGAACAGCAGCCGATGGAGGGCTGGTTGAACAGGACCCCATTGACGAACAGTAGCTAGTGGAGGCAAGAGGAAGTCGATGGTGGATGAACAGTAGCAAGTGGAGGCTGGAGGAAGTCGACGGGGGATGAACAGTAGCAGGTGGAGGCTGGAGGAAGTCGACGAGGGATGAACAGTAGTAGGTGGAGTCCCGTTTTGCAGTACGCAACACCCCTCCAAATGAATAGGACCCGTTTTGACCGTAGTGCTCCAACACATGTCCGTTTTCTCAGTTTTGCGGTACGCCACACCCCTCCTGATCAACAGGACCCCGTTTTTGACCATAGGCACTCGAACAGAAGTCAGTTTTCTCCGTTCTGCGGTACGCCAGACCCTTCCCGATGAACAGGACCCAGTATCGACCGTACGCGGTCGAACAGAAGGCCGTTTCCTCTGTTCTGCGGTATGCCAGACCTCGTTTCGGCTGTTCCGCCCAAGCCGGCTGGCTCCCGATGAACACATGACGCTGTTTACTCCGTTCCGACCCAGTCGGTTGGCTGCCGATGAACAGGACGACGTCGTTGTACGCGTTAGAGACCCCGCCCGTATGTACGTACGTAGCCATATTTACTATCTTGCAGTGTGGTCGTACGTACGTGTGCACGATATAGACGGGACTGCGTGACATGCCACATCGGCTCCTCTACTTCAACACGTGCCGCTCCTCACTCAGCCACGGAACGTCGCTGCAGAGAGACCGATCGACCGCTATGTACGTACATGTTCGCGGCCGGACAGATAACGCTACCTTCGATTCAACCTGGTGGGTCCTAGCTGTCAGGGGGTAAGAAGGCAGTTCCTTCTGTGCGAAGATAAAGCCGGTGGGTCCCAGCTATCAGGGGGGAACGTTTTTTTCGCGAAATACAGAGGCCCTTCCGGTTGGTCCGAGGTGTCAGGTGGAGGAATCATTATTTTGCGCGTAATAAGGAGGCACTTCCTTGCGTGCGGTCATGGACCCAGCTGTCAGCCTCTCCACTTACAGTCCTCTTCTGATGGCTATCGTTCGTTGACCGAGCAGGAAGCGCAGCAGAACAGAGGGGAATCGGGGCCTGGGCCGACCCAAAATCCCAGGGTGGGCCGCAGCCCACCGTGGGCACCCTGTAGATTCACACCTGAGCGGCGTACATGCATTTTCGAAACTAAATTAGGAACATTTAGCTGACCAATTAAATGACTCTATTTTAATAATATCAGATTCGTATTTGAACAACTAAGCTATTTTAGCTTGATGGATGGAGCAGTGCTATTATGACACAAAGCACGTATGCTAATCGTATAGTAATCATAAAAGGGGGGAAACCCTAAGCATGATCAATTAAACCCAATTATGACTATGCCATGGCAGATTTGAAGCTGCAAACCCCAAAAATGCTATTTAGCAACCATTGTTTGCTTTGAACTAAGAACTAAATTGTAAGAGTTGAAAAGAAAGTACAGTAACCAAGTTACGATCTATTTTCTGGATGAGATCAAAAAGTTGAGCAGATATGAAATAGTACCACCTCTCTTGCAGCGCCGGGTAGGCATCGGGGGTGCGATGGCTGTCGGTGGCGTTGAAGCAGATCTGCGACGGTAGACGGGTGCATCGGCGGATAAGTCCCATTGCGATGGACGAGAAGGTCGTGGGACCAGCCCCGGCAAGGAGGACGACGGCGCCGATGAAGCGAGAGGACGCTATGCAAGGCTCCTGGTCTGTCGCCATGGATGAGAAACGTCCATCTCTAGTAGTGGATGATGCGGTCTTGGTAGGCGCTCCGGCATGGTGGAGGACGGCGGCGATGGATGGGGTGGAGGACAGCGGCGATGGATGGGGTGGCGGACAGAGGAGGCTGTTGTGGGGATGGTGTTCTAGCGCGGACGCTGTATGAATGGGAAAATGGTGGGAGAGGTACATGGAACCATGTTTTTGCGACGCGCTTGTCTGAAATATGGGAAAGTTATAAACTTAGCCCCTAGGGGCGGAGCAAGTGGGGGGGGGGGGCGAGCGGGGGCCAGACCCCCCCGATCGATCGGCCACCCCCAATGAGATTCAGCGGGGACTAGTAGTACTCTTACCGCATTCCATTTCTTTCAGTACAACATAGATTAATTTTTTTTAGGGGAACAACGTAGATTAAGTTGCCATGTGTAGGCTGTTAGCACAAATAAAACTCTTAAGTGGCCAACGACCTAATGGGCTGTTTAGCCAAGCCCAAGAAGTGAAGAAGATAACCCATAGCATGCTACGACAAGCCAGAAGTATCAGAGGATGGCTACGATCGATCTGTACACACACATGAATTATCAACTAGTTCTCCTTTTTGGTGAGTGGCGGCGGCCTAGGGCATAGGCACGAGCAGCCGCCAGGAAACTTCGTCAATCGATCTGCCCCAGCCGCCGCAAGGAGACTTTATCGAGCAGCACCAAGACATCATGGTTGCAACGCCCCTTCGTCCATGGCCCCTGGTTTCTCACAATCAGACATCTCGGCATGGGACCAAACTACCGAAGGTAATCACTAGCAGTGCTAGGTTTTTACAAACTACCGACTATTTGTTTATATTACATCGATTACAGATTGCATTCTACTTTTATTATTTTTGCTAGATATGGATCAAACTTTTTGATATGAACTTTTGGACTGAGGCTATATACTGGTTAGAAGTCTATTTATTATTTTGAAGTTTGTCATGCTTCAAAACTAGAGAAAATAATAAAGCATCACTCTAGTATCAGAAATTTAATCTAGTTGAGAGGTTCTGCTCATTGGAATGCAAACTTCTGATCAAAATATAGTGGCATGAGTAAAAAATCTGAACGATTGGAATGCAATCTCCTGATCGAATATTGTGGCACGAGTAAAGATTCTGAATAAGTTAATACAAAAAACAAACCATATGGTATAACATGCTATCCTATATCTTTTGTGACATTTGTTGTTACTATCTTCTTGGCCCCCCTATGCTCAAATCCTAGCTCTGCCCCTGTTAGCCCCCGTTTAAAATTTGGACGTCTCGTCGATTGGGGATAGGACGGTAATCTCGCATCTCCCGAATATTTGCCCAGAGCGATTTCGGGCGACGAGAGGGTGTTTTGGCGCCCACGGTGTATGAACGGGGCTGACAGGTAGGGCAGTTGTGTCACGTCTGAGTGAAGTTACAAACCTGCATCTATTGAAAATATTTTCCTACATCGATTTCGGCCGAGTCGAGTTTGTTTTGCCGCCCACCGTGTATGAATGGGGAAATGGAGGGAGAGACAGAGGTCTTTCGGACGAGCTTGAATCAAATGTGTTTTGCCGCCCACGTTTTGCGCCCACTGTGTCTAAATGGGCTCAAAGGCGGTCGTGTCACGTCTAATTAAAGTTACTAACTTACCCCCTATTGAGAGCAGTGGAAATCGGGGCGATGGATTGTTCGTGCAAGGGGTAGACAGTAATTTTCATCTCGCAAACACAGGCTTCGGACAGCCGATGTGGGAGTGGATATTTTGCCGCTTCTTTGGAATTTTGGGACAATAATCATCCACGTTTACCCTGGCAACTAAATTCGAATCCATTTTGTATTCTTATATGAATCTTTATAAATCTTTCTATCTGTTTTTATATATCTTCAAAAGCACAACAAAGATGTATTCCACTGTCATATATGAATATGATTTACAAACACCGATACTCGAATTAAGAAGCTAGAATCCAGTTTAAGGCGAATTCGAATATTTGAAACCACTTTATGTCCAACTCAAGCGTCACACGCAGCATAATGTGTACTCCCATTTAGATATGTACACAAGTGACGTCTCAAGATTCAAAATACCGAGTCAATCAACCAATAATGTACAAAACTAACAGACATATAAACACTTATAGAGTATATGGATCAATAATATCAACTAACATACATAAGCCAGGCCGCTGTACTTTTTTTGTTAGAAGAGCATCATTTTTTTAGCGAAGTTAGTACAGCATCTTGGCCCTTTCAGATGCGTGCCACTTAAGGACCATCTATACTACTATTATTGCTGAATGCACATTCAGCCCGATTGGTATATTTGTAGGTCTGGCACAGCAATCAAAATGAAATGTCTCAGAGTCTTATCAATTAATACAGACTCGTGCTAAAAAAATTACAAACCAAAAAACAAAAAAGAATTATTACATGATCTCTAAAACAAATGGTTTGATCGATTACATGAACAAAGAACACAAAGGTTATTCAACAATGGAAAAAACATTTCACCTATGATTTACCAAGTGGCCATTTAATTTCCTTTTTTCCTTCAGGACCTTAACAATACGGTCAGTCTCAAATTATTTCGTTTTGAAATCCACCAAATATTTAATGGTTGCCTTGAGTACTGCTTGTGATTGTGCTGTTTGCTTCCTCAACATGTCAACCTCATCTTTAAGTACAGAAGCAAAATCTCTTTCTACCAATAGTTTAGCCTCTAGAGCATCAGTAGTTGGCAATTCATGATGCACGATTGGGCCGGTGCCACTGCTGTAGGATGATACAACATCCATGGGGACCTCGCTCTTTGATCTTGGCTAACCTGTTTTGCCATTAAAGTTCCAATTGGATTCCGAAAAGTTGATGTTAGCAAAACATCTCAACTGGGAGTTAGAACAGCAAACTAGTTAAACAAGTAATTAAAGAGTTTCGATTGAATGCTGAGAAGTAGTTATTAACATCATTGTAACCGGTTGCGGCATCAAAGCAGTTAAACAAACAAGTTTTGCAAAAGATACCTGTTGTGGCATTGGAGTTTTCTCTTGGATCCTGAAAAGTTGAGTAGCCAGTAACGTGATTAGAGCAACCGGTTGCAGCAGCAAAGCAGATAAACAAACAAGTTTTGCAAAAGGAACCTGTTGTGGCATTGGAGTTTCTCTTGGATCCTGAAAACTTGAGTAGTCAGTAACTTGATTAGAGTAACAAGTTATAGCAGCAAACCTGTTACACAAATATATTTTTGAAAATGTACCTGCTGTGCAATTGGACTTCCAATTGGATCCTGAAAACTTGAAGTTGGTAAGATGATTACAGCAACAAGTTACATCAGCAAACCAGGTAAACAAGGAAGTTTCTGAAAACATACCTGTTGTGCCAACGGAGTTTCAGTTGGATCCTGCAAACTTGAATGTTAGCAATCATAAATAAAGTGTTGCAAAGAGCCATAAGAAACTAACATCAAACTAGTAAAACTAACTAGTTTTGGCAACGTATTTAATTACACATGAACTAGTAAAACTAACAAGTTCTTGGCAACGTATTAAATTAAAAAGTCGCTACCGTTTACCAGCAACACGGACATCTGTAAATTTCTTTGATGTAAGAAAAATGATTCCGACACATATATATAAGTTAAAAAGACGGTGTTCCTCATATAAACCTGACAGCTGTCTATCTATGAACATGCAAACATTACTAGTGCTACAAGTGATAAGAGCAAGCCATTTAAACAAACAGGGTATCAGAACGTAAATTTCACATGAATTTTGCTGCACCCTAGAAGTACATATGACCAGCTATCTACGTGCTTAAGTAGCTATTTAAGTTCAGGCAAACAGGTAATTCTTAACAGTAAGTATCAAATACATAGACAGGCGCAGTCTATAATAGGATTAACAGGCTATGGCATTATGTAATCAGAAGCAAACTAAATTAAGCCAAGCAACATAATTGAACAATTTTGCAATAAGTGGCTAACTAAAATTCCGAGAAGCAGGTAACTGAACTTACGCTAGCTCTTTGTACAGGCATACTGCAACTTCTTTTTCTCTTACAAGGTTCTACGAAGGCGTCCATGGCATCAATTGCTTCGATACGCAGTCCCAATATTTCTTTCTGTCCACACTGCATTGGTAAGTCGAATGGTTAATCTGATAAGATGGTGCGTCCTTGATATGTTATATGAGGTCGGGTTGTCAGACTAGTTGTAGCAACACACATCACACTGGCTTTTACAGTATATTTCATGCGATTACATTTGGCATATCGAGATCTAAGCATTCTACAATAGGATGAAAAGACTGGCATCCATCACATTATTGGCGAACTCAGTTCATAGAAACAAGCAATTCAACCATTCTGTGGGTAAATCAAAAGCGCCACTGGAATATTTTTCACTGCCCCAATCATACACGCAAAAAGGGGCAACGGCACTGTAGGGCTGGTATGGGCGGCCGCCTCGGGTGGCTGGAAAGTGTGCACCTAGTTTGAGTCATCCAGGTTGGCCCAAGCTAGTTTTGTTCGTCCCAGCGCATGAGCAGGCAATGTAAAAAATGAAGAAAAATGTTTCAATTTGGATGGGCCAATAATGTAAGTGCAAGGCAGGCCCTATAGCAGGCTCGCGGCCCAAACGAGCGCCTCCCATATCGATTGACAGCAGGAAAAATCCAAATTCATTCGCTCCAGCCTCTAATCTGGTTTGCTCCTAACCTAGCCGCCGCTGGACAGACCAACACAGCACTTCCTCGCGCCCTCATTGGACGTCGGTCGCCGGGCTTCAAGCGAATGGAAGGACAAGAGGATGAAGATCCAACCCTGGGTGTAGCCTGCGTGGGAGGCAGCGGCGGCAGCACGGGCATGGCATCGATCTTGCGCAAACGGACAGTCGCAGCTTGCAAGAGCAGCATGCGCAACGAGCAGGTACATCATATCCCTGATTATATCTAATTCAACTGTTCAATTTCTGGCCAATAGTTAAACCTGACGGTGTTGTAAAACTGCTTGTATGTAGGGACTCTTTAAGAAAATGAAACCAATTTCTGCTTATTTTATAACTCCCCCAATCAATACTGAACTGACTGAACCTGATGTGTCTAATCAAGTTTCCGGTGCAAACATACAAGCTCATGCTATTCTTGATCCTGAAGTGTCTAATGAATAGACTGCTAATGAAGGATTTGATGCAAACATTTTACATGCTCCTGGTGATGAACATATAGTGTCTAATGAGGGACCTAATGCAAGCATTTTGCAAGCTCCCATTGAAGGATTTAGTGTCTAATGATGATCTGCTATGTTGAGAGAGAGATAGAGATTTGCAGGAATTGATGACAAGCAAATTATAGTATATTTTCATGGCTTGAGGAAACGTCGAGGCCATCTACCAGAAAGTCCCCGTATCATGACAACGTAGCATAAATACTTTTCTAATCTGTTGTTTGAAACTATTGGCATACTTGTGCAGGATAGATATATTGATATGCAGTTTGCGCACTAGTTATAGGTGCAATTACACTTTGATATTTTCAGGCAGAGAACGAATAATTTAAGCAGGTACAGTCCATGTTAGTAGTCCTTGTACACCATATAGCATTTTGTGTTTTTTGGTGCTTACACCATTTAGTGTTTTATAATCTAGAACTACTTTGGATCATTAGCTGGTTTTCAAAGTGCATGTAGCTTCACATTTTTCAAGTTATGTTGATTTCTGGAGTGCAAGTGCCTTCGTATTTTTTAAGTTAAATTTTTCCCCTGGTAACTTGAATTCGTTGATCCGCCACTGCACACAAATCATACACGCAGGCCAGTACGAATTAAATGAAATGCAGAGACTTACGCTAGCTCGTTGTACAGGCTCACTGCAGCTCTGCTTGCGCTTGGGATGTTCCATGTACAAGTCCATGTTACCACTTACTTGGATGTGCAGGCCTTGTGCTCCTTGCATCCCCCTCTGCATTTTTGACACGGCGAATGGTTGATCAAATAAGTGGAATCGACCTTGCTGTTGTACCGGAGGACAGGTACTTACAAGGTTATACCGGTGTGCAGGATGTGTACCAGATCCTGTAGTGCCGTCATGCTTCGCTAAAAAATGGTTTTGCTTGTTTCAGATGATATCTCCAGAAGAAGTAAGAGTTAAAGTCAAAGTTGCATATGTGTGTAAGCTAAGAGAGCAGTAAAGGATATCCAAACATCGTCGGAACAGTGCACAAGGGAGTGATATGTGCATACCTAGTTCGGGCCGGCGTTTGGGCATGCTCGCCCAGCTAGAGTGTGGGTCACTTCAGAGCCGTTGAGGGTGATGCGCTGGTATTGGCTGGCCGTGAATGGATGCAGATCTTGAGCGGCAGCGGAGCACTATGATGCGGTGGATGAGACCATTGGTGAAGCCCCAACGGCCTCGGGGGGACGATGTGCTCGGTGAAGTAGCCCCGGTGAGGTGGGAGACGCCGTCGGTGAAGTGCACCTGATGCGGTGGAAGTCGGTATCTGTGAGGCACGGCGGTTGCGGCGGCCGACGTTGTCAGTGGACCACCCGGTGCGGTGGACGAGGGCGTAGATGAGGTAGCTCCGGTGCAGTGGTGAAGCGCGACCGTCGTCTTCGTCGTCATCGTCCGTCACAGAGGTGGGGAAAGAGACGAGACGAGGGGCAATTCGAACTTTGCTTGGGTTGGCGGCGAATTAGGGATTTGAGCGCTCTGGGCGCGGAAGGGGATGGTGGAGAAGGGACATTTTGCAGGGATGGAATTGGGGCCGCCAGATATTTCAATACGAAACATGGAAGCGTGAACTTTTTTTGTCGTCGTTCTTTTTTTTGGGGGGCGGGGGGGGGGGGGGGGGGGGGGGGGGGAGGGGGGGGGAGGCGACGGAGGGGGTGAGTGGGGGGTGCTAGCGTCCATACGACACACGCAACCACAACGACACGACCCTGGTCTGCCTGGTGCGCCTACATTTGAGAATGCAAACGAATCTTCTTTCATTTTCAAACGAATCTGTATGTATTACCATGTCCGTGTTTTCCTTGCAAATAATTAGTCATTCGAAACGAAATACTATAAATTAATTAATGAGGAGTTATTTCAATTAGAGTGTGTGTCACATTGCGATCTCCAATTCTAACGTGGATTTTACATTTCACAGTATCCACGC
The DNA here is from genome assembly GCA_011799875.1 of Thinopyrum elongatum. Taxonomy (NCBI): domain Eukaryota; kingdom Viridiplantae; phylum Streptophyta; class Magnoliopsida; order Poales; family Poaceae; genus Thinopyrum; species Thinopyrum elongatum. The sequence goes on from CM022298.1 coordinate 715,695,598, forward strand.
TACTTTTTTAAGACAAATTCATACGTATAAGATGAACACCATGGTAGTGAGAAAAGTTTGGATGGATTCAAACATATGACCTACAAAATAGCACAACAATCGAGTCAATGTCAACTTTATCAAGCCTAGTATGGCACGAATTCGAAATAATTACGAAAGCCATATGCATGGTCCTCAATTCAAATCTTACAATGTACACTAAATTGAAATGTCGATATTAAGTCTAGTACTATATACATTCAAATGTTGTTTTTAGCCCCATCCCCCTCTTTGGCACACACGCTACATACTTCCTGTATCGATCAATTTTCCTATCCTAACCACCATAGAAAGCTATCGGTTGGATACTTCCATGCCGAGCTCTCTCTCTCTCTCTCTCCCCCCCACCCTCTCTCGTTGGATAAATGCATTGCCTATCTAGACCCCCCCTCTCGTACGCACGCAAACACATTGTCTATCTAGGTCACTCTCTCGAGACTGTCTCACTCTTTCTTCCGCATGGCGGCCCACACTCGCTCAATCTCGCTCTCTTTATCTAAGTCTCGATTAACCTCGCTTTCTCACACACACAAATGATATATCTCCCTATTCGGGCCTCGATGGACACACTCTATACTCTCTCACGCAGATTGTCTATCTAGGTCAGTCCATCCAAGCCGCCCCCACTCTTTCGACCTCATGGCGGGCCACGCTCGCTCAATCTCTCTCTCTCTCTCTCTATGTATGTCTTGATTGACCTCGCTCTTTCTCAGACACAAACGATATATCTCCATGTTTGAGCCCAATTCGACATATTCATATTGTATACTCTCTCACGCACATTGTCTATCTAGGTCACTCTCTCCAACCCGTCTCACTCTTTCGATTGCATGACGACCCACACTCGCTCAATCTCTCTCCCTTTATCTATGTATCGATTGACCTAGCTTCCTCCCATGCACAAAATATATCTACATGTCTGTGACTGGATCATCTATCAAGGTCTATCTTATAGCCCTCACCCTTCCCAAAAGCTCAACCGCACAATATCTCTCTAGAGCATATATATCTTTTCAACGAATGCCGGACCACACTCACTTTGTCTCTCTATCTATCTGTGTCTCGAGTGACCACGCTTTCTCACGCCGTATCTTCCACACATTGAAACTACCTCTCCATCCCTCGCAGAGTCGGAGCTATTTACATTGCGAGGGGGACTCCAACCTTGGATTAATTTGCGAAGGCATTTATTCCGGTGGGTTTAGATTATATTTTCGTAGCATTCGGCCCACAACTACTCCAAACAATGTTGCAACCCCCGCACCTCCCCCAATTGATTTCCCTCAGGCTCAATCACCACTCTCTTGCACGTCCTTTCTCACCTTCCACGTCGCACCATGGTATTTTTGCCAAAAACTCTGTTGTTCTCTCTAATTATTACAAATAAGCTACAAACTACACACCGATAGTCCACCTGTAATGGAACAAATTTCGACCAACAAATTAAAGTGCTACAAACTACACACCGAGGGGCCCACCTCTCATGGAACAAATTTGGACCCATATATAAATTAAAAATGAAAAAGGACGAGGATCGAACATGCGACCAGGGCCTTCAAGCCGCACGTTAATGGGCAACATAGTAGCAACGTTTGTTGTACCCCCTATGTTGATATAATGTTTTTATATTACCACATCCTATTTAATGGATAATATGTTTTAATATTAATTTTAGTACATTAGTGGGACGGGCTCGTTAGCACGTACTATTTGCCTTCACTTACTGGTGGGTTCCATGTCAGCTCTCTCTCTCTCTCTCCTCCCCTTCTACATTTAGACGCACGGGCAAACACGAAGAATGCGCGGGCGATGTTGCCGTTGACCATATCTGGACGCGTTCACAAGTTACGGCACCAATTTCACGTACTAGTAGTATTATACATGTAACAAGTTTAGAAACAATAATGACCGTGACAGACAAGTTAGGATAGTTGTAGTACTATTTATCTACTACTCCGTCATAATTAAATGCTTGGATAAATAGATGTATCGCCTAGTGCTCGAACAAGGGGACTGGTTGTGCCCTACAAGTATTTGGAATTGACTTCCCTAAAATAATATTTCGAATTGACGTGGTATTTAATATGAAATGTTCGTGATGAGAAGGAATACATGTGGCTTGATGACATTTTATATTTAATTTGATACAGCTCTAGCAGAACATTCAATCGATCAAACCATAGATTTTATTCAGTCTGACTCCGACTTTACATTCATACGACGATCGAACTAAAATAAACGGAAATGATAAATCTCAAACATTCGGATTTTAAGCATGGCAATCCGAACGTTTTTCATGGCAAATTTAGATTACACGGCGGCGGCGGGGGCGTCTTGCGGTGGGAAGCGGCTCCTCTGCCGTGCTCTGTCTGCCGTTGGGCCACTGACCGACGGCGACGGCGACGGCGACGGCGGCATCTTGCGCCGTTGTTGGCATACTCCTGGACGTTATCCCTAGCTTCAAGGAAGGCCAGAATGTTTTGGACTTCGGTCTCCAGGAGCGACTCAACTGGCGGGAGGAGGTGACTGGCGTTGGTGCAAGGAAGTGGTCGACAGCGGCGATCCATGCCGCTGAGGGGGGCATTGGCACCCCCGCGGGTACAAGCGCTGGCAACGGCACAACGGAGACATTCGTGTGCACGGGCACCGGCACGGGCGCGCGCGTCAGTGCACATGCAGGCGCATGCGCTGGCAGGTGCACGGGCACCGGCACAGGCGCGCGCGTCAGTGCACGCCCAGGCACATGCGCTGGCAGGTGCACGGGCGCCTGAAAGTCGGCGGGGAGCTCGTGGAACCCCGTGGCATGAAGCTCGGCGACAATGTGAGGCTCCCAGCCCATCAATGCCACGGGGATGGGCGCTGGTGCAATCGGGGCAACGGGAGCCGGAACAGGAGAGGGGACAGGCGCGGCGTCTTCCTGCAAGGCCAGTTCAAGCTCGTCCTAAAGAGCCTTATGTTCTTGAGACTCTGGCTGGATGTCTTCCTCAGGAAACTGGAAGACTAAGGGCAGACCATCGTGATGCGGCATGGCGTACGGTTAGGTCAGGCTGGTTGGAGGTAGACGACAGGAGAATCGGAGAGGAAGAGAGAAGATTGTAGCGATACTGGGTAGCGCGGGGGTGATTTTAAACTACGGCGCTGGCGCCATTAAAAGTGGGGGCAGTTGGGATGAAGGTGGCGGCGGAGCCTGGTCAAAGGGCTCGCCTCCTGGTGAGCCTGCACAGCGGCCTACTCGCACGCCTCCCGGTCAGCCGGCGCAACGGTCTGCTCGCATGCCTCCCGTCGACTCACATGCTTGCTCGGACGGCACCTGCCGATGAGAAGCGGGACTCGTGGCGGCACGTAAATGCCCACGGTTTGAATAGTGAAAGCGTTCGCGTTAACGTGACAGGCCTTTGTTCCAAAATACCTTGGCTCTTCATTTGTGCAACTTTTCATAAGCAGCTTGTCTCAAATTAAACAAAAAAATTACGACAACATATTTGTGCCATATCACGAGACCATGCTCAGTTTCATGAATTTCAGGTCACTTTTGGATTTTCTGAAATTAAAAATCCAGGATTCGAAACAATATCATAACCTGCATCATGCAATAAATTTTCAAGCGATACATTTTTACTGTTGTAGATGTTCATATTTCTTAAGAAAGGATTTGGTCAAACATTTTGCTTAGTTAGACTTTAGACAAGTTATATATGCAGAGTAAAAGGATTATCCCTCCGTACCAGTGCATTGCCTGATATATTAACTCAAGTACTAGGCACGAACAAATGGGGCTCAATTCTGTGCTCATCCTGGTGTAGTACTCCTATTAGTACTAGGCAATGGAGTTGACGGGTGACCTTGGGTAGCGGTGACCCAGGGAATTGAACCGTGTCGGCATGGTAGGTAACGTTGTCTAGTTACCCTCCATTGTTCATCGGTAGTCATTATGGACCGGGGACATTAGGGGAATTTCCTAGGGCTGGAATTCTGGCCGCCAGATATTTCGACTCGAAACGCGGAGGCTCGAGTGGTTGGGGTTGGCTAATGTGCGTACCACGCACACCACCAGAAGGACACGAGCCCGGGTTTTTTTTAGGATCAACACAAGCCCGGGTCTGGCTGGTACGCCGTTGGGTGCTACCATTCGAGAATACGAAAGGAATCTTTTAAATTGCCAAACAAATCTATATGTATTACAATGCCCGTATTTTCCTTGCAAATTTCTGGTCATTCCAAAAGGCACGGGAATTGATTTATGACGAGTTCTTGAATTAGAGTGAGTTTGTGATATAGTGATCTCAATGTGGATTTCACATTTCATGGTATCCCCAGTAAGTTTTTCATTGCAAATTCAAATTTAAAAGACAAACGGTATGGCGGTGAGAAAACTTTGTATGTACCAAGCATATGACCACACACACACACACACGAATACAACAACAATCCAGTAAGTATAGTGCATCTATTTTTCCAAACCATGCATGTATGACACGAATTCAAAAATACTCCCTCTGTTCCTAAATATTTGTCTTTTAGAGATTTCAACAAGTGACTACATACAGAGCAAAATGAGTGAATCTACACTCTAAAATATGTCTATATACATTATGTGGCAGTCCATTTGAAATCTCTAAAAAGACAAATATTTAGGAACGAAGGGAGTAAAATGTAAGCCATGCATTGTCCTCAATTCAATATTTAAAATGACCAGGAAACTGAAACATGAATATTAAGTCTAGTACTACATACATGCGAATGTTTTGTTTAGGTCTCTCCATTGACCCCCCCCCCCCCCCCGCACCCCCACGCACACACACACATACTTCATGTATCGATTGATGTTCATTTTTTGTTAATAGAGCTATTGGTATCCAACACACGCGCACCTTATTATTGCTCTTCACGTTTCGATCTGCATTTATGTCATTCCCGCCCTCACACTCTCAACAAATCTATTTCTCACACACAACCTCGTCGTGCCCTCCATGACAAATTCTCCCTCTCTCTCTCTCTCGCAAGACACATGTGTTGCCTTTGTAAAACACCTTCACCGTGCGTGCACACACAAAGTCTATCTAGGGCCACTCTCTCAGTAACTATCTCCCTCCAGCCCTCACCACAGCTTCGCCGCGCAATATGTCGGTGTATCATCTTTAACATTCGAGTGTACGCTAGGCCACACTCCCTCGATCTCTCCCTCTGTAAATGACTCGATTGACCTCACTTTTTCGCGTCGTCTCTCTCACACATAGACGCTCGCACTACACCCCACGCATAGACGAAGCTATGTATATTGTCGGGGGTTACCCCTCGACCTTCGATAAAATTGTGAAGCTCTGTTTAGGATTGTTTAAATTATATTTTTTGAACATTATATTTGTCCCCACCCTCCCAAACACCGATTGGTTGTGCACCCCCCTCCCCGGGAGAATATCAGGTGCCCCCACACCTTACATGCTATATGCTGATACGAGTTCCTTGGAGCTTGTAGATCTGAGATATAGCAGCTCGCAGGATGTCTTAATATTTTTACAGGAAACCTTAATGAATTTGAGAATTGCACACAATTTGTACAAAAAACAACTCAGATGCCCTTGGATCCCATATCCAAGGACCTCGAAGCTCGTATCACCGTAGCATCTAAGATGAAGGAGGACCTCATATTCTCCTGTATGTAAGAATATCATGCACTACCACACCTTAGATGCTTTGGTGATACAAGCTCTTCGGAGCTGTTGGATCTGTGGTCCAACAACTCCTTGGTGGTTCGAATGTTTTTTTGCAGAAAAGCTCCCAAAGAGTTCGGCCACTGCTTACAAGCACAAGGACTGCTCAGATGCCATTGGATCTCACATCGAACGACCTCGAAGCTCGTATCACCGTAGCATCCAAGCTGTGAGAGCACCTGATGTTTTCTCAAATGGGAGAATATGAGGTGCTCCCGCACCGTAGATTCTATGGTGATACGAGTTCCCGGGAGATCTAACGGCTCACAGTAGGAGGTTTGAATTTTTTGCAATATAGGCCTCAAAGAGTTTGGTAATTGAGCAGAAAGTACAAGTACCACGCATGTGGCATCTGATCACAGATCATACGACCTAGATGCTCGTATCACCATAGTGGCTAATTAAGCTATTGGGAGCACCTAATATGAGCTACTAGGAGCCGTTGGATCCAAGATGCAGCGGCACACACGAGGCCTGAATGTTTTAATTGCAAAAAAAACCTTGGAGAGTTTGGAAATTGCGCATAATTTCAAAGACTACTCCCAAGCCATTGGATCTCAGATCCAACAACGTAAAAACTCGTATCACCATAGCATCTAAGCTGCGGGGTGGATGTGATATTCTATGCCGCTGTCATTTTTGTTCCTAAACTAGCAAAATATGTGTAACTCATGCCATTACTTGTCTAACCGCGCAAAGTGTTTGTGCAAAAAAACCATCCTACACTGAAATATCGAAACAAAACACGGGGGTCCCACTGTCATTCATCAAATTTGGATCTAAAACTAACAAATCTGAAAGTCGAGACTCGAATTGGCAACGTGGACTAAAAGCGTAAGTCGATAGCCTAAAACAGCAACGGTTGTTGGCTTTGTCGCATAACTTGATTTTATACAATATTACGTTGAGTAGAGTAGAGGGAGTGGCTCATCAACACGTGCATGACCGTTGACTTACTTACTGGTGGGTGGTCCCATGTCTGCGATCTCTCTCTCCTCTCCATCGTCTAACCTTTAGATGCACGGGCACACACGAAGAGCGGCGCGTCTGCCATCCGTATTTTCTGACCATTAGATCTGCATCTAATGGCTGTGAGGTAAGTTGTGGCATTTTTGCAACAATAGCCCACATCTCTGCTCCAATTTGCAGAAAACCCCTTATTATCTTATAAGCAACCACATCCCTCCCTCACCTCATCAATACAGCATTAGAAATATATTTCTCTACTCCTATAAAAGACTCAGTTGGTGATGATGGTGTGTCTGCCATCCGTCATTTCTGACCATTAGATCTGCATCTAACGGCTGTGAGGTAAGTTGTGGCATTTTTGCAACAATAGCCCACTTCTCTGCTCCAATTTGCAGAAAACCCCTTATTATCTTATAAGCAACCACATCCCTCCCTCACCTCATCAAAACAGCTTGAGAAATATATTTTGAGTGAAAAGTAATATATTTTTAGTGGTATATATGTATATCAAAACAAGAGTGTTTTCTTTCAAGTTTGTGAACAAGTACTATTCTACTTTGGATCCGTTGCAACGCACGGGCACATTGCCAGTAACTAAAAAAATGCTTGGAAATAGAAGAATCGCCTAGAACAAGAGAAGTTGTGGCTGGTCGAGACGGAGCTAACCACACCTATCCTACGTGCCACGTTAGCATGATGAAGCTGTGAGGCTAGTGGGGTGTTTTCGACCGACTGGCTAGGTCCCGAGGTCGAACCATAGGTAGTACGTCTGATACAGTATATTTTTACACACACATTTTTCCTCCGTGCCGAGGCGTGGCACACCCTACCGCGCAGTTTCTGGGTCCTCTCGGGTGGTGCACGCATATTTTCTTCCTTATCGAGACGTGGGACGCCCTACCGCGCGTTTTTCTGGTCCTCCTCGGTCGTAGCTTCAAAGCAAGTAAATGAGTCATCAAATTACAAAAGCCCAACTTTCCCGCCGAGTACATCAGTGAAGCACGATGGCTAGTTAGTTGGGCTAGTGCGACCTATTAGCAAGGCCGCCACCACATTTGTTTTTTCACCCCTTTTTTCTCTCCTTGCCGGCAGGTAAATTTAAATATCCACCGCGGCGTTGCTCTGGTCTTTAGGTGCGGCAGGCACGGCAAGATTTTTATTTTTTTTATTGATGGGAGCGGGCGCGGCAGCAATTAGTCATGATGTCTTCGCCTGTAAAACCCACTGCTCCCGGATGTGAAAAGTCGTCGACTGGTGTTTTCCCATGGTGAAAACCAAATGATTCACCCCGCATCTCGGCTGGTCCCTCCGCCTTCCCGTAGATTGCATTGCCTTTCAGCCGTTTCGCCCCCTTTGCTTCCTCTCCCCATTGCTTCTACCTAGTTCCATGGCGGCGCACCAGAGCACGGAGTCTGAGGTGAGGCGCCTGACACAGGAGCTCCAGGCCAAGGATGCGGAGCTCAGGGCCAAGGACGTGGAGCTCTGTGAGCTCAAGGAGGAGAGGAGTGCCATGCTCCTCCTTTATGTGCGGGAGTTCACGGAGCTTCAAAAGCGGCAGGCGTCCACCACAAAGATGCTCGAGGTGTCGGCGGTGTTGCTGCAGAAAGCGGGAGATACAATAGGCGGTCAGGCGAGCTGGCTGGAGCGCGAGCGGGCCGATCGTGACGAGGTCCAGGATCGCCTCAACCACTTGGTCGACCATGTTGCCACACACGTGTTGCGGCTGCGCGATGCCTACCATCGTGCCAGCGCGACCGTGCCAGCCATCGGGATAAACCCATTCGACCACCCCGTCGACTTCAACGAGATGCGGCTTCCTGACCTGGTCTCCTTCTTCACCTGTATCTCCGAGGAGCTGAGCCGTCTCCACGCAATGGTGGGGGTGGAGTTGGACAAGGAGGGGTTGCGGGCTGCCGTCGCCGTTGCCGCGCTAATCCTCTCAGGGCTTCGTCACCGGAATCCATTCGTGCCATTGCATGCAGTGGCACCCTGCATCACCAACGTCATGCGCCTCGAGAAGCAGAGGGACTTCGGTGGTGTTTAGGCTTCATCTGCATGGGCATGTCCATGTCTTGGCGCAACATGACCGTTGGATCAAACTCAGACGGTGCAAATCAGTCACTGTAGCACAAAGCGTTTTTTGTGTGTTTGGTTGCATTCTCATCTCAATATAGTTGTTCCCTCTTCGTGCATGCTCATCTCAGCACCGCTCTTCATGCATGCTCCTAGTGTATTTGTGTTAACCTACTAGTGTGGACTTATGCACCCTTCATGCACTCTGCCAAACACCCAAAAGTGGGTCGAGAAGGGAACTTTTTGCTCCCATCCCATGCACCCTTCAGACACCCTGCCTAACACTGATTCGTGCTTCATATGGTTCATGTTCCGTGTAGTACTATAGCACCGTACTCTCCGTGCGCTGTAGACCTAGTTCTGTTAACATTGATCTCACCGTTCATTCTCGACCGGACAATCAAAAAAGGGGTATGTTACATTACTGCTCATATAGTTGACATGCGCACAACATCATTTGTTATCATCATATCTAACTACACTAGCAACAAGATTATGTAGTACTGACGTATGAACCACTGCACATGCCTAGTAGTAGTAGTACTGTGTAAGTTCAAGTGGCTGTCGTGTTTCGCACTCCTTCGTCGTAAGAGTGGAAACGCTTATTGTAATCTTTTTTTTTCTTCAGAAACAGTGGACACGCTCTACCGTGCGGATCCTCCTCGACGCTCGTCGGGAACCTTGTTACTCACTTTCGCCGACGTGTGGGACAGCCAGCATCGGGGTCCACTTGCCATGTATGAAATTACTCCGTACTAAAGTGCACAACTGCACGGTAGACTACCCCGGTCGAAGCGCCGCAGTAATGCCCACTCAGCCGTCAAATCACAAAACCCCAACCTTTCCAGCAGTAAGTTGGACGGATGAAGCAAGCATCATTTCACTCTTCTCCTTCAGCTTCCCCTCTTGAAGAAAACCCCAACTCACTTCTCCCTCATCTTGTTCCTCATTTCTTCAAGAAAACCCGACGCGCTTCTGCCATTGTTCTTCTCTCCCAGAGAAGGAAAGGTGAGTGCATCAATGGTGTTGATTCTGGCCAAGGCCCGGTCTTGCAACCCCGAGACTGATCCTATAACTCCCTCTCTGTTCTTCTTTTGGGTTTGTGATTATGGTTTCTTTTCTTTTATTTCTATTTGACAGTTTCTTGATGGACCCTGGAGCACCGGCCGAAGTGATGTCTATGGCTCTGGCCAAAACCGTCGAGGCTCAGGGTACGAAGAAGTGCAAGCACCCCGCCGAGACTACCGCAGACAAGCTCAAGGCCATCGCCCTGTCCAAGCCACCCTCTCCGGGATCCCTCATTAAGCAAGTCCAGGTAATATCTCTTCTTGACAATTTTTTTGGCGATCTTGATCGTGTTTTTTCATCTAACACGAAGTACTAGTACTAGTAGTACAACTTTCTGGGTGATCTTGCATGTGATTTTTGTGTGCCAAATGACGGTTCTAAATTGCTCTTTTGACCAAAACATGCGAGAGGTTCACACTGATTTCTTATAGTAGATTACTTTCAACTACTTTATGAACATCAATGCTAGCTGTAGGAAATGCAAGATTTTAGCTCTCATGCCTTTGAAGAGAGTATATTAGCCTCAGTAACTTGTGTTATGGATATTGCAAGTAATCCCTCTGCTCTCATGCCTTTGAAGACATGTTCTAGTGTCTTTGTTCACTCATTTCTATGTGTATATGTAGTCTTATATGGAGTAAAATATCGAAAATCATCTTATATTTCTGAACGGAGGTAGTAATAAAATATTTGGTTTCTGTTTGAATTAGAACCAGGTCCGCGGTGTAGATGAAGTTCTCAAAGTCATGCCGTGTGAACTGGAAGACCTGAGGATGAGTTCTACTAAACTATCCAGTTGCTGTGTCCTTGTCGCCACGTGTCATGAACTAGTGTTTTCCTGTAGCATTATTGGCAGGTGTGTTCTCGAGGGTGTACTTCACCACAACAATTTCCGAGCTATGCATTCGATTACGAAGGGTGTGGTTCTTTTAAAGCTTCCCGATAAATCTGATGCGGACTGTCTTCATCGTCATGTTTATGAGTGGAAAGACCACTCTGTTAGGTTCTCCAAGGTTGACGAGATGGCGATGGTGCTGGTAGACATCTCTCACAAAGTCCATGGCCTAGTCAGTTATGCGAGGTACATCCCGTAGGTTAGTGGCAAGAAATAGTCTGCAGAGTTTAATTAGTGCAACTTTGCTTGTCTGTAGTAAGTACTATTGTCCAGTACTTGATTTGTGTGTGTGAACCCTGTATTGTTTAGTACTGCCGCTTTTGTTGTGTGGTGAGTCCTGAGAACAGTATATGTTAATGTCTGTCCACTCAATTCAGTCTGTATATTTTGAAGTATCCAGATCATATTTTTTGTGAGGACGGTTTTTCAATTATGGTTACACTCCAATATAAGTATGCATTGCAGGGTTTATCGCACCCACCAGGATTTCCAGTCCCATGGATGTTCGGTCCATATGAGTTGTAACGACCTTTGGACTGTCCTGCTAGTGGGAGCAAGCGGGGGCCCTGCATGCCACCTGTAATTGGACGATCAACCTTCTGTTTAGAACTTGAACATAGTGATTTCCTGGTAAGGATTCACTCGTGTCACATCAAGTAAATCTTATTGATTTACGGTCTAAATCTTATTAATTTAATATCATGTTTTCTTACTTTTGCTGCTATTTAACAATGCAGGTTTTGCCATGTGACATTCGTTACAGAATAAACCGTTTGGTTTGTTGTATGATGGTTATTTTTGCAGGTTTCACTTCTTGTGTCGTGTCAGTAACGAAGGCACTGTCCATCACTTATATTACTGGACACAATTGGATCAGTCTGTTGTCTGAGTACAATCTGAAGCCCTATGATGAACTGCAGTTTGGTTTAACAAACACGCCACAATTAGTCCTTCTCACATTTAAAAGAAATAAAGAAAAAGACTGGATCAAGGTCATGGAGCCTAGTCAAGTTAGAAAGCTGAAGTATGAAATCATAGCAGACCAGAGACGATCGCTGCTGTCTCGCACATCGGTACCACCTTCAGCATCGGATCGAGCACCGGCACCTTCTCAGATGGCACTGGCTCTAGCACTGACAGCGGCAGCAGCTCAGTCTGATCCACCAGAGGATTGGGCACCGACCGCGTCAGTGGATCAGGCTGATCTACCGGAGGATCGGGCACCGACACGGGCACCTGCTCCGACACCGGCACCAGCTCCACAAGGAGCACCATCTCCGGTAGCAGCAGCGGCACTACCAGTCACACCGGCATGGGCAACAGCAACGGCTCCGACACCTGCACCAACACTTGAAGTTCAACTTGCATCTGCTCCGGCCCGTGCAGCGCTAACGGAACCAGCAGTTGCACTGGCAACAGACTGGGCTACAGTTCGCACTGCATATACCAAACTCCTTACAAAAATTGACATCTCGACCTTCTTGGTAAGCATTGGCTGCCCAAGTGCTTCGTTCTTTCTTCTTTCCATGTTGTTTCACATGATTCACTGTGTTGATCTAACTGTTTGTGTATGTCTTCTTGTTTGCAAATAGAGAATTCCTAGAGCAATGAGGGAGTCGTTCAATAATCCTGGCGACCGTGGCCAAGTTTCTCTTACCATGCGCAGCCTTGGTGTGAATGAACCTGCTCAATATACCGTAAGTACAAAGGATGGTCGCATGATGATTGATGCTAAAGGATGGTCAAGGTTCAAAACTCTATCAAATCTTGCGGTAGGGGATGCTGTCAAAATCAAACTTTCTCAGCAAGGAGAGCTGGTCCAAATCAACATTGAAATTCTTCAGTAGCAACACGCAACTGCCGAACTGATCTATCCTCCGAGAGCTTTTGATGTAATAATATGGCATGGTGAAACAAGTGTCCTGTGTGTATAAGTTGTACGACAGTATTATTTATCACGTAGGATATCATGAAAGAATTGCAACTCTGATTGCTGGTTAGGAACTGTTGTTCGATTTCATTCTAACAACTGCCATGCTTTATTTCATTTTCTGTATTCGCCTTGCAACAGCATCTAAAACCGGCGCCGTACCAATCACTTGCAATATGAAATGCGCTGAGTTAGAACCCGTGGGCCCCTAAACATGTAGGCCCACCGGCCTGTGGCCCAAAGTCCAGAACCGTGAGCCTGTCTGAGTATTATATTCTCAGCTGAACCCCCATATTATGTTATATATATTCCCCTTGATTTTTCTTATGTATAAAGTTGTGATATAAAAGATTTTTATATTTCTTTACAGAGGGAGTATCTCTTTGTCAAAAATATATTTATGTGTAACTAGTTACTCATGCCTTTCTATTTCCTTTCGCTGATATGTGGGGCATCCGGAAACAGGGTCCACGTGCCATGCACCAAATTAGAGTGCACAACTGCACGGTAGGCTCACCCCGGTCGTAGCACCACAGTAATGCCCAATGAGCCGTCAAATCACGAAAACCCCCACCTTTCCAGCTTTAGCAGTAAACTGGACGGACGAAGTAGCACTGGGCCTGAATCCCCTTCTCCCTCATTTGCTTGTTCAGAGAAAACCACCTCTCGGCAATTGCATAGGGTTTTCTCATGGAGAACCAGGTACGAATTCTTCATCCATCCCCGATAAATCCTAGTCCCTTGGTCGCGGGTAATCCTAGAATGGCAGCTGTCGCCGTTGATGCACTTTTCTTTCTACTGAATCTAGTGTGTTTCATTTGCAGTGCCCAAAGTGCGAGGACCCTATAGGTTTCTGCGCCCTCGGAGAGACGCCACACTTGATCCTTCTCATCCTAACACAGGATTTTAAAACACGCACAGTATGTTCCTAGAATCCTCTTTTCTATCCGGGAGGGTGGGGGTTTTTGAACATGCTGTCGACTAATATGGAAATTTGGATTGCTATATTTGGATAAAAGGTACAAGTACCATGGTCAACACTGACGTGAAGGACAAAATTATTTCTAGATTTGGATAGTGAATACATTGTGTTCTCATATTATTTTTCCTGTAGTGCATTCCTTGCTCTGCCAGAACACATGTACTCTAGATGGTCGGCCTTGCCATAACTGAATACACCAGTTTAATGGTCACATTGAAGACAAGCCATGGATATAAGTTCTGAGTTGGGTTCATGAAACAAGAAGATCGCTACTTTTTTTATGGCGAACTTGGATAAACTTTCTCAAGTGTTACGGACTGAAAGTTGGCGCACGAATGTTAATGGAAATAGCAGAACCTGGTCTCATCTTCACTGTGATCTTCCACCCCGATGCAGTTCCAGTACTTCATCCATGTTAGTTTTGTATCTGGTTCTTGCATGTTGCCTCGATTACTTCTTAAAATCCACCTATTCTGTCTAACTAATCACAATTTAACTTTAGAAGTAGCAACGATTTGTGATTCCCTTCTCTCACGAAGATGCTACTTCTAACTAATACTTCTTATAATTGGTGGCACGTGTAGGTTATTTCAAAGTTAAGCACGCTACTCGTTTGTTATTCTATAAGAACTCGACTGTTACAGATGGCACTGAAGTTGACTGGGACGACATCCACCAGTTCCTAAACTTTATTGATCGTCTTGAGGTCCTTGTGGGGCGTTTCAATGGTGGAAGGCCACGTGGGATATGTGTGCCACTGCTGCACATGTTGAACAGGTCCAACAGTGTTGAGAAACTTATGGTACGAGCTGTTTTCTGTTATATATGTTGTTCCTAAACTCTTGCTTATACACAGTTTTACAGCTGTGATCTTCTTGAAACAGAAACTACCCAGTTCTATTGTTCCTATACAGATGCCTGACCATGGTCGGGTCAGACTTCCACTTGGTCACAACATGATGTTTATGTCGACCTACTCCATTTCCCTTGGAGGTGAAAGGATACTTATTCATGGGTGGTCTCAAATAATGAAGGCCCGTCCAACTTGGAGAATATGACAGAAGGTTATGCTCATGCTTTTCCATGGCTCTAAAGCGAATATCCTGTTTATTGACCACATTGCGAGATGAAGCCGCTTTCAGAAGGTTGTGGATGCGTGGGGTGGCACCTGGGGCTTGGTGGCCTCACCCTTGGTTAACTGTAGGCAAAGTAGCACTGTTCGAGGCGTGCTTTGTACGGTTGAACCTGTATAAGTACTCATACTGCTTTCAGCTATGGTTGTTAAGTGCCCCTGCTGATTTCAGTTAAGGTTGTTAAGTACTCCTGCTGCTTTTACAGTCTGTTGTGTTTCTTCAGTCCTCTCTTCCTCCAGTCACCGAAACCAAACAAGTGCCGGCGGGGCCGCCTACTTCCGCCTCCCATGGCTGGCTGCGCCTCAGCGCACGCATCGCCGCCCCACCGTCTCCTAAATCATTAATGCTGATGTCCGAGGCCTCGCCGTCGTCCTCCGCGCGCTTTGGTGCGCTCGCCGCGGCGCCGCCCTCTTGCTTTGTCAACATGGTCGACAAACAAGAGGAATCGAGAGAGGACTGTATGTGGAGAGGATGACAGTAGGGGCCCACCATGTCTATGGCCGTACGCAAGCAAGTTCTTCATTTTTTGTTATATACTCCATTGTCAGCGTATAGAAAAAGAAAATGCTTCCTCCTAGTGGTTTGCTGACATCTGGGACCCACGACATTGTCAACGTATAGTCAATAGACAAGAGAACAGCACAAGATCGGCTGACACCTCGGACGTAGCTGCTCGAGCAGTTTTTTTTTTGTTATTGTTGAGATGGAGCAGGGTTTCAACAGGGCTGTGGCCCGTCTAGCCCAGACTTCTATTTTACGTTCACCACATGACCAGCCAGCTATTTTTTCTTTGTGAAAATGAGCCCAGTTTATTTTTTCTGAACAATACCCAATCCTGGCCTACTTTTTTTTCTACGCCCTGCTGGGCTGCAACTCTTTCAAGACGGCTGCAAATCTTGAAAGTAAAATGAAATGGGCTGTAAATATAAAAAACAGACGACAAACTGGCAGTTACTTTCAAATTTCTGAATTTTTTCACATTTTCAGATTCCAATTTCACTGGACTTTAACTTAATTTAATTATATCTTCAAAGTACTTTAAACTGGCTCGACATTTCGGTATTAAAAACAGTTTGGACCCCACCAAAATATGCGAAATTTCGTTTAAATATTTAACCCTGGCCCTGGCCAACAAAAAAAACCGACTACAATAAATTGCATCAGAAGTTGCAATGAGCTGTAAATTATTAAAAAAATAGGGAATGGTCTGACTTGTGGGCCTATTAAGTTGACGCGTATGCAAGATTTTTTTACTTATTATATACGTCAACAAACAATTCTAGCAGACATGACCGTTGGATGTCAATCCAACGGCCGTCGTGCTTCTTCAATCTCTGATCTTCTTGCTCCAGCTGCCAAATCCAGCACCGGCGGGACCGCCTGCTCCCGCCTCCCGTGGCCGGCTGTGCTGCCGCGCAGGCCTCACCGCCCCCTACTACTCCCACCGCTGGCCAGGCCATCCCTCTACTCACCCACATCCGTCCACTGCTGTGGCTTCGCCGCCTCCGGGTCATTCCCATAGGGGGGCTCACCGTCATCCATCGCGTTGGTGTTCTCGGCATGGCGTCGTCAACGTTGTCAACAAACGACAACATCAGAAGAGGGATGTACATGGAGAGGCTGACAGTTGGGACCCACATGGTCCATGGCCGCACGCAAGCGAGTACCTCCTTATTACGCCAAAATGAATGAATCCTCCCAATGACAGCTGGGACCCACCAGCTATATCTTGGCACAGAAGGAAGTGCCTCCTTATTAAGCGAAAAATAACGAGTGCTCCCCATGACAGCTGGGGCCCACCAGATATGGAGGCTGACTTGTGGCCCTACTAAGTTGACGCGTACGCAGGGCTTTGTCAACTTAGTCAACAAACGATTCTATCACCACTAACCGTTGGATTGTTAACATCCAACGGTCGTCCTGCTTCTTCAACCTTGGAATTTCTTGCTCCAGCCATCCAAACCACCGCGTGCTCCTACTTCCCGAGGCCGGCTGTGCTGCCACGCAGGCCTCACCGCCCCCTACTACTCCCATCGCTGGCCAGGCCATCCCTCTACTCACCCACACCCCCTGTTATTCTGCGGACGACGGCAGCCTCACACCGTAGCCGAACCAGTCAACCCTCGTACCACCCTCCGCGTGTTCCTAGGCTCCGCATCGTTCCCTGCCTCACCATCGTCCACCGCCTGGTGATGTCCGCGCGGCGTGGTCAACATGGTCAACGAACGACAGCCATCGGAAGAGGACTGTACGCGGTGAGCCTGACAGAAGGACCCACCAGCTACATCTTCGCACGCAAGGAAGTGCCTCCTTATTACATGCAAAAAAAAAGAATCCTCCCCCTGTCAGCTCGGACCCACCATCAATATCTTCGCACGCAAGGAAGTGCCTCCTTATCCTCCCTGACAGCTAGGACCCATCCGGTGAAAGCGTACGTAGCGTTGTTATTCTGGTCGCAAACGTGTACGTACATACTGGTTCATCGGTCTTTCTGTCACGATGAACCGTGGCCCAGTAAGGAGCGGTAGCTGTTCAGGAAGTCCCGTCTATATCGTGTACACGTACGTACAACCACGCTGCAAGAAAGTAAATATGGCTACATACGTACATACGGACGGGGTCTCGAACGCATTCAGCGACGGTGTCCTGTTCATCGGCAGCCAACCGACTGGGTCGGAACAGAGAAACAGCGTTCTGTTCATTGCGAGGCAACAGACTGGATTGGAATGCGTCATGTTCATCGGGAGCCAACCGGCTTGGACGGAACAGCCGAAACGGGGTCTGGCGTACCGCAAAATGGAGGAAACGGACTTGTGTTCGAGCCCCTACGGTCGAAACAGGGTGTTGTTGATTGGGAGGGGTGTGGCGTACCGCAAAACGGAGGAAACGGACTTGTGTTGGAGCGCCTACGGTCGAAACGGGGGTCCTGTTCATCGGGAGGGGTGTGGCGTACCACAAAACGGGACTCCACGGGCTACTGTTCATCCACCGTCTACTGCCTCGCTCCAGCCTCCACGGGGGCTACTGTTCATCCACCGTCGACTTCCACCAGCCTCCACCTGCTACTGTTCATCCACCGTCGACTTCCTCCTACCTCCACCAGCTACTGTTCATCCAGCTTCCACCGGCTACTGTTCAACCAGCCCTCCACGGAGTCCTGTTCATCCAGCCTCCACCGGCCCCTGTTCAATCAGCCCTCCACACGGGGTCCTGTTCAACCAGCCCTCCACGGGGTCCCTTCATCGGCTACTGTTCATCCACCCCCACCAGCTCCTCGAAAGGGGTCCTGTTCATCCAGCGGCAACGGCCTCTACTACCAAGGGGTCCTGTTCATCGAACCCCCACCAGGAACTGTTCATCCAACCTCAACCATGTACGTCTCGACTCGTTCAACCAACCCCCACATTCACTGTTCATCAAGAGGCAGCAGGTTCAATCGGCTTCAGTAAGGAGCAGCAGCAGCAGCGATCGATCGCTCGGGTTCAGTTATCGATCGCTCGGGTTCAGTAACGTAGCTAGTGCAATCGGTCGGGTTCAGTAAGTGAACGCCTCACTCAGGTTCAGTTAGAGCCCAACGCCTCGCACACACACGCGCGTACGTGTACAAGAGAAAGGCGCAATCCCTCCATGCATCGCTCGGCCCCGACCACCCACCGTAACCGGGAACTCCCCGAAATTTTCCTCGCCCTTGCTTCTACCACGATTTTTTCCATCATGGAAGGTCCAAAGAATGTCATGCAGGAGCGTCTCCGGCCTGCCCAGGATGAAAAGCACATTTTCTGTCATGATTTTTTGTCATAGAAGTAGGAGCCCACCACATCTATGATGATACCGGGTTTTCTCATAATTATCGTCATAGAAGTGTCATAAGCATGATAGCAAAAAAATTCGTTCGGCCCAAAATGTCACGGATGTGTCTTTTTTTGTAGTGTCCATACAATTACAGATCCGCTCCAAGAGAATATCGGGGAGGGAATTCCAATCGCGGCTCTGCATGTCAGTCGGTTCTGCCATATGGTTTTTTAAGGGCGTTAAGTGATTGGGGTTTTCGGTGCCTGCGAGCGAGCGGGGAAGTGGATTCAGGCGGGCGAGCGAAGAAGATGGCGTGTGTGGCCGAGCAGTGAGCAGGGGCATATGGTACGCGTGAGCTACCAAGGAAGATGGCGCGGGCGGGCGGGCAGTGAGCGGGGGGAAATGGTGTGCGGTCGATGATGGGGAAGAGAGGAGGAAGAAGAAGAAAGGAGGAAGAAGAGGGAAAGATGGGGAAGAAAGTGCACTAAATCTCAATTCTACTAGTACTATTACCAGGATATACTGTCCTTCGCAGTGTAAATAGTTAAGCCGATGACATGTGGGTCTACCTCAAGAGGGCCCATATTTCAGTTAATGGAAGAGAGAGGTGCGTAGGCGTATTTGCGGAAGTGTGCTTCACTGGCAAACATGATGGCTGTACTGGGTAAGGCTGATTCAGCTTATTAATTAAGTGTCCCATCTACTGCAGCGTGTATTGTCACTTCACTGTGAAGACTAGTTGAATAGTTCTCTCTGACCGAGATGGGGAATAATGGATCGCCAAGACTTCCTATCTACAGTATCCCTACGTCTCTACTCTCATCCTGTCCAAGAAGATGAAACACTGGCCAAGGCACCCGGCGCCAATAATGGTGGAGTACTAGTAGTATTTTGTGTCAAACTTTGACCATCTATTTAACTAATAAAATGTTAATGCATGTCACCAAAAATCATATCACTAGATTCGTATTTAACATAGTTTTTAATGGTATAGTTTTTTATGACATGCATTGACACTTTGTTAGTTAAATTTACGGTCAAAATTTTACACTAAGTACGAAGGGGACCATTAAACCAGGACAGAGGTTTATATACAGGTCAATAAAAAAATCATCAACCAAGGTAGTAGTAAATGATGAGTGCCCGAAGAATTTTTTTCTGAAAGTACTCAATAATGGGCTCGTTTTCCTCAAGAAAATTATGTTTACTAACGTATTAATTGGAATGCATGTGTGAGGAACAAATGACCAGAACCTTTACACGCATTGGTGAGTTTTCTCTTAATTCTTGCATGTAGTGTTTTAATGAAGCTTGAAATATGAACATGTCAATGGGAGGGAGTAAAAGCCTCATGCATGCATGCCTGCATGCAACATGCAACACTCACACGTACACATGCATACACGCAACACTCACGCATCCATGCGGCACACAGCACATGACGCAACACACACGCTCACGCTCAAGTGCTCAACCTATTCCCTCCGTCCATGAAAGACTGTACATATAGAGATTTACACATTGATCAAGAGGAACCAGAACTTCATGGCATAATTAACGCCTAAAAGTAGCAGACTTATGTGTGCATGCGACTATTGAGAGAAAAAGATTAAATGAAGGTTGTTGCATGCTGTAATTAAAGATAGACATGTAGCCTATAGCTAGAGCACAAGTTGGTGCATTAGTCAATCAATATTGATTAGATTAAAGACTAAGTGCATTGGAAGTGTAGATGTACACTCTTTGTTGGAAACATTTCTAATGCTAGATGGAGTACAGTTTTTCATGGACCGAGGGAGTACACGTGCATGCACTCACATACACAGCCAGGATGGTTCGCGCGCAAGGGTTGGACTCCTGTCGCGCCTGCGTAAAGTTTTGTTTAACTGATTTCTTTGCTCTGCCAACTGACAGGTAGGACCCAGAAACCAGGTGTCAATTTAACCAGTCAACAAAGTGCCACGTCGACTATGTGGCTGGTCAGTAGGGTGCAATACGGTGCTCTACGGTGAGCTAGTGACCATATAATCACCGCAAAACTATATAGTGACGGTAATGAGCGTATTGTTACATACGTTGACCGCCAATGTATTTTTCTCGTTTCAAATTAAGCCATATTAACCGGAAAGGACGCAGTATGGACTAGTACTACTACTTTGATGTGTCCCGTCAACTCGCCGAACGAGGTGAAGCTTGCTTAGATCAAGTACAATAGTGGGCTTATAGTCCGCCTACATGGCACTTTTGCCTATGTGGAGGAGAGAGATGTGAAAAAGTAAGAGCAGTGGGCTCTTATGCATGAGCTTAGCTATATATGCATTCCTAGGTAAATGCAATAATTGTGAAGAAAGAGATAGAGAGAAGGTAGAAAAAGGTACTAATGTAATAGCCAACCTTATAGCCCACATTATTGTATGAGTGCATATAGATGATGGCTATAGATGACATGGCGGTTTCTTATAGTCATCAGCTGGCTATATTATTAACCATGCTCTTACTACACCCTCTCCCTCGCGCACGCACGGTGGCTCACAGGACAAGGAGAAGCTTGCTTACTACGTACGCCTACGCCCTCTCCCTCACCCACACGCGCGGTGGCTCGCAGGACGAGGAGAGGGTTTTGACTACAGCACCCTCTCCCTCGCCCTTGTCCTCGCGGTGGATGTGCAGCAGTTCATTCGGTGTCAGATTGCCAGAAGCATATTGTATTGTAGTATCATCATTGTTGGACCTTTCGAAGAGGCGAAGAGCCAAGTGCAAGGTTCACAGGAGTACGAACTGTTGAACATCCCGAAGAGGCAAAGAGCCAAGCGCAAGGTTTTATAGGAGTTGTCATCCTAGTAGGAGTATTATAACTATAGCGAATGATGCTACTGTATGATGCTGCCACGTCACCTATATCCAAAGCTGTGCCACCTTTTTTTTCTCACAGAGCATGTTGGAGCCCGTGCAACTGCCACACAAGTTGCATGTACACATAACACATTTACTAGTAATAAATTCTAAAGGACAAATGCCAGTATGCCACACAAGTTCATCTCCACTTCATGTGATAAATTTGTGCACGGCTAGTCTACATACACAATTTACCATACACAATTTACCACTTCATGTGATAAATTCGCAGCGCTACCATTCACAATTTACCATACTCCACTTACACGATATAGATGGGCTCCATGTCCTCCTCCAGGTTCCAGTCCCAGGTGTTCTTCATAGATGGCACGATCCATAGCGGTGGGCAACGGGAATCATTGTCGCAGCTTTCTAGTCCGGTTCCACACGATGGAGACTCATCCAAGCTGAAGCGGCATAAATCAGGGATAGCGTGTCCCAGCATGTCGTTCATCCGGCGGTGCGCACTGAAGACACAACCATGCTTCATGAACGACAGGCCTTTGGTGTCGTGCACGGAAGGTGGCATCCGCTTCATAAAGGGGTAGCTTTCGCCAATGAAAAGTGAGTACTCTCCAAGAGTGTTCGTCGGCACCCACATAGCATCACGGGGGTCGAACTCGGCGCCGTTCATCTGGTACACGCGACATCTCAGATCTGGACACATGGTGACGTACATGGTCAAGGTCCATGAATAATAATGTTGTGCTCAAATATGGCGGTCAGTAATATTGTGTAGCAAATAGTACTACTCCGGTATAGAGGAAGTAAAATAACCGGCTTATTATAAGCTAGCTATACGCGTCCTCTGGATGAGATAGTAAGACATAGAAAAAGAAAAATGGTGGGAGCTAGTGGGTTCAAGTCTTCAAGGGCCTAGCTAGCTATACGCGTCCTCCAAGGTAAAAAGTACTAGTACTATTAAGTAGTACTACAATGAAAGAGAAGGTGAGAGGGTTAAAAAATATAATACTAAATTGTAGTACTAGTACAGTAAACATGTTCTAGTCAAGAAAAAAAATAACTAACAAGTACTACTACTCTAACACACAGCAATGAGAAAATGGAATACCTGGGTAGATGGTGACGGTCCGATCGTGGTAGATTGTGTGACGATGTTGCACATCAGTGGTACCATGGGTAATGACTGCTAAGATAGTTGATCCCAATATGCCAAAGTCAGCTACAAGGTTCCAGGTTAGACCGAATCATGGATGCAAATGCACATTCAGGATCGGCGATCTTATTTTGATCGGGGGATGACTGGTCCCTGCAAAATAATGGAGTACCACTAGGGATGCAAATGATGGTTTGTGCATTCCGTTTGTAATCTCCCGTACCGTAGGATGGCAGCCAGATGAAACAAGTCTCCTAGCTTGTCACCGTGAAGATGCCGCCTACATGGCACACGATGTCTTCGAACATGTAGGGGTACAAATTTGCCGCGGCCAACATGTGCCAGCCTCTGCCGTTACAGCCTCTTGTATTTATGGCAATCCTTATGTCGAACACCGCGATGAGATAGTAATCGTCGTAGCCGCGTCGCTTTGTCGGCGGGTCCACAATTGCTATCTTCCTCAATCTCATGTAGGCATCATCATACGTATTCAAGCCCAGCCAGTCCGGAAGGCCGATCCCAATGGTGGAGAAGGGGTCTACGGGAACGGCCGCACTGCTGTGGATGTTGTGCAAAATGATGGCGGTATCCGACCGGAGGTATGCAAGCCAACCTTCGTTGGCACCAACCCAGACCTATATATAAGATGGTTGGCAGCGGAGAAATTACGGGATGGAATAACTAAGTACTATATTTAGAATATACACTACATGATCAAACTCCATGACTGACCTGCTCATCGAACAAAATCCGACTACCTCTCAATGTCAACAACTCTAGCGGAGTCAACGTGCAACCATGGCCAAGGAGCAGTGTACTGTTCGATGGATTGTCCCATAGAATAACCTTCTCCTCGAGGACGCATGGAAGACCAACAAGCATGGCCTTTTCCCAAGCCTGTTTAAGCACCGTCTTAAAATAGTTGATGCAGGAAGCATGGAGTCTTGCGGCGGTGAGGACGTCGAAGCGGCGTGCGATTTCTCCCAGAGGATCGTCGTCCAAGGTCTCCCAGCCCCGACGAGGAGGAGAACCGCCTGGCGAATCAATGGGAGCAGCGAGGAACTGCCTTGGTCTCTTCGGGGGGAGGGGAACTGGCGAGGAGGAGATAAGGAAGTTATGCGGGCACGCATAGTGGTAGTGCCTAGTGCCCCGCGATGGTGAGGCTATTATTTACTACGTACTCGTACTGTAGCAGTAATAGTACTACTTTCTCAACTAGTAGTGCGATGTACTGTACTTCTATAGTGCACCAGTTTTGAACTCTTGAATCTCAAGGCCAAGGAGCTACAGTTGCAAGTGGAGGGTACTACTGTACTGTAGAACCATCGATGTACTATCAATGCAGGGAAAGTACACCTGCGTAGTGCGTACCCTCCATGCTCTATTCAAGCGCATAGCTGGCCTACTCCGCTGCTCCTCTCACGAACACACTAGCAGCCTGTTTATCAGCGACGGTTACTGCGGGGGTAGAACATTTGAGTTCTTTGATACAGCGAGACTAGGATTTTCGCTTCCATTTGTGGAGGTGTAATCTATCTCGTCGAACTTTGTTAGTTCCTTCTTTATGAATGAGACGAGGCAAAGCTTTTGCCTCCATTTGAAAACAAAAAAAAAAATCACGTCAAGAGGAATTTCTTTTATAGAGCCGATAATGGAACGAAGTCCATGCGTGCAACACCACAAGCTACAGAGTAGTAGAGTAGCACTTTACGTACATAGCCATATTGCACAGTTCCCAATGCCACGCCAGGCTTTTCCGGCTCCTCGGGCTTAATTGGGAGGCGCTAGTTTAAATATGGTAGCTGAATAGGAAGCTGCAAGCGAGGTGCGGCTAGGGCGAGCACGCAGGCGAAAAACTTTGCATGGTGTGAATTGATATATAGGAGTATTACTCTAGTACGCGAGCCACGAGATGATGGGAGGGAAAACCCGTTCACGTGACTGGGCTATCCAGTGCACCCAGATTGTCGTGCGACACGTCCGTTCGACTTCAAAAGTCAAACTATCAGTGTACAATATTGGCTCGCAGTGAGGTTACTATTTAAAAAAAAGGCCACCGTGCGTTCGGCCGGGATCGAACCCACAAAACGAGCTATACACTCCCGCGACGCAACCTAGAATCGCCTTTTGTCGCTAGTACATTGTTCCTTACAAGAAACCACTAATACCAAGAAACTACTACCACTTACCAACCAGCCCTACCAAGAAACGACTACTCTACATAGTGCCGTTATAAGCACGTTTCAACCCATGTCGCCCCTTAAGCCAACGCCTTCTATTCGACCGGCAAGTTAGGCATTATGACTTGTGGGACCTACTTGTCAGTCTGGACAAAAATCCCAGAGTGACCTCCTACCTCCGGCCCGTCCACCTAGTCATCCTCGGCCATGGGACGCAGCTACCGCCGCCGGCAGAAGGCGAGGTCAAAAGCGCCGACGGCACAGAGCCCATCTTGCGGCAGCCCGGATGCCTGCTCCGTCCGGCGCTCGCGGACGCTAGCTTGCCAAGATAGCACACACCCTGCTCGATGCATCCAGCTGCTTGTCTGCAAGGTTTGCTAGCTAGGTTGGCACGGCGGTGTGGCGGCTTGCTTGCGCGTGCCGTGCTAAGGCCAGCCATCTAGCTCGAGCGAAGGCCAGCGCGGCAGCTTGCTCGTGTAACATCCCCAGCCTCACACCACATTGATCACCCTCTGATCATGCCAAGTCATCATCATTATGCCATAAGAAAAACCATTAAGAAATATTTCTACCTCAAGTTAAAAAAATTAAAATCAAGTTAGATATTTATTTCTTCCAACTGCCAAAACTAAATAGTTCATAATTCTGCAAATAGTCCATAATCCCTTATAAAATTGAAACCAACATTTTCTGAACTATAAAAATGTCCCTAGTCTATTAAAAAAGTACCAATTCAGCCATTTAATCACTTTTCTATTTATGAAAAATTCAAATGATTTCAAAACACTCCCAAACTTTTTGAGACAGTAAGGAATAATGCATAATAATTATAGACACAAGTGGTACATTTTACAAAGCTATTTCTGGAGCCAAGAGAAAATGCAAACCGAATCTATAAATAGAAAACTGAAACTGAAAATGGAAACAAAGAAAGAATAAGGGAAATAGACTAAATCCTACTATGCACTTTGGCCCAGATCAACAGTGTCGGCCCAACAGCTTGTTGCCAGCCCAATCCACTGCTACAGTCGCCATCTTTCTCGTGTCGTCGCCACAGCCGCCATGGCCGCTAATTGCCGATGCGTCGGGCATCCAACGGCGCCCTGGAGGAGATATAGAGCCTCCCCTCACTCCCGGGAAAGCCTAAACATCATATCCCACTTCCCCTCGCTGCCTATCTTCGATCCAGAGCGGACCCGACAACGTCATCGCCATGGCCGTGCTCCGCCGCGGCCACCGTCCCCGCCACACCCCACCAACGGGTCCCCGGGATCCCTCGTCGACCGCCTCGTCATCCATGACCGCTGGTACGAGCTCAGCGCCACCGCAACACCGAGGACGAGGTCGTCTTCAACCTTCGGCCACCGCATCGCCATCACTGATTCTGTCGCCGCCACTGCCTCCCGCGCCTCCCCGAGCAGCTCCTCGTCACCGCTGTGAGGCTTCCCTCCTTTCCCCTTTGATTCAGCTCTATGCCCGTAGCCGTAGCGCCGCTGCCGTGGTCGTTTTGCTCTGCCCGAAGCTCTCGCCATCGCGTCTCATCACAGCTGTAGTTAGGGCCACTAGCAAGCGCTTCTAAGCACGCCATCATGTTCGTCGCACTCCTAGGATGCTTCCGCGCCATTTACCTCTTCAAGACGAGGCCCGTGAGCTCGACCCCGCGCTTCCCGTACTCCGGCATCCGCCGTGGTAGTTGCCGCCGTCGCTGTGCTTCGTCTCAGCATAGCTGGCCACCGCCGTTGGATGCGCATGAGTCCCGCGATGCCGTAGGGACAAGCCGCGTCCAAAACGGACCACTACAGAGGAAACCCGAGGCTGTCGGCGTTCGGCCGCCATATTTGGACTCGCCGGAGCCATTTCCGGCGTCGCTGCCAGCGTGGCGCCGCATGGGGTCCACCCCAGGTCGCTGACAAGTGGGCCCCTGCGCCTGTTTGACAACGTTGACCTGGGTCAACATGGTTACTGTTCATCCCTACAGCTTACATGTGGGCCCGCTTTGTTAACTAACTAATATTGGTTAATTAGTTAACTCTGTTAATTAGCTGTGCTACTGACAGGGCGGGCCCACTGGCTAAACTTTCTGTTAGTTTAATTTAAACACTGATTACTCCCTCCGAGACTGACAGGTGCGCCCGGTCCACTATTTCAGTGGACAAGCATTGTCCAGTCAGCCTGCTGACTGGGCAGGGGCACCACATGTCAGCCTCTGCAGACTGTAACTTTGAGCCAGTCAATGGGCCCACAGGTCAGTCTCTATGATGATCAGTGGGTACAAAACTGGGTGCACTTAGCATTTCCAATTACTATTCTGGATAATTCGAATTTAATTTGATTAAAAGAAATTCCAGAAAATCATTTAAACTTCAAAAATTAATAACTTTTAAACTGTAGCTCAGATCGAAAAACTTAAAACATGAAAGTTGCTCAGAACGATGAGACGAGTCTGATCGTGTCGTCTGTTTCGATGCCGGAAACCCCTACGTAGGTATAACCGCAACTTCGAGGCCGAGTCCGGTAGAGGAATAGTGCACACACACCGGGTAATAAATCTCGCGATAATCCTAAAATAACTAAAGTGGCTTAGATGCATTTTTAGGCAACCCTGCACTGCATCGTAGCATAGCACGCACTGTGTTGCATATGTTTGCATTATGTTTACCTGTTTCTTCCCCCTCTTCTCTCTCGGTAGACCCCGCCATTGACGTAGCTCTCGAGGCAGACGCAGCTCCGGAGTACGACCACGTCCCCGACGACACCACTGACGACCTTGCCCTTGCCGTCGAGCAGACAGGCAAGCACCCCCATTTTGAGCATTCCGATATCGCCCACTCTCTTCTCTCTTATGCTTGCATTAGAAGTTACTGCTGCTACTGTTGTCCTATATCTGCTGCATAGCCTGTTTAATTGTAGCCTACTGTTGATACCTGCCTGCTATCCTAAACTGTTTAGTATAGGATGGGAGAATCCCTTTCAGAGACCCACTTGTCCCGACTGCCCCGCTAGACTCTCAGAAGACTCGAACAACGGGATCGAAGATCAGACCCTGGCACTGCACGTCACTTCCCCTAAGATGCTCGACTCTACTGGGTTACTATCGAGTGCCGAGGGTGATACCTCGTCAGCACTTCTGATGATAACCTTGTAGGATAGTTAATCAGTCGTGGTAAGCGAGGGTGATTCCTCCTACACCACCCCCGATAACGACGTCGTCGTGCAACTTCAAAAGTGTGGACCTCGAGGGTGATTCCTCATTCGTTCACCTTGACAATAGCATCGAGCGGGAAGTCCATCGAGGGTGATTCCTCAGGGTTCCCCCTTGGTGTTAGACACACAGATACTTTAGTTACTATGACATGACACTGAACCATGATACTTAAGACGGGTCGGCCCTGAGGGGTACCCGCGCGAGCATATTGCGAAGTGATGTGGAGTCGGGTTGACCTGAGAGGTGCCCGCGAGATAATACGAGGCGTGGCCGGGCATTCCTAGCCCTTGCCGCAAGTCCTCGAGACGGGGCGACGGGGTCACATCGATCGTGAATCTCTGCTCGTTACCGCGTGCTCCTAATCCACTAAATGGTTTGGATATTTGATCCGACGGGCCTCTGGCCTGATAGCACTAACCATCACGTGGGCATAGTATGGGCGTTCTGCGTTGTATACTTCAGCCGGAGCTTAACGGACGTCAGCGACTGAGCGGCGCGCGTCGAGTTGGACTGGTTAAGCAACTGCGCTTGTATTAAGGGGTTCCTAGGTCTGCTCTCGGCCGCCCACGGAACGCGCAGGAGTTCCCGGGGCGATGGCCCAAGACCCCTGGGGGCATAGGTTTAGTCTGGCTTGCTGACCTCTCTGTTAAGTATTTACTCGGGTTGCGGCGTATCGTTTGGCCGAGGCCGGGCATGACCCAGTAAAGTGTATCCGGCCGGAGTTAAGCGAGCGTGGTGGGTAACTTGGTGCACCCCTGCAGGGAAGAAAACATCTATCGATAGCCTGTCCTATGGTAACGGACACTCAGAGTTGTATCCCGATCGGTACAACTAGAACTTGAGATGAAATGGATAGTACGGCTCTGGGATTGCTCTCTCGCACGGAGTCGAGGAAGGATCTCCGGCCGAGGTTGATGTTACTACTACTACTTTACATTATGTTAATCTGCACTCTTCTAATGCTGCAAGACCAATGAAGATGATTGAAGATGCTAGTCTTCGATAGGACTAGGCTTTCCCCTCTATTCTGGCATTTCTGCAGCCCAGTCCACATATACAGCCTCCATTGAAAATGTTGCATATGTAGGGTAGATCCTTGCTTGCTGAGTGCTTCGGATGAGTACTCACGTTTGCTTTATTTTCATTTTCCCCCATATCCTTTTGATGCCGCCAGACGACGGAGCCCCTGAGCCGGCTGCCCCCGCCGACGGCTACTACTACTACCATCCCGGCGAGTACTACTACGAGGAGCCGACCGACGACCAGGAGTAGGATCGGAGGGTCCTAGGCAGGAGGCCTACGCCTTTTGATCGTAGCTTTTATTTTGCCCCGCCTTATTAAAGGCTTATCTATTTTATGTTTCAGTCTGTACCCAGACTCTGATGCTTCCGCCGACGCTTGTATGCCATCGAGCTATGTATTCGAGCCCTCGAGTCCCTGGCTTGTAATATAAACCTTGTATGACTTTATTTATGTTTTTGAGTTGTGTTGTGATATCTTCAAGTGAGTCCTTAGGCTTGATCGTGTGCATTTGCGTGTATGATTAGTGCACGATTAAGCCGGGGTCGTCACAGGTTGGTATCAGAGCCGACTGCCTGTAGGAACCCCCTTTTCCAACTCCTTGGCCAAAGTTGAGTCTAGTGGTCCAAAACTGTTTTACTAACTTGGCTGTGTGGCTTACGGGCCCACGTCGCCAATTGGGTGGTATTAGGATCTTTTATTCCTCGTCTATATTCTGGGAACTCTGATCTATCTTCTATTCGGGTTAAATGATTTTGCTAACTCTGGCATTAGGTTCTCGTACCCACTTCTCCCGGAGAGCCCCCCCCCCTCTCATTCCAGAAGATGGCATGTCATCATCAGAAGACTCCGAAGATACTCTCCGAAGTTTCCCAATACCCTTGTGCCCTTAATCATTGCAAATCCTTACTACCGATAATCCCCGTGGATAACTACACCTCCTTGCCAATTGTACATTCTTCCCCAGTTGCTCTGGTTATTACCACCGAGATACTCTCCGTTGCTTCGAGAATTCTTGTGTCTTCTGCTTTGCAGCCTCTTTTCGCACTGCAGAAAATTCACTTAACCAGGATCCGTGCATTCCCAGTTGTTCATATGTCTCACAAAATTCTTCAAAATGCTATTCAATCTCCCGAAAATCCTCTGCAGCCTATTACTCTTGATTATCCTTGCCGTCCTGAATTATGGCTAATTCCATATTTCGGGCAATAATCATTGGTATCCGTTGACACCGTCATTTTGGTTTTATTGATTCAACCTACTACGAATACTCGCAATTATCAGTTGTTTCCTACTAATTCATCCTTCCGGCTCAATCACCATTTCGGACATGAGCTGGTTCTCGACCAACCAAGTATTGATTGATTGTCCAACTAAGCATGTAAAAATCACTCGTCCCTCTGCCCAGAAGAACTAATTGTCACTTCTGGCTTTGGAAATCGTGAACCCTCTGAATTTTATACATGGGTTGTTCAAGTGCTTCCTTAACCCGATGTGTTTGCCTCTCGTCCTTTCTCGGAGGACCCTTAGGTGGAACCAGTTGTTAAAACGATACCCCGTTAGTTCTCACGGATCACTTGATTCCTTTTGTGGACAATTATTCGACCGATTCTTTTCTATTCTAAGAACCTTATCGGTTCCTTCCCCTTTGACATTGCCTTTGGCACTGAAGCATCCTCTACTTCTTACCGTATGTATATCCGCCCAACTTGCATGGCACGGAGAGGTAGTGCATTCCTTCTCCATATTGACCTGGGACTGACTACTGACTAGGACATGTCACGTAACCATGGGTGGACATCTCTGCTAGACGGAACACTAAAGTTGTCCATCTAGTTCTTTCCAACCTACTCATCTTTTGATCAGAGCTTTTGCTTCCGATCCTTCATTTCTGAACCATAAATCCTTTGTACTTAAACGTCGGATTGTTCCGATGTTTCTATAATCTTATGCCACCACATCCTTCTTCTTCTGGTTGAGTACCGCTACTCATGTCAGATCCTTTGTCGTCTACCTGATTTTTTTTGGATCAATATCCGATAGTATCCTTCATTTTCATACATCTTATGAGCTCCGTCCTTGGTATTTAGTACCTCTGGTAAATTGTATCATCCGCTTTGACTTCGATACTCTCCTTTCGAACTCGCATCCCTTGATTTGGTTGATGGTTGTATGGATTCGTAAAATGTCCCGATGGGTTGAACCTATGCTTGCCCTAATACATGTGAACTCGAAAGTTATGCGAGTCATACTCTTCTGGTGATTCACCAGATAAATTTTCAGCACTACAATTTCTTCGAAAACGAGAAGTGAATGAAAGGTGATGCATTGAAGAAGTGGGAGTCGACCTTGAACCTCTGTGTTCATGCCCATGGACCCGATGTAGAACTTATGATGGAAGCTGCTCGTAAAAATAATTATTTCCTTAATACAAGCTCATCTTGTATCCTATGAATTGATCCTTTGCAATCGTGATTCCCACCATATTTTCTCTTTGATTCCATTTCCCGGACAAGTTAAAATACTTGTCTTCTGCAAATCATTTCACCTGTCCAACCTCTATCTTGAATTACCTTCGAGTATTACCCCCTAGTATCTCGAGAATATCACAGGAACTCCTTAACTTTTTGTGAGTTCTTCATCAACCATTATTGATAACCAATCCCAATTTTCCCAGGGTTCTAAGCTGTTTTGTCACTCGGAGACACCAGTAAGTGAATTGATTCCGCACCCCGATTTGATAACTCTAAGTAATTTGCATTGCTTACGGGTTTAACAATCCTTCAAGTCATTCCTAGCCTGATCGGCTATATCCCAATCATGCCAACTTTTAACTGTGCTACCTAGCCCTTCTTCCCGGAGCACAATTTTCGACAATGAGTTAAGCTGACGTCAATCTTCCTCATCTTGTCATATCACCTCAAACAAAAAGCTTGATTTCGAGCTTGTGTCGTGTCCGTGGTTCCAATAACCTTCCGCTTCATCATTTCCTTGCTAAATATCATTGCAGTTCGATTGCATCCTCTTGAAACCCCTTGACAGATGTGATGTGATCATCGTCAACACTTTGACTTCATCCAAGGAATCAATTGAATTCGAGATGCGAAATACCAGTCTTGCCCCTCGATGATCTGTGTTATCATCGACCACATCCTAGACTTCCTCCAACACTCACCTGATGATGTTTTGATCATACATTAAGTTCCTTGATAATCTTGAAATTGTTCCTTCGTATCTATTGTGATCTTTCAATCCAACCCTTACTTGAAACACCATGTTATCGCTACCTCGGAGCATGACTATGGTATTCCAAATATCATTGAGAATAGTGAAAACGCAATGTCGCATGTCTCTTCATTAATTATCGAAACATCGTTGGATGGGTAATGTCATGATTCTTCCCTCGCCCCTTTGTCTAAATACTCTTGAACTTGCTGTCCTATCATGTACATCATGCTCCGCTTTTCCTTGGGAAGGATGTACTCCCAATCCTGGTGTGCAAACATATTTTCCTTTCCATTATTCTGTTTAATCTGATAATCACATTTCCTTTCCATTGTTTTGTTTAACCTTCCTGTGATCTATATGATATAAGCAGAAATAACTCCCTGCTTATGTAAACATCCCGGTCTACAACTCTGTCAGTGAGACCCTGTTACTATTATTGATGACATTTCGGTAACCCTTGATGGATGAGAACTTTGCCTATTGGTCCACCTCATTTCCACGAGCAGGAAAATGGTTCTCTTCATCCCTCGCCCTTGGTACCGACGTTGTCACCGACATAACTGACAGGCTATACTCTGACATACCTTATTGTCGTGACCGGTAAGATGCCACCGTTCTTCCTACTTTTGATCGACACCCCCCACAGTTTGACAGGATCGGAACCTGACTCTCATGTACCTCCTGGATTCCGAAGCATCATGTGCCCTTGATTTTGTGTGTTACCCCGAGCCACCCCTCGAGAAATGATCTACTCCTGATACCCTGAACCCCTGTTCACACTTCATTCAGGTATCGATCGAATGTCCATTCACTTGATACTTCTTATCATACCTTCATACATTGCTCTCGATGATTTCCCTGAAACTCAAATACGAGAAATATTTTCCGCCACATCCCCTGAGTTAACCACCAGATGTTCGACTTTGCAAAGGTCAGTTCTTCCGAAGTTACCCGTTACTTCCCCACTTAAATCTCGGGATGAGATTTCTTGTAGTGGAGGAGATTTGAAACATCCCCAGCCTCACACCCCAGTGATCACCCTCTGATCATGCCAAGTCATCATCATTATGCCATAAGAAAAACCATTAAGAAATATTTCTACCTCAAGTTAAAAAAAATTAAAATCAAGTCAGATATTTATTTCTTCCAACTGCCAAAACTAAATAGTTCATAATTCTGCAAATAGTCCATAAGCCCGTATAAAATTGAAACCAACATTTTATGAACTATAAAAATGTCCCTAGTCTATTTAAACAGTACCAATTCAGCCATTTAATCACTTTTCTATATATGAAAAATTCAAATGATTTCAAAACACTCCCAAACTTTTTGAGATAGTAAGGAATAATGCATAATAATTATAGAGACAAGTGGTACATTTTACAAAGCTATTTATGGAGCCAAGATAAAATGCAAACCGAATCTATAAATAGAAAACTGAAACTCAAAATGGAAACAAAGAAAGAATAAGGGAAATAGACTAAATCCTACTATGCACTTTGGCCCAGCTCAACAGTGCCGGCCCAACAGCTCGTTGCCAGCCCAACCCACTGCTACAGTCGCCATCTTCCTTGTGTCGTCGCCACAGCCGCCATGGCCGGCGATTGCCGATGCGTCGGGCATCCAACGGCGCCCTGGAGGAGATATAGAGCCTCCCCTCACTCCCGAGAAACCCTAAACCTCATATCCCCCTTCCCCTCGCTGCCTCTCTTCGATCCAGAGCGGACCCGACACCGTCATCGCCATGGCCGTGCTCCGCCGCGCCCACCGTCCCCGCCGCACCCCACCAACGGGTCCTCGGGATCCCTCGTCGACCGCCTCGTCGTCCACGACCACTGGTACGAGCTCAGCGCCACCGCAACGCCGAGGACGAGGTCGTCTTCAACCTCTGCCCACCGCATCGCCATCGCCGATTCCGTCGCCATCACAGCCTCACGTGCCTCCCCGAGCAGCTCCTCGTCACCGCTGTGAGGCCGCCCACCTTTCCCCTTTGAATCCGCTCCAAGCCCGTAGCCGTAGCGCCGCTGCCGTGGTCGTTTTGCTCCGCCCGAAGCTCTCGCCGTCGCGTCTCATCGCAGCTGTAGTTAGGGCCACTGGCAAGCGCTTCTGAGCATGCCATCGTGCTCGTCGCACTCCCAGGATATTTTCGCGCCATTTACCTCTTCAAGACGAGGCCGTGAGCTCGACCCCATGCTTCGCGTACTCCGGCATCCGCCGTGGTAGTCGCTGCCGTCGCTGTGCTTCATCTCAGCCTTGCTGGCCACTGCCGTTGGATGCGCACGAGTCCCCCGATGCCATAGGGACAAGCCGCGTCCAAAACGGACCACTACAGAGGAAACCCGAGGCCGTCGGCGTTCGGCGGCCGTATTTGGACTCGCCGGAGCCATTTCCGGCGTCGCCGCCAGCGTGGCGCCGCGTGGGGTCCACCCCAGGTCGCTGACAAGTGGGCCCCTGCGCCTGTTTGACCATGTTGACCCGGGTCAACGTGGTTACTGTTCATCCCTATAGCTGACATGTGGGCCCGCTTTGTTAACTAACTAATATTGGTTAATTAGTTAACTCTGTTAATTAGCTGTGCCACTGACAGGTCGGGCCCACTGGCTAAACTTTCTGTTAGTTTAATTGAAACACTGATTACTCCCTCCGAGACTGACAGGTGGGCCCGGTCCACTGTTTCAGTGGACAAGCCTAGTCTAGTCAGCCTGCTGACTGGGCAGGGGCCCCACATGTCAGCCTCTGCTGACTGTAACTTTGACCTAGTCAATGGGCCCACAGGTCAGTCTCTGTGATGATGATCAGTGGGTACAAAACTGGGTGCACTTCGCATTTCTAATTACTATTCTGGATAATTCAAATTTAATTTGATTAAAAGAAATTCCAGAAAATCATTTAAACTTCGAAAATTAATAACTTTTAAACCGTAGCTCAGATCAAAAAACTTAAAACATGAAAGTTGCTCAGAACAATCAGACGAGTTTGATCGTGTCGTTTGTTTCGATGCCGGAAACCCCGACGTAGGTGTAACCACAACTTCGAGGCCGAATCCGGTAGAGGAATAGTGCACACACACCGGGTAATTAATCCCGCGATAATCCTAAAGTAACTAAAGTGGCTTAGATGCATTTTTAGGCAACCCTGCACTGCATCGTAGCATAGCATGGACTGTGTTGCATATGTTTGCATTATGTTTACCTGTTTCTTCCCCCTCTTCTCTCTCGGTAGACCCCGCCGTTGACATAGCTCCCGAGGCAGACGCAGCTCCGAAGTACGACTACGTCCCCGACGACACCACTGACGACCTTGCCCTTGCCGTCGAGCAGACAGGCAAGCACCCCCATTTTGAGCATTCCGATATCGCCCACTCTCTTCCCTCTTATGCTTGCATTAGAAGTTACTGCTGCTACTGTTGTCCTATATCTGCTGCATAGCCTGTTTAATTGTAGCCTATTGTTGATACCTGCCTGCTATCCTAAACTGTTTAGTATAGGATGGGAGGAGCCCTTTCAGAGACCCACTTGTCCTGACTGCCCCGCTGGACTCTCAGAAGACCCGAACAATGGGATCGAAGATTAGCCCCTGGCACCGCACGTCACTTCCCCTAAGATGCTCGACTCTACTGGGTTACTATCGAGTGCCGAGGGTGATACCTCGTCAGCACTTTTGATGATAACCTTGTAGGTTAGTTAATCGGTCGTGGTAAGTGAGGGTGATTCCTCCTACACCACCCCCGATAATGACGTCATCGTGCAACTTCTCAAGTGTGGACCTCGAGGGTGATTCCTCATTCGTTCAACTTGACGATAGCATCGAGCGGGAATTCTAGCGAGGGTGATTCCTCAGGGTTCCCCCTTGGTGTCAGACACACAGATACTTTAGTTACTATGACATGACACTGAACCATGATACTTAAGATGGGTCAGCCCTGAGGGGTACCAGCGAGCATATTGCGAAGTGATGTGGAGTCGGGTTGACCTGAGAGGTGTCCGCGAGATAATACGAGGCGTGGCTGGGCATTCCTAGCCCTTGCCACAAGTCCTCGAGACGGGGCGACGGGGTCACATCGACCGTGAGTCTCTGCTCGTTACCGCGCGCTCCTAATCCACTAAACGGTTTGGATATTTGATCCGAGGGGCCTCTGGCCTGATAGCGCTAACCATCACGTGGGCATAGTATCGGCGTTCTGTGTCGTATACTTCAGCCGGAGCTTAACGGACGTCAGCGACTGAGCGGCGCGCGCCGAGTTAGACTGGTTAAGCAACTGCGCTTGTATTAAGGGGTTGCTAGGTATGCTCTCGGCCGCCCACGCAACGCGCAGGAGTTCCTGGGGCGATGGCCCAAGACCCCTGGGGGCATAGGTTTAGTCCGGCGTGCTGACCTCTCTGTTAGGTATTTGGTCGGGTTGCGGCGTATCGTTTGGCCGAGGCCGGGCATGACCCAGTAAAGTGTGTCCGGCCAGAGTTAAGCGAGCGTGGTGGGTAACTTGGTGCACCTCTGCAGGGAAGAAAACATCTATCGATAGCCTGTCCTACGGTAACGGACACTTGGAGTTGTATCCCGATCGGTACAACTAGAACTTTAGATGAAATGGATAGTACGGCTCTGGGGTTGCTTTCTCGCAAGGAGTCGAGGAAGGATCTCTGGCCGAGGTTGATGTTACTACTACTACTTTACATTATGTTAATCTGCACTCTTCTAATGCTTCAAGACCAATGAAGATGATTGAAGATGCTAGTCTTCGATAGGACTAGGCTTTCCTCTCTATTCTGGCAATTCTGCAGCCCAGTCCACATATACAGCCTCCTTTGAAAATGATGCATATGTAGTGTAGATCCTTGCTTGCTGAGTACTTCGGATGAGTACTCACGTTTGCTTTATTTTCTTTTTCCCCCATATCCTTTTGATGCCACTAGACGACGGAGCCCCTGAGCCGGCTACCCCCGCCGATGGCTACTACTACTACCCTCCCGACGAGTACTACTACGAGGAGCTGACCGACGACCAGGAGTAGGATTGGAGGGTCCTAGGCAGGAGGCCTACGCCTTTTGATCGTAGCTTTTATTTTGCCCCGCCTTATTAAAGGCATATCTGTTTTATGTTTCAGTCTGTACCCAGACTCTGATGCTTCCGCTGACGCTTGTATGCCATCGAGCTATGTATTCGAGCCCTCGAGGCCCTGGCTTGTAATATAAAGCTTGTATGACTTTATTTATGTTTTTGAGTTGTGTTGTGATATCTTCAAGTGAGTCCTTAGGCTTGATCGTGTGCATTTGCGTGTATGATTAGTGCACGATTAAGCCGGGGTCGTCACAGCTCGTGCGTGAGCCACGCTCGGGCCAGCCAGCCAACCCGTGCGGAGGCCAGCGCGGCGTCCGGCTCGTCCGGCGGAGAGGCGGCCAGCTCGCTCATCACAGGCGCCACCGACGAACACGCATAAGAACTGTTTGAAGTAATGTTCAGGAAAAATAATGATTGGAGGAGGAAGAACAGGATAGAAGGTCAGATGTGGGTCCCTCGTGTCAATGATCAAATAAAATGTGTTGGTTTAAGCTGCCTCGTCAGCACGGACGTGTGGGCTAACCCTGTCATAAACGGGTTTAAACGCGCCTAATCGGCACTAGGTAGTAGTTTTTTGGCGCGGATTAAGAAATTTTGGGTATGTTTTTTCTATTTTTTGTACAATTGTTTCTTCCTAGGGCTGGTTGAAAGTGGTAGTTTTTTGTTAAATACTCTACATACTGTAATTAGGAGTGAAAGTTAAGCTTTGGAAGCCAATAAGCACGGCTAATTACATAGTGCCTATGTGTAGGTAATTTAAACTAATTATCAACCATGAGTGACTAATATCTTGATGGAAAACTCAAAACTATGGAAATACTAGCATTTTTTTGCATGGTTGGAAATACTAGCAATGTTCATGTGCGTTGCAACGGATCATAATTAGAATAATACTTATTCACAAACTTGATAGAAAACACTCTAATTTTGATATACATATATCACTAGAAATATATTATGTTTCAATCAGAATATATTCCTTGGGCTGTTTTGGTGAGGTGAGAGAGGGATGTGGTTGGTTTTAAGATACTAATTAAGGATTTTTCTGCAAACTGGTAGAGAAGAGGGATGTTGTTGAGAAAAGGCAACAACTTTCCTCACAGTCGTTAAATGTAGATCTAATGGTCAGAAATGATGGATGGCAGACACACCATCATCACCAACTAAGTCTTCTGTAGGAGTACTAGCAAGATGCCCGTGCATCAAGATGCATTTTTTTATAAAACACCTGTTGTGATTGACCCATGCGGGAGTAATCCCATGTGTAAAAACTAATGATATCTCGAGAAAGAGGAGAGATAAGGTGAGGAGGAGTGGGGCATGGTGGTGATTGGTGGTCGGACTGAGCGGAGGCATGGGGATGGACGACGCCGGCAGCGACCACCATGCTAGTTTGTTCCAGAGGCCTCCTTTTTTAATTGCTCAACAATGAGGTTGTGGGAGATAAGGATGAACGAGGGAAGGCCTTGTCTACAAATGTGGAGAGAGGTGCGGGTATCTTTTAGTTTAATTTCTATCCGTCAGATATAGATCGGACGGTCTATATTGCAAGATGGCAGGCATACCATCATCACCAACTCAGTTTTTTTTATAAGAGAAGAGATATAAGTATGGAGATACAAACGTATTATCGATACTTGTTTCCATAAACTTGGATCTATATTCTATTCAATGGCTGAGCATGTGGGGCCTTAGCACGATGACTTCTCGACTGTGTAAAACAAATGTTTTCCCGTCGCCGATAAGGAGGGGGTGACGGCGGCGCTCTTTTGCCTTGCTCTAGTCCTAGTAGTCATACTAGGTGGTCTACGCACGTGTAGATTTATTCTTTTTCACGTCTCGTGTTCACCGTACTGCCACGACTGTTGATGAATAGACGATAAGTTATTCACGGGAAAACCTTTGTTGAGCATGTGTGAGAGAGAGAGAGACAGCGTGAGTGTGTGATATGTGTAGAGACTGAGGCAATGATAAGAGATTCTTTGTGTCTCTGTGTGTGGAGGATAGAGAGAAACATGTGCATGGGGCTTTGTGTTGTGTAACGTGGAGACACATAGACATAATCAGAGAGTGAGTGTGTGAGATACACATGCGGACATGGGGAGAGATGTGTGAGTTAGAGAGATGGAGAATTTTGGTGTGCATGTGAGCTAGAGAGAGCGGGGATATATACATACCTAGAGCTGGAAAGAATATGCAAGGGTGTGTGTCTTAAAAGAAGGATCCAGATAGATGGGTGTTTGTGCGTGTCTGTGTGTGTTTGTGCGCGCGTGCGTGTGTGAGAGGGAGTGTGTGTATGTGGAGAAGAGAGACCACTAATGATTTAAACCTAGTAGGGAA
Source organism: Thinopyrum elongatum (assembly GCA_011799875.1). Taxonomy (NCBI): domain Eukaryota; kingdom Viridiplantae; phylum Streptophyta; class Magnoliopsida; order Poales; family Poaceae; genus Thinopyrum; species Thinopyrum elongatum. Next base: position 715,735,230 of record CM022298.1, read on the forward strand.
GGGGGAATGGTGTGACATGTGTGTCAAAGAGAGACAAAGGCATGTGTATTAGCAGAATAGCATGGGTGCGGGCGGGGAGCAGACTATTTGGAAGAGACACCGAGTGTGTGTGGGAGAGGGGTGTGAGAGAGAGAGAGAGAGCTAGCGAGGGAGAGAGAGAGAGGAAGAGAGGGGTCATTTGTGTGCGGAAGTGGCGTATAGATAGGGAGACAAGGTTGATGTTGTTCGAAAGTGGCCTATGTACGGAGACGCAAGGGAAGCGAGTCATCGTGTGTGTGATAGAGACTTCATGAGAGATCTAGAATAGATGGTGTAGAGAACAACGTGCGAGATTGAGAACGATGATACGTTAGGGAGCTATGGAAAGAGTCATGACATATATGTATATAGGGAAGGAGCTGGGGCGGGTCCGCATGTGGGAGAGATAGAAAGAGGAGAGTGGTGCACAAGGAGACAAAGGGTGCTTGTTTGCAGTGGGGGTGGTGAGTGAGGTGAGTGTGCGAGAACCACATAACTAGGGAGATAGACGTTTGGGGGTGATGTTTTGTGTGTATGGGAAAGATACACTCTATATAGTGTGTGTGCTTGGGAAAGAGAGATGCCGGGAGACCTAGAGAGTGGGAGAAGAGATGTGTGCATGCCCGAGAGACAAGTGATAGAGACCTATTTGGGGTCCGGACTTTAGAAGAGAGGGGGGGTGTTAAATGTGCTCCTTGTGTTTGCGTCCGGGGGAGAGAACGACTTGTGGGGGGGGGGATGAGGTGGGTGGCTTCAGATAAAGAGTGAGGTGTCTATATTTGAGAGACTTTAGCGTAATAGAGATATATATTGTCAATAGTGTGTGCACTCATGGTTGATCAATTTGTTTCACAGTTTGGACTATGAGATAACGATACTTTTGAACATGCGTGATATACTTTGAAGTACCAGAATTACAAACCAAAGATTGGAATTTTGGAATTCGACTCCATCATTAGCTTTAGTAATTCATTTAAACGGAGGTACATTTTTTAAGCCGGGATTTTGTGATTTCAAATTCATATATCAAACCTAGAGATGTACACATACGGGCATGTTCAAACTTTATAATCATACACTTTATTCATACACATACACATTTTTGTTTTTGTCATCATATTTAGGATAAACACATTTGGAATTTCATTTGAATTGGACCATATGATGGTATTTGCTTCCACTAGCTCAATGATCCATATTTGAATTGAATGGACAATCTAAGTTTCGAGTTGGAGACATTGATTTTCGAAACTTGCACTTTTTTTTTGCGTGCGAAACAAATAAATTCTCGGCCATGATATCATAGTCCGCTGTACAAGAGCAGAACACTTAATTTCAGGCGCCAAAAGCTTTCAAACTTCCCGCTCACATCGAAATATCTCGCGCCCAAAAGTTTCGCCCTGCGATATTCCTGTTTTACCTCTACCACATGAACGGAAAAGGGCTGCTTTGGTAACTCCATTGTTTTCCCCTCTTTGCCCCCAACATTCTTCCCCAGAGACCCTCCCCTTCCCCTCCCCGCCCACCCTCCAACCACGCCAAGCCGCCGAATCTAGTCCTCCGCCGTAGCGGTGGACCTCACATCCCGCCGGATCTACCTTCCGCACCTTGGAACCCCCAACTGCCAACTCACCACTTCACCGAAGCCGCTTCAGCGACTGGCTTGTCCACCACTCCAGATCTCCTTGACCGCCATCATGGTCCACCGCACTGGATCTGCTTCACCGGCGCCCTCGTCCACCACAGTGTAGGCCCTTCATCGACTCCCTCATCCGCCCCATCGCTGGCCCTTCATACAAGCCCTCGTCCGCCGCAACTGATCCGCCTCATCGAAAGCACTATACACCGCGCCAGATGTGCTTCGCCGACGCCTTCGTCCACTACACCGGACCCGCTCCACGGACGCCATATTCAACTCCACCGGCCCTGATTTACTGAAGCCGCAGCCTCATCAGGTTATTTTGATTTGAACTCCTTCGATTTTTCTCTTCTTTATCATGGAACTGTTCACTTACCACAGATGAGCTCTCTTGTATGTCGACAGGCACCGCAACCGAAGCACCGGAGCCACTTTAGCAACGGCGGGAGCCAGCCCAAACTCAACCACAACACGAGCACCATCGACGATCCTTAGCTATCAATTATGACAATGATACCCATACGCTGCCGAGAATCAGGTACTATTATCCCACGGCCGGCGCCTATGTTCACTTTCTTAGGATAAGCACCGCACCTTTGAACTTCTTCAGGGAATCATTCAATTTTTCATGGGACGCATTATTCTGCTTGCACCTGTAGGGCCATACTTCTGGCAGTGAACATGTTACATGTGCTAAATTACAAACTAGTGCACATATAGTTACAATGCTTTTATTTTGTCCTAAGTATTACTGTACTTCCTAGATATCACTACCTACTATTTTACTTTTGTCATGCTATATTTATTATAATGGTGTTGTTCTGATGCCACCTGTTGGTTCCATCAGATTGCTTCATGTTCTCTATGGATAATTACACATCAGCAAACTAGCATGTGGTTCCGCTGCTTTTTGTTCATTTTACCATACATTTTCTGATGCTAGCTATTACATCACTGCTCCGAGCCTCTGTTCATTACTTTTTTGTGCATTCTTGATCTTCCCAAGTTGCCTGACTAATTTGATGCTTCTATTAATTATGGAGCTGCCAACCCCATCAAGCAAAATATTTGTTCTTTTGGGGCTGGCACCTCGAACAAGCATAAAAATAGAGTGAAGCACATATATTGTCGTGTAAGCACACACCCTTCTTTCACTAGTTTAGATGAACCATTGATGATCAATTCGAACCAGTGCATGCGATTAAAATTAAGTTTACCTAAATAGAGGGTGCAGAATAAACTACAACAACTAGATTTGCAACCACGGGATGCTGACGATATCTTCAAAGAACATTGCAACAGCAGCGAGGCTTCACAGCAACATATGGTAAGCCAGTTAGTTTTAGTACATGTGAAATGTAATGCGTGTGGGCTGCTTTCTTGGCTTGTGCCCTCAACCTGTAATCCTACAGAATTACAAATAGTTCAGTTGTCTGCTTTGCTGTATTGCTTGATTCGAATGCTTGTTTGTTACTTGTTAGGCTATACCTGAGTTGGCCAATATGTCAGCAGTGCCTGCTGTACTATCGTAAAGAAATGCATGCCTAGTTCATTTGACTTCTTAACTTTTCCTATGAACTTCATCACAAGACTGTCTTCGTAGTTTATATGAGGCCACACTGTTAAGTGTTTTCTCAGATTATTTCAATATTTTAGATGCCTTGGCAACTTAAATATAGCGGTGGTACACTCCCTTTCAACTAGGGATGTCAACTGGGTCGCGTTTAATCCCTATTAAAGTCCACTAGTGGTATGATAATTCAAAAGAGTTTTTTGTTTTTTGAGGAAAGTGAACTAGCGAGCTAGCAAAAACTAACTAGATGGGACTGGCGGATGCCGTTTATTTGCCACTTACATCCCTAGTTTCATCTTACCATTTTAATTTCTTTTCGACTGATGCTGCTTCGAACCATTTAAATATAGCTTTCCATGCTCGGCAATAATTCGTATGTCATTTACCATGTAAGCTTACTTCCTGGATCATGCGATAACTATTTCTTACTTATGTCCAGCGGAAACCTTTCAGGATGCCGTTCACACTAGGACACAATGTACAACCCCAGAATCTATTTGTGGAAGCAGTGCGCCATCCATGTTACCAGATGGTAGCAGTTCAGAGGCAACACCGCCGAAGAGCGGTCTGAGCACAGATATTATAGTTGGCTCTACTAGAGGCAGAAAGAGATGGTGTGGCTGCCATGAATGAGGTAATCTTGATCTTGAGGCTGGAAATTATGCAATTAGCTGCACGCATTATGCAAGCAACCCAAGAATTGGAGGAAGTAAGATTGTTGCATTTGAAGACGGAGGAGGTCTTACTGCTTCTGCTATTTGAAGCGCAGGGTAATCCCAGTTCTTCTTTAGATACCAGTTGAAATTGTCATTAGATTAGTATACTTGCATGTTGTGTCATGTCTCTGAATGGATTATGTCGTAAGACCCCCTATGTTGTCCATGTGTTGTAATGATCTGAATTTTTTAGGCGAGGTAATCCTCTGTACTTGTATGATTGACATAAGGTGAACTGTTTTTTGTGTGAGCATATTGTATTGGATGAAATAACTGTTTGACTCAAAATGTATCCAACCTACTAAATTTGAAGATCACGGCATTTCTAAATCATATTCATATATAAAGGTGGAATAAATCTTTGTCGTGGTTTTGAAGAAATAAATAACAAAACGTAGAATGATGTATGGATATTCGTAATCGAATAGAAATTGGATTTGAATTTAGTTGCCATGGCCCAGGGTAAACGTGAATGCTAATTCTCCCAAATTTTGAACGATGCGGCAAAATACCCACTATCATTTGTCGGCTGCCTGAAGCAAGTGTTTGCGAGATGGAAATTACTGTCTACCCCTGACACTTCACATCCGAATCGACCCGATTTCCACTACTATCGATAGGGGTACACTAGTAACTTCAATCAGACGTGACACGACCGCCTCTAAGCCCATTCAGAAACGGTGGGTGCCAAACGTGGGCGGCAAAACACATTTGATTCAAGCTCGTCCGAAGGACATGTGTCCCTCCCTCCATTTCCCCATTCATACACGGTGGGCGGCAAAACAAACTCTCCTCGTCCGAAATCGATGTAGGCAAATATTTTAAATAGGGGCAGATGTGGAACTTCCCTCAGACGTGACACAACCGTCCTACCTGTCAGCCCCGTTCATACACCGTGGGCGCCAACCGTGGGCGGCAAAACACCCTCTCCTCGCCCGAAATCGCTACCGGTAAATATTGGGGAGATGCGAGATTACCGTCCTATCCCCAACCGACGAGATGTCCGAAATTTTAAACGGGGGATAAGTTCGTAACTTTCCCACATTTTAGACAAGCGCGTCCCAAAGTTTGAGATCCCCCCCTCCCCTTCCATTTCCCCATTCATACACCGTCGGCGCCACAACAACCTCCCCACTCCGGCCAGCCTCATCCGTCCGCCACCCCATCCTCCACCTTGCCGGAGCCGCTATCCCTACCACATCGTCCACTGCAAGAGATGGACGTCTCTCATCCACGGCGCCGGACCAGGATCCTTTCATCGCATCCTCTCGCTTCATCGGCGCCGTCGTCCACCTTCCCCTCGCCGCTCCTACGACCGCCTCATCCACGGCAACAGGACTTATCCCCCGACCCGGCCGTCTGCCGTCTAAAGTCTTATTTCGCGCCGTCGACAGCCATCGCACCCGCAGCACCCTCAACATATCAGCAGGGGCCTACACGGCGTCGCAAGAGAGGTGGTAGTCTTTCATATCTGCTTAAGTTATTGATCTCACTCGAAAAATAGATCATAACTTGTTTACTGTACTTTTCTTGTTCGTACCAAATCGTAGTGGCTTGTTGAAAGCAAACATTGGTTGCGAAGTAGCCTTTGTCCGGTTTGCACCTTCAGATCCGCCATGGCACGGTCACTATACTCGTAAAGCTTATGGTTTCCCCCTTTATATTCACTACCATCATCGTAGGTGCTTCGTGTCGTGCTAGCACTATTCCTCAAGACCTCAACCCATCAAGCGAAACAACATGCCACTCATAATTCCAAAACTTAGTTGTTGAAATACGAATCTGATATGATGCTCATATTACTAAAACAGAGAACATTTAATTGGTCAGCTAATGTTCCTATATTCGTTTCGAAAAGCATGTGCGCCACATATAGAGAGACAGCAGGTATTTGCATTTCTCTGTGCGCTCTGGTTCATCATGGGTGGGCAACACACATTGTATTATCTAACTAGCAAGATGCCCGTGCATTGCACGGAACATCAAGATGCATTTGTATGAGTAGTTTATCTTTTGGGAGAAAAGGATGAACGTGGGAAGGCCTTATTTGCAAATGTGGAGAGGGTTGTGGGTATCTTTTTGCAAAATTGCCATAGTTTCCTTCCTATCCGTCAGATATAAATCGGACGACCTATATTGCAGGATGGCAGGCACACCATCATCACCAACTCTGTTTTTTATAAGAGTAGATAGATGGAGATAAGAGTATAAGAGTAGAGAAAAAAGTAGAGAAATCTGCTTGCTCTTTGTTATCATGTTCCTCTTCTATTCTTCTTAATAAGTATATTACTTCCTCCGTTCCTAAACTGCCTTGGGTGTGTGTATGTGTTGTGGTGGCGTGCGTTTGTACCGGGTGTTGTTCATCGTTGCTTTATTTATAAAGCAGGGCGAAAGCCTTTTTTGGTAAAACATAAGTCTTTTTAGATATTCCAATAAGAACTACATACGGATGTATATAGACATGTTTTAGAGTGTACATTCACTCATTTTGCTCCATATGTAGTCCGCATTCGAATCTCTAAGAGATTTATATTTAAGAACAGAGGGAGTAGTACAATATGTTCCTTGTCGGGAGGTAGAGCAGGGACATTTGCAGTCGACAGGTCTATTGGGTCGCTTCAGATAGATGCTTTCAACGATTCTAGATTGTCTGCCATAATGTCTGGGAAATGTTGGGAGCTATATCGTCTTTGATAGTCTAGACTGATAGTAACAGTATTGTGCCTTCAGTTGAATAGAGTTGCCCCTTTTGGGGCCGAAGCCTTTCCGAACCCTTTCTTGCCGTACCGGCAATACAAGCCCATATGGTCTAGCTAGTTCCACTTTCCTGATTTTACTCTTGATGCTTAGGGTTTTCCCCTTTTATCTACCCTACTATGATCTGTGTAGGTGCTTTCTGTCGTACTAGCAGTACTCCACCCTTCAAGCTAAACTACACAGTACTCATAATTCCAAAGCTTAGTTGTTCAAATATGATTGTGATATGATACTGATATTAGTTAACAGACACATTAAATTGGTTAGCTAAAAGTCCCACTTGAGTTTCCAAATGCATGTCGCGACATATAGAAAGACAGCAAAATTGCATTTCTTTGTAACTTGTTGACTGTACTTTCTTGTCCATACCAAATCTTAGTTGTTATTTCAAAGCAAACATCGGTCGCTAACTACCCTTTGCGCGGTTTGCAACTTCAGATCTGCCATCCCACTGCCACGGTCAGCACTATACTTATCATGCTTATGGTTTCCCCATTTTATGATGACCACGATCAGCCTACGTGGTTCGTGTCGTAATAGGACTGCTCCACCCATCGAGCTAAACAAGCTTAGTTGTACAAATTTGAATCTGATATTATGCTGATATTAGTAAAACTGAGACATGTTTAATTGGTCAGCTAAATGTTCCGACTTTAGTTTCGAAATGCATGTGAGCCACATATGGAGAGACTGAAAGGAATAGTATTTCTCTGTGCGCTCTGGTTCATCATGGGTGGGCAACAGACATTGTATAGAAAGACTTGTAATATCTTCAATCTGCTTGCTCTTCTGCTCTTCTTTAACATGATCCTCTTCTCTTCTTTAATAAGTATGTTCCTTGTTGGGAAGAGTAGCAGAGACATTTGCGGTCGACTGGTCAGGTCGAGTTGTTCTCCCTTAGTATATTTTGAATCTGTCAGGTCAGGTCGACTTGTTCTTCTTTACTATATGTTGAAGCTATCATCTGCGAAGTATCATCACTTCTGGAGCTCTCATATTTTGAGTAGTAGGGCACATTATATTAATGCACACACCAAATTATAGCATGCATGGCATCTCTCAGAAGAATTGCAGAGATAGCACAAAGGGGTTTGCAGGGAGGCAGTATTGGATTAGAATCACTTCTGCATTACAAAGATAATCTCACTTGTTTTTATGTTTTCATGCATGTTAGGTATTGAACATGATCAAAATGAATATGAGAATGGGCGCACGAGAGGAATATTGCGGAACAATCCACTGGCTAACAAACTTGGCATGGTGGAGGATGGCCTATCTTATTCACCCATCAAGGTGCTTGCTCTAACTTGGCAAGGTTGTATTGGTCGCACATATTTTGCATATGACCTCTTGCATTACTTCAACTTTGTTACACCACCATCTGCTTAGTTTAAGCATCATATATGAGTATATGCCATACCTATCCATTTTCTGTACCTATTCCATGTGTCATCATACTATGTTTTTCCAATCAAATGTTGTTCTTTCGCAATAGATGTCCAAAAGGAAGAGGGTGAGTGTAGATCCTCAAGGAGTACAAACTAGGTATTTGGAAAAGGAAGTGATAGCGGTTAAATCAGATAGATCAGCAGCCACAGAAAACATAGGCCCAACTATACTACACTTTACCCCTACTCCACTGGCCAAACCCCTATTAGAACTGCAGAGAGCCCAGCGTCAGGTACTATCTGTGATATCAATTCAAAATTTAAACTCCTAAATTTATGCATGTGCCTTACCTTCTCTCTTGTATGAAAACTAATTTCAGATGAATCTCCTTTCTCAAAGGATCATAGGATCTCACAGCAATACTGGGCATTGCATTGCTCTTGTCAGTACCTCTTGCCCTTTGTCAGCATACTTACACTCATTGCTGTTTGATTATGTAGCATCACTATAAATGTTCGCTTCTTTATCCTCCCTTTGCTCGAAATTATAAGATCTATATTTACTCTTAGATAAATGTAGAATTAACACAATGGTTATGAAGTTTTGGATTGCTCATGTAAGTACCTGTTGTCATGTACTCCCTCTGTACCGAATTAATTGTTGCTCAATTGGATGTATTTAGAACTTAATAGTGCTAGATACATCCATTTGAGCGACAAGTAATAACGGACGGTGGTAGTATTACTGTACTTGCATTGCGAGATAGTTGATTGTCTAGCATTACTCTGCATCTTATCTGCCCTGCCCTCCACTTTCTCCAAATTATCAGATCTACATTTACTCTTACCAAAATGTTGAATAAAGTCAATGCCACTACACACCTTGATGTCTGCATTCCTCTTGTCAGTACCTTTTGCCTTGTAACGATGTACTTAATTAATTGCTATTTGATTATGTATCATCACTCTGCACCTGAGGTTCATTATCCTCTATTTCTTGCAATATTATTTGATTTATATTTACTCTTTAAAAAATGTAGAATAATGGTAATGCTTATAAAGAAGTTTCTTTGGGGAATTTATTGAATTATCCTTCCATCGACATGGAGAAGGGCTTTGTCCAACCCGTGTTAACATGTAATGTAAGTTCATCCTTCTCATGCCTTCAAACTTTGTTCTAGTATAGATGTGGATAGGGATCATTTCCTCCACTGCTGTTTACTTTGGTGTTTACATCTGATTGGATGTTTGCAACAACTACCAGTTTTAAATTGTAGTTATAAAAACATGTTCCTTATGCAGAACAGATCCATTTATTTGCTTATATAATTGTGAAACATGTTACGTTTCTCCTTGTTTCTCTTTCAGAGTCGTATCTCTTATGCCAGGCAGAACTTTAGGGAAGATAGTGAGCCAAACCATCTTGAAGAGAGCGAGATGATCCCAAGGTCATGTCTTGATGAAGACAGTGAGTTGAAGCTACTCACCAGCAGCTGTGAGACAACCTCTGTGCAGTTGCTGCCTCAATCAGTTCGACTTCTTCAGTCTCAACTTAAAGCGGAAAGGCTTGCTTCAGCTCAGCTCCGACTTGATGTCAATGATGCAAAGAAGATCTCAGAGGACTGCCTTGCGGGCTTTGGTGCTAAACAGCTAGGGATAGAGCATCTATCGTTGACACAACTGAGGTCTCATCAGCTTGTTCGGCTGCTTGCGGTGCACATCCAGGCCAGGCCTAATGCCTTCTGAAGTGCTCTCAGTTTTGTATATTCTTTTGTCGGTGCGTTTATATGCACTAGTGGCGACCTTTGATGCCCAGTGTACATAATCCGTGGTCACGTTGCGCTTTATTATCACCGGTGGAGAACTTTGATGCCCAGTGGATGTAATATGCCGTAATTTCTTTATTGTATAGTCTAGGTTTATTCTTGGTCGGTATGCTGTAATTTAGGCCGGAAGCTTCAATGGATCTCAATGTTGTTGGTCTTCAGGCCGGCCCGTAACTCGCTATATATGGGCCAAAATGTGGGCCTATAATCATCTTGGGCCATTACCAGGTCTAAACGTATAGTAGTTTTCCGCCTTTAACAGGCCGAGTAAAGTTCTGGCCAACTGGGCCAGAGAATACCATGGGCTTTTAACAGGCTAAAAACTAGATTGGGCTAGCGTTGAGCCAAAAAATTCACGGGCCAATACAGGTCGAAACTGCCTAAGGCCCATGTTTGGCCCAAATAGAATGAGCCTTTAACAGGCCAAAATATATCTCGGGCCCTGTTTGGCCCAATAAAATTATGGGCTTTAAGCAGGCCAGTATCCACGCGGGCCGTAGGCCCAACAGTGTCACGGGCCATTAACAAATGGGTTGTAAGCAGGCCGGATTCAACGTGGGCTGTAATTAGGCCCAACTGTTACACGGGCCATTAACATGCCGATAGGCTAGTTGGGCTGAAATTTATCCATGAAGACTACGGGCCGTTAAGAGGCCTAAGGTTACTTCGGACAAGAAATAGCCCAGTTTCTGCATGGGCCGTTAAATGGCCTAAAGTGAAACCGGGCCGAGAACGGCCCAGATGCACCACGGGCCGCTAACAGGCTGAAACTATTATCATGCCAAACTGGTAAACGGGCATTTAACAGGCTGAAATACAAACCCTGCTTTGAATGGGCCCAAAAGAACAGTGGCCTGTTAACGGGCCTGATCTGATATGGGCTGTAATTTAGCCCAAAACACGACAGGCTGTGAACGGGCCTGATCTGATATGGGCCTCAATTTGACCCAAAACATGGCAGGCTGTTAAACGGGCCAGCCCACTAGTGTCTGAAAAAATATGGTGGGCCTTTAGCTGGGCCGGCCTTTTTACCTTAAATGGGCCACTGTTGGGCTGTCTTTATCGTCATGGAAGTGGACACTTCCGTGATGATAATTTTGGTAATGTCATGGAACACTTCTACGACAGCACAGGTATGACTATCTTGATTCTGTCATAAAATCGTCATGGATGTACATGAATGACAGAAAACGTGACCTACTGTGACAAACACGTATCATCACGGAAGTGTATTTTTTGTAGTGTTGATAAGATAAAAGCAGCATGCAGTGAGTTTGGTCCATGGTTGGACACCTATCATTCTCTATTGTGGTACAGGTCAGGATTTAACACTGTCATCAAGTGTGATCATATCAACAATAACTTGGCAGAAAGTTTTAACAACAAGATAAAGCTGTTAAAGAACTTGCCTGTGCATGACATGGTTGACCAAATCAGGATCATGATCATGCGCATGTGGGAATTAAGAAGAAGGATTGGTGATTGTCTGCAAGGGGATAAGCTTCCTGCAATGGTACAACAGGTGGTGAACAGGAGCAGAAATCTTACACACTTGTCTGTTGAAAAATCTTCATTGTGTGGTGCTGAAGTTAGAGATACCAAGACTGCAAGGAGGCATGTTGTTAACACTGAGTTGCATGACTGCACTTGCCTCGAGTGGCAACACACCGGGAAACCATGTGACCATGCCATACTTTTCTTGGCCTCCCAACCCAAGATAAACATGCACCCATATTTGCATGAATATTACTCAACGGCAAGATTCAAGGATGCATATGCAACTCCAATTCCAACACTTACAGATCAGTCTCAATGGCCTGAAGTGGAAATTGAATTTTCCATGTGTCCTCCCCTAACAAAAAGAAAGGTTGGCAGGCCTAAAGAGAGTAGATTCAAGGCATGGTTTGAGAAAGGTGGGAGTAGTAAAAAGGGGAAGGGGAAGAAGGATGCAAAGCAAAAAAGGTCACAAAAAGGTAACAAAAATATATGCAAGCCGTGCTAGGAACTTGGGCACCGAAAAGGATCTCCAAAATGTCGTTACACTCCTGAAAGGCCAAAGTATGTTTATGTTTGTGTTTTTTTATTTGGATGTTGTTTTTAATTGATAGACAAACTACAAGCTTTGTTTTCCAGGAGGAAGCGTGGAGGTCAACCCCTCGTTGTTGAAGATTGTTGGGCAATCAAAAAGCCAACAATCAATGGCTGTAGAAAAAAGAGAAGTTTTGGTGAAAGTGTGCACACTGAACCAGACTTCGATGTTGTGGTGCAAGTTGAACCTGAGTTGGATGATGTTGTGGTGCAAGATGAGCCAAACTTGGATGATGTTGTGATTCAAGATGAGCCAAACTTGGATGATGTTGTGGTGCAAAATGAGCCAAACTTGGATGATGTTGCGGTGCACAATGAGCAAGATTTGGATGTGGTGCAAAATGAGCAAGATTTGGATGTGGGGCAAAATGAGCAAAATGAGCAGAATGTGGTGCAAACTAGAAATGAAGTTGATGCGGCTGATGTCCAAACTAAACCTATATTGCAAGTTGTGTTACAAATTAAAGCTGTTGTAGTTGATGTTGTGCAAACTAAGCCTCATTTAGATGTTGTGGTGCCAACTAAAGCTGTCCTAGATGGTCCAGTGAAGAAAACCAGGAGCTTGAGTGAACTGGGTGTTGTACCCGTCGTAGGATCAACATGTGCCAAGAAAAAGAAGAAGAAATCGAGTGGTAAGAAGAAGTAGAAATGAAATATTGTTCTTGTCTGAATAAAAAAACTTGCCTGGATTTGTGTAAAAAAACTTTCCTGAATTTGTGTAATGCTATTTTTTACTTTGATGGGTATTTGTGTAACACTATTCAAATTCTGACCGAATTTCAAATTTGATCCAAAATTCAAATTTGAAGCTGTTTAGTTTGGGTATTGATGTTACAATGATTTCTCAAATATTATGCATGTTAGGTGATCAATCCGATAACTTTTTGTTGAGTGAAACACTAGTCATGAAAAATATGCTCCAAATAAGCTCCAAAGCTAGGATAAACACCCCATTTGCAACCAAGTTTTTTTCCGACATTCTCTAAATGAGCCAAAAATCAAAACTTGAATTCCAGTGTGCAAATATAGGGTCCATGCCCAATATTGGATCGTTTGGATAAACTATGACATGCTTAACCCTAAACCCTAACCTGAATCCCACACGACCTCGTTCGTGATAGCTAGGATTTGTGAAGGGTCTTTCATGAATATACCCGTAGACCAGGTTTCATATTTTTTTCCAGCAACCTAGTAACATAAAACGATGATGGGTGCAAGTTTCATATTTTTCTGATTTTTTTAAATTAGTTATGGTCAACCCTAGCCCTCATAACCCCTTCAAAATCCCTCCTAACCCCTTCAAAACCCCTCAAACCCTAGCCAAAACCCCGCATCCTTCTGGCCAGTTGGATATCTGCGAATGGACGGTGTGGATCAGGCGCTAGGGCAACGTCAGCGATCCGAGTGAGGCGCTCTGATTGGCCGTATTCGATAACGCTGGTTCACTCCCCCAACCATTTCTGACCGTTGGATCGCTACGCGTCGAACAGTGTGGATCAGCCTGCAGTGCCATGTCAGCGATCCGCGTGAAGCTAGTTCGGTGATGTGATTGGCTGGATTTGAAAATGCTTGTTTTTTTTTGCCCTTTGTTTCTTCTGCGCTCGAGGGTGGGCTGCTGCCATGCATGCACGCTGTTGGGTTGTGGTAAAGAAGCCCACCCGTTGGACCTTTAGACCGAACGTTGCCACGCCTCCCTCTAGCCACCCTAGCAGGCTACATTGCCATGCATGCGAGCGACCAGCCTACGATGCATGCATGTACGGGTGGCACACGCAGAGAAGACCGAGCAGGCGTGAACCCCCGACCAACGGCACAGCCGCGTGCGCTGAAACGTCGCAGCCTGGCTGTTGATGCAGCCTTGGGTTTCCCACGCGTGTACACACTCCCGATGCCACCCAACGCCGCCCGCTAATTACTTACACCCGGTGTGAAACCAGTCAAAAAACACGTCGCACTAGGGCTATTTAAGCCACCTATCATCTTCCTCCTCCTCTCACACCCTCATCCATCTCCCATCCTCTCGCATCTGCATCCTTCTTCTTCTCACCACAAACAACCCCAAAACCAGGCCGCCGCAGCCATGCAGTACACCGGGCCATCCTACCGCTTTCCCCCCACCGTGCCGAAGAGGCTCTACCCCGCCGGGGTGTACATCGAGAACACACTCCGTGTGTGGGCGATGTCAAGATGGAGGGGCGTAACGGAGTTCACCAACTTCTTCCTTGGGGCCGGCTACCGCCACCTCCCCCGGTGATCTCCAAGGATGTACCAAGTCGAGGAGGTCATCCACAATGGGGTTGTGGTTGCTATCATTGCCCACTTCACCAACCCCTTCGACGCGTTCTACCTCCTTGGCCACGTGTTTTGGTGTGGCTATGAGTTCATCGCTTTCACCACCCACAACATCTTCACGGACTACACCAACATCTTCCCCACCGCGGAGCGCATGCACACTCTGCCGTACCCCGTCGACAATGCCCCGGAAGAGCAGTAAAGGGCGCCCGGAGGTGGATCGAGGAGGAGCAAGGAGAGCAAGGAAGGCAGCGGCCAGGGTCTATCTATCTTTTTTAGCTAAATCTATCTATATTTGTGTTATGTCATTTAAGTTGTAAGTGTACTATGGGTACCCGCTGTGGGCTTGGTTTGCCCGATCGAACTATCTATATTATGTGTCTTTCTATTATATATTAAGTTATTGATACTTATTTAAGTTGCATGGTGTTTTGGCTTGTAGGTCTAAATACACCCATTATTAAAAAATGCATTTCAAAATGTGAAAAAAGACATTTTTTGGGACTGTAAAAGGACAAAAAATGACTCGTGAAAAAATGAAATCTCTCTTTTTTATACAAGCCACAAATAATTTCTTTTTCGTGGATTTTTGCATTACATTATTCCATGAACAAAAACAAGTAACAGAATTTTTGAAACGTTCAAAGAAGTAAATTTTCTATGAGCTAACACAAGTAAAATGGGCCCAAGTAAAACATGTGCCATGTGCTACCTCTTTGCATTTTGCCGCATTTTTATTTGCATTGTTCCATGAACAAAAATTTGGCCAAAGTAAAAAACAAGTCGAGAAGTATATGTTTGTTAGAGGTTTATTTGCCCAAGCAACATTTTATTTAGTCGAACCATTTTTCGTTAAACATGGGTGCCTCTATGCTATAAAAAAGGGCTGGTGCCCCTACGCGGGTGGGCTGGTTTCTCTTTGGGCCTGGTTATTTCCTCACGGCCCAACATCCATTCGGCAGCCCAGATTTTTTTTATTAGAAACTAAATTTGGGTGAGCACTCTGTTAACTGAAGAAGAAAAACAGGGGCATGAACATTGAATAATTTTCCAAATTGCTTCTTCGACTCAGTTGCATCAACTTGGCATGGCGCACAGATCGCGTCCTCTGCCCTGACAGGCCTAAATGCCCATTCTAATGACGGATGAACAACAAGTACAAGAAAAACAGAGCAATGATACAACAATAGAACCACCCTGCCCTGATATTTGATTGCTTCTGCAAATCGATCATCTGCATTAGATGTTTGTTGATCTTCTTCAGTTCCTCGTTCAGTTCGGACTGCGCGTGCAGTTCAGCATCGCGCGCATACCTCGGCATCGACAGGACTCTGCCCGCCCCTCGCCCGTCCGAGCTTCCCAAATTCTCCACAGCAATCGGCGGCACCCCACCCAAATTGAGCTCACAGGTTGCGGCCCCGCTCGAATCAATGTAGCCCTCAAACTGAATCCTCTCAATATAATCATCCATCCACTCGAAATGTGTACATTTCTTCAGGATCTGAAAACAACAACATGAACCCTAAATCCCAAATTCGACGAGAAAAAAGTAAATCTGGAGAAATCAGAGCAAACTACAGTGAAAGAACGGGCTAAGAACTGAGATCTAACCTTACCATCCCTTCCTGCCATTGTTTTGCTCAAACATTTCACAAATTCGCGCCCAAGATTGCCATTCTCATCCATCTTACTGACCCACCATTTAAGAAGCTCTGGGCATGGGCACTCAGGGCACCTTGTGAGCGGCACTGGACCATGTTGTCGCCATTTTGAGTGTGTGGCGGAGGAGCTAGACATCTGCGCTAGGTCGCCGGAGAAGACAAAGATTGGGGAAAGGGGAAGCAATGGGCGGCGGCGGGCTGACGGGAACGGGCGCTCGTCTCTTCTAGCTGCGGAGAGGTGGGTCCCGTTCTTACGTCGACAAGTGGTGGGTCCCGCGCATACGTGGATAAGTGGTGGGTCCAACCCCTAATAGCTAACGAGGGCATCAGTTGAGTTTAAGGGCCATGTTGTGCCTGGGCTATTTACGGGCTCAAATGTGTCGCACCAGAGCCATTTGCTCAAACAACGTCGCACCCCTTCCAATTCACATGAAATGTGTCGCACAGGAGCTATTGACCCCAAAAAGAAGGGGTCAATCCGTTGCTAAATACTACACTCCTACATGCTAATAAAGAGGGTGAGTTGTACAATTTGTCCCAATTGTCCTGTTGAACTTTCAATCTGACCTCAATCGGAGACCTTCTTCCCAACACACGTGTAGATTAAAAAAATCAAGTGATATTTCATTTGGGAATTATTCGGAGAAATCATAGTTGATGTTTGTTGTAGTTACTCCTCCTAAAGGAAGTTGGAGTTGTGCTATAAAATGGTTTAGTCAACACAACACATTATTACCCTCTCAATTACCATATGGTTGGCCCCTCCTCCTTTTATCCGGGCTTGTGACCGGCTATGTAAATAGCATAGGCGGAGTTGCCCACCCACCCTCCCAAAATATGACTATTTTTACATTTATCATTTCTGATTTTTTTTGCAATTTTAATTTTTAAAAATTAAACATTTTTTTGACTTTTAGTTATATATATTTTTAGCTTTTTTATCCGGGTTTATACTTTTTTTTGGGGGTGTTTTACCACTCGTAAGCCTTGAGACGGACCACCTGACGAGTGATCTCGAATCGTCTCCACTTCCACAAGCGCTATGGCGGGAAGGATCAAGTGCAAGTGGCCAATGCTGCAGGTTTGTCTATTTCGCATATTGGTCATTCCACTTTAGCCGGTTCATCTTGTCGTTTAAGAAATATTCTTCGTCTTCCACATATTAATCAACATCTCCTTTCTGTTTATCGTCTTGTCACCGACAATGATGTTTTTGTGGAATTTCATCGTTTCTTTTTCCTTGTGAAGGACAAGGCCACGAAGAAAGTTCTTCTTCACGGTAGTAGTCATGGCGGCCTCTACCCCATCCCGCTTAGTCGCGCATCGTCCTCCTCCACTCGCCAAGCATCTCTCAGCGTCAAGACCACCCCGTCCCAGTGGCACCAGTGTCTCGGTCATCCCTCAAATAATATCGTTCGAAACATTGTTAAAAGTAATGATTTAGTGTGTTCTTCTGAAAGTCAGACTTCAGTTTGTGATGCTTGTCAGCGTGCTAAGAGTCGACAATTGCCATATAATTTATCTCATCGTGTTTCCACAATGCCTCTTGAGTTAATCCATTCTGATGTTTGGGGGCCTGCTATTGCCTCTTCTGGAGGTTATAAGTATTATGTTAGCTTTGTCGATGATTACTCTCGTTTTTGTTGGATATATCTCCTCAAGCACAAGTCTGATGTTGAGCAAGTGTTTTACGCTTTTCAGGCTCATGTTGAGCGTCTTCTTCACACTAAAATCATAGCCGTTCAGACGGATTGGGGTGGCGAGTATAAAAAATTGCACCGTTATTTTCAGCGCCACTCGGATCTCTCACGGTGTGTCCTGCCCACATACATCTCAGCAAAATGGGGTTGCTGAACACAAACACCGTCATCTCATAGAAACAGGTCTTGCCGGCTCATTCTTCTCTTCCATTGCGTTTTTGGGATGAAGCATTTCTTGCTGCGTGTTACCTCATTAATCGCATGCCCACACATGTTCTACAACAAGATACGCCCCTCTATCATCTTCTCAAGGTGCAACCCGATTACAATTTCCTTCGCACGTTTGTCTGTGCTTGCTGGCCTAGTTTTAGCGAAGTCTAGATTATACTCTTCGTCTCTCAACTTTTAGCGAAGTCTAGATATAGCGCCTGTTCGGCAGCCATCCGCGGAGCACCCTTTTAGCAGCTTCACAAATTATAACTGGCATGCCGCTCCGCTCCGGCGCGGAGCCGTGGAGCGGAGGGAGTCCGAACGCGCCCTTAATCCCTCAACTATGAAACCGGACAACTTGCATTCTCAACTCATCGAACCAGACAAATTTTGTCCCTTCTCTCGTCTGATCTGGTTTTAGTGCTGAGTCAGCCGGTTTTGACCGGTCAAAGCTGGCGTGGCAAAACTGACCCGACTTGTCCCGGTCTCTATCTCGCGAATGCGCTCTACCCCGCCACCAGTCGCCGCCGCCGGCGAGCGCCCCTTGCGCCGCCCTCCTGTATTCTCCACCTCCCCATTCCTCCCCTTCTTCTCTCCATCCCGATTCCACCTGCTCAGCCGCACAACCCAGCTCGCCTCCCGCCGCCATCAGCGCCTCGTGCGCACTCCCGCCCGCAGTCCGGCGAGTTGCCGCCATGCCTTCCTCCGTTTGCATCGGCCGACAGCCACGAACCAGCTCCCGTCCGCCGCCCTCCCCTCTGTTGCCTCTTGGACACTCGCGTTGGGCCCTCGACCTTGCCCCGCGCGCCATGTCGCTCCGCCACTGGACATTTGAGGGTGATAGAGATGCCCAGCGGGAAGGCGGTGTTCCTCGTCGACGCCTACGACTCCTTCCTCGCCGGCTACTCGCACTATGCCAGCACTCCTCCGAGCTCTGCGCCACCGTGGCTGCGATGCAGTGCATCCTGCAGCGCACCTACCGCGCCATGTCCGACCGCTTCGTCTGTGTGGCGCACGGCCTTGCCAACGTCTGGCTCAAGCGCGAGGCCTTCGTCACGCTCCCCATTGTCACCTACGATTCACTGCGGCCTCGTCGGCACATGGCCAGAAGCAGCAGCAGCGTGAGCCCGCCGGTGCCAGCTATGCCATCTGGTTGTCAGACTTCGTCCATGGCCAACAAGGTGCTTGATAAAATGGCTACCATAAAAGGAAGAAGATATGAGAGGAGAGAGAACGGAAATGGTGAGGTGGCAGTCAATTAGGAATACCAGGGTCAAAACCATGCTAACTCAGGGCAAATACCGCTTTGAGTTGGGGGAGGGACGGAACTTGTCCGGTTTCAAGAGTTGGAGGTGCAAATTGTCTGGTTTCAAAATTGAGGGACTAAATTTAGATTTCGTCAAGAGTTGAGGGACGAAAAATATACTTTTCTCAATCTTAAATATCACATCTAATAGCATGTCAAAAATTTAAATATAATAACAAACAATTAGCTTGCATCTCTACATAGTTATGTATGAGCAGTTCCTATTTTCACATGGACTGTACCCTGCCATTTTATTCTTTCAGCACGACAAACTAAGAGAATTTGCAAATTTGGGTACAGGTCTCACAACTACAACAGTGTAATTTAAGAAGCAGACTGGAGTTATTTTGATTTTTTACTAGGTGTTTTTTGTCGCCTCATATTCTTCTTAAAACCGTAGGACAGCTACCTCTTATCTGGCAATTCTTACTACACAGCAGAATGTTATTATTGCGATGTTGCATTGTGTGATATGTCATCCACAATCCAGTAGTATCTCTTAAGAAAATTTGTAACCAATTCATAGGTGCTATTCAAACAAAGTTGTCCACTAACTTCATGTTTTGATCACTTGGCAGTTCAATCCTACCAACCTGATAGTTACTATTTAGTGTTATATACGATCAGAAAACTTCTGCTGGTTTTGGCATCACCAAATGAATTTGTGGGAACAACCAGATTGCTGTGCTAGGTTTATGCGTTTGTATGAATGAAGTTTCGATTAGCAGAAGAAGAGAATTTTCCCAGGAAAAATATTTATACAAATATTTCTACCATTCCAGTCACGGGGATACAACGTTTCCATAACCAGCCACAAATGTAAATATAATCTGCTTTGAGTTACTTTGAAATGTATTTGTTCTTTCTGGCTGAGTTAGATTTACCAATTTATGTATCTATAGTTTATTTGATCTGCTTTCCATTTTACAAATCTAGGGTGAATACAACACTGCTCTTTCATATCAAATATTAACACTGCCCTTCCTAACTGTGTGACAAAGTTGCCCGCTCCATTGACGGATTGCTGTGGCCAAAATGTACTGTTCTCAAGGGCCAAAACTAGATGCATAATAAACTGTACTCCTTTTCAAACCTAAATCAGCGAAGCTGAGTATCCATCCTCAGTATATATAGAACAATTGTTTCAATGCTTCTATAAGGAATTGTTTCAGTGGTTCTATAAACAGATCCTTAAATTTAGTATTGAGGGTGGGGTATACCATGTTTGTGCTAAATCTTTTTAAGTATATTTTATATGAAAAAGGGAATTATTTCCTCAGTATTTCAGCTGTGAATATCAACCAAAGTTCACTCAAGATCCTCAACATTGTCACGCTTGTTTTCTTCCATTCTTGTAGCGTGCATGTTCAAAGTTGCTTATAAAATGGCATGCTGGATGTCCCACTGGAATGCACAAGGCATCTTCTAGTTTCCTAGTGAGGTACTGCTTCATCTTGTAAGTTGCTACCAAACACTGTCAACCTTCCTATACCACCGATACATGCCATATATATAAATCTGACTTCTTGTAATGTGTGGATCAAACAAGCAAGAACCAAAAGGACAGCTTCTTGGACCCTTAAGTAATATGTGGGAGGACTACCAAAAGAAAGAAGGGAGAGAAGCCTGTGGATGGCCACTAGATCAATAAGGTTTACGGTATGCACTTGTTCACAACAACCATATACCATATGGCACTCTTTAACTAAATGCATCTTAGATTGTGTGTTCCTACCATATATCGGTGTTGCGTAAACTTTTTCAAATAGACATTAGATCAATATGACAGGCTAGATGAAATGCAAATATAAAACTATAAATAAATGCGTTTTAAAAATAAGAAAATGATTCAACCAACTGATCAGTCAATCAGTAGCTTTTTTTTCTTCTCTACGGTAGTGTAGTGTAGCTGCTTCTTCTCTCCCCTTCATGCCTTACATGCCGCTCATCTTCTGTCTCCCCTGTATGTACAGACAGACCCTGCACGACATGTGTCTTCTTGCTTGAGCTTTATGCCGCGGCCATATGTAGGTGCGCACTCGACATCTTGCTTGAGATTGCATGTAGGTGTACGCTCACCATCTTACTTGAGGCTCACGTGCAGGGCCGCGCACCGGGGTGCAAAATTTCCATCTTGCATGTGGGTTCATGTCCGAGGCCACTTGGTGTGTACTCGCCATCTTGCCTAGGTTTCATGCTCAAGGTCGTACAACGATGCCTGCTCGCTGTCTTGTCCAGGATGCATGCCCAGGGGTGCTTCTGGGCGCAGGCTGACCGACTTGTCAGGGATGCAACGCACTGCCGTTGCGCGCAATGTTGTCCTCATGGCCCAAACACATCTCCGCTTATCCCCGCGTGGCCTGGGTGTATTGCCTCCTGTCAAAAAGAAGGGGTCAATCCGTTGCTAAATACTACACTCCTACATGCTAATAAAGAGGGTGAGTTGTACCATTTGTCCCAATTGTCCTGTTGAACTTTCAATCTGACCTCAATCGGAGACCTTCTTCCCAACAAACGTGCAGATTAAAAAAATCAAGTGATTTTTCATTTGGGAATTATTCGGAGAAATCATAGTCGGTGTTTGTTATAGTTACTCCTCCTACAGGAAGTTGGAGTTGTGCTATAAAATGGTTTAGTCAACACAACACATTATTACCCTCTCAATTACCATATGGTTGGCCCCTCCTCCTTTTATAAGGGCTTGGGACCGGCTATGTAAATAGCATAGGCGGAGTTCCCCATCCACCCTCCCAAAATATGACTATTTTTATGTTTATCATTTTCTGATTTTTTTTTGCAATTTTAATTTTTAAAAATTAAACATTTTTTTGACTTTTAGTTATATATATTTTTAGCTTTTTTTGGGTTTTATTACCGCTCGTAAGCCCTGAGGCTAACCAACCACCGTCAACCTGAAAATAATCAGTGCAAACAGTATGATGCCATTACAAAATGCTGATCCAGATTCTCTAAATCGAAATGGACTAGTGCAGCCGATGTACGGACCTTCAAGACACACACGGATGTTTTCAATGCCGCTTACGCGCTGTTGCCTTTCTCGTCGCCAACGTTGTCCTGCTGGTGGAGTTGCATACGCAAGAGAAGTTAGTGATGGCACGCGTATAATCAACCAGCGCCGAGCACAGCGATGGATACCGTTAGAGAAGATTAAATAGAAGAACCAGAATTAATGGCGATGTAATCCTACATATGTCAAATGACTAACCTGAGCTGTGCTAGGCTGTCCACGGCTCCGCGCAGCAGCAGCGGACTTCTCCAAGGCCGCGAGTAGTTCATTCAAGTTGAGTGTTGTTGAGGAGATCTCACCATCTTGTCTACTCTGTGCCACACTACCAGTGCTGCTTGCTACAGCGTCCATCATATCAGATTGAGCTGCCAAGGCCGGATCGCTGGATAAACCGGAGAACGTGTCGCTGGCATTGGCCGGTTCTCCATGGCTGAGCATGCTGTCGGAGTTGACCTGAGCGCGCATACATACATGAATGGACAACAACTAAGATGCAGTCTGAAGTAACAATGCACGGCTAGTACAGAACTACAGATCAGATGCTACAGATCATGCATACACTTAGAATCGTATAGTAGAAGATCCACGGTTAATGGCGATTGATCCTATAGATG
Organism: Thinopyrum elongatum; assembly: GCA_011799875.1. NCBI lineage: Eukaryota > Viridiplantae > Streptophyta > Magnoliopsida > Poales > Poaceae > Thinopyrum > Thinopyrum elongatum. The sequence goes on from CM022298.1 coordinate 715,758,046, forward strand.
CTAGATAAGATGCCTTACCTGGGCTGAGCTAGTCTGTTTGCTGATCTCATCAGCAGCAGAGGCCTTCTCCAATGCCGCGAGCTGTTCATTGAAGTTGAATATCGTCGAGGAGTTCTCACCATCTTCTGTACCCTGCGCCACACTAGAAGTGCTGCTTGCTACGGCGTCCATCATACGAGATTGAGCTGTCAAGGCCTGGTCGCTGGATGAACCGGAGAGCATGCCGCTGGCATCCGCCTGTCCTCCCTCGCTGGGCATGCTGTCGACAACGACCTGACCATGCATACATGCATGGATAACAACTAAGATGCAGTCTGAAGTAACAACGCATGGCTAGAACAGATCAAACGCTACAGATGACTGACCATGCATACGGTTAAAAGTAAAACACCAAATAGTAAGTACAAGAGCCACAATTAATACGATCTCCTATATACTGTAGTTATACATGTGAGGGCTCACCTGAGCTGAGCTAGGCTGTCCACTGCTTGCACGAGTAGCAAGTTCCTTCTTCACGGCCGGCAACAGTTGCCTCCGCATCGTGGAGACCTTCTCACCATCTTGGGCACTTTCCGATGGTGCTGCACCCATGCCCTGCGCCACACTGCTGCTAGCAGTATCGGTCTGCACTCCACCATCAGCACACTGAGGCGTCAAGGATGGCTTGTCAATGTATGGCTCCTGCAAATAATCTATTATATCTGGAATCATCAGCTCCATCATGACACTGCTGTTTCTGAAGCAGCTGGTCATGTCAGAAAAGTCCCCGCTCCGTGCCGCGCTGCTCATGCTAGCGATCATCTTAGGGTTCCCCAGGCACTTCTCCAATATTCTCACATAAGAAACATGACCCACTCCTAACCGAGCAGCTTCCCCCGATGAAAAAGTGGCGCCATCTGGACTGTTCAGCCAGCGGAGCATGCTGTCGGTGTTGACCTGAGCGTGCATACATGCATGGACAACAACTAAGATGCAATCTGAAGTAACAACACACGGCTAGTACAGATCAAACGGTGCCGATGATGATGCATGTAAGGTTGTTAATGGTACCTCAGGCGGCGGCTCACAACTGACACCTGCACCAGAGTTTTCTGCAGGGTGCTTCCCTGCTAAATTGGCGTTTGAATTTACACCGGATAAGACGAGTGTCAACTGGATAAATTGAGATATGGAAAGGACATATATACAATGCAAATGCCATCATCTAAGAATGGAAAACCTTCATACGTACCTTGGCCCTTTCCTGGTCCATCCATTTGTTCAGCCAAAAATTCTGGCATCATCAGCTTCGCCAACCTAGAATAGTCGGAGGCAGAAAAGGGCCCATCTGCATTTTGCGCCTTGCTATTCATAAAAGTAACAAATTCAGGGTTCAGCAGGCACTTTTCCATAACGTTCCTAACAAGAGCTGCATCCGGTACAGACAATCCCAATATCGCAATCAAGCTGTCAAAAGAAGCCAACAGACAGTTGGCATCTTCAAAGCTTTTGCCGCTCTGTTCCTGCGTAATTGTGTAATTAAAAGAACATTCAGTCAAACAATATTAATTGCGGCTAACCATAGCAGACCCCAATCCCACAACTTACAGAATATCATTGCAAGAAACAAAGATGCATATAATGAACAAATTGACAGAGTTCTTAATTCTCATAGTTTCTAGACTCTCTAGACTACCATATGCTCTTAAGACTAATCAATATTTTTGAATTGGATTATAACTATAAAGTGAATACACCCCGTTACAATAGGTATTAGAGAACGCATGGCTACCTAATTTATAGTCTTCATTATACACTCTGTTACAGTTGGTATTAGAGGATGCATGGCTACCAAATTTGTAGTCTTCAGTTAATTATATCTCCCACAAACTGACAAACAAAGGACGGTACTGAGCAGAATGGCAATGTTATTTACTATAAATAGTACATCCTCCAGTTACAAATATAAGACGTTCTATTTTTTTGTGAATCGGATGTATGTAGTCACATTTTAGTGTGGTTGTTCACTCATTTCAGTCGGTATGTAGTCCATATTGAAATATCCAAAACATTTTATAGTACAACCTCTGCCTCGAATTAGTTTACTCAGATTTGTCTAGATACAGATGTATCTACGTGTACATCTGTATCTAGAGTTCTAGACAAATCTACATCAACTAATTTGGGACGGAGGGAGTATTTGGGAACGGAGGGAGAGTAAGGCTTACCTGAGTACTGGCTGCAACTCCACCAAAAATTTGCAACAAAACTGGCAACGTAACATTTGGCACTTCTTTATTTTCCTCGAAATGAGTAATCATATCTGGTATCATTAGTTGCATTATTCCAGAAATGTCTGAGACAGATGCGGACGACCAATCTCCGTTTGGCAGCATATTGTTCAAGCTAGAAATAGTCTCAGGTTTCTGCATGCACTTCTTTACCATGTTCTTTATAACAGCTGGATCCATTTGTGTTTGACCCGCTGCATCTGACAGTAGTCTGGCTGTAAACTGGTGGTTGAGAGCAGCTGTGATTTGGTCGGTAGAGAATTCTATTTTACCAGGGCTTGGTTTCTGCATGCATATGTGTTAAACATATTTAGCGCAAGTATTCAGACTCTAGAGAAATAATTAGGCTAATTAATGAACTGAACAATATGACAGTTGAGTTGCCACACATCGTCAGTTGCTGCATAAGTGTAGTTATTTGACAATCACTATGTTCCAGTCACACTAACAAATAATCCACTGCTCGGGGGCCGGCTAGCTCAGTTCACTAATGAAACCCAGCTTGCAAATCTTCTCCTGATTGAGTTGCTAACTAAATCTTACACTATTTTGTGACATGCAAAGTAAGGTGAGGATGATGATTGATGAGCTCGAGGGATAGGTAGTTTTTTTTTTGGGGGGGGCGGGGGGGTGCTATGCATAGAGTACTTTTTGCAAGGCAAAAAGGAACAAAGGACGATGCGACGGACTAGCTTTTTATTACCTGAGATGAAGAGGTTGTGCTATCTGCTCCGAGAGTTGGCATAAGCCGAGATACAGACTCGAAGATTTTATTGCTCAAGGCAGGGCTGCCTAGAAGCCTACATATGGAATCAACTTCCCCTCCACCAAGTCCTGGGTTGCTGCCTGCATCCAAGGGCTCCTTAAGTACCCTCACAATCTCCGGGACCAGATGCTGCATTTCCAGTCCAAACTAAGCCAAAAAACACCACACGATCGTGGAATTAGACGTACGGCACCTTAGGGAGTATTAGTATATAGGAAAGGGAGATGAGTGATGCAAGTTTGAGAGAACATACATTGTTCCATCTTTTTATGGAGAGAGTGGGACGGCTGGGGTGGGCTTGGCTCGCCTGCCTTAGTTCTTCCTCTGCCTTGTGCACCTCCATGATGCGGCAGCCCAAGCAGTCGACGTGGTAGGTAGCCCTCTCGAGTAGAGGCATGTTCCCCTGCAGGCCAACGTCTGTCCCCACCCTAACACCGGTCACCTCCAGCTCCTGGATCATTGGCAGTTCATCTTTTCCGCATATCAGCTCTATGTTTGTGAAGAGGTATTCCAACACCATGTACTCATTCTTGCTGGCGGTGTAGGACAGCCGGTACTTAACCTCCTTGCTGTCAAGGTAGAGGTAGCGGAGCGACTCCATCTGCCCAAGGATCTCTAGGTGTTGTGCCTCCAGGGTCTCTACCTGCAGGAGCAGCTTGGAGAGATTCACAGCACGAGAGTGGTGTATCCATGGTGTCTCCTTGGATAGGATGGCCCCGAACAACACCAGCTGGCGGAGCTCCAGATAAGGCTCGTTGTCTTCCCAGCCGTCGAGGAGGGCCATTCCATCTGTTTCGAACCAGATCTGCAGAGCCTGGAGCTTTTTCAGATGGCACAGGGATTCCACCAGCTTCTTCTGCATGTCCACATCCACCTCGTCGAAGTGAATTACTAGCACCCGCAGCTCGGTCAGCTTCCGGAGTTCTGCGGCGAAGTCCGGGGACTTGTCCGCTGAGTGCAACCACAACTCTTCCAGGGACGCCAGCTTCCCTACCCGGCCCATCAACCTCGTGCCGTTGCCAGCACGCAGGCACCTCAGCTTTGTTAGCTTTTCGACAAATGGCGGTAGCTCTTTGATGCCAGTTGCCATGATGTCAAGCGTCTGTAGGAACTTGAGGCGTCCTATCTTCTTTGGGAGCTCGGCCACATGTGTGCCCAAAAGCCCAATGTACTCCAGCTCAGCCAACTTCCCAAGGTGCTTCAGGTCATAATCGCCAGCAGATAAATCACAGCCCTCCAAATCTACCACACGAAGCCGTGCAAACTTGGAGAGTGGGGGCAAGCTACTAGCGTGACAAGTGCCAGCATAAAATGACAGCACCTCCCCCACTTCCATGCTAGTGTTTTGATTTTGATCCTTGCTTGCTTTGTGGATGGCTAATCTGTGAATGGTGCTAGTTGCAGATGTGCTATCCCACTTCCTGCCTAGCACAGTGCAAAAGTTCTTGTCTTTGCTGCTTGACAAGTCACGGATGAGGTCAACCATTATATCATGGATGCGAAAACCACCTTGGCCGGTAATGTGAGGTCTCGTCGCCAACTGGATCATGCTCCTTTCTGTTAGCTCGTTGAGGTAGGTCTCCCCAATCCCAAATAAATTCTCCCTTGGCTCATTTATACCAGGAACAAGGCCTTCCGCTACCCACCTCCATATAAGCATATTCTTCTCGATCCAGTGATCTTCCGGGAATAAGCTTAGGTACAAAAAACATCTCCGCAGATGTGAGGGTAGGTCATAGTAGCTAAAACATTGTAACTTTTTTATGTGCTCGAAAGCCCCGTCTTTTTTGTGCTCATCAAAACCAATAGAGTCGTACACCCTTTGCCACCCCTTGCTTTTATTTTTAGCAAGAAAACTACCCATCATAGTAATAGCTATTGGCACACCACCACATTTGTGCAAAATTTTATCTGACACTGTATCGAATTCAGTATCATGGCTTTCAGCTTTAGCACCAAATATTTTTCTATGGAGCAACTCTTTCGAGTGGGCAGAGGAAAGGGGTTTTATCTCATAAACGGCACCATCAGCCACTACAGGAATTTTGTGGTAACGACTTGTGGTGATGATTTTACTGTCAGCTTTACCCACACAAGCATTTTTAATCAAGGTCCATATCTCCTCATCCCATAGATCATCAATGACAATTAAGTACCTATTCACACCAGAAGGCAAGAAATCATGAGTGGTCATGGAAAATAATCTGCTTAATTAAACTCAAAATGCAGGGTTCGTAGGCAAGATACAATATGCTACATAATAAGGTCATTAGCGACGGTCATAAAAACCCTATCAGTGACTGGCGTCCGGCAGGGGTGCCCATCACTGGTATGACGGCCATGGCACCCTTGCCTGTCACCGACATGATACAAGTGACGAGCAACAACGTAGTTTCACCCGTCACTGACACATTTTGGGACAACAACAACAACAACAACAACAACAACAACAACAACAACAACAACAACAATAATAATAATAATAATAATAATAATAATAATAGAAATAGTAATGGTAATTGTAATAGTACTAGTAATAGTAATAAAGCTAGTCATAGTGGGGAGTAACTTAGACTAGTGTCATGCATATGACACTAGTCAATGTTACTATACCTTCATAGTGCAAAGTAACTTAGAAGTAGTACCATACATGATTGCATTTATTAGAATGTAGACGCATTTTGCTTTGGGTTACGTTATGTTACAGTAACATATTATGTTACTCTAAACACCTCTCTCCACATTAACTAGATGCCACATAAGCAAAATTGTCTTGAAATGCGCTATGTTACTAGCTAAGTTAATTACTCCCACTATGACCATCCTAATAGTAATAGTAATACGAGTAATAATAATAAAAATAATAATAGTAGTAGTAGTAGTAGTAGTAGTAGTAGTAGTAGTAGTAATGATAGTAATAGTAACATTAATACTACTAATAATACTAATACGATACTAATAATAATAGTAATAGCAATAATAATAGTAATAGTAATTAAACTTAATTAGAGCACAAATTTCATTTCAGTAAAACATCACAAACATCATTGTATTTCATAAAAGCATCACAATTTTTTTAAATGCATTCTTTTCTATTCTATTAATTTCATTCCATCCTATTCCGTTTCATCATTTTTCTTCTTCTTTGGAGTAGATGCAAGACTACGACTGTTGTTGTTGAAGGGAAGGGGATAGGCAAAAAGGTGCTCCAGAAAAACCACCCCACCACTAGTAAATTTTCCAACATACAACGACTAATGAAGGAGCAACAGTTAAATGATGTCAGAAAAAAAGGAGCAACAGTTAAATTGATATAGGTGGGCCAGCCTAGAGAGAGTCCAATGTTTTGTACTCCCTTCGTTTTTATTTACTCTGCATATTAGATTTTTGACTGAAGTCAAACTTCATAAAGTTTGACCAAATTTATAGAAAATAATATGAACACTTACAATAACAAATTTATATGATGTAAAAGTACATCCAATGATGAATCTAATGGTATTGATTTGTAATTGCATATGTTAATACATTTATCTATAAACTTTGTGAAAATTTATAAAGCTTGACTTTAACCAAAGCTAATACGCGGAGTAAATAAAAACCGAGGGAGTACCTTCCTGGTCCATTTCCCTATCAGGCCCACTCTTTTGCAGCAAAACTGGGCGGACATGACCCGATTTTGCTTGCACTAAGCTCCGCAAATGCGAGCGACCGTGCTTCCTTTGCCCGTCATGGGAATTTATTTTCCCCTATATGCCGTTTTGCAATAGTGATAGGAATTCGGAGATGCTAGAGTTACCAATAACTCAATGCGTTGTTTCATTGCATGTATTCATATGATAGTGTTGGAGTGTTTCTAAGTTGCGCGTGATAGTGTTTATTCTTGACATGTAATTATAAGAGGCATTGAATTTGAAAAGTTCATTTTACAATGGTTTCGCTTTAGTAGATACATCAAGCCTCTATAATGTAAAATTTATGTTAAACTAGAAGATTGACTGTCCACATGTACCATACCGTGCGACCACAATACATATGTAGTTGTTAAAATTGCAGATGAAGAAGAACCCACCTAATATATAATCATCGTTGTTGGTAATGCAATCTTTATGCTAAATTTATAATTCACAATTTAATATTTAATGCATGCATGGAAAAGTCGTGTGTGTGGTTATGAATTCATAATTTATATTTTTTTACTGTACGCAGATAAGATCATAAGTAGATTAATTTTGTTCTGTATGGAGATAAGATAATATGTAGTAGCATGTTAATTTTACCGAGAAATCTAACTTCCAAACCCCAGGAAATCAGGGATGAGTGTTTCCATCGATTGCCCCTTTTTTCACTCCAAAATCAGCAATAGAAATAGAAATTAAATGTGTGAGTTCAAGGACTTGAGCCTAGGTCTTGTAGGCGCTGCACATTACCCAATAGCCACTACAGCTCACACAAATTGATGACAATACATGGAAATTAACTCTTTTCACCCTCTTTACTACCCATTATTAGTATAGAAAAGATCCTTTTTTTAGTTTTTTTCCTTGTGGTTTTCTCGTGCATCATCAGTGATGCATTTCACATTGAGAAGGTTGGCTTGGTGTATCATGAATGCTTGGTGGTGAGGACGATGTTCGGTGATGGGTTCGACAAAACATCTATAGGAGGTGCAATTAGATAACTTGTTGAAAACCTGTCCCTGTAACTTATGTCTAAATAGTACGGTAATGTACGCAGTCCATACTTGATAACCTATGCACAAACATCGTGGTAACTTTTTTGACCTAGGGGAAAGTTGTTGAAAAAATATCCTCGGTAATTCATGTGTAAATAACATGGTAATACATGCAGTGCATACGTGATAACCTATGTACAAAAACCGCGGTAACTTTTTGACATGGGAAAATTGTGTTGGAAAAATACCCCCGGTAATTTATGTGTAAATGGCATGATAATATATGCACAACATATGTGATAACTTATATACAACCACCGCGGTAACTTTTGACACGGGGAATTTTTTTGGGAAAACATACCCATGGTAACTTTTGCGTAAATAGCATGATAATATACACATCGTATACCTGATAACCTATGTACAAACATAGCGGTAACTTTTGACCTTAGGGTAGGGGGGATTTGTTGAAAACATCCCTCGATAACTTATGTGTAAATAACATGATATTTTACGCATGACGGAGCTGATAGTTTATGTACAAACACCACAGAGCTTTTGATTCAGAAGAAAAATAGTTGTTGAAACATACTCTCGATAACTTCTTTGTAAATAACATGGTAATATAGGCATCACAAACTTCGGTGCAAACAACATGGTAATATACACACCGCAGGCGTGGTAACTTACTTAGCCCAGGCCTGATAACTTTAACCTGGGAAAAAAGTTGTTGAAAAATATAACCCCGATAACTTCTGTGTAAATAGCATGGTTATATACGTACGACAAAGCTGCTAACTCAGTACAAACATCACGGTAATTTTTGACCTTGGGATAAAAGCTATTAAAAAATACCCCCGATAACTTCTGTATAAATAGCATGGCAACATAGGCACAACATAGATGATAACTTATTTAGCTCAGTCATGGTAACATTTTGACACGGAGAAAAAAATTGTTGACCGAGGTGGGGGAGGTTGTTGGTAACCCCGAGGTAACTATGTCTATGTGTAAATAGCATGGTAACATACACACAATTGAGTTGATAACTTACTTAGTCTAGGTGTGGTAACTTTTTGACCGAGATGAGGGGTTTGTTGAAAAACACCTCTGGTAACTCGTGTGTAAATAGCATGATAATATACATACAACAGAGCTGGTAACTTAGTTAGCCCAGGCCTGATAACTTTTTGACCCAAAAAAAATTGTCGGAGCATACCAATATGGTATCTAATTTTGAAGATCTCGTCGTGCTGGATTTTTTATGTGAAAACAATTTTTTGATCGGACCGACGATTTAAGCTACAAAACATTTTAAAATTTTAAAATAGGAGAATCTATGATGACATCAACTTTTTGTTCTCTAATTCATGCATGTGCATGTGGGAAAAATGTTAGAGGGCCATTTTTATGCCACCGTAATTTCTATGTAAACATGATGGTAAGTCATGTACTATAGACGTGATAACTTACTTAGTCTAGGTCTGATATTTTTTTATTATAAAAAATAGTCGTCGGAACATATCAACATGGGATCTAGTATCGAAGGTCTCGCCGCGACGAATCTTTATGTGAAAACAGTTTTTCAATCGGAACGACGATTTTAGGTACAAAACATTTTGAAGTTTCATTTTATTGACATAACTTTTTTGTCTTATATGCATGCATGCATATGTAAACTTTGTTGAAGACGTGGGCATGCAAATTAATACGCTGCTTCCATTCAAAAAAGAAAAAAGGAAAAAAGAAAAAAGAAGGAGCTCGCAAGACCACTGCATGCATGCGAAGGGAGGCGTTCGGATACGTTTGGAAGTTGGTTTTGTCCTATTTTTATACGAACATGGTACAAGACCCTGATTTGCTCAAATGACTAGCTAGCAAGCATCGATAGGAATAACTTGTGTACCTCTTATCCACCAGGAAATTTTGTAGTTGGGTGGTTAGCTGGACTTGGTCAGGTTCGTTGCCATAAATCTTGATGCGAAGTCCATAGAAGATGTCCTTCAGCACTTTCATCGGGTCAGCTCTCTGACCGATGGAAACAAAAGCCTCGCAATCGTAATCCCCTTTCATCTTGTCGTGCGCTGCTTGAGCAAGGGTGGTCTTGCCCATCCCCCCCATCCCGACAATGGAGACGTGATGGCCCTTGGACAGCTTCTTGGCTAGATCGTCAACTGCCTCGGTTATGCCAACAGGGTTATGTTCCCTGGTGTACATGGCAAGAATACGATGGTCCACTTTCTGTACGGAAATACTTTTTGAATAACTATCAGAATACCTGGCATGCCGTTCACTTGCCATATTAATCTTGGTCATTATTTCTCTGATGTAGCTGTCGATCTGATGGTTAATAACCTTTTTGTTGATGGCAGGAACAAGGGCGCTCTTGGTCGACTCGATGCTCACGACGAAGTAGTGGAGGCGTGTCTCAATGGCATGAGACAGCTCCCTGACCTCGTCGGCCCAGAGCTTCATCCCCCCGTCAAGCCGCATGCTGGACACATTCTCAAGGAAAGCGTGCATGCTGTTCAGCTCGGCCTGGAGGTTCGTCAGCCCGTCCTCCACAGCCTTGTCCAGGAATAACTCGTATACGAGCAGCTTCCCAAGAGAAGGTACGACGGCGCCAAGCACCGCTGAGCCGACCTCCAACGCCATGCTCGCGCGCTGGACTCTCAACCTCTCTTGCTAGATTATCTCTTCTCTCTTCTTTTTTTTTTCCTTGCTCTCTCTATACTTGCTTTGGGAAGCTCTTGCGATGTACGGAGGTCGCTTGGCTTGTGCACCTGTATATATAGGCTGGCTGCTGGTGGAGCTAGAAAAAAGGTTTTGAGATGAAGTGCTTGGACTAGCGACTCGCGTGTGCGTTCAATTAATTAATGTACGTGCTTGCGCGACCTAATGTCAATTCGAAGATAAAGCTACAGGGACCGTCTTCCTTGCAGGATCCTTCGAGCATCAGTGCAATGACATTAGCCGTCTCTCAAGTATGCATGTTGCCAACGATGCAGTAATCTGATGTGCCAGACAGATTAACGAGATTTGATATACGAGAACCATATCTTGAATTCTTGATACGATTATTATAATTAACTCTAACCAATGCAAATTACTCTGCTAGCTTGTGATTCCGTGTGAACACCACACCCTCTTTCTTGTGAGTTTTCTGTAGAGGACATTTTCATTCGATTGATATATCAATTTGATACAACTGCACTAAGCGAATATCAGGCCTCTGCATAGCACGAGGCACACAACCAAAACATCCAACGGAACCAAAACGAAAATATTGCTTTACATAAAAAGGGTCGGACTAACATGGGGTAGATCCTATTCGAAGATTACACCACCATCCATGATGGAAGAAAGGCTCCCTCATCGTATGCTCCAACCGAGGAGACGCCATCATAAAAAGATTTCTGTCCTCCGGCCTCTACAGGAAAGAATACGTATGAAGCCAAGCCATCGCGTACATACACAAATAACCTGCATCGTAGATGAAACACATTTTTTGTTAAAATCCCATCATTCCTAGTAGGCCATAGGGCCACGATAGATGGTAGCTACTCTAGTAAACCTAACGCACCGCTCTCCCCATTCCCTTCTCACTTGCGGCGGCTGCGCGGTTCTTTCCAGCTGCGCTCGGCGGGCTGGCGGCTGCTTCGCCGGAAGTTGGATGCAGTGAAGGGCGAGGCGACAAAGGCGGCAAGATGGTGACAAGTTCTCCAGGCAGCAGCCGCAACCGGTACGGCAGGGCAGCAACCACGCCAACGCAAGGCAGCTTCAGTGCTTCACACACACCATGCTCCCCAAGGCTGTGGCTGGCAACGAGGGGCCTCTGCAGGACGACGTCGATGAGTCCACACTCCAAAATGACATCTCATGTCACGCGGTTCCAACTCCCAGTCCCAGTACATCTCCAGGAGGTACAGAAGTCCTCTGATCCTCTCTTCATTTGTTGATTCAATACAAGCAATAGACCATGGCAGAGACCAGCACCGGCGTCCACCTATCTGTATGTGCGAGCTGATCTCTCAGGATGAGTTCATCCGTGAACGTGTTTTGCCCTATAACAATATCAGCCTATCAGATATCTGATATACTCTTTTTTTTTAACTTATATCTGATATACTCTGGCTGAGTGAAGAATTAAACTACAGCCCTAGGCCGGAGCCAGCATTCAGTATCTGGATGTACAGAGCTGGAATAAAGGGGGCCAATAAAAACCATACTAGCGCAATCCCTCATGGCGCACGCCGGACCGCCGGTCACAGCAAGGGAGGGCCACGGCCCCCACCGCTATGCCGCCTCATGGAATCGTCAGCCTCAAGCCAAAGAAAACCAGCGGTGGTCAAATTCGTGACTTTTTTTTGAAATTAACAGTGGTTACGGTGTGAACCCGCGATGATGCAAAAAAGAGCAGTATAATAGGGTTGCATGTGGTGACAACATAATATTTTCTGAAATTTTGCTATGTTTCATCGAACCTATACTTCTGTTAGTGTCAATCACTGATAAATGTTCAGCACCATGGTTTAATTATCCCGATTGATTTTGCCTGATTTTTTGTATCCAAACGGTGTCTCCCATCATCACTTGATTCATCAGGACACATACTCTTAACTGTATATCGAGTTATCAACACATATACACTGCCACCGTCTCTTGGATTCTATTACGACCTGCTTCAGCTTGACTAGTATTCATCAGGCAGATTATACAATGGTTAGAAACTCAGAACCTTATTAGTGCTCTGTTAAACCCTAGGACAACCGAGGCAATAAAATGCAACATTTTAAATAGCGGGCTATGCCAAATAGCGGCGGCCCTCCAAATCAGCTATAGCGAGGCTATATCCCGCTATAGCCGGCTATTTCGTAAGTTTAGCGGGCTATACCATATAGCGGCACCTGCTCAAACAGCTATAGCCCCGCTATAGTTGGGCTATAGCCGGCTATTTAAAACTTTGATAAAATGACAGGAAGGAAATGCACTGTTCTTGATTGTATCACACACAAATGAGATAAGAAGAAAGAGATAATAATGCCCTGATTTCATTTACAAAAGAGTACTGCATACTCCCTCCGTCCCAAAATAAGTGTCTTAAGTTAAGACACTTATTTTGGGACGAAGGGAGTATAAGTTTAGAGTACCTGCTTGTATTGGTACTGCCAAGGACAAGCCTGAAGAGTGACCATAGAATGAACGCAAAAACCAGATTGCGCAGACCGTAGACACGACTGAATTTTCGGCGCGCGCACACACCGCTTGTCACTCGTACTTCACCTTGTGCATGCGGCCCTTCAAACCGATCCATAAACCACTTGAGAGAGCTTCCTAATGGAATGAAAAATGATGTCCCAGCTTGATTTTCACTACACCGATCTAGGTATCAACCCCAGCATTGTTTTTCATAAAATGGTGAGGATGTGACAAAACACCTCTCTGTCAAGGTGTTTACTCGCGAACTCCCTGTTCAGCAGCTCCTCCTGAGTAAAACTAGGTCGGGCAGGCTCCTGGCTGCTACCAACCTTGCTGACTGAATAAAATTGACCGCATATGGGTACCAATAGTCCATCCGTACACTACCGGATCACCGCACTATGCCGACGGCCAGAGTCCGTTGGCATAGGCCCCTCTCCCGTCGGCATAGATCTAAGCCGACGGCAGCCGTCGGCTTATACCCGTCGGCGTAGATAACGTCAGCGTAGTCTTGTCAGACCGTCGGCATAGATATGCCGTCGGCATAGGGGCCTATGCCGACGGCGTCCGTACGGCTGTCGGCATAGTGTGGCCGTCGGCGCAGTTTTCCACGGGACGGCCGTTGACGGCGCCGTCACTGCGCCAGTTGTAACACGGGCCGTCACGTGGCAGGGGTAAGCCGACGGCCTGGCCGTCGGCATAGGCCCAGTCTAAGACTATGGCTAGGCCGTCGGCTTATCCCTGCCACGCGGCGGCCCGTGGTACGCTCGTGGGCGATGAGATATGCCGACGGTGCCGTCGGCTTAGCTTGCCACGTGGCACCCCCTGGGCGTTCCTGGGCTAAGGAATATGCCGACGGCTAAGCCGTCGGCATAGGTTTTGATCTATGCCGACGGCTTAGTTGTCGGCATAGCCCTGCCACGTGGCGGCTGCTGGTTCACCTGGGCATAGCTATGCCGACGGCTTGACGTCGGCATAGTTCTATTCTGGTTTTTTATATGCCCTGTTTTGTCCATTTTCATTCAAATTCACAGCAAATTGACTCATATATGACAGATATAGATATATAACAGATCATCATCATCTAAAGATCATCAAGATCATCATCATGTAAAGATCAACATCATCATCATCGGCGAAACACTTAATGAACATAAGTATGAGAACATAAGTCATCTAAAGAACGGTAAATAAGGACTAGGAACATGAGGAGAGGCCACAGCCACGGGTAAATAAGGACTACGTAACATGAAAAGTATGGCACGACAGCCACAGGCACGGGTATCATCATCGACATCAGCGAAGACCACCACCGCCAAGACCGCCACCGCCAAGACCACCAAGACCATCACTGCCAAGACCGCCACCACCAAGACCACCACCGCCATCTCCAAGACCGCCACCTCCTTGCCAGATCGGAGTGACTGGAGTTGAGACGCCGGATCCCTACATGTTTGAGAAGAGATTGTAATGGTAAATATGATATGATAGTGTTGAATGAAGAGATTGTAAGGGCAAATGTACTAACCGGAGTATCACTGCCTAGTGCCACCCATTCATCGAACGTGGGCATGTGTGGGGGTTCTCCCGCAGGTGGTGGTGGGGGTCCCATTTGTGGTGGATCCGTGTGGTTAGTCCAAGATGCCAACATAGCCTGGATGTTAGTTAAACAAGCAAACTAGAAGGTCGGAAGGAATGAAAGTGCAAATTTTAGCTTGGTTTTAAGAGGGCAAAACTAACCGTCATAATCTGACGGTTGTAATCATCGTTTGCCTTCACTCGTTGCAAGTACTCCCGCACCTCGAGATTCCTATGCTCGACAAAGGCCTTATATGCCTACAAAATTCAGGTTGTTTCTAAGTGGGTAATGCTTAAAATAAACTGAGAAAGTGAGAGAGAAAGAAGATAAGGGGGAAGTACTTACAGCATGCTGGCGGGCTAAGGGAGGCTGCGAACGCCCCGTACTCTCTAACTGGCTTGGGTTGGTAGCTCGAAGCCGTGTGTACGAGACAGAAGGAGTGATCAAGACATCGAAACACGGGTACCGGCCATGGGACTTCGGCTGGATGCCCACCACCGCCGTGTAGTCGATCTGAGACTGGACGACGTCAGGAGCATCCGGACCAGGCGGATGCAACCTCTCAAACTGCTCCTTGTAAGACTCCAGGTGCTCCTCGGTGTTGCCGTAGTACTCGCTCTCGCCGGCCTTGCGATCACTCCGCTCACGGGCCATCTTCCACGACTCCATGTCTGAGAGCGGCCTCTTCAACTTGTCCTCCTGCAACGTTAAACAGAAGTTAGCCATACATAAGAACATGACGGTAAAAAAGAAGAACAAAAATGCATCATGCTTATAGATATACCTTCATGGCCTTGAAGCCCCAGTGGTTCCTGTTTCCTTGGCCGTGTGTCCCGTCTTTTCCACGGTTAGCCCGAGCCTTGCTGCTCTTGGCAGCAAACTCTGCATCCTCGCCGAGCCACCTATCCACCAAACTCGCCCATCCATCATCCTTTGCAAAGCACCAAGGAGGAATAACCTAAATAATGGAAGCATGACATGTGAGCACGAAACAATTAAATTAACTGCTTATATGTTGGAATGAAAAGTCAGTAATACTTACCTTCATTACTGCTCCCTGTTCAAGGTAAGTCGTTGCTTCTGCGCTTCAGTTTTGCTCATCTTTTGATGAAGGTAGGTGTGGTAGTAGTGCGAGACGGCAACCCAGCGCACCTCGTACTGCAACTGACGAGCTTTCTTCTTCGCAGCCGCCAGCAAGACCACATTGGCTCTAGCCTTGTGCTCATCAAGAACTCTATAGAATTGCTGCAATCATGCATAAAACCAAAAGCAGACAAGGCATGAGTTGAGTGATTCAATGATAAACTACGAACGAAACTGAAGACAAGTGATTCAGAAGAGAACTTACCCAAAATTTGGTGATCACGGCCTTAGCGGCCGTCCCGTACTCCGCTTGGCTGGAAGCCTCGTAGTGGGCCCAACTCGTGGCCAAAACCTGTAGGTCCGCGTCCCTATCTGGCCGCGGGCAGAATAGGCCTGGCCAAAACTCCTTCAACAGGACAGTGATAAGGCCGTTCGGTTTACGGCCCTTTCCGTGAAGGATCCAGTTCCTGCAAAAGAATCAAAGAATTGGCATGTGTACAATAAGAAAATGTTGTCATGTGTTCAAAATATGATTGAGAGGCACTTACTCTGTCCCCACGGGTTCAATGAGCCACTTGTGCACCTCGATAGAAGGTGGTGTAGGTAGTTCTGCAATACCATGCAGCCACCCCTTCGGAGCACCCGACGGCAAGTCACCCCACAATTCGAGGTCAACCTCCCCTCCACCCTCCTCCTCACCCTCCCCTCCACCACCCTCCTCCTCGCACTCCTCCTCGCCCTCCTCCTCCTCACCCTCAGGAACATACTCCTCCTCCTCAGACTCAGAAGGTGCCTCAGTATAGGAGGGCATCAAAGAAGACCCCCTATTTCGGACACGGCCCGGAGTTTTTTGACCCGGGTGCCTCTCCCCCCACCTCCTCCTCCTCTAGGGGCTCTCCCCCCACCCCCTCCTCCTCTAGGGTCTCCTCCCCTGACCCCTCGACCTCCCTGTGAGGTGTCATCCTCGCGTAGTCGGGGGGAAACCTTGTGGGCTCGTCCACTCCGAGTAAGTCCTTTGAATTTGCTGAGGAAACCAGCGCCGCTGGACTTGCCCATGATTAGCAAACCTGCATTGAGAAGAGAATAAACAATTAGTAAGGATATCCAGCTACAGCCGTACTCGGCCTTGACTGCCATCAGTTGCGAGATGGCATCCAGCACAGAGAGCTTGGCACCCTCATAAAGAGGTTTCTTTGACGAGGCCAAGATATCCAGAAAGGCCTTTGCGGTTTCCTCCGGCTCCTCCGGTTCATTCACTGAATGTGACGGAGGTGTCGGCTGTGCAGCAAAGACATCATCTAGCATGTCTCTAACCCCATCATCCTCATAACCAGCGATGCGTTGTCTTATCACCTCCTCTCTACCACGGTCCCGCTGGGCAAAGTTTATCGGCATATTAAAGTTGGGCAAAATCCATGCGTGCAAAGGTGCTTATTCAACTCACTCTTATCTCTGCGCATACGTCTCTTACATTTGGCATAGGGGCATTCTGGAACCATCCTCATTGGACAACGGAATATCTCTTTCAAAAACACATCAGTTTTCTCGACCCACTCTGCTGTTACTTGATTCCGACGAAAAAACCCACTATACATCCACTGATTATCTGCCATCTCTGCTTTATTGAAGCCACATAACAAAATTAAGGATTCATTTAAATTACTCACATCAATATTTTATTTTTTTACAGGGTTCACGAGAAACGACATTTAATCCAGCTACATCTCTAATATGTAAAGATGGGTCCTAATCCCACCCGAGAATGTGTAGATTGAGTACGTTGTCCATGCTCTACCCCATTCCGAGACAGGATTTCCGCAGCACCTCCCCGCTGTTCTCCAAATACACGTCTCGGCAAAATGCCAAGAGAATGTGCATCCGGAGAACAACGGGGAGGCGCCGCCGAAATCCTGTCTCTGAACGGGGTAGAGCATGGACAACATACCCAATCTACACATCCTCGGGCTGTCCATGGAAAACGCTGGACAATCCGAAAGAGCTGCGGTGATAAATATGCAATTGCATGCATATTTATCGATGCAACCCTTTCGGACAGGAGACGCATAGGTTTTAGATCATCTAGTCAAGTTTTTAGATCATCATGGTACTTCAAATCCTAATTTTCATCAAGTGTCAAATTTTGTTCTTCAACTTTTTTAGCAAGATCATCATGATAAAATAACTACTCATCAGATACCAATTTTTTCAACATCACATAATGAAACTATAGCTATTTGACAACATCTCAAATATACCAATTTTGTTCTTCAAATTTTTTTAGCACATCTCACATAGCTATTTGACAACATCACAAAATGAAAATAAAAGCTTCATTAACTATTTTATATACTAAGTGACTCAAATTGCTTTTTTAACTATGATAATTCATTTTGGGTCTCGTATTTCACCTACATTCCAACATTCATTCATTCATTCATTCATTCATTATAAGCTTCTATTGACTATGCATCTCTACTCTCCACCATTCGCAAAACGTCAAAGATCACTCCACAGAGATGAATCAACATAACCTATAACTAAATTGACCAAAGACAAAACTAACCAATATCAATCAATCCATCTATCTATCACAAACTTGACCAACATCCATTCATCCATATTTCACTACACATGCATCTATCACATAACAAGCAGTAACAAAATGCAAAAAGAAAAAAGAAAAAAAGCTCTCAGGGTGCGTTTAGGGTGCCGGTACAGCGGGCGAGCAGGGAGGTCAGGGGCCGGGGAAGAGTCGACGGGGGCCGGGGCCGCCGCTGCCGGGCGTCAGTGGAGGGGGGCTCCGAGCCCCGGCCGGCAGGAGGGACCGGAGGGCGCGGGGTCGGGGCAGCGCTGAGGCCGAGCAGGAGAGGCCAGAGGACGCGGGGTCGGGGCGGCGTGGGCCGGCCTGGAGAGGTGGCAGGGCGGACGGGGGTGGTGGTGGGGTGAGGGGACGGAAAGGGTGGTGGCGGCGGCGGCGCGACGATGAGGTGGCGGCAGCGGCGCGAGGAGGGGCGGAGAGGGTAGCGGGGGCGGCGCGGGTGGGGGTGGATCTGGGCGGCGGCGGGCGACGGGGTTCGACTCCGGGTGGAGCTGGGCGGCGGCGGCACGGGTGGAGATGAGTGGGCGATGGCGGCGGCGGCGGGGCGCGGGTGGGGGGCGGGTGGTCTGGGTCGGTCCGGGACGAGATGGGGAATGAGTGGAGGGGCCGGCCTGCGGATGGATAAGGGGGGGTATGCGGACGGCTAAGCCGTCGGCATAGGTGACGATGCCACGTGTCCACCTATGCCGACGGCAAAGCCGTAGGCATACATATTTTTCAATTTTTTCATTAGCATCAAATTTAAATTTTTAAAATAAATCTCCTAATAATTTATTAAACATCCAATAGCCTAACCCAGCACAAGACCCCTACCCAAGGCTGCCGACACGGCCGTTTCCCCCCTCCGGTGTGGTCCAGGGCCGTAGAAGACCCGACGCGGCCGTTTCCCCCCTCCAGGTGCCGGTGGCTGCGCCGTCCGTGAGGTGGGCCACACCCCGGAGACGCGTGCCGCCTCTTCGGACATGCCACCAGACCGTACGGCATGTATGAGGGCCCGGTGCGACGCTCCGATGGCATTACTACCCCCCCAAGGCCCCCGTCCCGCCTAACCCTGGAGCGGTTGACGACGAGATCTAGCCCTTTGACTTTCCCTGTACGGGCTTTGACCAGTGGACCTCTCCACCCGGTTGTTGTAGGTCAGGCCATACTCACCTAGCTTGAGCTAGGCTGTCCACTGCTTGCACGAGTAGCAAGTTCCTTCTTCACGGCCGGCAACATTTTGGCCTCCGCATCTGGAGACCTTCTCACCATCTGGTCACTTTCCGATGGTGCTGCCCATGCCCTGCGCACACTGCTGCAGCAGTATCGGTCTGCACTCCACCATCAGCACACTGAGGCGTCCAGTATGGCTTGTCAATTGTAATGGCTCCTGCAAATAATCTATTATATCTGGATCATTCACTCCTCAGGACACTGCTTTGGTTTCTGAAGCAGCTGTCCATGTCAGAAAAGTCCCGCTCCGTGCCGCGCTTCTCATGCTAGCTGAATCAATCATCTTAGGGTTCCCGGGCACTTCTCCAAATTCTCACACAGAAACATGACCCACTCCTAACCGAAGCAGCTTCCCCCGATAAAAAGTGGCGCCATCGGACTGTTTCATTCCAGCGGAGCAGCTGTCGGTGTTTGACCTCTGACGTGCATACATTCATGACAACAACTAAGATGCAATTGAAGTAACAACACACCTAGTACAGATCAAAGGTGCCGATTATTATGCATGTAAGGTTGTTAATGGTACTCAGGCGGCTTCACAACTGCAACAACCTGCACCAGAGTTTTCTGCATGGTGCTTCCCCTGCTAAATTGTCTTTTGAATTACACCCGGATATACGAGTGTCAAACTGGATAAATTAGATATGGAAGGACATATATACAAGCAATGCCATCATCTAAGAATGGAAACCTTCATACGTACCTTGGCCCTTTCCTGGTCCATCCATTTTGTTCAGCCAAAAATTCTGGCATCATCAGCGTCGCCAACCTAGAATAGTCGGAGGCATAAAAGGGCCCCATCTGCATTTTGCGCCTTGCGATTTCATAAAAGTAACAAATTCAGGGTTCAGCAGGCACTTTTCCATAACGTTCCTACAAGAGCTGTCATCCGGGTCAGACAATCCCAATATCGCAATAAAGTGTCAAAAAAGCCACAGACAGTGGCAATCGTCAAGCTTTTTGCCGCTTCTGTTCCCTCCTGCGATTGTGTAATTAAAAGAACATTCATCAAACAATTTAATTGCGGCAACCATAGCAAGAAGCCCAATCCCACAAACTTACAGACTATCATTGCAAGAAACAGATGCATATAATGAACAAATGACAGAGTTCTTAATTCTCATAGTTTCCTAGACTCTCTAGACTACCATATGCTGCTTAATATAATCAATATTTTTGAATTGGATTATAACTATAAATTGAATACCCAAACCCCGTTACAATGGTATTAGAGAACGCATGGCTACCTAATTTATAGTCTCATTATAACCTCGGTTACAGTTTTGGTATTAGAGGAGCAGGCTACCAAATTTTTAGTCTTTTCATTTTAATTATATCTTCCCCCAAACACTGACAAACAAGGACGGTACTTCCTGACAGAATGCAATGTATTTACTATAACTAGTAATCCTCCAGTTACAATGATAAGACGTTCTAATTTTTTTGTTTCATCGATTTATGTAGGTCACCTTTTTGTGGTTTGTTCACTCATTTCAGTCGTTATGGTAGCCATTGCGAAATATCAAAAACATTTTATATCCACACCTCTGCCCTCGAATTAGTTTACCTCAATTTGTCTAGGATACAGATGTATCACGTGTACATCTGTATCTAGAGTTCTAGACAAATCTCATCAATCCTAATTTGGGACGGAGGGAGTATTGGGAACGGGGGAGAGTAAGGCTTTACCTGAGTACTGCTGCAACTCCACCAAAATTGCAACAAAACTGGGTTCCAACGTCACATTGGGGGCCTTCTTATTTCCTCGAAATGAGTATCATATCTGGTATCATTAGTTGCATTCATTCCAGAAATGTCTGGAGACAATTCGGACTGACCATCTCCGTTTGGCAGCATATTGTTCAAAGCTAGAAATAGTCTCAGAGGTTTTCTGCATGCCTTTCTTTACCATGTCTTCATAAACGCTGCTCCATTTTGGTTTTGACCCGCCTTCACTGACAGTAATTCTGCGGTAAACTGGTGGTTGAGATCAGCTGTGATTTTGGTCGGTAGAGAATTCTATTTTACCAGGGCTTGGTTGCTGCATGCATATGTTGTTAAACATATTTAGCGCAAGTATCAGACTCTCTAGAAATAATTAGGCTAATTCATGACTGAACAATCTGACAAAGTGAGTTTGCCACCATCGTGCAGTTGCTGCATAAGTGTAGGTTATTTGACAATCACTATGTTCCAGTCAAACTAACAAAAATCCACTGCTCTGGGGCCGGCTAGCTCGTTCACTAATGAAACCCAGCTGCAAATCCTTCTCCTGATTGATTGCTAACTAAATCTTAACACTATTTTGTGCCCTTCAAAGTAAGGTGAGGATGATTATGGCTGAGCTCGAGGGATAGGTAGTTTTTTTTTTTGGGGGGGTACGGGGGGGTGCTAATGCCATAGAGTACTTTTTGCAAGCAAAAGAAACAAATGACGATGCGAACGGACTAGCTTTTTTATTACCTAATGACGAGGTTGTCTATCGCTCCAGTAGTTGGCATAACCGAGATACAACTCGAATATTTTATTGCTAAGGCAGGGCTGCCCTAGAGCCTACATATGAACAACTTCCCCTCCACCAAGTCCTGGGTTGCTGCCTGCATCCAAGGCTCCTAAAGTACCCTCTCCCAATCGCCGGGACCCAGATGCTGCATTTCCAGTCCAAACTAACCAAAAACACCACACTATCGTGGAATTAGACGTACGGCACCTTGGGAGTATTAGAGTATATAGTAAAGGGAGATGAGTGTGCAAGTTTGAGAGAACATACATTATTGGTTCCATCTTTTTATGGAGAGAGTGGGACGTCTGGGGTGGGCTTTGGCTCGCCTGCCTTAGTTCTTCCTCTTCCTTGTGGCACCTCATGATGCGCAGCCCAAGCCGTCACGTGGTAGGATAGCCCCTCGAGTTAGAGGCATGTTCCCCTGCAAGGCCACGTCTGTCCCCACCCTAAACCGGTCACCTCCAGCTCCTGGATCATTGGCAGTTTTCATCTTTTCCGCATACTCACTCTATGTTTGTGAAGAGGTCTTTTCCACACCCATGTACTCATTCTTGCGGCGTGTAGGACAGGCCGTACTTACCTCCTTGCTGGTAAGGTAGAGGTAGCGGAGCGACTCCATCTGCCCAAGGATCTCTAGGTGTTTGTGCCTCCAGGGTCTCTACCTGCAGAGCAGCTTGGGAGATTCACAGCACGAGAGTGGGTATCCCTGGTGTCTCCTTGGATAGATGGCCCCGAACAACCCCATCTGGCGGAGGCTCCCAGATTAAGGCTCGTTTGTCTTCCCAGCCGTCGAGGAGGGCCAGTCCATCTGTTTCGAACCAGATCTGCAGAGCCTGGGCTTCTTTCAGATGGCACAGGATTCCAACCAGCTTCTTTCTGCATGTCCACATCCACCTCGTCGAATGAATTACTACGCACCGCTCTCGTCAGCTTCCGGAGTTTCGGCTGCGAAGTCCGGGGACTTGTCCGCTGAGTGCAACAACCACACCTTTCCGGGACGCCCCCAGCTCCAACCCTACCCGGCCCATCAAACCTCGTTCGTGCCAGCACGCAGGCACCTCAGCTTGTTAGCTTTTCGACAAATGGGTAGCTCTTTGATGCCAGTGCCATGATGTCAAGCGTCGTATGAAACGTGAGGCGTCCCTATCTTCTTTGGGAGCTCGGCCACATTTGTGCCAAATCCCAATGTACTCCAGCTCGCCAACTTCTTCCCAAGGTGCTTCCAGGTCATAACGCCAGCCAGATAAATCACAGCCCTCCAAATCTACCCACGAAGCGTGCAAACCTTTGAGATGGGGGCAAGCTAGAGCGTGACAAGTGCCAAGCATAAAATGAATCACCCCTCCCCCACTTCCATGCGGTGTTTTGATTTTGATCCTTGCTTGCTTTGTGGATGGCTAATCTGTGAATGGTGCTAGTTTGCAGAATGTGCTATCCCCTTCTGCCTAGCCAGTGCAAAAGTTCTTTGCTTTGGCTGGCTTGACAAGTCCACGGATGAGGTCAACATTATATCATGGATCGAAAACCACCTGGCCGTTAATGTGGGTCTGTCGCCAACTGGATCATGCTCCTTTCTGTTAGCCTCGTTGAGGTATGTCTCCCCATCCCAATAAATTCCTCCTTGGCTTCATTTTTAATCCAGGACAGGCCTTCCGCTACCCACCTCATATAAGCATTTCTTCTCGATCCAGTGATCTTTCCGGGATAAGCTTAGGTATCAAAAACATCTCCGCGATGTGAGGGTAGGTCATAGTAGCTAAACCATTGGTACCTTTTTTATGTGCTCGAAAGCCCCGTCTTTTTGTGGCTCATCAAAACCAATAGAGTCCGTACACCCTTTTCCACCCTTGCTTTTATTTTTAGCAAGAAAACTACCCACATAGAATAGCTATTGGCAACCACCACATTTGTGGCAAAATGTTTTTAATCTGACCTGTAATCGAATTCATATCATGGCGTGTCAGCTTTTAGCACCAAATATTTTCTAGGAGCAACTCTTTCGGTGGGCATAGAAAGGGTTGTATCTTCTCATAAACGGCACCATCAGCCCACAGGGAATTTTGTGGTAACGACTTGTGGTGATGATTTACTGTCAGCTTTACCACACAAGCATTTTTTTAATCCAAGGTCCATATTCCTCTCCCCATCGATTCATAATGACAATTAAGTACCTATTCACCAGACAGGAAGAATCATGAGTGGTCCATGGAAAAGAATCTGGCTTACTTAAACTCAAAATGCAGGGTTTCGTAGGCCAAGATACAATATGCTACATAATAAGGAGGTCATTAGCGACGGTCATAAAACCCTATCAGTTGACTGGCGTCCGCAGGGGCATCACTGGTATACGCCCATGGCCCCTTGCCTTTCACCACAATGATAACAATGAACTAGCAACAACGTAGTTTCACTCAATCACCCGTCCACTGACACATTTTGGGACAACACAACACAACAACAACAACAACACAACACAAACAACAACAACAATAATAATATAATAAAAAATACTAATAATAGAAATAGTAATTGTAATTGTAATAGTAACTTAGTAAATATTAATAAAGCTAGTCATAGTGGGGAGTACCTTAGATAGTGTCATGCATATGACACTATCAATTTTACTATGCCTTCAAGTGCCAAGTAACTTAAACGTGTGATCCCCCCCCCGCCCCCCCCCCCCCCCACCATACATGATTCATTTATTAAATTAGACGCATTTTCAGCTTTGGGTTAACGTTTGTTACAGTAACATTTATGTACTCTAAACCACCATCTCTCCACATTACCTAATCCATAGCAAAATTTCCTTGAAAATGCGCTTGTTTCCTAGCTAAGTATTTACTCCCACTATGACCATCCTACTAGTAATATTCATACTAGTGAAGATAAAATAATAATAGTAGTAGTATAGTAGTAGTAGTAGTATAGTAGAAGTACTTGATATAAAGTAACATTATACTACTATAATACAAACGATACTAAAATAATAGTAATCGCATAATAATAGTAAAGTAATTAAACTATTTTAGAGCACAAATTATTCATTTCAGGTAAAACATCACAAACATCATTGTTTTTCATAAAGCCATCAACATTTTTTTTAAAATGCATTCTTTCTATTCTATTATTTCTTCCACCTATTCCTTTTCATTCATCATTTTTCTCTTCTTTGGATTAGATTGCAAGACTAGACTGTTGTTTGTTGAAGGGAAGGGGATAGGCAAAGGTGCTCCAGAAAAACCACCCCACCACTAGTAAAATTTTCACATCCAACGACTATGAATGAGCACAGTTAAAAGATGTCAGAAAAAAAGGGGTCTGTCAAACAGTTGTAAATTGATATAGGTGGGCCAGCCTAGAGAGAGTTCCCAATGTTTTGTTGTAACTCCCTTCGTTTTTATTTCACCTCACTATTAGATTTTTAGACTGAAAGTCAAACTTCATAAAGTTTGACCAAATTAAGAAAATAATATGAACACTTACAATAACCAATTTTATATGATGTAAAAGTACATCCAATATGATCTAATGGGTATTGATTTTTGGAATTGCATATGTTAATACATTATTATCTATAAACTTTGTGAAAATTTATAAGCTTGACTTTAACCAAACTAATACGCGGAGTAAATAAAAACCGAGGGAGTACCTTCCTGGTTCCATTTTTTCCCTATCAGGCCCACTCTTTTGCATCAACTGGGCGGACATGGACCCCCATTTTGTTGCTTGCACTAAGCTCCGCAAATGCGAGCACCCGTGCTTCCTTTGCCCGTCATGGAATTATTTCCCCTATATGCGTTTTGGCAAGAGTGAATAGGAATTCGGAGATGCTAAGAGTTACCAATAACTCAATGCGTTGTTTCATTGCAGGTTATTCATAGTTAGTGTTGGAGTGTTTCTAAGTTGCGCGTGATAGTGTTTATTCTTGACATTTAATTTATAAGAGGCATTGAATTTTAAAAGTTCATTTTACCAATGGTTCGCTTTAGTAGATACCTCAAGGCCGCTATAATGTAAAATTTATGTTAAACTAGAAATTGACTGTCCACATGTACCATACCGTTGCGACCACAATACATATGTAGTTGTTAAAATTGCCAGAGTGAAGAAGAAAACCCACCTAATATATATCATCTTGTTGGTAATGCAATCTTTTATGCGAATTTATAATTCACAATTTAATAATGTAATGCATGCATGTGAAAAGTCGTGTGTGGTGGTTTATGAATCAAATTTATATTTTTTTTACTTACGCAATAAAGATCATAAGTAGATTAATTTTGTTTCTTTTGGAGATAAATAATATGAAGTAGCATGTTAATTTTACCGAGAATCTAACTCCAAACCACAGACAATCAGGGATGAGTGTTTCCATCGATTGCCCCTTTTTTTATTTCACCCAAATCAGCAATAGAAATAGAAATTAAATGTGTGATTCACGGACTTGAGGGCCTAGGGTCTTGTAGGCGCTGCACATTACCCCCATAGCCACCTACAACGCTCACACAAATTTGATGACAATACATTGAAATTAACTCTTTTCACCCTCTTTACTACCCATTATTATAATAGAAAAGAATCCGTTTTTTAGTTTTTTTCCTTGTGGTTTTCTTCGTGCATCATCAGTGATGCATTTTTCACAATTGAGAATGTTGCTTGTTTGTATCTGAATGCTTGGGTGGTGAGACGATGTTCGGTGAATGGTTCGACCAAACATCTATAGGAGGTGCAATTAGATAACTTGTTTGAAAACCTTCCCTGTAACTTATGTCTAAATAGTACGGTAATGTAACCAGTCCATACTTATACCCCTATGCACAAACATCGTGGTAACTTTTTTATGTACTAGGTGAAAGTTGTTGAAAAAATATCCTCGTTAATTCCATGTTGTAAATCACATGGTAAGACATGCAGTCTACTGTGATAACCTATGTACAAAAACCGCGGTAACTTTTTTGTTGACATGGGAAATTGTGTTGGAAAAATACCCCTGTAATTTAATGTGTACATTGCATGATAATATATTGCCAAACATAAGTGATACTTATATACAACCACCGCGGTCACTTTTTGACACGGGGAATTTTTTTGGAAAACATACCCATGGTAACTTTTGCGTAAATACATGATATATACCACGATACCTGATTAACCTATGTACCAAAACATAGCGGTAACTTTTGACCTTAGGGTAGGGGGGATTTGTTGAAAACATCCCTCGATAACTTATGTTTAATACATGATTATTTTAACGCATGACGGAGCTGATAGTTTATGTACAAACCACCACATAGCTTTTGATTTCAGAAGAAAATAGTTGTTTGAAACATACTCTATACCTCTTTGTAAATAACATGGTAATATAGGCTCACAAACTTCGGTGCAAAACAACATGGTAATATACCACCGCAGCCGTGTAACTTACTTCGCCCCAGGCCCTGATAACTTTAACCTTAACCTGGAAAAAGTTGGTTGAAAAATATAACCCCCGATAACTTCTGTGTAAATAGCATGGTTATATACGTACGACAAAGCTGCTAACTCAGTACCAAACATCACGGTACTTTGTTGACCTTGGGATCAAAGCTATTAAAAAATACCCCCTATACTTCTGTAGAAATAGCATGGCACCATATGCCACAACAAGAATGATACTTATGTAGCTCAGTCATGGTACATTTTGACACGGAGAAAAAATTGTTGACCGAGGTGGGGGAGGTTGTTGGTAACCCGAGGTAACTATGTCCTAATGTGTAAATAGCATGGTAACATACACACAATTGATTTGATAACTTACTATTCCTAGGGTGGTAACTTTTTTGACCGAGAAGGTGTTTGTGAAAAACACCTCTGGTAACTCGTGTGTAAATAGCATGATAATATAATACAACGAGCCTGGTAACTTAGTTTAGCCCCGGGCCTGATAACTTTTGAGACCCCAAAAACTTGTCGGAGCATACCATAGCGTTAATCTATTTTGAAGATCTCGTCGTGCTGGATTTTTTTATGTGAAAACAATTTTTTTGATCGGACCGACATTTAACTACAAAACATTTTAAATTTTTAAATATAGGAAGATCTATGCTGACAATCAACTTTTTGTTTTCTCTAATTCATGCATGTGCATGTGGGAAAAATGGTAGAGGGCCATTTTTAGCCACCGTAATTTCTATGTAAACATGAAGGTAAGTCAGGTACTATAAACGTGATAACTTCCTTAGTCTAGGTCTTATATTTTTTTATTATAAAAAATAGTCGTCGGAACCTATCAACTGGGATCTATATCGAAGGTCTCCGCAGCGACAAAACGAATCTTTAGTGAAAACAGTTTTTCCACAATCAAAATGTAACTACGATTTTTAGGTACAAACATTGTTTGAAGTTTCATCTTATTACATAACTTTTTTGTCTTATATGCTGCATGCATATTGTAACTTTGTTGAAGACTATGGGCATTCAATTACTACGCTGCTTCCATTCAAAAAGAAAAAAGGAAAAAAGAAAAAGAAGGAGCCTCGGCAAGACCACTGCATGCATGGCGAAGGGAGGGCGTTCGGATACGTTTGGAAGTTGTTTTGTTCCTATTTTATACGAACATTGTACAATACCCTATTTGCTCAAATGATAGCTAGCAAGCATCGATATGAATCCTTGTGTAGCCTCTTATCCACCAGGAATTTTGTAGTTGGTTGTTATCTGACTTGGTCAGGTTCGTTGCCATAAATCTGATGCGAAGTTCACTCGAAGTGTCCTTCATCACTTTCATCGGGGTCAGCCTCTCTGACCGATGGAAACACAGCCTCGCATCGTAATCCCCTTTCATCTTGTCGTGCGTCTGCCTTGATTCAAGGGTGTCTTGCCCATCCCCCCCATCCCGACAATGGAGACGTGAGGCCCTTGGACCGCTTCTTGGCTAGATCGTCAACTGCCTCGGTTATGCCAACAGGTTATGTTCCCCCGGTGTACATGGACAAGAATACGTGTCCACTTTCTTGTACGGAAAATACTTTTTGAATAACATCAGAATCGCTGTCCTCCGTTTCACGATGCCTATTAGTCTTGGTCATTATTTCTCTGATGTAGCTGTTCGATCTGATGGTGAATAACCTTTTTGTTGATGGCAGGAACAAGGGCGCTCTTGTCGACTCGATGCTCACGAACGAAGTAGTGGAGGCTGTCTCAATGGCAATGAGACAGCTCCCTGACCCTCGTCGGCCTCAGAGCTTCTCCCCCCGTCAAGCCGCATGCTGGACACATTCTCAAGGAAAGCGTGCAAATGGCGTGCCAGCTCGGCCTGTAGTTCTTCATCCCGTCCTCCAAGCCTTGTCCAGGAATAACTCGTATACGAGCACAAGCTGTCCCAAAAGAAGGTCGGTACGGCTCCAAGCACCGCTGAGCCGACCTCCAACTGCCCATTCTCGCGCGCTTGACTCCTCAACCTCTCTTGTAGATTATCTCTTCTCTCTTCTTTTTTTTTTCCTTGCTCTCTCTATACTTGCTTTGTGAAGCTCTTGCTATGTACGGAGGTCGCTTGCTTTGTGCAACCTGTGATATATAGGCTGGCTGCTGGTGAGCTAGAAAAAAGTTTTGAGATGAAGTCTTGTACTAGCGACTTCGCGTGTTCGTTCAATTAATGAATGTACGTGCCTTGCGCGAACCTAATGTTCAATTCGAAGAGAAAGCTACAGGGACCGTCGTCCTGCAGGATCCTTCGAGCATCAGTGCAATGACTAGCCGTCTCTCAGTATGCATGTTGCCAACGATGCAGTAATCTGATGTGCCAGACAGATTAACGATATTTGATATACGAGAACCATTCTTGATTCTTGATACGATTATTATATTAACTCTCACCAATGCAAATTACTCTGCTAGCTTGTGATTCCGTGTGAACACCACCCCTCTTTCTTGTGATTTTCCTGTAGAGACATTTTCATTCGATTGATATATCAATTTGATACAACTGCACTAAGCGAAATCAGGCCCTGCATAGCGCACGAGGCACACAAACCAAAACATCCAACGGAACCAAAACGAAAATAGTGCTTACATAAAAAGGGTCCGGATCACATGGGGTAGATCCTATTCCGAAGATTACACACCATCCATGATGGAAGAAAGGCTCCCTCATCGTATGCTCCAAGCCGAGGAGAACGCCAATCATAAAAAGATTTTTCTGTCCCTCCGGCCTCTACAGAAAGAATCGTTATGAGCCAACCATCGCGTACATACCCATAAACCTGCATCGTAAGATGAAACACATTTTTGTTTGTTAAAATCCCATCTTCTAGTCGGCCATAGGCCACCGATAGATGGAGCTACTTAGTAACCTAACGCACCGCTCTCATCCCCTTCCCCTTCTCACTTGCGGGCGGCTGCTCGCGGTTTTTTCTCTTCCTTCCAGCTTGCGCTCGGCGGGCTGGCGGCTGCTTCGCCGGAAGTTGATGCAGTTGAAGGTCGAGCGACAAAGTCGGCAGATGGGTGACAAGTTCTCCAGGCAGCAGCCTGCAACCGGTACGGCAGGCAGCAACCACGCCAACGTCAATGCAGCTCATGCTTCACACACACCATGCTTCCCCAAGCGTGTCATGTCAACGAGGGGCCTCTGCAGGACGACGTCCGATGAGTCCCACACTCCAAAATGACAATCTCATGTCACGCCGAAGCGGTTTCCAACTCCCAGCCCAGTACATCTCCAGGAGGTACAGAATTCCTCTGATCCTCTCTTTCCATTTGTTGATAATACAAGCAATAGACATGGCAGAGACCAGCAGCCGCGTCCACCTATCCTGTAATGTACATGTGCGGCTGATCTCTCAGGATTAGTTCATCGTGAAACGTGTTTTGCCCTATAACATTCAGCCTATCCGATATCTGATATACCTTTTTTTTACTTATATCTATATCTCTGGCTAGTGAAGAAATTAAAACTACAGCCCTAGGCCGGAGCCAGCATTCAGTAATCTGTATGTACAGAGCTTGGAATAAAGGGGGCCAATAAAAACCATACTAAGCGGGCAATCCCCTCCATGTCGCACGCCGACGCCGTCACAGCAATTGAGGGCCACGGCCCCCAACCGCCTATGCCGCCTGCATGTAATCTCAGCCTCAAGCCAAAGAAAACCTAGCGGTGGTCAATCGTGACTTTTTTTTGAAATTAACAGGTGGTTACGGTGTGATCCCGCGATGATGCACCATAAAAAAGAGCAGTATAAATAGGGTTGCATTGGTGACAACATAATATTTTCTGAAATTTGCTATGTTTCAATCCATCGCCCTATATTCTGTTTAGTGTCAAATCACTGATAAATGTTCCGCACCCTGGGTTTAAATTATCCCTATTTGAATTTTGCCTGTTTTTTGTATCCAAACGTGTCTCCCATCATAACTTAACTTTGATTCCATCATGAACACATACTCTTAACTGTATATCGGAGTTATCAACACATATCACTGCCCAGCCACCGTCCCTCTTGGTTCTATTACGACCTGGCTTTCACTTGACTGTATTCATCAGGCGATTATACAATGGTTAGAAAACTCAGACCTGATTGTGCTCTGTTAACCCCCTATGACAACCGAGGCAATAAAAAAATGCAACATTTAAATAGCGGGCTATCCAAATAGCGGCTGCCCTCCAAACAGCTATAGCGAGGCTATATCCCGCTCATAAGCCGGCTATTTCGTAAGTTTAGCGGGCTTATAACCATATAGCGGCACCTGCTCAAACATCTATAGCCCCGCTATAATTGGGCTATATCCGCTATTTTAAAACTTGGATAAATGACAGAAGGAAATGCCTTGTCTTGATTGTATCCACACAATGAGATAAGAAAAAGAGATTAATAATTGCCCTTATTTCATTTACAAAATAGTACTGCTACTCCCCCGTCCCAAAAATAAGTTTGTCTTAAAGTTAAGACACTTATTTTGGGACGAAGGGAGTTATAAAGTTTTAGGTACCTCTTGTATTGGTATGCCAATACAAGCCGAAAGAGTGACCATTAGAATGAACGCAAAAACCAGATTGCGCACGACCGTAGACACGACTGAATTTTTCGGCTGCGCGCACACGAACCGCTTGTCACTCTTACTTCACCTTGTGCATTGCGGCCTTCAAAAACCGATCCATAAACCATTGAGAAGCTTCCTAATGGAATTAAAAATGATGTCCCAGCTTGATTTTCACACAGACAAACCGATCTAGGTATCAACCCAGCATTGTTTTTCATAAAATGGTGAGGATGTGACAAAACAACCTCTCTGTCAAGGTTGTTTTACTCGAGAACTCCATGTTCAGCAGCTCCTCCTGAGTAAACTAGTTCGGCGCTCCTGGCTGCTACCAACCCCTGCCTGACTGAAATAAAAATTGACGCATAATGGGACCAATAGTCCAGCCGTACACTACCGGATCACCGCCCTATGCCGACGGCCCAGAGTCCGTTGGCATAGCCCCTCTCCTCCCGTCGCATAGAGCTAAGCCGACGGGGCGCCGTCGGCTTTACCCGTCGGCGGAGATAACGTCAGCGTCGTTCTTTTCAGACCGTCGGCATGATTATGCCGTCGCATAGGTCCTATCCTACGGCGTCCGTAAGGCTGTCGGCATATGTGGCCCGTTTCGGCGCAGTTTTCACGGGAACGGCCGTTGACGGCGCCGTCACTCGCCATGGTTGTAACACGGCCGTCACGTGGCAGGGGTAAGCCGACGCCTTGCCGTCGGCAATAGGCCCAGTCTAAGACTAATGCTAGGTGGCCTGTCCGGCTTATTCCCTGCCCGCGCGGGAGAATAGTGGTGGTCTAGGGTTAATGTTAGCGAAAGGGCTTCCCTTTTTTCCTCGTCTGTTTTTCTATGTCGTGCTTCCTCCGTTTTGCCTTCTTCTTTCTCTTTCCCGCTTTTCCTACCCCCCTTTCGTTTCCTTGGGCTAAGGTATGCCCGACGGCTAAGCCGCGGCATAGTTTTGATCTATGCCGACGGCTTAGTTGTCGCATAGCCCTGCCACGTGGCGGCTGCTGGTGTCACCTTGGCAATAGCTATGCCGACGGCTTTACGTCGCATAGTTTCTATTCGTGTTTTTTAATAATGCCCTGTTTTTGGCCTTTTCATTCAAATTCACAGCAAATTGACTCATATATGACAGAAAAATATCGATATATACAGATCATCATCATCTAAGATCATCAAGATCATCATCATTAACGATCAACATCATCCTCATCGCGAACCCTTAATTAACATAAGTGAGAACAAAGTCATCTAAAGAACGGTAAATTAAGGCTAGGAACATGAGGAGAGGCCACAGCCCACGGGTAAATAAGGACTACGTACATGAAAATTATGGCACGACAGCCACCAGCACGGGTATCTCATCGCATCAAGCGAGACACCCCCACCGCCAAGACCGCCACCCTACCGCCAGACCACCAGACCATCACTTCACTGCCAAGACCGCACCACAAGACAACCACCGCCATCATCCACAGACCGCCACCATCCTTGCCAGATCGGAGTGACTGAGTGAGACCCGGATCCCTACATGTTTTGAGAGAGATTGTAATGGTAATATGATATGATAGTGTTGAATGAAGAGATTGGTAAGGGCAAATGTACTACCCGAGTTAACTGCTGTGCCCATCCCATTCATCGAACGTGGCATGTGTGGGGGTTCTCCTCCGCATGTGGTGGTGGGGTTCCCATTTGTGGTGGATTCCGTGTGGTTAGTCCAAAGATGCCAACATAGCCTGGAGTTAGTTAAACAAGCAAACTAGAAGGTCGGAAGGAATGAAAGTGGCCCATATTAGCTTGTTTTAAGAGGGCAAAACTAACCGGCATCATCTGACGGTTGTAATCAAATGCATCGTTGCCTTCAGCTCGTTGCAAGTACTTATCTCTCCGCACTCGAGATTCCTATGCTCGCCAAAGGCCTTATATGCCTACAAAATTTCAAGGTTTGTGTTTCTAAGTGGGTAATGGCTAAAATAAACTGAGAAAGTGAGAGGAAGAAGATAAGGGGGAGTACTTACATGCATGCTGGCGTGCTAAGGGAGGCTTCGCAACGCCCCGTACTCTCTAACGGGTGGCTTGGTTGGTAGCTCGAAGCCGTGTGTACGAGACAGAAGGTGATCAAGACATCGGACACACGGGTACCGCCATTGGACTGTCGTCTGGATGCCCACCACCGCCGTGTAAGTCGATCTGAGACTGGACGACTCAGGAACATCCGGACGCAGGCGATGCAACCCTCAAACTGCTCCTTGTAAGACTCCAGGTGCTCCTCGGTGTTGCTATACCCTCTCTCATCGCCGGCTTGCGATCACTCACATAACGCTCACGGGCCATCTTCCACGACTCCATGTCTGAGATCGTCCTCTTCAACTTGTCCCCTTCAACGTTAAACCGTAAGTTAGCCATACATAAGTAACATGCGGTAAAACAAGAAGAACAAAATGCTCATCTTATAGATATAACGCTCATGGCCTTGAAAGCCCCAGTGGTTCCTGTTTCATTGGCCGTGTGTCCCGTCTTTACCACGGTTAGCCCAGCCTTGCTTCTCTTGGCATCAAACTTCTGTCATCACTCGCCGATCCACCTCTCCACCAAACTCCGCCCATCTCATCCGTTGCAAAGCACCAATGAGGAATAACCTAAATAATGGAAGCATGACATGTGCGCACGAAACCATTAAATTAACTGCTTATATGGTGGAATGAAAGTCAGTAATACTTACCGGTCTTACTGCTCCCTATTCAGGTATCGTTGCTTCTTCTGCGCTCATTTTTTGCTCATCTTTTATGAAGGTAGGTGTGGTATAGTGCGAGACGGCAACCCCAGCGCACCTCGTCTGCAACTGACGAGCTTTCCCCTTCTTCGCAGCCGCCACAAAGACCACATTGGCTCTAGCCTTGTGCCTCCATCAGAACTCATAGAATTGCTGGGCAATCATCATAAAACCAAAGCAGACAAGGCAAATGAGTTGAGTGATTCAAGGATAACTACGAACGAAACGAAGACAGAGTGATTCAGAAGAGAACTTACCCAAAATTTGGTGATCACGGCCTAGCGGCCGTTCCCCGTACTTTTCTCCAGGCCCCTTCGCATTTGGCTGGAAGCCCTCGTATGGGCCGTAACTCGTGCGCCAACCTGTAGGTCCGCGTCCCCTATCTGGCCCGCGGCAAATAAGGCCTGGCCAAAACTCCTTCAACAGACAGTTGATAAGGGGCCGTTCGGTTTAAACGGCCCTTTCCCGGGCAGGAATCCCAGTTCCTTCCTGCAAAAGAATCAAAGATTTGCAATGTTGTACATAGAAAATGTTTGTCATGTGTTCAGAAAATATGAATAGGGGTTGTTTTTTTGGGGGGGGGGGGGGTGGATGAGAGTCACTGTACTCTGTCCCCCGGGTTCATGACCACTTGTGTCACCTCGATAGAAAGGTGGTGTAAGTAGTTTCTGCAATACCATGCATCCGACCCCTCCCCTTCGAGCACCCGACGGCAATTCACCCCACAATTCGAGGTCAACCTCCCGCTCCACCCTCCTCCTCACCCCCCCTCCACCACCCTCCTCCTCGCCTCCTCCTCGCCTCCTCCTCCATCACCCTCAGGAACATACTCCTCCTCCTCAGACTCAGAAGGTGCCTCAGCCCTCAGTATAGAGGCATCAAAGAAGACCCCCTATTTCTTTCGGACACGGCCGGATTTTTTTGCCCGGGTGCCTCTCCCCCCCTCTCCCCCCACCTCCTCCTCCTCTAGGGGTCTCTCCCCCAACCCCGCTCCTCCTCTAAGGGTCCTCCCCCTGACCCCTCGACCTCCCCTGTGAGGGTCATCCTCGCGTAGTCGGGGGAACCTTTTGGGCTCGTCCATCCGAGTAAGTCCCTTTGAATTTGCTGAGGAAACCAGCGCCGCTGACTTGCCCATGATTAGAAACACTGCATTGAGAAGAATAATAAACAATTAGTAAGGATATCCACTACAACAGACACATATAGCCGTACTCGCCTGACTGCCATCAGTGGCGATAGGTCAATCCAGCACAAGAGGCATTGCACCCTCATAAAGAGGTTTTCTTTGACGAGGCCAAGATATCCAGAAAGGCCTTTGGCGGTTTCCTCCGTCTCTCCGGCAATAAGTTTACGTTATGCCCTGTTCACAACAACCATCTAGATACCATATGTTCACTCTTTTAACTAATGCATCGTGATTGTTTGGTGGTCCTACCCAATCTGGTGTTGCGTAAACTTTTTCAAATGACATTATATCACTATGACAGGGCTAGATGAAATGCAAATATAAAACTATAAATTATGCGTTTTAAAAATAGACACTGATTCAACCAACTGTCAGGTCATCGTAGCTTTTTTTTCTGTCTCTACTCTACGGAGTGTAGTGTAGCTGCTTCTTCTCTCCCCTTCGTCCTTACTTCCGCTCATCTTCTGTCTCTCCCCTGTATGTCAGACATAACTTCACCGACTGTGGTCTTCTGCTTGAGCTTTATTGCCCGCGGCCATATGTAGGTGCGCACTCGACTCTTGCTTGAGATTGCATTAGGTTACGCGCACCACTGACTTAGGCTCAACTTGCATGTCACTCGCCCCCGGGGTGCAACAATTTCCACTCTTGCTGTGTTCATGTCCATGCCACTTGTGTGTACTGCCAGCTTGCGAGGTTTCATGCTCAAGTGTCGTACAACATGCCTGCTCGCTGTCTGTCCAGGATGCATCCCAGGGGTGTTCGGGGCGCAGGCTGACCACTTTCAGTGAGGCAACGCACTGCCGTTGCGCGCATATGTTGTCCCCATGGTGGCCCAAACACATCTCTCGCCGCTTTTATATCCCCCCGCGTGGCCTGTGTGTATTGCCTCCACTTCAAAAGAAGGGGGTCAATCCCGTTGCTAAATACTACACTCCTACATGCTACTAAGAGGGTGAGTTGTACCATTTGTCCCAATTGTCCTTTTGAACTTTCAATCTGACCTCATCGGAGACCTTCTTCCCACAACGGCAGATAAACAAATCAAGTGTATTTTCATTTGGGAATTATTCGGAGAAATCATAGTCCCTGTGTTTGTATAGTTCCTTCCTCCCTACGGAAGTTGGGTTGTGCTAATAAAATGGTTTAGGAGTCAACAACACACTCTTAATTACCCTCTCAATTACCATATGGTTGGCCCCCTCCCCTCCTTTTTAAAGGCTTGGGGCCGGCTATGTAAAATGCATAGCCGGAGTCCCCAATCCACCCTCCCCAACATATGACATTTTTATGTTTATCATTCTGATTTTTTTTTTTGTCAATTTTAATTTTTTAAAAATTCAACAGTTTTTGAACTTTTAGTATATATTATTTTAGCTTTTTTTTGGGTTTTATTTTACCGCTCGTAGCCCTGAGGCTAACCACCACCGTCAACCTGAAAATAACTCAGTGCCAACAGTATGAATGCCATTTACAAAATGCTGATCCAGATTCTCTAAATCGAAATGGACTAGTGTCAGCCGATGTACGGACCTTCAGACACACACTATGTTTTCAATGCGCTTACCTCGCTGTTGCCTTTCTCTTCTCGTCGCCCACCTTGTCTGCTGGTGGCGTTGCCTACGCAAGAGAAGTTATTGATGGCACGCTTCTAATCACCAAGCCGAGCACGCGGATGGATACCAGTTAGAGAAGATTAATCGAAGAACCAGAATTAATGGCGATGTTAATCCTACATTGCAATGACTAACCTGAGCTGTGCTAGGCTTTCCCACGGCTCCGCGCCGCAGCAGCGGACCTTCTCCACGGCCGCGAGTAGTTCATTCAAGTTGAGTGTTTTTGAGGAGATCTCCAACATCTTGTCTACACTCTGTTCCACACTACCAGTGCTGCTTGCTACACAGCGTCCATCATAATCATATTGAGCTGGCCAAGGCGGATCGGGCTGGATAAACCGGAGAAACGTTGTCGCTGGATTGGCCGTTTCTCATGCTGAGCTGCGTCGGAGTTGACCTGAGCGCGCCTACATACAGAATGGACCACAACTAAGATGCCAATCTGAAGTAACATGGCACGGCTAGTACAGACCTACAGAATCAATGCTACAGATCATGCATACACTTAGAATCGTATAGTAGAAGATCCCGGTTAATGTCGATTGATCCTATAGGATTCTAATAAGATTGCCTTACCTGGGGGGCTGAGCTAGTCTGTTTGCTGATCTCATCATTCAGCCGAGGCCTTCTCTCTCCAATGCCGCGATCTTTCAATTGAGTTGAATAGCGTCGCGGAGTTCCTCACCATCTTCCTTTAACCCTGCGCCACCTAGAATGCTGCCTTTGCTACTGCGGTCGCATCATACGAGATTGAGCTTCCAAGGCCTGGTCGCTGATGAACCGAGAGCTGCGCTGGGCATCCGCCTGTCCTCCTCCTCGCGGCATGCTGTCGACAAAACGACCTGACCATGCATACATGCTGGATAACAACTAGATTGCAGTTCTGAAGTAACAACGCATGGCTGAACAATCACCGTACAGATGACTGACCATGTTTTTTCATAACGGTTAACAAGTAACATCCAAAATACGTAAAGTCAAGAGTCCACACCGTTTAATACGATACCCCCTATATAACTGTAGTTATACATGTGAGGGCCACCTGCTTGAGCTAGGCTGTCCACTGCTTCGATGGTGCACGTTTTCATCCCAGGCCCATACGTTTGCCTCCGCTCTCGGTAGTACCTTCTCACCATCTGGTGGGCACTTTTCCGTACTTCATGTGCTGACCCATGCCCTCGCGCACACTGCTGCAGCATATCGGCATGCACTCCACCATCAGCACACTGAGCGTCAAATGATGGCTTGTCATTGTACTGGCTCCTGCAAATAACTATTATATCTGGATCATTCAGCTCCTCAGGACACATCTTGTTTCTGAAGCAGCTGTCATGTCAGAAAAGTCCCCCGCTCCGTGCCGCGCTTCTCATGCTAGCTGAATCATCTCTGGGTTCCCGCGGCACTTCTCCAAATTTCTCACACAGAAAACCTGACCCCTCCTAACCAGAAGCGAGCCTTCCCCCCCCGATGAACAAGTGGCGCCATCGGACTGTTCATCCAGCGGAGGCATGCTGTCGGTGTTGACCTCTGACGTGCATACATTGCTGACAAAACTAAGATGCAATCTTAATTAACAACACAACGCTAGTACAGATCACAACTGCCGATAATGCATGTAAGAGTTGTTAATGTCGGACTCAGGCGGCTGGCTCACAACTGCAACACTGCACCAGAGTTTTCTGCATGGTTCTTCCTCCGCTAAATTGTCTAGTTTGAATTACACCGATATACGAGTGTCAACTGGATAAATTGTAGATATGGAAGGACATATATACAAGCAATAGGCCATGCATCTAAGAATGGAAACTTCATACTACCTTGGCCTTTCCGGTCCCATCCATTTTGTTCACAAAAATTCTGGCATCATCACGTCGCCAACCTAGAATAGTCGGAGGCAAAAAGGGCCCCATCTGCTTTTTGCGCCTTGCGTATTCTAAAGTAACAAATTCATGGTTCATCAGGCACTTTTCCATACTTCCTACACAGAGCTGCAGATCCGGGTCAGAAATCCCACATATCGACAATCAAGCTGTCAAAAGAAGCCACACCGACAGTGCAATCGTTCAAGCTTTTGCCGCTCTGTTCCGCCTGCGAATTGTGTAATTAAAAGAACACTTCATCAAACAATTTAATTGCGGCAACCATAGCAAGCCCCAATCCCACAAACTTACAGATAGATCGATTGCAAGAAACAAAGATGCATATAATGAACAAATGACAGAGTTCTTAATTCTCATAGTTTCTAGACTCTCTAGACTACCATATGCTGCTTAAACTAATCAATTTTTTGAATTGGATATAACTATAAATTGAATACCAACCCCCGTACAACTGGTATTAGAGAACGCATGGCTACCTAATTTATAGTCTCATTATACACTCGTTACAGTTTTGGTATTAGAGGAGCATGGCTACCAAATTTTGTAGTCTTCATGTGTAATTATATCTCCCACCAAACCTGACAAACAAGGACGGTACTCCTGACAGCGAATGGCAATGTATTTACTATAACATAGTACAATCCCTCCAGTTACAATATACAGACGTTCTAATTTTTTTGTTTCGATCGATGTTACTTAGGTCACCATTTTAATGTGGTTTGTCACCTCATTTGCAGTCGTCATGGTAAAGCCCATTGGAAATTCAAAACATTTTATAGTACAAACCTCTGCCCTCGAATTAGTTTACTTCTCAATTTGTCTAGTAGATACAGATGTATCTAACGTGTACACTCTGTAATCTAGAGTTCTAGACAAATCTACATCAACCTGAATTTTGGGACGAGAGGGAGTATTGGGACGGGGGGAGAGTAAGGGCTTTACGCTGAGTACTGACCTGCAACTCCACCAAAATTGCAACAAAACTGGGTTCAACGTCACATTGGTGGCCTTCTTTTTTCCTTTTATCCGAAATGAGTATCATAGCTGGTATCATTAGTTGCATTCATTCCGAAATGCTGAGACAGATTCGGGACACCAATCTCTGTTTGGCAGCATATTGTTCAAGCTAGAAATAGTCTCAGAGGTTTCTGCATGTCACTTCTTTACCATGTCTTTAAACAGCTGATCCATTTGGTTTGACCCTCTGCATCTGACACCGTTATTCTGCGTAAACTGGTGGTTGAGATCAGCGTGATTTGGTCGGTAGAGAATATCTATTTTATCCGGGCTTGGTTCTGCATCATATGTGTTAAACATATTTAGCGCAAGTATCAGACTCTCTAGAAAATAATTAGGCTAATTATACTGAACATATGACAGTTGAGTTTGCCACCACTCGTGCAGTTGCTGCCTAAGTGGTAGGTTATTTGACAATCACTATGTTCCAGTCAACTAACAAATAATCCACTGCTCTGGGGCCGGCTAGCTCAGTTCACTATGAACCCAGCTTGCAAATCTCTTCTCCTGATTGAGTTGCTAACTAAATCTTACACTATTTCTGTGCCTCAAAGAAGGTGAGGATGATTTGTGAGCTCGAGGGGATAGGTAGTTTTTTTTGTTTGGGGGGGACGGGGGGGGTAATGCATAGAGTCCTTTTTGCAAGCAAAAGAGAACAAAGGACGTGCGACGGACTGCTTTTTTATTACCTAGATGACAGAGGTTGTCTATCTGCTCCAGAGTTGGCATAAGCCGAGATAACAACTCGAATGATTTTATGCTCAGGCAGTGGCTGCCTAGAGCCTACATTGGAATCACTTCCCCCCACCAAGTCCTGGGTTGCTGCCTGCATCCAAGGGCTCCTATAAGTACCCTCCCACAATCCCGGGACCCAGATGCTGCATTTCCAGTCCAAACTAAGCCAAAAACACCACACTATCGTGGAATTAGAGCGTAGGGGCACTTGGAGTATTAGATATAATAGTAAAGGAGATGATTTGCAGCAGTTTTGAGAGAACATCACATATTGTTTCCATCTTTTTATGGAGAGAGTGGACGTCTGGGGTGGGCTTTGGCTCGCCTGCCTTAGTTCTTTCCTCTTGGCCTTAGTGTCACCTCCATGATGCGTCAGCCCAGCCAGTCGACGTGGTAGGATAGCCCTCTCGAGTTAGAGGCATGTTCCCATGCAGGCCACGTCTGTCCCCCCCCTAAACCGGTCACCTCCAGCTCCTGGATCATTGGCAGTTGTTCATCATTTTCCGTCTATCACTCTATTTTGTGAAGAGGTATTCCAACCCATGTACTCATTCTTGCGGCGTGTAGGACACTCCGTACTTACCCTCCTTGCTGTCAAGGTAGAGGTAGCGGAGCGACTCCATCTGCCCAGGATCTCTAGGTGTTTGTGCCTCCAGGGTCTCTACCTGCAGACAGCTTGAGAGATTCACAGCACGAGAGTGGTGGTATCCATGGTGTCTCCTTGGATAGATGGCCCCGAACAACCCCATCT
This sequence comes from Thinopyrum elongatum, assembly GCA_011799875.1. Lineage (NCBI taxonomy): Eukaryota > Viridiplantae > Streptophyta > Magnoliopsida > Poales > Poaceae > Thinopyrum > Thinopyrum elongatum. The sequence continues at coordinate 715,799,896 of CM022298.1, forward strand.
GGCGGAGTCTCCCAATAATAAGGCTCGTTTGTCTTCCCAGCCGTTCGAGAGGGCCATCCATCTGTTTCGAACCAGATCTGCAGAGCCTGGCTTCTTTCAGATGCACAGGATTCCACCAGCTTCTTTCTGCTGCTCCCACTCCACCTCGTCGAAGTGAATTACAGCACCGCCTCGTCAGCTTCCGGAGTTTCTGCTGCGAAGTCCGGGGACTTGTCCGCTGAGTGCAACCACACTCTTCCAGGGACGCGCCAGCTCCACCCTACCCCGGCCCATCAAACCTCGTGTCCGTGCCAGCACGCAGTCACCTCAGCTTGTTAGCTTTTCGACAAATTGCGTAGCTCTTTGATGCCAGTTGCCATGATGTCAAGCGTCGTAGAACTGAGGCGTCCCTTCTTCTTTGGAGCTCGGCCACATTTGTGCCCAAATGCCCAATGTACTCCCATCTCGCCAACTTCTCAAGGTGCTTCCAGGTCCATAATCGCCAGCCAGATAAATCACAGCCCTCCAAATCTGACACCACGAAGCGTGCAAACTTTGAGATGGGGGCAAGCTACGCGTGACAAGTGCCAAGCATACAAATGAATCACGCCCTCCCCCACCTATCCATGCGGTTGTTTTGATTTTGGGATCCTTGCTTGCTTTGTGGATGGCTAATCTGTGAATGTGCTAGTTTGCAGAATGTGCTATCAATCCCCTTCTGTCCTAGCCAGTGCAAAACGTTCTTTGTCTTTGGCTGGCTTGACAAGTCCACGTGATGAGGTCAACATTATAAATCTGGATCGAAACACCACCTTGTGCCGTTAATGTGAGGTCTCGTCGCCAACTGGATCATGTCTCCTTTCTGTTAGCCTTTCGTTGAGGTAGTCTCCCCAATCCCAATAAATTCTCCCTTGGCTTCATTTAATCACAGGACAGGCCTTCGCTACCCACCTCATATAAGCATATTCTTCTCGTCCAGTGATTTTCCGGGATATAGCTTAGGTACAAAAACATCTCCGCAATGTGAGGGTAGGTCATAGTAGCTAAACCATTGGTACCTTTTTTAGTGCTCGAAAGCCCCGTCTTTTTTGTGCTCATCAAAAACCAATAGAGTCCGTACACCCTTTCCACCCCTTGCTTTATTTTTAGCAAGAAACTACCCACATAGAATAGCTTATTAGGCAACCACCCACATTTGTGCAAAATGTTTTAATCTGACCTCGTATTCGATTCATATCATGGCTTTCAGCTTTTAGCACCAAATATTTTTCTAGGAGCAACTCTTTCTCGATGGGCAAGGAAAGGGGTTGTTTATCTCATAACGGCAACCTCAGCCACTACAGGAATTTGTGGTAACGACTTGTGGTGATATTTTACTGTCAGCTTTACCCACACAAGCATTTTTAATCAAGGTCCATATTCTCTCCCATCATATCATAATGACAATTAGTACCTATTCACCGCAGACAGGAAGAAATCATGAGTGGTCCATGGGAAAAGAATCTGGCTTATTAACTCAAATGCGGGTTCGTAGGCCAAGATACAATATGCTACATAATAATGGGAGGTCATTAGCGACGGTCCATAAAACCCTATCAGTGACTGGCGTCCGCAGGGGTCATCACTGGTATGACGCGCCATGGCCCCTTGCCTTTCAACCCACAATGATAACAATGACGACAGCAACAACGTAGTTTCACTACACCCGTCCATGACACATTTTGGGACAACCAACACAACAACAACAACAACAACAACACACAACACAACAACAACTATATAATATACATAAAATAATAATAATAGAAATAGTAATGTAATTGTAATAGTACTTAGTAAATAGTAATAAAGCTAGTATAGTGGGGAGTACCTTAGACTAGTGTCACTGCATATGACACTATCAATTGTTACTATGTCCTTCAAGTCCAAGTAACTTAAACGTGTACATACCCCCTTCTGCGTCCCCCACTACTGATTCATTATAGACTCATTTTCGCTTTGGGTTAACGTTTAGTTACAGTACATATTACTGTTACTCTAAACAACACCATCTCTCCACATTAACCTAGATCCACTGAGCAAAATTTCCTTGAAATGCGCTTTTTCTAGCTAAGTATTATTACTCCCACTATGACATCCTATAGTAATAGTATCATATAGTAAATAAAATAATAATAGTAGTAGTAAGTAGTAAGTAGTATAGTAGATTATACTTAAGATAGTAAAGTAACATTATACTACTATAATACAAACGATACAAAATAATTAGTAATCATCATATCATGTAATAGTAATTAAACTATAATTAGAGCACAATTTTCATTTCAGTAAAACATCACAACATCATTGTATTTCATAAAGCCATCACATTTTTTTTAAAATGTCATTCTTTCTATTCTAGTCTATTATTTCCACCTATTCCTTTTCATTCACATTTTTCTTCTTCTTTGGAGTAGATGCAAGACTACGACTGTTGTTGTTGAGGGAAGGGGATAGGCAAACGGTGCTCCAGAAAAACCACCCCACCACTAGTAAATTTTCACATACAACGACTATGAAGGAGCACAGTTAAATGATGTCAGAAAAAAGGGCGCACAGTTAAATTGATATAGGTGGGCCAGCCTAGAGAGAGTCCCAATGTTTTTTGTACTCCCTTCGTTTTTATTTACCTCACATATTAGATTTTTGACTGAAGTCAAACTTCATAAAGTTTGACCAAATTATAGAAAATATATATGAACACTTACAATAACCAACTTTATATGATGTAAAAGTACATCCAATATGATCTAATGGTATTGATTTGAATTGCATATGTTAATACATTTATCTATAAACTTTGTGAAAATTTATAAGCTTGACTTTAACCAAAGCTAATACGCGGAGTAAATAAAAACCGAGGGAGTACCTTCCTGGTCCATTTTCCCTAATCAGGCCCACTCTTTTGCAACAAACTGGGCGGACATGACCCGATTTTGCTTGCACTAAGCTCCGCAAATGCGAGCGACCGTGCTTCCTTTGCCCGTCATGGAATTATTTCCCCTATATGCCGTTTTGCAATAGTGATAGGAATTCGGAGATGCTAGAGTTACCAATAACTCAATGCGTTGTTTCATTGCATGTATCATAGTTAGTGTTGGAGTGTTTCTAAGTTGCGCGTGATAGTGTTTAATTCTTGACATTTAATTATAAGAGGCATTGAATTTTAAAAGTTCATTTTACAATGGTTTCGCTTTAGTAGATACATCAAGCCCTATAATGTAAAATTTATGTTAAACTAGAAGATTGACTGTCCACATGTACCATACCGTGCGACCACAATACATATGTAGTTGTTAAAATTGCAGTGAAGAAGAACCCACCTAATATATACTCATCGTTGTTGGTAATGCAATCTTTATGCTAAATTTATAATTCACAATTTAATATTAATTGCATGCATGTGAAAAGTCGTGTGTGGTGGTTTATGAATTCAAATTTTATTTTTTTTACTGTACGCAATAAACGATCATAAGTAGATTAATTTTGTTTCTGTATGGAGAATAAGATAATATGTAGTAGCATGTTAATTTTACCGAGAATCTAACTTCCAAACCACAGAAATCAGGGATGAGTGTTTTCCATCGATTGCCCCTTTTTTCACCCAAAATCAGCAATAGAAATAGAAATTAAATGTGTGATTCAAGGACTTGAGCCTAGGTCTTGTAGGCGCTGCACATTACCCCATAGTCCACCTACAACGCTCACACCAAATTTGATGACAATCATGAAATTAACTCTTTTCACCCTCTTTACTACCCATTATTAGTATAGAAAAGATCGTTTTTTTAGTTTTTTTCCTTGTGGTTTTCTCGTGCATCATCAGTGATGCATTTCACATTGAGAAGGTTGGCTTGTTTGTATCATGAATGCTTGGTGGTGAGGACGATGTTCGGTGTATGGGTTCGACAAAACATCTATAGGAGGTGCAATTAGATAACTTGTTTGAAAACCTTCCCCTGTAACTTATGTCTAAATAGTACGGTAATGTACGCAGTCCATACTTGATACCCCTATGCACAAACATCGTGGTAACTTTTTGACCTAGGTGAAAGTTGTTGAAAAAATATCCTCGTTAATTCCATGTGTAAATCACATGGTAAGACATGCAGTCATACGTGATAACCTATGTACAAAAACCGCGGTAACTTTTTGGACATGGGGAAATTGTGTTGGAAAAATACCCCGTAATTTATGTGTAAATGGCAATGATAATATATTGCACAACTAATGTGATACTTATATACAACCACCGCGGTAACTTTTTGACACGGGGAATTTTTTTGGGAAAACATACCCATGGTAACTTTTGCGTAAATAGCATGATATATACTCACGATACCTGATAACCTATGTACCAAACATAGCGGTAACTTTTGACCTTAGGGTAGGGGGGATTTGTTGAAAACATCCCTCGATAACTTATTGTGTAAATACATGATATTTTAACGCATGACGGAGCTGATAGTTTATGTACAAACCACCACAAGCTTTTGATTCAGAAAAAATAGTTGTTTGAAACTACTCTATACCTCTTTGTAAATAACATGGTAATATAGCTCACAAACTTCGGTGCAAACACATGGTAATATAGCCACCGCAGCCGTGGTAACTTACTTGCCCCAGGCCTGATAACTTAACCTTAACCTGGAAAAAGTTGTTGAAAAATATAACCCCATAACTTCTGTGTAAATAGCATGGTTATATACGTACGACAAAGCTGCTAACTCAGTACAAACATCACGGTACATTTTTGACCTTGGGATAAAGCTATTAAAAAATACCCCCATACTTCTGTAAATAGCATGGCACATAGCCACAACATAGATGAAACTTATTTAGCTCAGTCATGGTAACATTTTGACACGGAGAAAAAATTGTTGACCGAGGTGGGGGAGGTTGTTGGTAACCCGAGGTAACTATGTCTAATGTGTAAATAGCATGGTAACATACACACAATTGAGTTGATAACTTACTTATTCTAGGTGTGGTAACTTTTTGACCGAGATGAGGTGTTTGTTGAAAAACACCTCTGGTAACTCGTGTGTAAATAGCATGATAATATACATACAACGAGCTGGTAACTTAGTTAGCCCGGCCTGATAACTTTTTGAGACCCAAAAAAAATTGTCGGAGCATACCATAGGTATCTATTTTGAAGATCTCGTCGTGCTGGATTTTTTATGTGAAAACAATTTTTTTGATCGGACCGACGATTTAAGCTACAAAACATTTTAAATTTTTAAATAGGAGAATCTATGTGACATCAACTTTTTGTTTTCTCTAATTCATGCATGTGCATGTGGGAAAAATGTTAGAGGGCCATTTTTAAGCCACCGTAATTTCTATGTAAACATGAGGTAAGTTCATGTACTATAGACGTGATAACTTACTTAGTCTAGGTCTGATATTTTTTTATTATAAAAAATAGTCGTCGGAACTATCAACATGGGATCTAGTATCGAAGGTCTCGCGCGCGACGAATCTTTAGTGAAAACAGTTTTTCAAATCAATCGAACGACGATTTTTAGGTACAAAACATTTTGAAGTTTCATTTTATTGACATAACTTTTTTGTCTTATATGCATGCATGCATATGTAAACTTTGTTGAAGACTGGGCATCAATTATACGCTGCTTCCATTCAAAAAAAAAAAGGAAAAAGAAAAAGAAGGAGCTCGGCAAGACCACTGCATGCATGCGAAGGGAGGCGTTCGGATACGTTTGGAAGTTGTTTTGTCCTATTTTATACGACATTGGTACAAGACCCTATTTGCTCAAATGATAGCTAGCAAGCATCGATATGAATCACTTGTGTACCTCTTATCCACCAGGAAATTTTGTAGTTGGGTGGTTTCTGGACTTGGTCAGGTTCGTTGCCATAAATCTTGATGCGAAGTTCCTAGAAGATGTCCTTCAGCACTTTCATCGGGTCAGCTCTCTGACCGATGGAAACACAAAGCCTCGCAATCGTAATCCCCCTTTCATCTTGTCGTGCGCTGCCTTGAGCAAGGGTGGTCTTGCCCATCCCCCCCATCCCGACAATGGAGACGTGAGGCCCTTGGACAGCTTCTTGGCTAGATCGTCAACTGCCTCGGTTATGCCAACAGGTTATTTCCCTGGTGTACATGGCAAGAATACGTGGTCCACTTTCTTGTACGGAAATACTTTTTGAATAACTATCAGAATACGCTGGCCTCCGTTTCACTTGCCTATTATCTTGGTCATTATTTCTCTGATGTAGCTGTCGATCTGATGGTGAATAACCTTTTTGTTGATGGCAGGAACAAGGGCGCTCTTGGTCGACTCGATGCTCACGACGAAGTAGTGGAGGCGTGTCTCAATGGCTGAGACAGCTCCCCTGACCCTCGTCGGCCCAGAGCTTCTCCCCCCTCAAGCCGCATGCTGGACACATTCTCAAGGAAAGCGTGCATGCTGTCAGCTCGGCCTGGAGTTCTTCAGCCCGTCCTCCAAGCCTTGTCCAGGAATAACTCGTATACGAGCAAGCTTCCCAAAGAAGGTACGGACGGCGCCAAGCACCGCTGAGCCGACCTCCAACGCCATGCTCGCGCGCTTGGACTCCTCAACCTCTCTTGCTAGATTATCTCTTCTCTCTTCTTTTTTTTTTCCTTGCTCTCTCTATACTTGCTTTGTGGAAGCTCTTGCGATGTACGGAGGTCGCTTGCTTGTGCACCTGTATATATAGGCTGGCTGCTGGTGGAGCTAGAAAAAAGGTTTTGAGATGAAGTGCTTGTGACTAGCGACTCGCGTGTGCGTTCAATTAATTAATGTACGTGCTTGCGCGACCTAATGTCAATTCGAAGAAAAGCTACAGGACCGTCTTCCTTGCAGGATCCTTCGAGCATCAGTGCAATGACATTAGCCGTCTCTCAAGTATGCATGTTGCCAACGATGCAGTAATCTGATGTGCCAGACAGATTAACGAATTTGATATACGAGAACCATATCTTGAATTCTTGATACGATTATTATAATTAACTCTAACCAATGCAAATTACTCTGCTAGCTTGTGATTCCGTGTGAACACCACACCCTCTTTCTTGTGAGTTTTCCTGTAGAGGACATTTTCATTCGATTGATATATCAATTTGATACAACTGCACTAAGCGAATATCAGGCCCTGCATAGCACGAGGCACACAACCAAAACATCCAACGGAACCAAAACGAAAATATGCTTTACATAAAAAGGGTCGGACTAACATGGGGTAGATCCTATTCGAAGATTACACCACCATCCATGATGGAAGAAAGCTCCCTCATCGTATGCTCCAACCGAGGAGACGCCATCATAAAAAGATTTTCTGTCCTCCGGCCTCTACAGAAAGAATACGTATGAAGCCAAGCCATCGCGTACATACACAAAACCTGCATCGTAGATGAAACACATTTTTTTGTTAAAATCCCATCATTCCTAGTAGGCCATAGGGCCACGATAGATGGTAGCTACTCTAGTAAACCTAACGCAACCGCTCTCTCCCCCTTCCCTTCTCACTTGCGGCGGCTGCTCGCGGTTCTTTCCCAGCTGCGCTCGGCGGGCTGGCGGCTGCTTCGCCGGAAGTTGGATGCAGTGAAGGGCGAGGCGACAAAGCGGCAGATGGTGACAAGTTCTCCAGGCAGCAGCCGCAACCGGTACGGCAGGCAGCAACCACGCCAACGCAAGCAGCTTCAGTGCTTCACACACACCATGCTCCCCAAGCGTGTGGCTGGCAACGAGGGGCCTCTGCAGGACGACGTCGATGAGTCCACACTCCAAAATGACAATCTCATGTCACGCGGTTCCAACTCCCAGTCCCAGTACATCTCCAGGAGGTACAGAAGTCCTCTGATCCTCTCTTCATTTGTTGATTAATACAAGCAATAGACCATGGCAGAGACCAGCACCGGCGTCCACCTATCTGTATGTGCGAGCTGATCTCTCAGGATAGTTCATCCGTGAACGTGTTTTGCCCTATAACAATATCAGCCTATCAGATATCTGATATACTCTTTTTTTTAACTTATATCTGATATACTCTGGCTAGTGAAGAATTAAACTACAGCCCTAGGCCGGAGCCAGCATTCAGTAATCTGGATGTACAGAGCTGGAATAAAGGGGGCCAATAAAAACCATACTAGCGCAATCCCTCATGGCGCACGCCGACCGCCGTCACAGCAAGAGGGCCACGGCCCCCCCGCCTATGCCGCCTCATGGAATCGTCAGCCTCAAGCCAAAGAAAACCAGCGGTGGTCAAATTCGTGACTTTTTTTTGAAATTACAGTGGTTACGGTGTGAACCCGCGATGATGCAAAAAAAGAGCAGTATAATAGGGTTGCATGTGGTGACAACATAATATTTTCTGAAATTTTGCTATGTTTCATCGCCCTATACTTCTGTTAGTGTCAATCACTGATAAATGTTCACGCACCATGGTTTAATTATCCCCATTGATTTTGCCTGTTTTTTGTATCCAAACGTGTCTCCCATCATCACTTGATTCATCAGGACACATACTCTTAACTGTATATCGAGTTATCAACACATATCACTGCCCAGCCAGTCTCTTGGATTCTATTACGACCTGCTTCAGCTTGACTAGTATTCATCAGGCGATTATACAATGGTTAGAAACTCAGAACCTTATTAGTGCTCTGTTAAACCCTAGGACAACCGAGGCAATAAAAAATGCAACATTTTAAATAGCGGGCTATGCCAAATAGCGGCGGCCCTCCAAATCAGCTATAGCGAGGCTATATCCCGCTCATAGCCGGCTATTTCGTAAGTTTAGCGGGCTATACCATATAGCGGCACCTGCTCAAACAGCTATAGCCCCGCTATAGTTGGGCTATACCGGCTATTTAAAACTTTGATAAAATGACAGAAGGAAATGCACTTGTCTTGATTGTATCCACACCAAATGAGATAAGAAGAAAGAGATAATAATGCCCTGATTTCATTTACAAAAAGTACTGCATACTCCCCCGTCCCAAAATAAGTGTCTTAAGTTAAGACACTTATTTTGGGACGAAGGGAGTATAAGTTTAGAGTACCTGCTTGTATTGGTACTGCCAAGGACAAGCCTGAAGAGTGACCATAGAATGAACGCAAAAACCAGATTGCGCAGACCGTAGACACGACTGAATTTTCGGCGCGCGCACACACCGCTTGTCACTCGTACTTCACCTTGTGCATGCGGCCCTTCAAACCGATCCATAAACCATTGAGAGAGCTTCCTAATGGAATAAAAATGATGTCCCAGCTTGATTTTCACTACACACGATCTAGTATCAACCCCAGCATTGTTTTTCATAAAATGGTGAGGATGTGACAAAACACCTCTCTGTCAGGTGTTTTACTCGCGAACTCCCTGTTCAGCACTCCTCCTGAGTAAAACTAGGTCGGCAGGCTCCTGGCTGCTACCAACCTGCTGACTGAATAAATTGACGCATATGGGTACCAATAGTCCATCCGTACACTACCGGATCACCGCACTATGCCGACGGCCAGAGTCCGTTGGCATAGGCCCCTCTCCCGTCGGCATAGATCTAAGCCGACGGCAGCCGTCGGCTTATACCCGTCGGCGTAGATAACGTCAGCGTAGTCTTTCAGACCGTCGGCATAGATATGCCGTCGGCATAGGTGCCTATGCCGACGGCGTCCGTACGGCTGTCGGCATATGTGGCCGTCGCGCAGTTTTCCACGGGACGGCCGTTGACGGCGCCGTCACTCGCCAGTTGTAACACGGGCCGTCACGTGGCAGGGGTAAGCCGACGGCCTCTGGCCGTCGGCATAGGCCCAGTCTAAGACTATGGCTAGGCGTCGGCTTATTCCCTGCCACGCGGCGGCGGTATGGTGGTCTGGGAATGTAGCGAAGGGCTTCCTCCGTCTGCTTGCGTGCCTCCGTTTGCTTCCCGCCACCCCTGGCGTTTCCTGGGCTAAGGTATGCCCGACGGCTAAGCCGTCGGCATAGGTTTTGATCTATGCCACGGCTTAGTTGTCGCATAGCCCTGCCACGTGGCGGCTGCTGGTTCACCTGGGCATAGCTATGCCGACGGCTTGACGTCGGCATAGTTCTATTCTGGTTTTTTATATGCCCTGTTTTTGGCCATTTTCATTCAAATTCACAGCAAATTGACTCATATATGACAGAAATATGATATATACAGATCATCATCATCTAAGATCATCAAGATCATCATCATGTAAAGATCAACATCATCATCATCGCGAAACACTTAATAACATAAGTATGAGAACATAAGTCATCTAAAGAACGGTAAATAAGGACTAGGAACATGAGGAGAGGCCACAGCCACGGGTAAATAAGGACTACGTAACATGAAAATGTATGGCACGACAGCCACAGCACGGGTATCATCATCGACATCAGCGAAGACACCCCACCGCCAAGACCGCCACCACGCCAAGACCACCAGACCATCACTGCCAAGACCGCACCACCAAGACCACCACCGCCATCTCCAAGACCGCCACCTCCTTGCCAGATCGGAGTGACTGGAGTTGAGACGCCGGATCCCTACATGTTTTGAGAGAGATTGTAATGGTAAATATGATATGATAGTGTTGAATGAAGAGATTGTAAGGGCAAATGTACTAACCGAGTAACTGCCTAGTGCCACCCATTCATCGAACGTGGGCATGTGTGGGGGTTCTCCCGCAGTGGTGGTGGGGGTCCCATTTGTGGTGGATCCGTGTGGTTAGTCCAAGATGCCAACATAGCCTGGATGTTAGTTAAACAAGCAAACTAGAAGGTCGGAAGGAATGAAAGTGCATATTTAGCTTGGTTTTAAGAGGGCAAAACTAACCGTCATAATCTGACGGTTGTAATCATCGTTGCCTTCACTCGTTGCAAGTACTCTCCCGCACCTCGAGATTCCTATGCTCGCAAAGGCCTTATATGCCTACAAAATTCAGGTTGTTTCTAAGTGGGTAATGCTTAAAATAAACTGAGAAAGTGAGAGAGAAAGAAGATAAGGGGGAAGTACTTACAGCATGCTGGCGGCTAAGGGAGGCTGCAACGCCCCGTACTCTCTAACTGGCTTGGGTTGGTAGCTCGAAGCCGTGTGTACGAGACAGAAGGTGATCAAGACATCGAACACGGGTACCGCCATGGGACTTCGCTGGATGCCCACCACCGCCGTGTAGTCGATCTGAGACTGGACGACGTCAGGAGCATCCGGACCAGGCGGATGCAACCTCTCAAACTGCTCCTTGTAAGACTCCAGGTGCTCCTCGGTGTTGCCGTAGTACTCCTCTCGCCGGCCTTGCGATCACTCCGCTCACGGGCCATCTTCCACGACTCCATGTCTGAGAGCGCCTCTTCAACTTGTCCTCCTGCAACGTTAAACGAAGTTAGCCATACATAAGAACATGACGGTAAAAAAGAAGAACAAAATGCATCATGCTTATAGATATACCTTCATGGCCTTGAAGCCCCAGTGGTTCCTGTTTCCTTGGCCGTGTGTCCCGTCTTTTCCACGGTTAGCCCGAGCCTTGCTGCTCTTGGCAGCAAACTCTGTCATCCTCGCCGAGCCACCTATCCACCAAACTCGCCCATCCATCATCCTTTGCAAAGCACCAAGAGGAATAACCTAAATAATGGAAGCATGACATGTGAGCACGAAACAATTAAATTAACTGCTTATATGTTGGAATGAAAAGTCAGTAATACTTACCTTCATTACTGCTCCCTGTTCAAGGTAAGTCGTTGCTTCTTGCGCTTCATTTTTTGCTCATCTTTTGATGAAGGTAGGTGTGGTAGTAGTGCGAGACGGCAACCCAGCGCACCTCGTACTGCAACTGACGAGCTTTCTTCTTCGCAGCCGCCAGCAAGACCACATTGGCTCTAGCCTTGTGCTCATCAAGAACTCATAGAATTGCTGCAATCATGCATAAAACCAAAAGCAGACAAGGCATGAGTTGAGTGATTCAATGATAAACTACGAACGAAACTGAAGACAAGTGATTCAGAAGAGAACTTACCCAAAATTTGGTGATCACGGCCTTAGCGGCCGTCCCGTACTCCGCTTGCTGGCTGGAAGCCTCGTATGGGCCAACTCGTGGCCAAAACCTGTAGGTCCGCGTCCCTATCTGGCCCGCGGCAGAATAGGCCTGGCCAAAACTCCTTCAACAGGACAGTGATAAGGCCGTTCGGTTTACGGCCCTTTCCGTGAAGGATCCAGTTCCTGCAAAAGAATCAAAGAATTGGCATGTGTACAATAAGAAAATGTTGTCATGTGTTCAAAATATGATTGAGAGCACTTACTCTGTCCCCACGGGTTCAATGAGCCACTTGTGCACCTCGATAGAAGGTGGTGTAGTAGTTCTGCAATACCATGCACACCCTCCCCTTCGAGCACCCGACGGCAAGTCACCCCACAATTCGAGGTCAACCTCCCCTCCACCCTCCTCCTCACCCTCCCCTCCACCACCCTCCTCCTCGCACTCCTCCTCGCCCTCCTCCTCCTCACCCTCAGGAACATACTCCTCCTCCTCAGACTCAGAAGGTGCCCGTCAGTATAGGAGGGCATCAAAGAAGACCCCCTATTTCGGACACGGCCGGAGTTTTTTTGACCCGGGTGCCTCTCCCCCCCCCACCTCCTCCTCCTCTAGGGGCTCTCCCCCAACCCCCTCCTCCTCTAGGGTCCTCCCCCTGACCCCTCGACCTCCCTGTGAGGTGTCATCCTCGCGTAGTCGGGGGGAAACCTTGTGGGCTCGTCCACTCCGAGTAAGTCCTTTGAATTTGCTGAGGAAACCAGCGCCGCTGGACTTGCCCATGATTAGCAAACCTGCATTGAGAAGAAATAAACAATTAGTAAGGATATCCATCCAGCTAAGCCGTACTCGGCCTTGACTGCCATCAGTGTGCGATGGCATCCAGCACAAGAGGCTTGGCACCCTCATAAAGAGGTTTCTTTGACGAGGCCAAGATATCCAGAAAGGCCTTTGCGGTTTCCTCCGCTCTCCGGTTCATTCACTGAATGTGACGGAGGTGTCGGCTGTGCAGCAAAGACATCATCTAGCTGTCTCTAACCCCATCATCCTCATAACCAGCGATGCGTTGTCTTATCACCTCCTCTCTACCACGGTCCCCGCTGGGCAAAGTTTATCGGCATATTAAAGTTGGGCAAAATCCATGCGTGCAAAGGTGCTTATTCACTCACTCTTATCTCTGCGCATACGTCTCTTACATTTGGCATAGGGGCATTCTGGAACCATCCTCATTGGACACCGGAATATCTCTTTCAAAAACATCAGTTTTCTCGACCCACTCTGCTGTTACTTGATTCCGACGAAAAAACCCACTATACATCCACTGATTATCTGCCATCTCTGCTTTATTGAAGCCACATACACAAAATTAAGGATTCATTTAAATTACTCACATCAATATTTTATTTTTTTACAGGGTTCACGAGAAACGACATTTAATCCAGCTACATCTCTAATATGTAAGAGTGGGTCCTAATCCCACCCGAATGTGTAGATTGAGTACGTTTCCATGCTCTACCCCATTCCGAGACAGGATTTCGCAGCACCTCCCCGCTGTTCTCCAAATACACTCTCGGCAAAATGCCAAGAAAATGTGCATCCGAGAACAACGGGGAGGCGCCGCCGAAATCCTGTCTCTGAACGGGGTAGAGCATGGACAACATACCCAATCTACACATCCTCGGCTGTCCATGAAAACGCGGGACATCCGAAAGAGCTGCGGTGATAAATATGCAATTGCATGCATATTTATCGATGCAACCCTTTCGGACAGGAGACGCATAGGTTTTAGTCATCTAGTCAAGTTTTTAGAATCATCATGGTACTTCAAATCCTAATTTTCAAGTGTCAAATTTTGTTCTTCAACTTTTTTAGCAGATCATCATATATAAAAAAACTACTCATCAGATACCAATTTTTTCAACATCACATAATGAAACTATAGCTATTTGACAACATCTCAAATATACCAATTTTGTTCTTCAAATTTTTTTAGCACATCTCACATAGCTATTTGACAACATCACAAAATGAAAATAAAAGCTTCATTAACTATTTTATATACTAAGTGACTCAAATTGCTTTTTAAACTATGATAATTCATTTTGGTCTCGTATTTCACCTACATTCCAACATTCATTCATTCATTCATTCATTCATTATAAGTTTCTATTGACTATGCATCTCTACTCTCCACCATTCGCAAAACGTCAAAGATCACTCCACAGAGATGAATCAACATAACCTATAACTAAATTGACCAAAGACAAACTAACCAATATCAATCAATCTCCATCTATCTATCACAAACTTGACCAACATCCTTCATCCATATTTCACTACACATGCATCTATCACATACCAAGCAGTAACAAATGCAAAAAGAAAAAAAAAAAGCTCTCAGGTGCGTTTAGGTGCCGGTACAGCGGGCGAGCAGGGAGGTCAGGGCCGGGAAGAGTCGACGGGGGCCGGGCCGCCGCTGCCGGGCGTCAGTGGAGGGGGGCTCCAGCCCCGGCCGCAAGGGACCGGAGGGCGCGGGGTCGGGCAGCGCTGAGGCCGAGCAGAGAGGCCAGAGGACGCGGGGTCGGGGCGGCGTGGGCCGGCCTGGAGAGGTGGCAGGGCGGACGGGGTGGTGGTGGGGTGAGGGGACGAAAGGGTGGTGGCCGGCGGCGGCGCACGATTAGGGGGGCAGCGGCGCGAGGAGGGGCGGAGAGGTAGCGGGGCGGCGGCGGGTGGGGGTGGATCTGGGCGGCGGCGGGCGACGGTTCGACTCCGGGTGGAGCTGGCGGCGGCGGCACGGGTGGAGATGAGTGGCGATGGGGCGGCGCGGCGGGGCGCGGGTGGGGGGCGGGTGGTCTGGGTCGGTCCGGGACGAGAGTGGGAATGAGTGGAGGGGCCGGCCTGCGATGGATAAGGGGGGTATGCGGACGGCTAAGCCGTCGGCATAGGTGACGATGCCACGTGTCCACCTATGCCGACGGCAAAGCCAGGATATACATATTTTTCAATTTTTTCATTAGCATCAAATTTAAATTTTTAAATAAATCTCCTAATAATTTATTAAACATCCAAATAGCCTAACCCAGCACAAGACCCCTACCCAAGGCTGCCGACACGGCCGTTTCCCCCCTCCGGGTGTGGTCCAGGGCCGTAGAAGACCCGACGCGGCCGTTTCCCCTCCTCCAGGTGCCGGTGGCTGCGCCGTCCGTGAGGTGGGCCACACCCCGGAGACGCGTGCCCCTCTTCGGACATGCCACCAGACCGTACGGCATGTATGAGGGCCCGGTGCGACGCTCCGATGGCATTACTACCCCCCCAAGGCCCCCGTCCCGCCTAACCCTGGAGCGGTTGACGACGAGATCTAGCCCTTTGACTTTCCCTGTACGGGCTTTGACCAGTGGACCTCTCCACCCGGTTGTTGTAGGTCAGGCCATAGGAACACTTGGGAGCAACATCCCGGCCAAACCCACAGCAAGATCCCCTCCGTGTAGACCCGACGCTGTCGTTTCCCACCCTCCAGGTGCCGGCGGCGGCGCCGTCCGTGAGGGGGGCCACACCCCGGAGATGCGTTCCGCCTCTTCAGACATGCCACCACACCGTACGGCATGTATGAGGGCCCGGTGCGACGCTCTGGTGGCATTGCTACCCCCCAAGGCCCCCGTCCTGCCTAACCGTGGAGCGGTTGACCACGAGATCTAGCCCTTTGACTTTCCACGGACGGGCTTTGACCAGTGGACCTCTCCACTCGGTTGTGGTAGGTCAGGCCATAGGAACACTTGGGAGCAACGTCCCGGCCAAACCCACAACAAGATCCCCTCCGTGTAGACCCGACGCGGTCGTTTCCCCCCTCCAGGTGCTAGCGGCGGAGCCGTCTGTGAGGGGGGACACACCCCGGAGACACGTGCCGCCTCTTCGGACATGCCACCACACCGTATGGCATGTATGAGGGCTTGGTGCGATGCTCCGGTCGCATTGCTACCCCCCCCCCCCCCCAAGGCCCCCGTCCAGCCTAACCCTGGAGTGGTTGACGACGAGATCTAGCCCTTTGACTTTCCACGGACGAGCTCTGACCAGTGGACCTATCCACCCTGTTGTGGTAGGTCAGGCCATAGGAACACTTGGGAGCAACTTCCCGGCCAAATCCACAGCAAGATCCCCTCCGTGTAGACCCGACGCGGTCGTTTCCTCCCTCCAGGTGCTGGCGGCGGCGCCGTCCGTGAGGGAGGCCACACCCCGGAGATGCGTGCCGCCTCTTCGGACTTGCCACCACACCGTACGGCATGTATGAGGGCCCGGTGCAACGCTCCAGTGGCATTGCTACCCCCCAGGACCCCGTCCCGCCTAACCCTGGAGCGGTTGACCACGAGAACTAGTCCTTTGACTTTCCCCGTACGGGCTTTGACCAGTGGACCTCTCCACCCAGTTATGGTAGGTCAGGCCATGGGAACACTTGGGAGCAACGTCCCGGCCAAACCAACAACAAGATCCCCTCCGTGTAGACCCGACGCAGTCGTTTCCCCCTCCAGGTGCCCGCGGCGGCGCCATCCGTGAGGGGGGCCACACCCCGGAGACGTGTGCCGCCTCTTCGGACATGCCACCACAGCGTACGGCATGTATGAGGGCCCGGTGCGATGCTTCGGTGGCATTGCTACCCCCCAAGGCCCCCGTCCTTCCAAACCCTAGAGTGGTTGACAACGAGATCTAGCCCTTTGACTTTCCACGGACGGGCTCTGACCAGTGGACCTATCCACCCGGTTGTGGTAGGTCAGGCCATATGAACACTTGGGAGCAACGTCCCGGCCAAACCCACAGCAAGATCCCCTCCGTGTAGACCCGACGCGGTCGTTTCCCCCCTCCAGGTGCCGGCGGCGGCGCCGTCCGTGATGGGGGACACACCCCGGAGACGCATGCCGCCTCTTCGGACATGCCACCACACCGTACGGCATGTATGAGGGCCCGGTGCGACGTTCCGGTGGCATTGCTACCCCCCCAGGGCCCCCGTCCCGCCTAACCCTCGAGCGGTTGACCACGAGATCTAGCCCTTTGACTTTCCCCGTACGGGCTTTGACCAGTGGACCTCTCCACCCGGTTGTGTTAGGTCAGCCCATTGGAACACTTGGGAGCAACATCCGGGCCAAACCCACAGCAAGATCCCCTTCGTGTAGACCCGACGCGGCTGTTTCCCCCCTCCAGTTGATGGCGACGGCGCCGTCCGTGAGGGGGGCCACACCCCGGAGCCGCGTGCTGCCTCTTCAGACATGCCACCACACCGTACGGCATGTATGAGGGCCCGGTGCGACGCTCCGGTGGCATTGCTACCCCCCGGGCCCCGTCCCGCCTAACCCTGGAGCGGTTGACCACGAGATCTAGCCCTTTGGCTTTCCACGGACGGGCTCTGACCAGTGGATTTATCCACCCGGTTGTGTTAGGTCAGCCCATAGGAACACTTGGGAGCAACGTCCGGGGCAAACCCACATCAAGAACCCCTTCGTGTAGACCCGACGCGGCTGTTTCCCCCCTCCAGGTGCCGGCGGCGGCGCCGTCCGTGAGTGGGGCCACACTCCGGACGTGAGGGGGGTCACACTCCGGAGACGCGTGTCGGGCGTTTGCAACCGCCACAACACTTCTGTCGGCATAGCTGTTTTTGTTTTTAATAAAGTATAAGGACCGATATTCAAAAGAACATCAGGTCACATTATTAACGTACTCGAAAAAATACAAACTACATATATATTCATAATCTATGGAAAAAAATTCACCAAATCGATAAATAATGTATGTATGTTTATATTTACAATGGTACATGTAAGTTAATCAAATAACAATACATAAAAAAACATTAAAACTTATATATGAAAATTGGGAAAAAATAAATATAACTATGCCGACGGCGCATAGCTATGGCCAGGGTTTAGACGGGCGGCGTGCCGCGGATCGGTGACGTAGCTGAATATGCCGACGGCAGCCGTCGGCATATCTGCTGGTCGGTGCGCCGCGGATCGGTGACGTGGCATGCTTACCTATGCCGACGGCCGCCCGTCTCCACCGTCGGCATAGTTCGGACGCCGTTAGCCGCCCGTCACGAGTGTGGTCACCAGGCCCACAAGTATGCCGATGGCCAGTGTATGCCGACGGCAGCTGTAGGCGTGCTCGTAGCTAGGCCGACGGCCTTTCTGTGCCGACGGGGTCCGTCGGCTTATCTTAGGGTAGCCCGACGGCCTGGTTACGCCGACGGCCTGGACCCGGCTGTGGGCGGCCTGGACCTGGCTGTCGGCATAGCTCTGAATAGGCCGACGGGGGCCGTCGGCATTGTTTAGGCCGTCGGGGTAGCGCCCTGTTCCGGTAGTGGTACCACTGGATTTTTTAAATATGTCTAGCGTGTCATGTACACGTATTTTGTAGGTATGTAAATTGTATGTGCTGATCATTATATATAGAAAGGCGTGGAGAGGCTTTGCCCCACGGGAAACCCTAAACCTATTCTCTAAACTTGGTATCGGAGCCTTACCTAGCCGCCGCCGCCGCTTCTCCCTCCGCCGCCGTAGTGCTCCCTCGCTGCCGCCGCGATGTCGACCACCTCCGCGCTCACCCTCACTGTGCTTGTCCCAGTCATCGCTCCACCTTCGGCGTCGGCGCCCATCGCGGTCTCTCTGGACCGCAGCAACTTCATGCTGTGGAGGGCGCTCACCCTTCCCAACTTTGCCGGCGTACGCCTCCACGGCTTCCTTGATGGCTCGGCAAAGGCGCCGGCGCCGATCGTGACGACAGGCACCGGCGACGCTGCTCGGACCGTGTCCAACCCCGAGTATGAGTAGTGGTGGACCCTTGATCAGAAGGTCCTCGGGCATCTCCTCGGTTCGATGCACGTGGAGATCTCTGCGCAGTTGATCGGCTGCAAGACGGCTGCTGATGCATGGACAGCCGTGCACACCATGTTCGCCGCGGAAAACAGCGCTGGCGTTCGTAATCTCCAGCGTCAGATCCAGGCGTTGAAGAAGGGAGACAAGCCCGCCGCCGAGTACATGCAGAAGGTGAAGGCGCTCGCTGACGCCTAGGCCGCCGCCGGCTCTCCTCTTCGCGATGACGAAATCATCGACTACATGCTGACCGGGCTCGGCTCGGCATTCAACCCCATTGCTGCTTCGATGAACTTCGCGGGCGTGCCTATCACGTTTCCCGCGTTTTACTCGAGTGTTCTTCACTACGAGGCCTTACAGCAGCAGCGATCGGATGTCGAGGATTGGCACTCCTCCGCCAACACTGTGTCGCAGCCGGTCTACAACACCAACCCGGGCGGCGCGTATGACTCTAGATGCCCGAGTGGCGGTCCCCCTGCTGGCGGTTCCTTCCAGCAAGGGCCGGGTGGCTACAGCCAAGGCCAGGGTGGTGGCCCCCCAGGCCGCAACAGTGGAAATGGCAACAGTGGCGGCAATGGCCGCAATGCGGAGGAAACGGGGGCGGCAATGGTCGTAACCGGCGCTGGCGCCCCAAGTGCCAAATCTGCAAAAACTGGGGGCACGAGGCGGACAACTGTCGCAGCCGCTATGATCATGGCAACCACGTCGCCAACTCCGCGTCCACCTCCTCCTCCGCGCATGAGCCGCCGCACTGGATCATGGACTCCGGAGCGACGGACCACCAGACGAGTGATCTTGAACGTCTCCACTTCCACGAGCGCTATGGCAGGAAGGATCAAGTGCATGTGGCCAATGGTGCAGGTTTGTCTATTTCGCATATTGGTCATTCCACTTTAGCCGGTTCATCTCTTCGTTTAAGAAATATTCTTCGTCTTCCACATATTAATCAACATCTCCTTTTTGTTTATCGTCTTGTCACCGACAATGATGTTTTTGTGGAATTTCATCGTTTCTTTTTCCTTGTTAAGGAGAAGGCCACGAAGAAAGTTCTTCTTCACGGTAGAAGTCATGGCGGCCTCTACCCCATCCCTCTTAGTCGCGCATGGTCCTCCTCCACTCGCCAAGAATCTCTCAGCGTCAAGACCACCCCGTCCCAGTGGCACCAGCGTCTCGGTCATCCCTAAAATAATATCGTTCGAAACATTGTTAAAATAATGATTTAGTGTGTTCTTCTGAAAGCCAGACTTCAGTCTGTGATGCTTGTCAGCGTGCTAAGAGTCGACAATTGCCATATAATTTATCTCATCGTGTTTCCACAATGCCTCTTGAGTTAATCCATTCTGATGTTTGGGGGCCTGCTATTGCCTCTTATGGAGGTTATAAGTATTATGTTAGCTTTGTCGATGATTACTCTCGTTTTTGTTGGATATATCTTCTGAAGCACAAGTCTGATGTTGAGCAAGTGTTTTACACTTTTCTGGCTCATGTTGAGCGTCTTCTTCACACTAAAATCATAGCCGTTCAGACGGATTGGGGTGGCGAGTATCAAAAATTGCACCGTTATTTTCAGCGCACTGGGATCTCTCACCATGTGTCCTGCCCACATACATCTCAGCAAAATGGGGTTGCTGAACGCAAACACCGTCATCTCGTAGAAACAGGTCTTGCCTTGCTGGCTCATTCTTCTCTTCCATTGCGTTTTTGGGATGGAGCATTTCTCGCTGCGTGTTACCTCATTAATCGCATGCCCACACCTGTTCTACAACAAGATACGCCCATGTATCGTCTTCTCAATGTGCAACCCGATTACAATTTCCTTCGCACGTTTGGCTGTGCTTGCTGGCCTAGTTTGCGCAAATATAACGCACACAAGCTTGCTTTCTGTTCCACCATGTGCGTGTTCTTAGGGTATAGCCAGATGCATAAGGGTTACAAGTGCTTGGATCATTCCACGGGACAAATATACATCTCTCGTGACGTCGTTTTCGACGAGTCTGTTTTTCCCTACTCCACCCCTGGTGTCACCGTAGATGTGTCCACATTGGCTGATGTGCTTTCCTTCCCTTCTAATGAACCGGCTACGCGTGACAATTTGCGCATATATGACCTGTCCTATTTGTCTACTCACTCGCCTGTTTCAGTCAGGTTTCCTCTCGTGCAGGAACCTCAGGTCGCGCGTGATGCGCCTCCACCACACGCGACCGACGAATGTCCCTCTCCGGTGATCGACATGCATGGCGCATGCACGCCTCCCGCGCCCTGCTCGCCCGGCCCATCGACGGCTCCCTCACCTAGCGCCTCTGCGGACGCCGCGCCCAGCCCATCCTCCGCCCAGGTGCAGGCGGATGATGCTCCGGCGACGCCAGCTGAACAGCTCGCGTCGCCTTCTGTCGAGGGTACCCCTGCCCCCTCGACCGCGACGCATCCAGCTGTTCCTGGTCACACGATGGTCACGCGCACCCGAGATAATACCAGGCGTGCGCTCGTACCGACTGATGGGACCGTGCGCTATGATCCTCGCCGGCGCGCGTTTCATGCGATGCCTGTCTCTCATCACGATGCTCTCCGTGAGACTGCCTGGCGTTCAGTGATGATTGATGAGCTCGCTGCCCTTCATCACACCAAGACATGGGTTCTTGTGCCTCGTCCGCCAGGGGTTAACGTTGTGGGGAGTAAGTGGATGTTCAAGACCAAGCATCGTCCAGATGGTTCTGTTGATAAGTATAAGGCACGTCTAGTCGCCCGTGGTTTCACCAGCAGCTTGGCATTGACTATGGCGACACGTTCAGTCCAGTTGTTAAGCCGGCTACCGTTCGACTTGTTCTTTCTCTTGTTGTGTCTTGAGGATGGAGTCTTCGGCAGATTGATGTCAGCAATGCATTCCTTCATGGTTATCTGTCTGAGGATGTTTATATGCAGCAGCCGCCTGGTTTTGAGGACACTCGGTATCCCTCACATGTGTGCAAGCTGCAGCGGGCTCTCTATGGTCTCAAACAATCCCCTCGTGCGTGGTATGCTCGGCTCAGTGCACGTCTTCTTGAGCTGGGTTTTCTCTCCTCCAAAGCAGACACGTCCCTGTTTTTCTTCCTCCATCGTGATGTTCAGATCTATATGCTCGTCTATGTGGATGATATTGTCATTGCTGGATCTTCTCAGAGAGCTATTGATGGCCTTGTTCGCTCCCTTGCGGCCAGCTTTCCTATCAAGGACCTCGGGCCGTTGGAGTATTTTCTCGGTTTGGAAGCGTCGTACAATTCAGGGGGGATGACATTGACTCAACGGAAGTATGCTTTGGATCTTTTGCACCATGTGAGTATGGAGAATTGTAAGCCCACTTCCACACCATTGTCTACATCGGATCAGCTTGCACGAGTGTCTGGACAACCTCTTAGTACCGCTGATTCTTTCCGGTATCGCAGTGTTGTTGGTGGACTGCAGTATTTGACACTCACCCGTCCGGACATTTCGTTTGCAGTGAACAAGGTATGCCAGTTCCTTTCGCAGCCCACTGATGTTCATTGGGAAGCAGTTAAGCGTATTCTGTGCTATGTAAAAGGAACATTGCACACAGGACTGAGGTTTCGGAAGGCTGTCTCCACTAGCATTAGTATTTTTACTGATGCAGATTGGGCAGGGTGCCCTGACGATCGCTGACCCACAGGAGGCTTTGCTATCTTTGTTGGACCGAACCTCATTTCCTAGAGTTCTAAGAAACAGCCGACAGTGTCGAGATCCAGTACAGAGGCCGAGTACAAAGCGTTGGCAAATGGAGCTGCTGAAGCCATCTGGGTAGAGTCACTACTCAACGAGCTTGGTGTTTCACAGCAGCGTGTCCCCATTCTATGGTGTGATAATTTAGGAGCCACATACCTGACTGCCAACCCAGTTTTCCATGCACGTACCAAGCACATTGAGATCGATTTCCATTTTGTGCGTGAGCATGTTGCCTCTGGAGCGCTTGAGGTCAAGTTCATTTCTTCTAATGATCAGCTGGCTGTTGTGTTCACCAAACGAGCCACTCAACAGATGCTAGACCGTTTTAGTACCAATCTAAACCTTGTACAGAGTAGAAGTTCAGATTGAGGGGGAGTGTTAAACAGGTCTAGCGTGCCATGTACACGTATTTTATACGTATATAAATTGTATGTGCTGATCATTATATATAGAAAGGTGTGGAGAGGCTTTGCCCCACGGGAAACCCTAAACCTATTCTCTAAACTTGGATCAAGTACCATACGCTCGAGCACAGTAGCATTCGCAAGGATGTAGAGCGCCAGCTCGGCTATCCCCATTGGATCACAAAATCCGGTAATGTGGGCGCTCCTGAGGTGATGATGCAGAGGCCCTGGTACTGCCTTCACTATGCTTGTAGGAACAACATCATTAGATCATCACACTCTATCTACACATGTATATTCAACCATTCATTGCTTTAATTACACATATTCTTTCAACCTGGAATATCAAAAAGAAAGGAAAAAACAGATAAAATTACCATGATCAACGATTGAATCACTTATATG
Source organism: Thinopyrum elongatum (assembly GCA_011799875.1). Classification (NCBI taxonomy): domain Eukaryota; kingdom Viridiplantae; phylum Streptophyta; class Magnoliopsida; order Poales; family Poaceae; genus Thinopyrum; species Thinopyrum elongatum. Next base: position 715,823,305 of record CM022298.1, read on the forward strand.
CAGTTCCCGTTCTTCTAAGAGAGGTGCTAATTCTTAGAATTTGTGTCATGTTTCTCAGTACATAGGACCATAAGTATGCATATTTTAGAGAGCTAAAACTGAGGATGCAATGATTCAGTTTAAACATCTAATAGCAGTTGGATTCATGTTCTGGCTATTTTACACTCTATCTAAACAGCTAATGCAAAGTCTTTCACCTCAGTGAACAATTATACTAATGTGTTTGATGAATTTAACACCAACAATTTCTCCAGAATCTCTATTATTGGGCGTATGAAAAAATGTGTCTTGTCGTATGGTCTGTTGAAAATTTTCAGCCCGGTGAGTGCTTTGTGTGTTTCCTCTGCCAAGAAATTTAAAGAGTCACAACAGGTTGTTACCAAAAGTATCAACATCTAGGAGTATTCCTTATACTGTACTCCGTTGTCAGATTTCTTTCATAAAGCGGAATTTTGCAAGAGAGTGGTTTTAACATGGATTCCTCCCTGCAAATGGATGAAAGGGTAAGACTTAACCAACTATACAAAGTATTTAGTACTCGATCCAAGTGATGCAATTCATGGCCCTGAAGCAACCATCCAACTGTCTAATAGTGTAGCCACTTGTTGGTTATGTTTTCTAGGGATTTGATTGGACCCCGCCTTGTGTCATGGCAACATCTGCTATCCCATTTGGATTTGATTAACTTGACACAAGGTGCGGGATATGTTTCGCTAGAATCTTACTACATCTGGGTCCTTCGCAGTTGACTCTATGTACCATGCACTCTCGCACACAAAGATTTCAATGGACAATAATAAACAAATCTAGAAATCGAAGATGCCACTAAAGTTAAGATTTTCATGTGGTATCTTCGGAGAGGAGTTGTGCTAACTAAAGACAACCTTGCTCGACGCAACTGCAAAGGAATCAAGAAGTGTAGTTTTTGTACTCATGACGAGACAATCAAACATCTCTTCTTTCAATGCAAGTTTGCGAGTTCTACATGGTCAGTCATACAAATAGCGTCAAATTTGTATCCACCAACAAGTGTTGTCAATATATATGGCCACTGGCTTGATGGAATACCAAATACGTTTAGCATGCTAATACGGGTGGGAGCGTCTGCGTTACTATGATCGCTTTGGCTACACAGAAATGATTGTGTTTTTAATGGCAAAATCTATTTTCCTATGTAGGTTATTTACCGTTGTACCTATTGGCTTCATATGTAGTCTACTTTGCACTGGACGGAGTACCAATCACTGTCCAAGGTGATGTGTATGCGATTGGAGCAGATGGCCACGGAGGTTTTTAACCAACGTGGGTGGCATCATAATCTCCTAACCAGACCACCTTCTCCGTTGTTATATGCATAGTTTTGGCTCATATGGCTTTACTGTTGCCACTTTGCCATTTTCATATTCTTTGTCAGACTATTCGTGTGATGGTTGTGTGCATCTTAGATATACAGAGGCCAGGTGACGCTATTTATGTTTTGTATCCGTTTGATGCTACATTTTGACGTTTGATGCTACATTTTGAGTTAATAAAAGCGTCCTTTATCGAAAAATGTCTTTCAAGGATTCAAGTTGAAATGTACTATATGAAGTTGCTGACCGTAGTTTCATAATACAAAATAACAATTGGACAAGAGCACCGCACACAAGGTGATTTAAGTATAGTTTCAATTAGTTAATTGGGCATAAAATGGCAGACGCTAAAAAATGGGTTGGTATCATGACTTGGTATCTTGTATGAAGTCAACTGGCATACTTTATGCAGGAACCACTAGTGCATACTTACAAGCAAGACCATATGAAGTCTTTCTGTCCATAGAGTCAACTCAAATTAACAGATTAATAGAAGGGGCACCAAGACTCGGTATGCAATGCTATTTGAAGCATTTCTATTCTATAGAGCCAGCTCAAATTAAAAAATTAAAGAAGGGGCAGCCAGACTTGGTAATACCATGCTTTACATATGACGTATTTCTATTCCATAGAGTGGACCCAAATTAACAAACTAAAAGAAGGGGTAGCAAAGACTTGGTATGTTATGCTTTTTCTGTTCTATAGAGTAAACTCGAATTAAAAGAACAGGGAAACTTGTTTTAGTTGCCTACCGTATAATGCAACCGGATGTACGGATCAGCATTTACTAGTAGATGCAAAGACTTGGCTAGAAGTTGTATTGGCTGATCATTCTATCTTTTTCAGAACGGACGGCCAGGACAGCGCTTGTTGCTAGTTCAGAATTGCTTTGCATCCGATATTTTTCGTCCGATGTGCATACGGTAGTTTATCGGCACCGTCAAGACGGTCCAGCCATTAATAAAGTACTAATGGATTGATAGGCAGCGTCGGACGAGTATACCAAAGCTCTTGCTAGTTGCAATGATGCTTACTTTTCTTTTATTGAATTCAAAGCCCGCATGCCACCTACTTGATCGCAACTGGAAAATTTCTATCAAGAGTGGGTATGACTACTTGCATCTTGTATTTTGCAACTGGCAACTTCAATCTCATCTCACTCGGCAACTGGCAATTGCTCTGCATCCTCCTGCCATCCAAATTATATACACACAAGCTGTTGTATAAAAATTGATGTGCTTAGGTCATGGCGTGCCGGGCGGTCTGTTCTTGACTTGGTACTCATCTTACCTTCACCGCTTCACGTGGAAATGAGTAATAATTTGCAGAGTGATCATATACGTGTTGCACCTACTGGTAGTTGCCGACAAGGATACCAACAAGTAACAACTGCTAGCTTTTTTTTTTTTTGAGGGCTATCACCATACTTTATTCATCAAAATCCACAAATTGGTGGGATACAAGATTGATCATGGGGTTGTAACAGCCACAGATGGCGACCCCGGTCTAGTAACAATTGCTAGCTGTTAAATTTAACAACTGCTAGCTGTTAAGCCGAACAAGAGTGGGCCGAACTGGGTACAAGGGCCCACGAGGGCGTCAGTGTCTCCAACACCGGCGTCCACCTAACTTTATGTGGGTGGCTCCTATACGGCGCGTAGGTCGCTCTGGAGCCACCGCGCGCGACAACACCCTCCACCCCCGGCGCGCTGGAATTTCTATGGGCCGGCCCATTTTTCGGGATTCACCACCAACCGGTTTTGGGAAGGTTCAAGAACCTTCCCTGAACCGGGATTTCTTTTTTGTTTTTTTTCTGGATTTTCTTTTCTTTTTTTCTTTTTTTTTTCTTTTTCTTTTTTCCTTTTCTCTCATTTCTTCTTTACTTTTTAATTTTTTTAGAATATTTAACTTTCAAATTCGCAAACATTTTTGTTCGTCAGATTCAAAACATGTTCAACAATGTTCACTGAATTCAAATTTTGTTCAATGAATTTAAAAAATTGTTTGTCATATTCAAAAATTGTTCATCGAAATAAAAAAATCATGTTATTTTTCAAAAAAATTAATTAAATTCAAATTTTGATCATTGATTTTTCAAAAAAATCATTGATATCAAGATTTGTTCATCCATTTTTCAAAAGACAATTTTCTTGAATACAATTTTTGTTCATCAAGTTCAAAAAATGTTCAGCAAATTTTGAATTAACGATAATTTTTTTTGAAATTTATGCACTTTTTTGAATTCACGAACATTTTTCCGATATGCAAACATTTTTTTCGAAATCATGAACATTTTTTCTAGAACCACGAACATGTTATGATTTCTAGAGCATTTTCCCAAAATTCATTTTCTCTACTACTATAAAAGACTCAGTTGATGATGATGATGTGTTTGTCATCCGTCATTTCTGACCACTAGATCTGCATCTAACGACTGATGTAAGTTGTGGCCTTTTTGCAACAATATCATACTTCTCTGCTCCAATTTACAGAAAATCCCTTAGTATCTTGAAACTAACCACATTCCGCCCTTACCTCATCAAAATAGCCCAAGAAATATATTTTGAGTGAAACATAAGATATTTTTAGTGTATATATGTATATCAAAACTAGACTGTTTTCTTCCAAATTTATGAATATGTATTATTCTACTTTGAATCCGTTGCAACGCACAAGCACATTGCTAGTTTTCCCTTAATTTTGAAGTTTTTTATATTCCAAATTATTTTAAAGAAGAAAAAACAGACAAAAAAATGGAATAAAAAAATTGGTGCGCTTATGGGCCAGCCCATGAGGGTCTCGCGGGAGGGGAGTGGGTGTGCGCTGGCATGTGGGCCACCGCCCCACACGCCCAATAGGAGGTTCTCTTTATGTGCTAGCTGACGTCTTGGGACGAGTTCTTCCCTGCAGCAGCGGCCTCGAACCTGTTTTGTGCTACAACTCTATCAGCCTTGAAGAATAAAACTACACCCCTAGGCGGACCCAACATTCAGTATATGGATGTACAGAGCTGAAAAAAGGTACCAATAAAAACCGTACCGGCATGCAAAGCGCCTCATGGCGCACACCATGTCGCCTCGACAAATCGTCACAGCCTCAAGCCAAAGAAAAGCAGCCCAGACCAAATTCATGATTATTTTGAAATTGACACCGGTTACTGTGTGAACGCCCCGACGATGAAATACAGAGTAGTACAGTATGGTTCCATGTGGTGACAATGCAATATTTTTCGAAATTTTGCTATGTTTTCATCGAAGTTAGACTTTTGTTAATTGTTAGTGTTAAGCACTGATAAATGTTCGGCACCACAGCTTAATTATCTCGGTTGATTTGGCATGTGAGTTTTTATATCCAATTGGTGTCACCCATCATCACTTGATTCATCAAGACACATATTCTTTACTGTATATCAGCACATATACACTGCAACGTCTCTTAGATTCTATCTCGGCTTCCTTCAGCCTGACTAGTATTCGTCAGGCAGGTTATATCTTGGTTAGAACCTTATTAGTGCGCTGTTAAACCTTTTTTTTTACAGAAGTGCTCTGTTAAACCTTGATACAACCGAGGAAGGAAAATGGTAGTTAGGAAATGCACTGATCCTTGTTGCATCATACACAAATGAGATAACATGAAAGAAATAATAATTTCCTGATCTCATTTATATAAGAGTCACTACTTGAACACGAAGGCGCGACACTGGCCCGCGGGAGTGTTCACAGCTAATGAATGGTGTAGCGCTTCACTTTTAACGTCATGCATGAGTGCAAAATATTCTGACATGAATGAATGCGATGCTCCTAAATCAAATAAAACAGTTGCAGGAACTAAATTAACAAGAAGTGTACCCATCACAGTTGCTGGTTGTTCGGGGTCTTCATTCATGTTGACATGGAAGACCTGCCCACGACCATAAGAAGGTCTGGCATTGTTGTAGCGAGGCTGAGAATTCCCACGGCCATTACCACGGCCAGAAGAAGGAAGAGCCAATTGATTCTGATTCTGGGAGCAATCTCTCGCACGGTGACCTGGCTGGTCACACTTGAAGCAGAGTCCATTGTTAGGACGTGGTGCAGGAGCTCGAGGTGCTGGAGCTTGCAGAGGCTGCCTCGGTGGTGGAGGAGGCAGACGAGGTGCAGCATAAGAGGGCCTGTGCACTGGTGCTGCTGGACGATACATGCTCTGAGGGATCCAGATACGGCGCTTCTGGGAAGACGAGCCCGAAGATGAGCCCGTCTCATGAGTGCGTCTGGTAACTTCCTTGTGCTTCTTCAATCCAGTCTCGACCATGATAGCCTTATTCATCAAGGTGGCGAAATCAGGGTAGTCTTGAACAAGCAGGGCTAACTGAATGTCATGGTGCAGCCCTACGCGGAATTTCTCCTGCCTTCGGTCATCAGTGGGAATGTCTTCTTCAGCGTAGCGAGACAAGTCAAGAAACTCGCGCTGATAAACCTCCACAGACTTGTTGTCCTGAACGAGACTACAGAATTCGGCCTTCTTCCGGGCTATGACGGCTTGAGGAATGTAGCGGGCACGGAAAACAATCTTGAATTCTGCCCAGGTAACGACGGTACCAGGTGTTAGGGTCTGTCGGTGAGTGGCCCACCATTGTGATGCGGGACCCTTCAGAAGGTATGTCGTAAAGGTGACATAATTGACCGGGGTGACACCAGCAGACTCCATCTCATGGGAGATGTCACGCAGCCAATCATCTGCATCCAGTGGATTGACTGTGTTGCGAAAGAATGACGGGTTAAGTCGCATAAATTCTGGCAAGGTGATGGAAGGTGGCGGCTGGTCGGCATTGGGACGGGGAAATTGCTGCATAATCCCTGTCATGAATTAGCGGTTGAGTTCGAACTGTTGCATCATCGCAGCCATATAGTCAGGCGGTGGCGGCGGTGGTGGATTGTTATCTGCCATCCTGCTAAATCGACATGGGTAGTTTAGCAGAAGCCAATGCGAGTGCTTAGCGACATGCATGATGTAACACGATGGAATTTAAATCGTACAGCAGATGCTTAATAGTAGTCATTAAGTCATACATATCCATACAGAGTCGGTTACATTTGGGCAGCATAACGGCGCAAATTCAAAAGCTAGACATGCTAGGCGGCGCGCAGGCACGCGGTAAGGAAGTACACAACGAGACGTAGCAAAGGCTACATCAACGTCGGAGAAAACCACTGAAACGGGGTAGCTGCAAGTGCGGACGACGGACGTTCGTCGCAGAAGGATCCTGCGCTCCATGTGCACTCTGATGCAGAACCCGGTCTCGAACTGTAAGAAGAGGTCCACGTGCAGGCGTGTGACCTCCCACAGCAGGCCAATCGATCCCTGATGGCATCTCGGTCCTGCTCGGGTAAAGAATATGCTCCGGATGTATCCCTGCATGAACAACTGGTAACAACTGCGTCATAGCCTCGTAGAGTCGTGCTCGAGTGGCGAACAACTCGACCGCAAGAGCCCGAACAGTGCGATCCAGAGCCTGAGTATAGTGAATCAGAACTCGCTGATCGTAACGACAAGGCTCGTACGGGGCAGAAACAGCTGTGTAGTATCCAGTAGCGTCTCCAGCAGGGGCGTACGGAATGTACCGACACTCAGAGGCATCCAAGTCAGCGCTAAGCTGTCCTCGGAGACGTGCGACAGCAGAGTAGGCGGCATCATGGACTGCTATCTCAATAGTCACGCCGATACCGTGAAAAAGGTGTAACTCCGTGTCTGAGTCATCCTGCCGATCGTAGATGCGAACATCAGCATAGTACTGCTCCTGGTTGAACTCACGATAAACCTCGTAGACCATGTACTCGGGGCACCAGCGGTATTCCAGCCTGATCAAGAGGGCGATTAGAACAGCTGGAAACACAGGGACGTCTCGAGCAAAGGTGTGAAGCACAAGCTGCGTCGTAGGGCGTGGTGGAAACAGACCCTCCATCTGAACTAGAGAAGATTCAGGATTATCATTCGACGACGAGAAATATAGAAGATCTCGAATTGAAAGGTTAAACAAAACAATAGAAAGGAAATGATTATCAGACTAATCAGATCAAAGACAGGGAAATCACACTGAATCCAGCTCTCCGGGTGGATAGAATTATCGGGATCCTAAGTGTCGGTGTTAGTAAATTTTATTAAACCCGAATAGAAGAGAGATCAGAGTCCCAGAGTAAAGACGAAGAATAAAAGATCCTAATACCACCCAATTGGCGACGTGGGCTCATAAGCCACACAGCCATGTTAGTAAAACAGTTTTCGACCACTAGACTCAACTTCGGCCAAAGAGTTAGAAAGGGGGACTCCTAGAGGCAGTCGGCTCTGATACCAACCTGTGACGACCCCGGCTGAATCGTGCACTAACCATACACGCAAATGCACACGATTAAGCCTAAGGACTCACTTGAAGATATCACAACACAACTCTAAAACATAAAATAAATTCATCCAAGCTTTATATTACAAGCCAGGGCCTCGAGGGCTCGAATACATAGCTCGATGGCATACAAGTGTCAGCGGAAGCATCAGATATCTGGGTACAGATATATTACAGAAAGAGAGATAAGCCTTTACAGAGGCGGGGCAAAATAAAATACTACGATCGAAAGGCGTAGGCCTCCTGCCCTGGACCCTCCGAATCCTACTCCTGGTCGTCGGTCGGCTCCTCGTAGTAGTAGTACTCTCCGGGCTGGTAGTAGTAGTGGTCGTCGACGGGGACAACTGGCTCCGGGGCTCTGTCGTCTGGATGCGACAAAGGGATAAAGGGGGAAAAAAGAAAAATAAAGCAAACGTGAGTACTCATCCGAAGTACTCAGCAAGCAAGGATCTATACTACATATGCAACATTTTCAAAGGAGGGCTGTTTTAGTGGACTGGGCTGCAGAAATGCCAGAATAGAGGGGGAAAGCCTAGTCCTATCGAAGACTAGCATCTTCAGCTTCTTCAACAGTCTTGCAGTATTAGAAGAGAGCAGAATAACATAATGTAAAGTATAGCAGTAATGTCATCAACCTTGGCCAGAGATCCCTTCTCGACTCCCTGTGAGAAAGCAATCCCAGAGTCGTACTATCTAGTTCTCATCTCAAGTCATGTTCTAGTTGTACAGATCGGGATACAACTCCGAGTGTCCATTACCGTAGGATAGGCTATCTATAGAAGTTTCTTCCCTCCAGGGGTGCACCAACTTACCCACCACGCTCGCTTAACTCCGGCCGGACACACTTTTCTGGGTCATGCCCGGCCTCGGCTAAGCAACACGCCGCAACCCGACCAAATACTTAACAGAGAGGTCAGCACGCCGGACTAAACCTATGCCCCTAGGGGTCTTGGGCCATCGCCCCGGGAACTCCTGCACGTTGCGTCAGGCAGCCGAGAGCAGACCTAGCAACCCCTTAATACAAGCGCAGTTGCTTAACCAGTCCAACTCGGCGCGCGCCGCTCAGTCGCTGACGTCCGTTAAGCTCCGGCTGAAGTATACGACGCAGGACGCCCATACTATGCCCACGTGATGGTTAGTGCTATCAGGCCAGAGGCCCCTCGGATCAAATATCCAAACCGTTAGTGGATCAGGAGCGCGCGGTAATGAGCAGAGACTCATGATCGATGTGACCCCGTCGCCCCGTCTTGCGGCAAGGGCTAAGAATGCCCGGCCACGCCTCGTAGTTATCTCGCGGGCACCTCTCAGGTCAACCCGACTCCACATCACTTCGCATTCATGCTCGCGCGGGTACCCCTCAGGGCCGACCCGTCTTTAGTATCATAGTATCATGGTTTAGTGTTCAGTCGTAGTAACCAAGTCTCCGTGTGTCTGACACCAAGGGGAACCCTGAGGAATCACCCTCGATGGAATTCCCGCTCGATGCTATCGTCAAGGTGAACGAATGAGGAATCACCCTCGAGGTCCACACTTGAGAAGTTGCACGACGACGTCGTTATCGGGGGTGGTGTAGGAGGAATCACCCTCGCTTACCACGACCGAATAACTAACCTACAAGGTTATCATCAGAATTGCTGACGAGGTATCACCCTCGACACTCGATAGTAACCCAGTAGTGTCGAGCAATTTAAGGGGGGGAAGTGACATGCGGTGCCAGGGTCTGATCTTCGATCCCGTTGCTCGGGTCTTCTGAGAGTCCAGCGGGGCAGTCAGGACAAGTGGGTCTCTGATAAGGCTCTACCCATCCTATACTAAACAGTTTAGGATAGCAGGAAAGTATCAACAACAGGTTACAAGTAAACATGCTATGCAGCAGATATAGGACAACAGTAATAGCAGTAACTTCTAATGCAAGCATAAGAGAGAAGAGAGTGGGTGATATCAGAATGCTCAAAATGGGGGTGCTTGCCTGTCTGCTCGACGGCAAGGGCAGGGTCGTCGGGGACGTAGTCGTACTCCGGAGCGGCGTCTGCCTCAGGAGCTACGGCAATGTCGGGATCTACCGAAAGAGAAGAGGGGAGAGGAAACAAATAAATATAATGTAAACAGATGCAACACAGTGCGTGCGATGCTATGATGTAGTGCAGGGTTGCCTAAATATGCCTCTAAGTCATTTTAGTTATTGTTAGAATTAATCTGGGATTTATTAACCGGTGTATGTGCACTATTCATCTACCGGAATCGAGCTCGGAGTTACGAGTTCTCCTACGTAGGAGGTTCTGACAAGAAAACAGATGGCACGATCAGACTCGTCTCATCGTTCTGAGCAACTTTCATGTTTTAACTTTTTCAATCTGAGCTACGGTTTAAAAGTTATTAATTTTCGAAGTTTAAATGATTTTCTAGAATTATTTATTAATTCAATTTAAACAGTAACCGGAATCGCTGGGTGCACCCGGTGCACTGCACCCAGTGTGCATCAGAGAGGCTGACAGTGGGCCCGGTCAACTGCACAGTCAGTAGTTGACTGGGTCATCGTTGACTGGACAGTGGGTCTAGTGGGGCCCACCTGTCATAGACTGGGTACTGCCCAGTCAGCAAATTGACTAGTCAACTGGGTCCGGTGGGGCCCAGTTGTCAGTGTATGTTTAGTTAATCCCATTTTAATTAACCTAACCAGTTTATTAGGGAGGTGGGGCCCGGTTGTCATTGACTGTAGTTATCGGGTTAATTAGTTGCGTAATTAGTTAATCTAACGGCTACAGTACACGGGCCCACACGTCAGTCTAACAGAGGGAGTACTTAATGCCTAACCACGCAGCCTCGTCAGCACGCCGGCGGCTAGACGCCGGTGACCATTTCCGCCACGGCGCGGCCACGGATCTCATCGGAAATCGCCGCCCGGAGCCCAAAACGATGACAGTTGGTCTCATTCGAATGGGGACAACATTCCGCGTCGATCTGCGGCACTAAGGCGAGCTAAAACGGCTGGAGCCGAGCGCTAGATCGTCGTCGGCGGACGCCGGATTCGGACGTCAGTGGATCCAGCGCTGCACGGCACAGGAAAGCGTGCTAGGGGTTGCGTTGAGTTCGCACGAGCTCCAGGAGCTCTATGCTGGTCTCGGCCGCGCGTGACTGCGACGGAGGCCACGACGGTGAGCTCGTCGGTGGCAGTGTGTTCGGGCGTAGGGCAGTAGCTAGCTAGCGAGCGTGCGTGGCCGAATGGAGAGGGGAAGGAGGTGGAGAAGCTCACCGCGGGGCACACGGTGACCGTCGGAGGCTTAGTAGCGCAGCGTGGCGACCGGAATCGTAGACGGACGGCGGCGGACGCCAGCGATGCAGAGGAGGGGATCGGCTTGATCCACGCGATGCAGATCCCTCCGGGTCCGTCTGTCAGCACCAGTGGACCGGCGGAGCTCCCGAGCAACTCAGCTAGTAGCGGGGTCGACGATGGCCGCGGGGAGTAGCACTCGTGGCGGCGGTGACGCTCGGCGGAGGGGAAGAGAGTGGCGGGCGAGGGAGGAGAGGGACTGGAGGGGAGCTAGGGTTGCGCCAGAGGGCTCGGGGATCTTATCAACGCGCGGGCGACGGCGGATGGGCGACGCGTGCAGCGGCCGTCGCCGTGTCGGCACGCGGGCGCGACAGCGCGAGAGGAGGAGGAGGACCGCGGCTAGTTGGCCTGGGCCGGGGACTGTAGCTGTAGGCTTAAGTGCACAGTGACAGCACCGGCCTTTTCCATTTTTCTATTTTCTGTTTCACATTTTCTTTTATTCTTTTCTGTTCTGAATTAGTCAGCACACTTTAGCACTTTTGTAAAATGTGAGAGTTGACCCAAATATTAATATGCAATATTAGCCTTTACCAAAAATTGGTTTGAGCCAAATTGGGTTTCATTTGAATTTAATATGATTTTAAATGGATTTAATAACTCTGTTTTGGTGCTGTTTCACTTTGTTTGAGTCACTTAATTAATCCAAGTGCTACTGGTGATATTTTTATGAATGCTTATGGAATATTTGCAAACTAGTGAACATTTTTCCAAAGGTGTTTGAGCAAATTTATTTTGCACTTTTGAATTTGAGTTGATTTTTAGATTGGAGTTGATTTGCTTTGGATAACCACTATGTTTAGGCACTGCAAATGATATGACTTGGCAATATTAGCAGCTGATCATAGTGGTAGTTACATAGGGGTGTTACAACGGGCGTCATTGCCGCTGTGTCACGGAGGGGGGAAACGGCCACGTCGGGCCGACACGGAGGGAATCTTGGGGTGGGTTGGGCCGGGACCATGTTCGGGGGTGTAGCTATGGGCTGGGTTATGACAACCCGGTGAAAAGGTCCATCAGTCAAACCCCGTCCGGCGAAAGTCAAAGGCTAGATCCACCGGTCAACTGTGAAATGGTCCATCGGTCAAACCCCGTCCGGCGAAACTTATCCGGTCGGGCACCCCACCCCCCATCTCCCCGACCACTCATTCCCCCTTCTGCCCCGCCGCCGCTCGTTCCCTTCTGCCCCGCCGCCGCTCGCTCCCTTCGGCTCCAACCGCGCCGCCCCTCGATCTCCCCCGTCACCGCCGCCCCGTCCCCGCTCCCGCCCGGGCCGGCTGCCCCGTCCCAGCACCTGCCCGGGCCGCCACGTCCCTGGCCATGCTCGGGCCGCCCCATCCCCGCCCCCGCCCCCGCCCGGGCCTTCCGCCCCGACCGCCCTCGCCCCTGCCCCGCGCGCGGCCGGCCCTCCCCCGCGCCAGGCGACCGCCGCGCCGGCCCTCCGCCGCCTGCTCCGGCCCTCCATCGCCCGTGCCTGCCCTTCCCGCCTCCCCGAGCTGACCCTCCCCCACGGTGAGTCCCTCCTTCCCTTTCTGTAGCAATTTTTTTTGTTAATTTAGTTGTTGTTCATAGTTATGTAATTAGATGGATGGATGCATTATGTATGATGATAGTTAGATGATAGATGATTTGATGATAGTTAGAAATGTGACAAATGCAAGAAATGCAAAAAAAATTAACAAGAATGCAAGAGATGCAAATGTATGATGATAGTTAGATGATAGATGATGATGTTGATGATGATAGATGAAGATGTTGATGATAGATGATGATGATTTTTTTTATGCCTTGATAATTTTTAGATGATGATGATGATAGATGATGATTTTTTTGCGGAAGAGATGATTGATGATGATGATTGTTAGATGATGATGATGATGTTTTTACTCTTTGATGATTGTTAGATGATGATAGATGATGATGATGACGATGATATTTTGATGTTCTTAATTTTTGTCAAGGTGCAGGTTCTGTGGTGTTCCATCTCGGTGGAGTGATCATCGTAGGAGCTGTTGGTCCCCGATTGTCCCTCCGCTATTCGACTACTTCCTCTACAGACGAGGTTGAGCTACGAATCATGGCACTAAATTTCATTCTCAAGTCAAGTCGCGTAACCTAGGCGTTTCCCGTCCGAAAGGGTTGCATCGATAAATATGCATTCAATTGCATATTTATCACCGCAGCTCTTTCGGATTGTCCAGCATTTTCCACGGACAGCCCGAGGATGTGTAGATTGGGTACGTTCTCCATGCTCTACCCCGTTCTGAGATAGGATTTCAGCGGCGCCTCCCCGTTGTTCTCTGGAGCACATTCTCTCGGCTATTAGCCGAGACGTGTATCTGGAGAACAGCGGGGAGGTGCTGCCAAAATTTTGTCTCGGAACGGGGTAGAGCATGGAGAACGTACTCAACCTACACATCCTCGGGTGGGATTAGGAACCATCTTTACCTATTAGAGATGTAGGTGGTTTCAATGCCGTCAACGCGATAGAAAATAAAAATTTGATGTGATTAATTTCAATGAATCCTTAATTTTGTTGTGTGGCTCCCAATAAAGCAGAGGATGGCAGATAATAAGTGGATGTACAGTGGTTTTATCCGTCGAAATCGAGTAACATCAGAGTGGATCACGAAAACCGATGTGTATTTGAAGGAGATATTTAATAGTCCGATGAGAATTATCCCACAATGCCCCTATGCGAGATGTGCCAGACGTCATCATAGAAATCAGAAGGACATGACTGACCACCTTCGCACGCATGGAGATATGCCAAACTTTGACATGCCGCCGATAAAATTAGCCGAGCGGGGCCGTGGTAGAGAGGAGGTGATGCGACAACGCATCGATGGTTATGCGGACGACGGGGTCAGAGACATGCTAGATGATGCCATTGCTGTAGAAACGGCACATGCGACACCTTCAGAGAATGAACCGGAGGAGCCGGAGGCAACCGCAAAGTCCTTCTTGGAGGTCTTGGCCTAGTCGAAGAAACCTCTTTAGGCGGGTGCCAAAATATCTCAGCTGGATGCCATCTCGCAACTGATTGCAGTCAAGGCTGAGTACGGCTGTAGCCAGAAATGCTTCAAAGCATTCCTGGGAGTATGGGCTAACAGCCTCCCTGAGGGTCATGAACTGCCGAAAAGCATGTACACTACAAAGAAAATCATGAAGGCACTCTCTATGGATTATGAGAAAATACATGTTTGTCCGAAGAATTGCCTTTTGTTTAGGCTCGAGTATGCAGATGACAAGTACTGTAGGGAGTGCGGTTCGTCTCGGTACCTTGAGGTGGTCGGTGAGGATGGTGAGAAAAGGCAGCTAGCCATCCCCGCTAAGGTTCTTCGGTATCTCCATTTCATAGAAAGACTGCAGCGCCTTTTCATCATGGAGGAGTGTGCCAAAATGATGAAGTGGCACAAGGAAGGTATAAGGTACCATCCAAATAAAATCGTAAATCCATTGAAAGGCGAAGCATGGAAGTCGTTTGATGAAGAATACCCCGAGAAAGCAGCCGAGGCTGGGAATGTCAGAATTGCCATATCAGGTGATGGGTTCAATCCATATGGTATGTCGTCCAATCCATACAGCTGCTGGCCCGTGTTTGTAATTCTGCTCAATCTCCCTCCCGGTGCCCTAATGCAACGCAAGACCATGTTCTTGTCACTTATCATTCCGGGGCCTTAATACCCGGGGAAGCAATTGGGTGTGTTTATGCAGCTGCTGGTGGATGATTTGCACCATTCTTGGTACTTTCCAAGGTTGACATACGACCGGGATCTGCAGAGAAATTTCTTGATGAAAGTTTGGTTGCACTATTGCATGCATGACTTTCCTGGCTATGCTCTATTCTGCGGATGGTGTACAAGTGGGAAGATGCCATGCCCAGTGTGCATCCAGGTTCTGCATTTGATTTGGCTGAATAAGGGTGGCAAGTATGTAGCCTTTGACCTGCATCGACAGTTCCTCCCTCCAGACTATCCAGACAGGGAAGACAAGAAGAACTTCATGAAAGGCTGGGTTGTCCATGAACCAAGATTCCAACATTTTCGGGGGCAGATGTTCTTGCTCAGCTAAAAGCTCTCAAGCCTAAAGTCAAAGGCAAAGGCAAAGCCAAAGCCAAAGGCTTCGAGGGATATGGTGAGACGCACAACTAGACTCACATTACCCCCTTCTCGAAGCTTCCCTATTTCAAGGAGCTCAAACTTCCTTACAACATCGATGTGATGCACACCGAAAAGAATGTCGCAGAGTCCCTTTTCCGCACGATCCTCAACATTGCTGATAAGACGAAGGATAACGTTAAAGCTAGAGCCGATCAACAGAGAATCTGTGATAGACCATGTCTAAACATGAAGCCTCTCACAGGCGGTCGAAGAAACTGGTTCAAGCCAGATGCTGACTTTGTCCTTAAACCGCCAGAAAAGAAGTAAGTACTTATCTGGCTGAAACTCATTTTGAAGTTCACCGATGGTTATGCATCGAATATAAGTAAGGGAGTCAATCTTTCAATGGGCAAAGTGACCGGGCTCAAGAGTCATGACTACCATGTATGGATTGAGCGGATAATGCCGGTGATGGTTCGAGGCTATGTCCCTGAGATGTCTGGCGAGTGCTTGCCGAGCTAAGCCATTTCTTCCGCACGCTCTGCGTTAAAGAAGTAAGTAAAGACGTGATTGAACAATTGCATAAGAAGGCACCGGAGTTGATAGTCAAGCTAGAGAAGATCTTTCCGCCAGGCTTCTTTACTCCGATAACACATCTCATTCTGCACCTTGCGAATGAGCTATTGTTGGGGGGGCCTGTGCAGAATCATTGGCAGTACGGCCCTGAGAAATAGAACAAGCATCTCCGACAGAAATGTGGAAACAAAGCTAAGATTGAAGCTTCCATAGCTGAGGCAGTTATCCTAGAGGAGGTGTCAGACCTCAGGACATCGTACTATCCAGACCACGTTCCCCATCAGCATAATAAGGTTCCTCGACACAATATAGAAGATCCCAAGTATCAACCCAAGCTCCATCTATTCAACGTGCAAGTTGGCAGGGCTAGGGCCTCAAAATCTTATAACATGCCATGACAAGAGTGGGAGGACCTCATGTTCTATATCTTGCACAACATCAAGGAAGTTGAGGAAGTGTGGATGAGGTAATTAATACCACTACACCATTCCTTTATGTCTTGCACATCATCATGTTCTATGTTCA
Organism: Thinopyrum elongatum; assembly: GCA_011799875.1. NCBI lineage: Eukaryota > Viridiplantae > Streptophyta > Magnoliopsida > Poales > Poaceae > Thinopyrum > Thinopyrum elongatum. The sequence goes on from CM022298.1 coordinate 715,839,565, forward strand.
CTTAGTCCCAGTCTAACACCGCTTTTCTCCTTTTAGTGATTTCGTTCAAGAGGAATGGATGGGAATGAATCCTCCAACTGAGGCGGAGGCACTTACTCTTCTCCTTCATGGAAACCCTGGACGTAAAAATTTTGTTGCTTGGTTCATGGATAAATCAATTTTCCACATTCCCCTATTAAATACCTAGTTCAACATTTATTAGTTAACCGAACTAATGCACCCAGCAATTTCAATTATACTTGTAGGGAAAAGATCCAAACATATCTATGGATGATGAATTGAGTTGGGTTTCCATGGGTTTTGACCCTGCGGTCATGACATGTAAAAAGTATGATGTGAATGGGCATCGCTTCCATACAGGCCGGCCTGATCCCAAAACTATAAATACCGGAGTGTACACCCCCGATCAAAATTCAGTAGACTACTATGGAAGAGTACAAAATATATACGAGATTACATTCCGCAAAGGGCGCGAAACCCTAAGTCTGCCTATGTTCAAATGTCGATGGTTCGATCCACGGGAGGGGTAGAGACATACGCCTTCCATTGGTTTAGTCAAAGTTAAACCATCAACCGTCTATGCTGGAGCCGATCTCTTCATTGCGGCTACCCAAGCTACACAAGTTTATTATCTGCCTTACCCATGCCAGAAAGAGTACCTAAAGGGTTGGGAAGTTGTGTTCAAGGTGTCGCCACATGGTAAGCTACCGGACCCGAACGAAGACGATTACTACAACATTAACCCCATGACATACGAGGGAGTGTTCTATCAAGAGTAACTTGATGATGATGTGGTCAGAAACGATGACGCTAGACCATTGGGTGATGATGATGTGGATCCAAATGATGACGATGCACGGAATGATCGTGAGACCATTGTTAATGAAAATGACATACTTATGGTAGAAAAGTTAAACGAAGACGCTGACGACGAGGAAGAGCCTCCACCTCCGTCAGACAATGAAGATGATATGATTCATACTGATGATGAGACCGACCGAGAAATAGGTTACAACAGTGATGATTCGTATGGGTTCTAGCAGATGTACATTTCAAATCTTTTTTTTTCTATGGTTTAGGAATATGCCTTTTTATGCTTATTTATTAATGTGTTTATTATTCCTTATTATTATGCTTTTTCCTTCACTATTAATGTACTAATTGTTTATTCTCTTTTCAATGCAGGTTCGTGGAACATGGGCAAGAGGAAGGCCGATGGCGCAGGTTTCCTACGAAAGGTCATCGACATTCCTAGTCGGAGTGGTCGAGCACGTACTGTTACCCCCGACTACTTGAGGATGACTCCTCACAGGGAGGTCGAGGGAGAGGTGCCCCTAGAGGAGGAGGGGATGGCGGGAGAGCCCCTAGAGGGCGAGGAGGTGGGGGAAGAGCCACTAGAGGGGGTCGCGGCTAGAAAGAGCGCACCCTCACCGACTTAGGGGTGTTGTCTTCGAGGCCCTCCTCTAGTGAGGTACCCTCTGCTGTGGAGGAGGAGGACAAGGAGGAGGAGGTGGTTCGCGAGGAGGTTCAGGAGGACAAGGAGGAGGTGGAGGAGGAGGAGGTTCCGGAGGGGGGCGAGGAGGAGGAGGTTGGGGAGGGGGACGGGGAGGAGGAGGAGGCAGGCGAGGAGGATGGTGGTGGTGGGGATGATGGTGTTGACGGGGATGATGGTGCCGGTGGGTGCTACTTCTTGAGCTTGCGTTGGTTTTTCCCTTGAAGAGGAAAGGGTGATGCAGCAAAGTAGAGGTAAGTATTTCCCTCAGTTTGAGAACCAAGGTATAAATCCAGTAGGAGACAATGCACGAATCACCGAATACCTGCACAAACAATCAAACAACTTGCACCCAACGCGATAAAGGGGTTGTCAATCCCTTCACGGTTACTTGCAAAAGTGAGATCTGATAGAGATAGATAAACTAAACAAAAGATAAAGTAAATATTTTTGGTATTTTTGGTTTATAGATCGGAAAGTAAAAGATTGCAAAATAGTAGATCGGAAACTTATATGATGGAAAATAGACCCGGGGCATAGGTTTCACTAGAGGCTTCTCTCAAGATAGAAAATAATACGGCGGGTGAACACATTACTACCGAGCAATTGATAGAAAAGCGCAAAGTTATGATGATTTCTAAGGCAATCATCATGAATATAGGCATCACGTCCGTGTCAAGTAGACCGAAACGATTCTGCATCTACTACTATTACTCCACACATCAACCGCTATCCAGCATGCATCTAGAGTATTAAGTTCATAAAGAACGGAGTAACGCATTAAGTAAGATGACATGATGTAGAGGAATTAACTCAAGCAATATGATAAAAAAAACCATCTTTTTATCCTCGATGTCAAAAATACAATACGTGCCTTGTTGCCCCTGCTGTCACTGGGAAAGGACACCGCAAGATTGAACCCAAAGCTAAGCACTTCCCCCACTGCAAGAAAAACCAATCTAGTTGGCCAAACCAAACCGATAGTTCAAAGAGAATTACAAAGATATCAAATCATGCATAAAAGAATTCAGAAAAGATTCAAATAATATTCATAGATAAGCTGATCATAAATCCACAATTCATCGCATCTCGGCAAACACATCACAAAAAAGTATTACATCGAATAGATCTCCAAGAACATCGAGGAGAACATGGTATTGAGAATCAAAGAGAGAGAAGAAGCCATCTAGCTACTAGCTATGGACCCGTAGGTCTGTGGTAAACTACTCACGCTTCATCGGAAGGGCAATAGAGTTGATGTTGAAGCCCTCCGTGATCGAATCCCCCTCCGGCAGGGTGCCGAAAAAGGTCCCTAGATGGGATCTCACGGGTACAGAAGGTTGCGGTGTTGGAAAAGTGTTTTCGTGGATGCCTCTGGTGGTTTGGGGATATTTGGGAATATATAGGCGAAAGAATTAGGTCAGGAGGTGCACGGGGGGCCCATAAGGGTGGGAGGCGTGCCCTACCCCCCTAGGCGCGCCCTCCGTCCTTGTGGCCACCTCGTGGCTCCTCCGACTTCATCTCCAAGTCTCCTGGTTGTCTTCTGGTCCAAGAAAAAATCATCGCGAAAGTTTCATTCCGTTTGGACTCCGTTTGGTATTCCTTTTCTGTGAAACTCTAAAACAGGGAAAAACAGTAGCTGGCACTGGGCTCTAGGTTAATAGGTTAGTCCCAAAAATAATATAAAATAGCATATTAATGCATATAAAACATCCAAAACAGATAATATAATAGCATGGAACAAGAAAAATTTATAGATACGTTGGAGATGTATCAAGCATCCCCATGCTTAATTCCTGCTCGTCCTCGAGTAGGTAAATGATAAAAACAGAATTTTTTATGTGGAATGCTACCTAACATATTTATTCGTGTAATATTCTTTATTGTGGCATGAATGTTCAGATCCATAATATTCAAAACAAAAGTTTAATATTGACATAAAAACAATAATACTTCAAGCATACTAACAAGGCAATTATGTCTTCTCAAAATAACATGGCCAAAGAAAGCTTATCCCTACAAAATCATATAGTCTGGCTATGCTGCATCTTCATCACACAAAATATTCAAATCATGCACAACCCCGATGACAAGCCAAGCAATTGTTTCATACTTTCGATGTTCTCAAACTTTTTCAACTTTCACGTAATACATGAGCGTGAGCCATGGACATAGCACTATAGGTGGAACAGAAGGTGGTTGTGGAGAAGACAAAAGAAGGAGATAGTCTCACATCAACTAGGCGTATCAACGGGCTATGGAGATGCCCATCAATAGAAATCAATGTGAGTGAGTAGGGATTGCCATGCAACGGATGCACTAGAGCTATAAGTTTATGAAAGCTCAAAAAGAAACTAAGTGGGTGTGCATCCAACTCGCTTGCTCACGAAGACCTAGGGCAATTTGAGGAAGCCCATCATTGGAATATACAAGCCAAGTTCTATAATGAAAAATTCTCACTAGTATATGAAAGTGACAACATAGGAGACTCTCTATCATGAAGATCATGGTGCTACTTTGAAGCACAAGTGTGGTAAAAGTTGAGTAACATTGTCCCTTCTCTCTTTTCTCTCATTTTTTTATTTGGGCCTTCTCTCATTTTTTGGCCTCTTTTTTTTCGTCCGGAGTCTCATCCCGACTTGTGGGGGAATCATAGTCTCCATCATCCTTTCCTCACATGGGACAATGCTCTAATAATGAAGATCATCACACTTTTATTTACTTATAACTCAAGAATTACAACTCGATACTTAGAACAAAATATGACTCTATATGAATGCCTCCGGCGGTGTATCGGGATGTGCAATGAATCAAGAGTGACTTTTTGAAAGAATTATGAACGGTGGCTTTGCCACAAATAGGATGTCAACAACATGATCATGCAAAGCAATATGACAATGATGAAGTGTGTCATAATAAACGGAACGGTGGAAAGTTGCATGGCAATATATCTCGGAATGGCTATGGAAATGCCATAATAGGTAGGTATGGTGGCTGTTTTGAGGAAGGTATATGGTGGGTTTATGGTACCGGCGAAAGTTGCGCGGCACTAGAGAGGCTAGCAATGGTGGAAGGGTGAGAGTGTGTATAATCCATGGACTCAACATTAGTCATAAAGAACTCACATACTTATTGCAAAAATCTATTAGTTATCGAAACGAAGTACTACGCGCATGCTCCTAGGGGGATAGATTGGTAGGAAAAGACCATCGCTCGTCCCCGACCGCCACTCATAAGGAAGACAATCAATAAATAAAGGGATAATTGGTTTTATGCCCCTAGTTGTGTCCCACTCGACAGGATTGCCCCTAATTTCCAAAAGCCAGCGGTTCTGTCCAACCCACTTTGGTCGTCTTGTGCTTTTGCCCTTTGACCGTTTGACCATCACTTTGAAAACTTCATAACTAATTCATACTAAATCCGAAAAATGTAAATAAGATACCAAAATGTTTGGGAAAACGTCACCTACATGTCAATGTCTTTTGCATTCATGACAAAAGTATTGGTAAGTGCATATCTGAGTTTTAGCTCTTATCATACCACCATGAACAGTAAAATCTAAAAAAATTAAAAAAATTCCAAAAAAAATTGGTGTCAAAGAATGACAAATTTTTTAAGTGCTTGCCAAGTTTCATCAGGGAATGACATTCGTGGAAGTCATGGCCAAAAAAACAATCTATTTTGGAGTGTTGATTATTTTTTTGCCATGACTTCCACAAATGTCATTCTCTAATGAAACTTGGCAAGCACTTAAAACATTTGTCATTCTTTGACACCAATTTTTTTGAACTATTTAAGATTTTATTGTTCATGGTGGTATCGTAAGAGCTAAAAGTCGGATGGGCACTTTCCAACACTTTTGTCATGAATGCAAATGACATTGACATGTAGGTGATGTTTTCCCAAACATTTTGGTATCTTATTTGCATTTTTCTGATTTAGTATGAATTAGTTATGAAGTTTTCAAAGTGACGGTCAAACGGTCAAAGGGAAAAAGCACAAGACGACCAAAGTGGGTTGGACAGAACCGCTAGCTTTTGGAAATTAGGGGCAATCCTGTCGAGTGGGACACAAATAGGGGCATAAAACCAATTATCCCATAAATAAATCATGCTCCGACTTCATCACATAACGGTTCCCCATACGTGCATGCTACGGGAATCACAAACTTTAACACAAGTATTTCTCAAACTCAAAATTACTCACTAGCATGACTCTAATATCACCATCTTTATATCTCAAAACAATCATAAGGAATCAAACTTCTCATAGTATTCAATGCACTTTATATGAAAGTTTTTATTGTATCCCTCTTGGATGCCTATCATATTAGGACTAAATTTATAACCAAAGAAAATTACCATGCTGTTTAAAGACTCTCAAAATAATATAAGTGAAGCAAGAGAGTTCACTGATTTCTATAAAATAAAACCACCGCCGTGGTCTAAAAAGATATAAGTGAAGCACTAGAGCAAAATTGCCTAGCTCAAAAGATATAAGTGAAGCACATAGTGTATTCTAATAAATCACGATTCATGCGTGTCCCTCTCAAAAGTTGTATACAGCAAGGTTGATTGTGGCAAACTAAAAAGCAAAGACTCAAATCATACAAGACGCACCAAGCAAAACACATATCATGTGGTGAATAAAAATATAGCCTCAAGTAAAGTTACCGATAGACGAAGACGAAAGAGGGGATGCCTTCCGGGGTATCCCCAAGCTTAGGCTCTTGGTTGTCCTTGAATATTACCTTGGGGTGCCTTGGGAATCCCCAAGCTTAGGCTGTTGCCACTCCTTATTCCATAGTCCATCAAATCCTTACTCAAAACTTGAAAACTTCACAACACAAAACTCAACAGAAAAATCTCATAAGCTCCGTTAGTATAAGAAAATAAATCACCACTTTTGGTACTGTTGTTAACTCATTCTTTATTTATATTGGTGTAATGTCTACTATATTCCAACTTTTCCATGGTTCATACCCCCCGAACTACCCATAGATTCATCAAAATAAGCAAACAACACATAGAAAACAGAATATGTCAAAAACAGAATAGTCTGCGAAGATCTGAATTGTTCTAATACTTCTGTAATCCAAAAACTCTGAAAAATTTGGAAAACAGAGATAATTTATATATAAATCTTGTGTAAAAAATTGAGGGTTTTTCCATGCTCCAGTGAATTTAAACAATTCTGTGAATGGACGCAAAAGTTTCAGTTTTTCAGCAAGATCAAATCAACTATCACCGTAAGCCATCCCAAAGGTCTTACTTGGCACAAACACTAATTAAAACACAAAACTGCATCTAACCAGAGGCTATATGAATTATTTATTACAAAACAGAACCTAAAAAGCAAAAACAAAAATAAAATTGGGTTGCCTCCTGCTACTTCTTGAGCTTGCGTTGGTTTTTCCCTTGAAGAGGAAAGGGTGATGCAGCAAAGTAGAGTAAGTATTTCCCTCAACTTTTGAGAACCAAGGTATCAATCCAGTAGGAGACAACACTCAAGTCACCGAATACCTGCACAAACAAACACCAACCTTGCACCCAACGCGATAAAGGGGTTGTCAATCCCTTAATGGTTATTTGCAATGTGAGATCTGATAGAGATGATAAACGGTAAAGTAATATTTTTGGTATTTTTGGTTTATGGAACGGAAAGTAAAGATTGCAAAGTAAAAGAAATAGGAAACGGTAATTGTAGATCGGAAACTTATATGATGGAAAATAGACCCGGGGGCCATAGGTTTCACTAGAGGCTTCTCTCAAGATAGAAATTATTACGGTGGGTAAACAAATTACTGCCGAGCAATTGATAGAAAAGCGCAAAGTTATGACGATATCTAAGGCAATGATCATGAATATAGGCATCACGTTTGCGTCAAGTAGACCGAAATGATTCTGCATCTACTACTATTACTCCACACATCGACCGACTCCTGCCTGCATCTAGAGTATTAAGTTCATAAGAACAGAGTAACGCATTAAGTAAGATGACATGATGTAGCGGGATAAACTCAAGCAATATGATGAAAACCCCTTCTTTTTATCCTCGATGGCAACAATTCAATACGTGCCTTGCTGCCCCTACTGTCACTCGGAAAGGACACCGCAAGATTGAACCCAAAGCTAAGCACTTCTCCCATTGCAAGAAAAACCAATCTAGTTGGCCAAACCAAATCGATAGTTCGAAGAGACTTGCAAAGATATCAAATCATGCATATAAGAATTAAGAGAAGATTCAAATAATATTCATAGATAAGCTGATCATAAATCCACAATTCATCGGATCTCGGCAAACACACCGCAAAAGAGTATTACATCGAATAGATCTCCAAGAACATCGAGGAGAACTTTGTATTAAGGATCAAAGAGAGAGAAGAATCCATCTAGCTACTAGCTATGGACCCGTAGGTCTGAAGTAAACTACTCACGCTTCATCGGAGAGGCAATGGTGTTGATGTAGAAGCCCTCCGTGATCGATTCCCCCTCCGGCAGGATGCCGGAAAAGGCCCCAAGATGGGATCTCATGGGTACAGAAGGCTGCGGCAGTGGAAAAGTGGTTTCGTGGCTCCCCTCGATGTTTTTAGGGTATTTGAGAATATATAGGCGGAAGAAATAGGTCGGTGGAGTCACGAGGGGGCCACAAGGGTGGGGGGCGCGCCCTACCCCCTGGGCGCGCCACCCGACCTTGTGGCTTCCTCGTGGCTTCCCTGACGTGCACTCCAAGCCCTCTGGATGTCTTCTGGTCCAAGAAAAATCATCGCGAAAGTTTCATTTCGTTTGGACTCCGTTTGGTATTCCTTTTCTGCAAAACTATAAAACAAGGAAAAAACAGAAACTGGCACTGGGCTCTAGGTTAATAGGTTAGTCCCAAAAATCATATAAAATAGCATACTAAGGCATATAAAACATCCAAGACAGATAATATAATAGCATGGAACAATCAAAAATTATAGATACGTTGGAGACGTATCACCTCCCAACAAGCGCTATTGTTTAACGCCCTTAGCTAGGCATAAAAACATGAATAGATCTATGTATTGTCATCTTTGGTATGCAATCCATCAGTGGCTCTCATAATAGATTCATATGGCAATTTAATTTTCTTTCTAGGAAAGTGTTCCATGCCCTTCCTTAACGGAAATTGAAATCTAATGTTTCCTTCTTTCATATCAATAATTGCACCAATCGTTCTAAGGAAAGGTCTACCAAGAATAATAGGACATGTAGGATTGCAATCTATATCAAGAACAATGAAATCTATGGGAACAAAATTCCTATTTGCAACAATAAGAACATCATTAATCCTTCCCATAGGTTTCTTAATAGTGGAATCCGCAAGATGCAAATTTAAAGAACAATCATCAAAATCACGAAAACCTAGCACATCACATAAAGTTTTTGGAATCATGGAAACGCTAGCACCCAAATCACACAAAGCATGGCACTCATAATCTTTAATTTTAATCTTAATATTAGGTTCCCACTCATCATAAAGTTTTCTAGGGATAGAAACTTCCAATTCAAGGTTTTCTTCAAAAGATTGCATCATAGCATCAACGATATGTTTAGTAAAAGCTTTGTTTTGATTATAAGCATGAGGAGAATTCAATATGGATTGCAACAAGGAAATACAATCTATTAAAGAACAATTATCATAATTAAATTTCTTGAAATCCAAAAGAGTGGGTCCATTGCTACTTAAAGTTTTAACCTCTCGAATCCCACTTTTATCAATTTTTGCATCAAGGTCTAAAAACTCCGAATCATTGGGACGCCTTTTAACTAAAGTTGACTCATCTCCAGTCCCATATTTATCAAGATTTATATTAGAAAACAAAGATTCAATAGGAGTCACATCAATCATTTTAAGATCTTCATCACTATTTTCACGAAAACTAGAAGAACACATTTTTACAAACCAATCTCGTTTGGCACGCATCTTAGCGGTTCTTTCTTTGCACTCATCAATGGAAATTCTCATAGCTTTGAGAGACTCATTAATATCATGCTTGGGTGTAATAGATCTAAGTTTCAAAGAATCAACATCAAGAGAAATTATATCCACGTTCATAGCCAAATCATCAATCTTAAGCAATTTTTCTTCAATCAAAGCATTGAAATTCTTTTGTGAACTCATAAATTCTTTAACACTATTCTCAAAATCAGAGGGCATCTTATTATAATTTCCATAAGAATTGTTGTAGGAATTAACATAATTATTAAAGGAATTACTAGAAAACGGCCTAGGATTAAAATTACCTCTATACGCGTTATTACCAAAATTGTTCCTACCAACAAAATTCACATCCATAGATTCATTATTATTTTCAATCAAAGTAGACAAAGGAATATCATTATGATCAATAGAAGCACTCTTGCTAGCAAATAATTTCATAAGCTCATCCATCTTTCCACTCAAAACATTAATCTCTTCAATCGCATGCACTTTTTTTACTAGTGGAAGATCTTTCGGTATACCATTGAGAATAATTAACCATAATATTATCTTGGAGTTTAGTAGCTTCTCCGAAAGTAATTTCCATAAAAGTACCTCCCGCGGCCGAATCTAAAAGATTTCTAGAAACAAAATTCAATCCGGCATAAAAAAATTGTATAATCATCCACAAATTCAAACCATGAGTAGGGCAATTTCGTATCATCAATTTCATCCTCTCCCAAGATTGTGCAACATTTTCATGATCAAGTTGCTTAAAATTCATAATCTCGTTCCTAAGGGAGATGATTTTAGCGGGAGGAAAATACTTGGAAATAAAAGCATCTTTACACTTATTCCATGAATCAATACAATTTTTAGGCAAAGATGAAAACCAAGTTTTAGCACGATCTCGAAGCGAGAACGGAAATAGCTTCAATTTAACAATATCATTATCCACATCTTTTTTCTTTTGCATATCACACGAATCAACGAAATTGTTTAGATGGGAAGCGGCATCTTCACTAGGAAGGCCACAAAATTGATCTTTCATAACAAGATTCAGCAAAGTGACATTAATTTCATAAGATTCTGCACTAGTGGCGGGAGCAATCAGAGTACTAATAAAATCATTATTATTGGTGTTGGAAAAATCACACAATTTGTATTCTCTTGAGCCATCGTGACAAAGCAAGCAATCCAACACACGAGCACACAAAAAGGCCAACAAAGAAGACAAATGGAAGAGGGGCGAAAGAAGGGCGAATAAAAAGGCAAATCTTTTCGAAAATCATTTTAGAAGTGTGGGAGAGGAAAACGAGAGGCGAATGGCGAGTAATGTAATGCAAGAGATGAGAGTTTTATGATGGGTACTTGGTATGTCTTGACTTTGCGTAGATCTCCCCGGCAACGGTGCCAGAAATTCTTCTTGCTACTTCTAGAGCTTGCGTTGGTTTTTCCCTTGAAGAGGAAAGGGTGATGCAGCAAAGTAGAGATAAGTATTTCCCTCAGTTTGAGAACCAAGGAATCAATTCAATAGGAGACAACGCACAAATCACCGAATACCTGCACAAACAATCAAACAATTTGCACCCAACGCGATAAAGGGGTTGTCAATCCCTTCACGGTTACTTGCAAAAGTGAGATCTGATAGAGATAGATAAACTAAACAAAAGATAAAGTAAATATTTTTGGTATTTTTGGTTTATAGATCAGAAAGTAAAAGATTAAAAAATAGTAGATCGGAAACTTATGTGATGGAAAATAGACCCGAGGGCCATAGGTTTCACTAAAGGCTTCTCTCAAGATAGAAAATAATACGGCGGGTGAACAAATTACTGCCGAGCAATTGATAGAAAAGCGCAAAGTTATGATGATATCTAAGGCAATGATCATGAATATAGGCATCACGTCCGTGTCAAGTAGACCAAAACGATTCTGCATCTACTACTATTACTCCACACATCGACCGCTATCCAGCATACATCTAGAGTATTAAGTTCATAAAGAACGGAGTAACGCATTAAGTAAGATGACATGATGTAGAGGAATTAACTCAAGCAATATGATAAAAACCCCATCTTTTTATCCTCGATGTCAACAATACAATACGTGCCTTGCTGCCCCTGCTGTCACTGGGAAAGGACACCACAAGATTGAACCCAAAGCTAAGCATTTCTCCCATTGCAAGAAAAACCAATCTAGTTGGCCAAACCAAACCGATAGTTCGAAGAGAATTACAAAGATATCAAATCATGCATAAAAGAATTTAGAGAAGATTCAAATAATATTCATAGATAAGCCATCAATTCCACAATTCATCGGATCTCGGCAAACACACCGCAAAAAAGTATTACATCGAGTAGATCTCCAAGAACATCGAGAAGAACATGGTATTGAGAATCAAAGAGAGAGAAGAAGCCATCTAGCTACTAGCAATGGACCCGTAGGTCTATGGTAAACTACTCACGCTTCATCAAAAGGGCAATAGAGTTGATGTAGAAGCCCTCCATGATTGAATCCCCCTCTGGCAGGGTGCCGGAAAAAGGTCCCTAGATGGGATCTCACGGGTACAGAAGGTTGCGGCGGTTTGTGGATATTTGGAAATATATAATCGAAAAAGTGTTTTCGTGGAAGCCTGTGGTGGTTTGTGGATATTTGGGAATGTATAATCGAAAGAATTAGGTCAGGAGGTGCACGGGGGGCCCCCAAGGGTGGGGGGCGTGCCCTCCGTCCTTGTGGCCGTCTCGTGGCTCCTCCGAGTTCATCTCCAAGTCTCCTGGTTGTCTTCTGGTCCAAGAAAAATCATCACGAAGGTTTCATTCCATTTGGACTCCGTTTTTTTTCCTTTTCTGTGAAACTCTAAAACAGGGAAAAAACAGGAACTGGCACTGGGCTCTAGGTTAATAGGTTAGTCCCAAAAATAATATAAAATAGCATATAAATGCATATAAAACATCCAAAATAGATAATATAATAGCATGGAACAATCAATAATTATAGGTACGTTGGAGACGTATCAGCGGGGAGGGGGTTGGCAACAAGGGGTGGCTGCACAGTAACGCAAAGCTCCCTACCCAAACTCCTGCTACCGAGGAGCAGAAGTGGCTCATTGAGCCCACGGGGAAAGATTAAGTGCCACTTAATAATAATTTAATTTCTTTTGCTTGTCACATGCTTATATTTTCATTATTTTGCTTGTACACATGCTAATATTTTCATTCTTTACATCTTTTGTAGCAACTGGATATATCCTAAAGGGGTCCGTCTTCCCAACGACCTCATCACCGTCTTGCTGAAGGAACACTGGCCGGGGCTGTACTGTCCAGATCCAGTCAGGCACCTGGACCGTCGGGTTTTGGCCATGAGCTGGGACCACTGGGAAGCGGCTCCCCACGCGGACAATGAGACCCATGCTAAGGCTGTGATCACTAATTTTTGGGTGAGTTCTCTTCAGAAGCACAAGTCCATTCTGGTTTCATGAATGATTTAACTCATGGCTTCTTCCATTCTGGTTTCATGAATGATTGTACAAATACTATTGAGTTCTTCCGGAGCACAAGGCCACTGCCGATGAGATCGTGCTGCGCCAAGCGAAGAAGAAGGCCCGCCAGATGCAGTACGAGGTGCGCTGGGTGGCCATCTCGCAATACTATCACCACGCTCTTGGGGTGAAGATGACCAAGGAAGAAGCACGGAGGGAGGACATTACCTTGAAGAGGCACGAGTACTTGGCAGTAATTATAAAAGATTTTTCATTCCGACGTTTGTGCTAAATTTCATCGTTTCGTGTTGACATGCCATTATGCTTTCATTATGTAGGTGTGTCCAAATTGGTGTTATGGAAAAGACGAGTCTTGGGTGGCAATGGTGGATCTGTGGTGTGGTCAGGATGGAGAGTGGGCAGCTAAGAGCATCAAAAACAAGGCTAACCGAGGGAAGGAGGGAGTACATGCTCAAGGAAACCGGAAACACTTTCTCCACAAGACACTTGAGGTATATCTATGTACATTAAACATTCTTCTTCTTCTATTTACTGTCACTTTCTTATGTATGACTAACCTCTATTTGGTAGTGCAGGAGGAGAAACTGAAGCGGCCGCTCTCACACATGGAGGCGTGGGAGATCGCCCATACGCGGAGGAAGCCCAAGCCTGGCGAGGCCAAGTACTACGGCAAGACCACGGAGTGGAAGAAGGCCTACTCTGAGGGGTATCTGAGGTTACATCCTGACACACCTGACCCCATTAGGGAGGATCTGGACGACAAGGTGGTGGTGGGCATGGGGCCCAAGGCTCATGGTCGGCAGCCGGTTCTGGATGCTGTGATCACTCATTCTATCTCCTACACACAGCTCCGAGCTACCGACCCGAGCCTGAGCCAGCGCACGAGCATGACCATGACCAGCGCGCAGTCACGCTCCCTCCTAGCTGAGCGGCACTCTGTAAGTATTTTCCCTCTTATCTTCATTGCTCACTTTATTTTCCGCATTGAGATGTTTTATGAGTTCCATCATGTCATACTGTAGGCCTACATGGAGTACACACGCCAGGAGACCATGGCGTGGCGTGCGAGAGTTTTAGCAGCGCAGGAGCACAGCAGTCGCATGATGACGGTTTGTTTGGCCCCTTTTATTTCACTTCTATATTTGCACTTGCATTTCTTATGACATTCGTGTTTGCTTGGTCAATTAACATGCAGCACGTTGTTGAGTGCATGGCGGCCGGCACGGTTCCTCAAATGGAACCACCACCACCACCTCCTGGACCGGCTCCAGTGCTGCTTACCTATGAGGAGTTTCTGGCACAACACCCGGAGACTACGCCGGTTAGTACATCCCCAAACTATTCAACCAGTGCTGCTTACCATTTATTCAACATAATCATATATCCCCTTAATTAACACGTCTTTTCAAACATCCAGGGAACTGGTGGATCTACCGTTGGTGGTGGTACCGGTCTTGGCATCACTCCCGACTAACGGAGCCCGGTCACTCCGATCCACCGAGGCGGTGGGGGTCTTGGCGGTAGCGCTGCCGGTAGCAGTGACGACCTGGGCTTTGGCGGACTTGGCGGTGATGAACTTGGCGGTGGTGGTGGACGTACTGGCGCTTAAGCCTGTGGGTGACGGTGGTGGTGATTATATACTTGTGTGCTTTAGATGACTTGTGCTCTTTTATGGTACTTCAGATGACTTGTGTGCTTCTTAGCTAGATGCTTATGTTTCTGATATGCTTATGTTGTTTGTTGTGAGGATGTGATGGTGGTGGTGTTGGTTGTGAGAACATATATATTAATGATGCTCTTGATGGTGGTGCTATGCATGTCTATTCCATTATATATACCTGCTATTTGAATTGAATTGAATCGATATGAAACAGAAAACAGAAAAAAATCAGACAAAAACTACGCCGACGGCTTAGCCGTCGGCATAGTGCAGCTGCGAGTAACCAGTGGCCGCCACGTGTCATCTATGCCGACGGCCTAGCCGTCGGCATAGTTTTCACATATGCCGACGGCTAGGCCATCGGCATAGGTGCTACGTGGCGGCCACTGGCAGCACCTCGGGCGTAGCTACCCCTACGGCTAGGCCGTTGGCGTAGATATGAGCCGTCGGCGTAGCCTCGCCACGTGGCTGCCGCTGATTGGGATGCTCTTGACGGCGGCGCCTTCAGACACCGTTGGCGTGGAACTTTGCCGACGGCCTGGGCCGTCGGCATAGATGTACGAACGCTGTCGGGGTAGGCATCTATGCCGACGGCCTTTCTATGCCGACGGCTGCCTGGGGTACGCCGACGTATATGTTGCCGACGGTGGCCGTCAGCTTAGGTCTATTCCGACGGGAATCAGGCCTATGCCGACGGCCTGTCGGCCCAGGGGTTCAGTGTGGTAGTGAGTACGGCATATGATAAGTTCAGCAGTACCGGATTCTATTCGTAGTACCAAGGGCAAGCCGGAAGAGTGATCATAGAATGAAAGCACAAACCAGGTTGCACAGACCATGGACATGACTGAATTTCGGCATACGCACAGACTATTTGTCCCTAGTACTTCAGCTTGTATATGGCGACTGATCCGTAAAACGCTTCACGGAGCTTCCTAATGGAATGAAAAGGGAATTCCCGGTCGATTTTCACCACGCTGATCCATCAACATCCGCTCACATATGTAAGGTATCAATCCCTAGCATTGTTATTCATAAAATGATGAGGATGTGACCAAACTCCTCTCCGTCAAGGTGTTCCCTCGCAAACTCCCTGTCAATTAGCTCCTGCTCAGTAAAACTAGGTTGAGCGAGCTCCAGGCTACTACTTGCCTTGCTGACCGAATAAAATTGACTTGTATATGAGTACCCATAGTCCATCCGTACCACTGGATCAACTACCATACACTCGAGCACCGTAGCATTCCCAAGGATGTAGAGCGCCAGCTCGGCTATCCCCATTAGATCACAAAATCCAATAATGTGGGCACTCCTGAGGTGACGATGCAGAGGCCCTGGAACTTCCTTCACTATCCGTGCAGGAACAACATCACTAGATCTATCACACTCAATATATTCAACCATTCAATAATTTATTTATATATATTCTTTCAACTGGGAATATCAAGAAGAAAAAGAAAAACAGACCATGATCGATGATTGAGTTACTTACGTGCAGCTCCAGTTCTTCTAAGAGAGGTGCTAACTCCAAGAGATAAACCAAACCAGTAACCCAGTCAGCAGCCACTTGATCCCATGTGATATCGATGTTCAGGTTTAGATGCCACAGATTGATGAAAGTGGTGTTGCTTTTACTGAACTTTTGCACCTGGAACAGAAACAATGCATGAACGCAACAAATAAATCAATATGAGATGGATCAAGGTGGCAAGTCAACAACTCAATGTACAACTGAATGTAGATATTGTGATGGCAAAAAAAGAGAGAATGAAATAAGGCAGTAAGTAAACCTCATATCCAACAACCAAACGTAGAAGAAGTTTATGCACATAAGGAAGAGCAGTTGGGAGCTCAGTCAAGATATAGTCGAAGGCATCAACACACCAGTTGTATGAACTGCTCTTGAACACAAAGGTTGCTTCTGACAACTTCGAAGATTCATTGAGCACAATTTGTGTCAGACAATCATCAAACTCAAACTTCTTAATATTCGGAGCTTGCAACTGTACAATTCCCAACTCACACTCGCGCACAGTCAAGTGCTGCAACCGACAGAGCTCCTGACGTATACAAAAACTTGACAAGCAGCAGAAATCCAAGCTTAAACTCTCGAGACGAGCACAACTTAGGAACAAACATTGGAGGTCACCTGCGTCAATGGACACCCTATGTAGGCTGAGTTTGTTTAGGTTTGTGATACCACAGAATCTAGGGGGCAGCTTTAAACAGACATCAGCCATATGAAGAGACTTGATACAAGAGCCATTTTGGCCACTGAGTTTGCACAGCGGGACAATGTACTCGGGATGTTCAAAGCCGTTCCGTCCCCTGAGATCAAGGCCAATGTCCTTGGCCATCGACGCGGTGCAGAAGTTAATCCATCTATCAATGTGATGCATTTGATGTCTGCCGAGACGAAATTTGATAACAAACCTATCGACCGTAGTAGTTGTCGTGGTGGAAGTAGACCACAGCGGGCGCAACACATTGTCCACTCTAATGATGAATTCAGCTGTCCTGGATTCTTGGTCAGTACTTGTGGTTGTATCGCTGCCAAATAAGGTGTTTTTGGTGAACACCAGGTCCGGGTGGCATATCCCTAGCCGCCTCCACTCACGAGATAGTACACTCATCCTCACGGCCTGTTTGAGCGATAGCCGTGAGAAGATGTCGCGCAGAATGTCCTGTAAGTATGGGCAGTGAGTCAGGTCGCCGTAGTTTGACGGCAGTTGTTCAATTCAACAGTTGCTTCTTGTTAATGTTATGACAGCAGAGTAGGTAATAGGTGTAAATGGGGCATGGTGATCCTTACAGTGGATAGAAGGTGAAGCTCCACGGCCACCTTTGATCCCACCATCCTCTTGGAACTGGAAGCATCGTGTTTGTTTCTTACAGCGCATTCTTGACTGTCTGGCTTGTCCATCAGAGAGCAAGGGAGCAGAATTCCCTACAATAGGAATCGGCAAGTCAATCAATTTGCAACAGGGATAAAAAATGGATTACTGAATACTGGACGTAGAGATGAAAGGATACCGGTGGGTTGATCTGCCCGGAGGTACTAGACAAATACGTATCATGCTAGGCCATCTAAATACCCTGCATTCCAAATATTTTGTCAACTGCTTATCTCCCACTGTCTCTTCCTCTAGTACTAACAAGTAAAACGGATGATATAGTTTTGCAGCTGACCAATTCACACACTAAATTACTAAGCTACAACAGAAGCATAGGCTGCAGCGTTTTGGGTACCGCCCGAGAAAAGCGGTTACCCGACGGATACCGCGTTTTCAGTACCCCACGAGAAATCAACTTCCCAAGCAAACAATTCCGAAATTTGGAATTTGAATGAATTTTTGACGAATTTTGTTCAGATTCAAAAAAAATCGTCCGAAATTATCTCAGACTTTCGCAATAACCGTGGTAACCGAGTTTCTCGGTGACCCACGAGAAAAATTGCCCCTCGGTAGCCAAAACCTTGATAGGCTGCAAGGATGCCGGAAGCCTGTATATAATATAATCTGACGGAAAGGAAATTTTGCAACGCAGATCCCTAGATCGGGATTGGAATCGGATAACATGATTCATCAAGGCTGGAATTGTAACTGCAAGATAACTGTTGAATAGCTCAACCTTGCCACGATGGATCGCAAGATACCTGTGGATCTCGCCGGAGGACAGAGCGGCCGCCGGAGGGTCGTGTTGGAGAGGGATGGAGCAGGACGGAGGAGCCGCGCGCAACAGGCTTGCCGGAGGGAGAGTGGGGGTGATTAGGAAGGACCAGACACGTCGTAACCCTGGGTCGCCGCCGGCGGAGTAAATGGCACTGGCGGTCCAAGAACTTGCACTGCGGGTGCACTTAAGTCATACAACTTGCAAACCGGAAAAACCCATCACAGAACTTGTGTTGCGGGTGCAGTCAAGTCGCAGACTGCATCTGAACCGGTCGGGAGCCCGGTTTTCTTTGATTTGAGGTCACGCGCGGCGCACGTGTTGTCGGTGGACGGCCACTTTTTTGCAGATAGCCCCCTGAACTCTCATGCAATGCCGCATTGAAACTCTCCTCTGTTCTCTCTCGCTGCCTCTGTTCGTTGCCGATGGGAGAGGAGACAGGCGGCGCTGTGGCCTCATGGAGCTCATCGGCGGCCAGGCTGCCGGACCAGATGGTGTTCAATCCGACAGTGGAGTTGCCGGTTCTTCGCCCTGAATGGCACGGGGTTCCGACGTACGGTGAGTTTCCCCCTCCCCTATCCCCTCCCCCAATTTTAGTTAGGGTTTTCTCCTTGATGCAATAGAGAGTACTCTGCAATAGATGAATACTGGTGGTGCATCTAATTAGTTTTAGGACTTAGGTGTGCAGTAGTAGGTAGTTTACATGGTTTGTACCTATTTTTGTATTTCCGGCTGCCTGCTAGGGTTAGTTCACATTGCCTTCGCTCACAATCGGTCCACTTTGCAATGTAGGGTTTGATTCGGTGAAATTTCAGTGTGGAGGTGCATCATGGTGGGTTTTTTGTGGGAAAAGGAGTGAATCTGACATATTTGGATGAGAAGATAACATGGTTTGATAACCTGGACAGGAATACACTATGTACTGATGTGATCTGCTATATGCTAGCACAACTTAATTATCCTGATGAGGATAAAATTATGCTATGGTGCCCACCTGGTAAAACTCTTGCAGATGTGGTGGAAATTAACTTAGAAATTGACTATTTCAAGATGGCTAGAGCATCTGTTTACTCGAAGGTACTGGTTCTGTTTGTTAAACATATCAGAAAAGTGAAGCAAGAAGAGGAAGATGACATTGCAATTAAAGGTTCCCCTACACTACCTAAAGTTATAATGAGGCCTCTTAGCAAGGAGAAGATTAGGAAGATGAAATCAGAGACAGTGGCAGGTAGTTCAGACAATGCAGCTACTGTAGAAAATTTAGAGCAACAGGCAGATGCAGCTGGTTCAGAGGACCCCGAAAAATCAGATGTGTCCGAGAATTCAGAAGTTTCAGAAGAAGAGTATGATTGTGATTCAGACATTGATCCTACTTGGTATGACAGTGATTATGGAATGGAGGAGGAGGATGATGAGGATTATGATAAAAATACAGATGATGTTGTGCATGATGCTATGGTTGAGAAGGGCAAAAACATAGGAGCTGAATATAGGCATGTTCCTGGGACAGATGATGTTCATGAGGATGATCTGCAACTGCCAGAAGAGGATGACTGGGAGAAAAGACATAAAAGTGACTCTGATGATGAGGCTAAGAAAAAGAAGGAGAAACCTATATATAGGTTTAAAACATTTAACCCTGCTGTTGACATGGAAAACCCTCAGTTCAAGCTAGGAATGGTATTTGATTCAGTGGAGCTACTTAGGAAAGTTGTAGCACAATATGCAGTAAAGAACAGGGTGCAAATTAAGAAGAAAAGAAATAACAAGCAAAGGTTTGAGGCTGTGTGTTCATAGGGTTGCCCTTGGAAGCTTGTGGCTGTCAATGACAACAGGACAGGAAAACAAAAACTAGGGGAATGAGCTGGCTCTTATTTGGGGAAGGGGCAAGTAGAACTGGACATGTGCAAGAGGAAGCCCAAGATGAGTTCCAAGTCACCCAAGAAGCACCAGAAGATGAAGATTAGGATGCCTTATGTTCTCCTGAAGTTGTAGTACTAAAGTAGTATGAAGTGGACATGTGCTACATCCTTTCATTTTGTTGTAGTTGAAGTGGCTACAAATTGAACTTCTGTAGTGGTCCGTAGTGGTCTTTTGGTGGTTATGAAACTAGGTTGAACTACTACTTAAACTGTGGCTCAAATTATGTACTGATCTTGTGCAAATTTGCAATCAGACAAGTTCATTCAGGCCATCATATATGTAGAGCATACTTTTGCACACATGAAACAAAATCAACAAATTCACATAAGCAACAACAGTTGTAACAGACAACATCCAGGATTACAACATCCAAACTGACAGTGACAAACTTACAACAAGACACGGCAAGTTCACATTAAACATTACAGACCAACAAATTCAAATGAAAACACCAAACTCTACTGATCATCGCTTAAGCTTTGCCATATTGGCCAGGGCCAGTGCCATCTATCTTGCCGCGCCAGGTGGTGAAAGTATGCTTCCGGGTAAGGTCTTCATCTTCATCGGGGAGAAGTTCTATAGCCAAGCCTTCAGTTAGCAATGGGCCACGGTCGACGACCTCTTTCACATGCATAATCACTGGAAAATCTACGGTCGGACGCTCTGTGGGAGAACTTGGAGCCGGTGGTGTATGTGCATTCTCGTCGTCGGAGTCTGGCTTCCCCGGCTTGCCACGTGATAAGCTTGACCAGCGCTGAAAAGAAATCCTGCTGCCACAACAACGAAGCTGCTCCGACGCGTGCACCACACGAGTGCAATCATCCGTCGAGTCGAAGCGAACGAAAAAATGGAATGGTGGGCAAGTGACCTCCACCTTGGTTGCCGTCCGTCGGACAGCACAGTGAGACTCCATCACCGCCGCTAGTGCCTCCGGCGTCACCATGCTCCGCGACTGTCCAATGATGGTGGCGTACAGGACACGGCCATAGAAATTTCGCTCGAGCGCCGCCATGCCAGCAGTGCGAGCGATGACAACCCGCCCGTGCTCCGGCCGCGTCTCCGGCTCGCCCCGCTGCCACACCTCTTGAGGAAAGATACGCGAGTCCCGGATGTGAGGCCATGCCACGGCGGTCGCCGAAGACCTGCCATCGCCGACGCCGGAGGCAGGCCGGCCAGCCAGTGCCACGCTCCCCTCGCTGACACCCTCGCCTGCCATACTGCCAGCCACGATGATGGCAGCACCGCGGCTACTTCCGGCGAGGGAGGAGGAACAACTCCAGCCTGAAGGAACGCTGCCACCGCTCGAGCTCTCGCCGCCGCCGCCACCCATCTATCGCTCCGTCAGCGTCGCCGGAAGGTGTGAGAGGAGAGGAGAGCAGAGCTAGGGTTGGATTTGGTTTCGATTTGGGAACCAGGGTTCGATTCGGTTATAAAACTGGCAATTTTGCAATACGGCCCTCAAACAATATTGGAAAGGACTTTTCTGCAAAAGTACAAACGAACACCGACGACACGTGCGCCGCGCGTGACCTCAAATCAGAGAAAACCGGGCTCCCGACCGGTTCAGATGCAGTCTGCGACTTGACTGCACCCGCAACGCAAGTTCTGTTACGGATTTTTCCGGTTTGCAAGCTGTGTGACTTAAGTGCACCCGCAGTGCAAGTTCTTGGACCGCCAGTGCCATTTACTCCCGCCGGGGCATCCATTGCCTGGACCGGAGCACGCCGTTGCAGTAACCCCCGGTGGCTGCAGAGATCGATTTTCACATCCAACCCTCCTAAGAGCAGACTCTGGGCACGCTGAGCTGGGGCCGGAGAGCATGAGCTCTCGCGACTCGCCTGGCGACCCACCGGGCGACTGCGGGGAGCTCGCCGCCGCTGCTGACCCCGCCTCGCTCAGCCCCCAGCCCCTAGCCACCTCAGCCAGACCCCCAACCCTAGCCACCACCACGCACCTCCCGCCGGCTTCGTCGCTTGGCCGTCGACCGGACCTCCTCGCGTGCTCCGATGTCATCGCCCGTAGTGCCGTCGCTCCTGCAGCTATTCCCCGTCCAGGTATCTCCTTCCATGCTCGTGTCCTGGCTTCCTTCCTGTCGGGCGTCGTCTTCGACCCCGTCGCCTTCCCCTCCCTGTCCCAACCCGGCTCCTTGTGGGTCTCCGTCCCGTTCAAGGCGAACTGCTTCTCTGCCGCGGGGGTCGCACGTCTGCTCGAGTACTTCTTCTGCGGGGCGCATGAGAGCCTGGTAGCCACGCGCGTCTCGTCGCTGGTCTTTCACGTCCAGGTCGCGAGCCCCGTCATTGCTAGGTTTTTGGCTGAGGTCGGCCCCGGCCTCATGGTTGCCGCGATCCGCTCGCGATCGGGCCTCTCACCAACCGAGAGTTACTGCCCGCCTTGAATCCGCGCAGAAAAAGAGGGCGGCTCCTGGCCATCAATTGCCCCATCCCCACCCCCACGCCGCTCCCTCCCCTGCTCCCCCTGGTTGACACTCGCGCGGCGCAGGGGCCCACTCCCTCACCTGCCGCATTCATGACTCCCCGCGTGGAGGGCAGCCCTTTCCTTCACGCCCTTCTCTCCCCGCCCGTTGCACCCCTCGCCCAAACCCTAAATCGCCGCCCCCTCTCCTCTCCCTAGACGGCTGTTTCCGCTGCCTCTCCGTCCGTCACTTCGTGAAAGACTGCCGTGACCCTGTACGGTGCCGGCGGTGCCGCGTGTCCGGGCATCGTGCCTCCTCGCCCCGTTGCGCCATGGCCCCTCCGCGCCGTGCCACTGCCCCGCGCCGCGTCCCTTCCCAACCGTCCTACCACGCCACCGCCACCGCCCCCCCCCCCCCCCCCCCCCCTCGTCGCCAGTCCACTCCGTACCCGCGCGCTCGCATCGCCGCCCTCGCTCGCGCTGGGGCTCTCCCAACCCCGCGCCGCCTCGAGGTTGGCGACCCTAGTAGCCCCGCTGTGGCTACCCTGTCTGCGGCGCCCGCCGCTCCACCCTCCCCTCCTTGCAATCGCGATGTTTCCATTTCTTGGGTTGTCCGCTCCCCGCCGCCGTCCCCCCTACTGATCCCACCGCCATTAGGCACCCTGAGCCGGTTGTGGCTTTGGTGACCCCCCTGTGCAGTACGCTCCTCCGGAGCTGCTCGCGTTCAGGGAGAGGCCCTCATCCTCTAGTGGGTCGCACGCGTCGTCGCGCTCGCTCTCATCTGTGTCTTCGGGCAACTCCATCCCTTCCGCCATCGCTGACTCCGAACGCCCCGATGTGGTCGAGGTGTTCATGCCGAAGGGGGACTACGCTGCGGCGCAGCAGTGCAGCGGCTCGCCGTGGTAAGCATCAAGCCCCCGAACGCCTTCATCAACCCCACCATTGCGGTGCAAGCCGCGGTCCTCGACCGCATTGGGCACCTGCTGCCTGAGGTGGTGCCCTCGTCGGTGGGGGCCATGTACCTCCGCTTCGCTTCGGTTGCGGACCGCGATGAGGCCCTGGCTATGCAGCCGTTCCCTCATGAAGGTGCTCGCATC
Organism: Thinopyrum elongatum; assembly: GCA_011799875.1. Classification (NCBI taxonomy): domain Eukaryota; kingdom Viridiplantae; phylum Streptophyta; class Magnoliopsida; order Poales; family Poaceae; genus Thinopyrum; species Thinopyrum elongatum. The sequence continues at coordinate 715,863,261 of CM022298.1, forward strand.
GACCTCTTTGCGGAAGAATCCTTCAACCGCGTCGAGCCCCGCCTGGACGTGTGCGCCGTCCTCGCGGCCACAGGCTTCCCGGCCGAGTTCATCAACCCCCGCGGCGTCTCTGCGATGTTCTCCGGGTTCGGGAAGGTCCTCGAGATTGATCCGCTGGTCCTCGCGGGCAGCAAGCTCGCCACCATGCGCACGGTCGTCCTCCTCAAGAACCCGCGCGGCATGCCCTGCGACGTGTGGCCGACTGGCCGTTAGGGGGGCGTTGGGGTGCCCGCATTGTCTCGGTGTGCCCCGTCAGGGCCTGGGCGCGTGCCGACTCCTTCACCGCCGACGGGGGCTACCTCCCGTTCTTCTACCCTCCTCCCCCTCCCTTCGCCCACAACCAGGCTGCCCTGTAGGCGCAGCCGATGGGGCGGGGTGGGGCGCTGCCTCGGGCTTCCCTTCACCATGGTGGCGGTGGTGGGGACGTGGGCCAGCTTGACTCGGTCCTACGCGGCCTCGGCGCGCCTCCTCTTCCTGCCTGGCTGCGGCATGGCCCCCTACGGCTCGAGGGGATGGCGCCCTCGCCCCAGTCCCCTGCTCCGCCGCTGTTACCCAGCCCAGATTCGCCGTACTCCTCAGGGTTCTCCTCTGATGGCAGCGCGGGGTCGGGCGTCACCATTGTTGACGTCACTGAGCAGCAGGAGGAGGGTGGGGGCCCGTTCGGGCGGTGCTGGTGACACTGTGGGGCCTGGCCGCAGCGCTCGGGTGGCCCGTTCTGAACCAGCGGAGTACATTAGCATGGAAGCCAAGGTAGTCAAGCTGCGTGCTCTCCGGGACGCGCTCTCGGGTGCTTCCCCATCTCAAGTCCAAAGTCTTGAAGGACAAGATGCTCGACGGCGTGCTCAAGCCCATGACCGCCAAGGCGGCTGCTGAGCTGCGTTTCGCTGCGTCCATCCGTGCTGCTCCGGTGATCTCTGCCACCGATGATTAGTGCGGGCGCCGTTCCCTTGCCTCGCCCCGCTGTTCGCGCCTACCTGTTTCTTTCTCTGTGTGTGTGCGCTATGCTGGTTGTTGCCTTGAGTACGGGCCTTTCCGTGCTCATTGCCGCCCCTGGAGGGGCCTGTGTTCGTCCGTGTCTCGATCCGTGTCTCGGTGCGTCTATGTGTAATGGATAATCCTTCCTTCGTTAATCTCTCCATCCTCTCGTGGAATGTTCAGGGTTTGGGGGACCCTGACAAATGTGGTGTCGTGCGTAACCTGATCGCCGCCACCGACCCCCACTTTGCGTGTCTTCAGGAATCTAAGCTGGCCTTCCTCCCCGCTAAAAAAGCTCGCTCCTTCCTCCCTGGGCGTCTAGACTCCTTCGTCACCAAAGACGTCGACGGCAGCTGGGGGGGATCGTTACGGCCTGGGACGCTCGCATGTTCTCTTTGGTTGAAGGAAATATACCCTAGAGTCAATAATAAAGTTGTTATTTATATTTCCTTATATCATGATAAATATTTATTATTCATGCTAGAATTGTATTAACCGGAAACTTGATACATGTATGAATACATAGACAAAACACCGAGTCCCTAGTAAGTCTCTACTAGACTAACTCGTTAATCAAAGATGATTAAGTTTTCTAACCATAGACATGTGTTGTCATTTGATGAATGTGATCACATCATTAGGAGAATGATGTGATGGACAAAACCCATCCATTAGCTTAGCATAATGATCGTTAAGTTTTATTGCTATTGCTTTCTTCATGACTTATACCTATACCTATTCCTTTGACTATGAGATTATGCAACTCCCGAATACCGGAGGAACACCTTGTGTGCTATCAAACGTCACAACATAACTGAGTGATTATAAAGATGCTCTACAGGTGTCTCCGAAGGTGTTTGTTGGGTTGGCATAGATTGAGATTAGGATTTGTCACTCCGAGTATCGGAGAGGTATCTCTGGGCTCTCTCGGGAATGCACATCGTGACAAGCCTTGCAAGCAATGTGACTAATGAGTTAGTTACGAGATGATGCATTACGAAACGAGTAAAGAGACTTGCCGGTAACGAAATTGAACTAGGTATGGAGATACCGACGATCGAATCTCGGGCAAGTAACATACCGATGACAAAGGGAATGACGTATGTTGTCATTGCGGTTTGACCGATAAAGATCTTCGTAGAATATGTAGGAACCAATATGAGCATCCAGGTTCCGCTGTTGGTTATTGACCGGAGATGTGTCTCGGTCATGTCTACATAGTTCTCGAACCCGTAGGGTCCGCACGCTTAACGTTCGATGACGATTTGTATTATGAGTTATGTGTTTTGGTGACCGAAGATTGTTCAGAGTCCCGGATGAGATCGCGGACATGACGAGGAGTCTCGAAATGGTCGAGAGGTAAAGATTGATATATTGGAAGATGGTATTCAGACACCGGAATGGTTTCGGAGTGGTTCGGGTATTTTTCGGAGTACCGAGGGGTTACCGGAACCCCCCGGGGAACTATTGGGCCTACATGGGCCATAGGGGAGAGGGGAGGCAGCCCACAAGGGGTGGCCGCACCCCCCTCCCATGGGGAGTCCAAATTAGACTAGGGGAGGGGGCGCGCCCCCCTTTACTTCTCCTCTTCCCTCTCCCTTCCCCTTTCCCCCTCTGTAAGAAAGAAAGGGGGGGGGGGGCGAATAGGACTTGGAGTCCTATTCGGTTTCCCCCCATGGCGCACCCCCTAGGGTTGGCGGCCTCCTCCCGTCCTCCTTTATATACGGGGGCAGGGGGCACCCCAATACACATCAATTGTTCTTTTAGCCGTGTGCGGTGGCCCCCTCCACAGTTTACTCCTCCGGTCATATTGTCGTAGTGCTTAGGCGAAGCCTTGCGCAGATCACATCACCATCACCGTCACCACGCCGTCGTGCTGACGGAACTCTCCCTCGACCCTCTGCTGGATCAAGAGTTCGAGGGACGTCATCGAGCTGAACGTGTGCTGAACTCGGAGGTGCCATGCGTTCGGTGCTTGATCGGTTGGATCATGAAGACGTTTGACTACATCAACCGCGTTAACCTAACGCTTCCGCTTTCGGTCTACGAGGGTACGTGGACACACTCTCCCCCTCTCGTTGCTATGCATCTCCTAGATAGATCTTGCGTGAGCGTAAGATTTTTTTTGAAATTGCATGCTCCGTTTTCCAACATTGGTCTCCTCCTCGGCATCCGCTTTCACGCTCACCGCCTTCTTTTCCTCCACAACCACCTCCCTCTCCCTCGCGATCACGAATGTTTATGCTCCGTCGGACAACTCCCTCACTGATGCTTTTGTCGCGGATATGCATGCGGTTGCTCCTACCATATCCGGGCCTTGGATCATGCTTGGGGATTTCAATCTGATCAGGGCCCCCTGCGAGAAGAATAACGATCACTTTGATGCCCCTAGAGCGGCGACTTTCAACTCTCTTATCAATTCCCTGGCCCTGCATGAGCTCGCCTTGACTGATCGGCGCTTCACCTGGGCTAATCGAAGGGATCCCCCGACTCTCTCTAGGCTGGACCGGGCTTTTTTCGATGCCAGTTGGGACACGTCCTTCCCTGACTCCACCCTCTCCTCGCGCCCTCGTCCTACCTCTGACCAAGTCCCCTTGGTGGTCACCGCCTCCACCCGCATCCCTAAGCCCGCTCGTTTCTTCTTCGATAACTCTTGGCTCCTTGACCCTCTCTTCCTCCCCTCTACCATCCCCTCCTGGACGGGCACGATGGGTGGGCGTGACGCGGCCGTGAGCCTCGCTGCTCGCAAGAAAAAGTTCCGATCGGCGGCCAAGGTTTGGAAATGGCGACACAAGTATATTCCCACTTATGATAATGATTGCAAGTTTGTGGTTGACTTCCTTGATTTCTTGGAAGAATTCCATTGCCTCTCTACAGCTGAAGGGCGGTTGCGCTAGCTGTGATGCCCGCGAGTGCCTGGCCGCGTCCATTAAAAGGCAGAGCACGCACTGGAAGCAGCGCGGGAAATGCCGAGCGGTGCGCGAGGACGATGAGAACACTGGGTTCTTCCACGCCAGTGCCTCTCAGCGCCGCCGCGGGAAGTGGATCCGTGCATTGAACGTCGATGGGGTCGAGGTGGTTGATCACCCCGGGAAAGCGGCTGCGCTTTGAGCTTTCTACGCCGACCTCTTGGGACGTCGCAGCCGTCCCGTCTGGCGCTTCGACTTGGCAGAGCTGTACCAGGGCGTGCGGGGCGTGGACGGCCTCGCTCTGGTGTGTCGTTTCTCTCCGAAGGAGATCAAAGAGGCGGCGGCCCTTCTCGACCGCACGAGCGCGCCGGGCCCCGATGGCCTTGGCCCCGCCTTCTACCATGCCGCCTGGGACGTGGTCTCGGGCGACCTGCAGCTCCTCTTCGACGCCTTCTACGACGGCGTGGTGGACCTGGAGCCGATCAACTGTGCGTACATCGCTCTCCTGCCCAAAGGGGTGGCCTCCCCGGCTCCTGGCTCGTTCCGCCCCGTCTCACTTCAGAACAGGGACGTCAAGATCCTGTGCCGTGGCCTCACTACCCAGCTGCAAAAGTAGATTGGCGAGGTGATCGACATTGATCAGTCCGACTTCATCGCGGGCGTAGCATCTCTGAGAACTTCGTCTACGCGACTGAAGTGGTGCAGTGCTGCCGGACCAGAAAGGCCCCCGCCCTCGTCATCAAGCTGGACTTCGCGAAGGCCTTCGACTCGGTGAACTGGGAATGCCTCCGTCAGATTATGGAGGTGCGAGGCTTCCCCGAGAAATGGTGTGCGTGGATGGATGCTATCCTCCACTCCTCCCGCTCCATCGTGCTGTTCAACGGCGTCCCTGGGCCGTGGTTCCCCGTCCGCTGCAGGTTACGGCAAGGGGACCCGCTGTCCCCTACCTATTCCTCCTGGTGGCCGATGTCTTGCAGCGGATGATCCGTCATGATCCCCTGCTCAGACACCCGTTGGTGGATGGCGAGCCCCCCATCGTGCTTCAGTACGCCAACGACACGCTCATCATCCTGCACACTTCCGTGGAGGCGGCGGGGCGTCTCCGTGCCATCCTTGATGACTTTGCCGCTGCCACCGGGCTGTGCATCAACTACAGCAAGAGCACACTGGTGCCCGTCCATGTGTCGGTGGAGGTGGTCGCCGGGGCCGCAGAGGCCCTCTCCTACTCTGTTCAGGGGTTCCCGCAGCCCTACTTGGGGTTGCTGTTGTCCTGGGAGAAGCTTACGGCGACGGATTTTGCGCCGATGATCGCCAAGGTGGACAAATTCCTGGCCGGCTGGCGGGCGCGTCTTCTCTCCCCAGCGGGGCGTTTGGTTCTCATCAACGCCGTGCTGGATTCCCTTCCTACGTATGCTATGGCGGCGGTCATCCTCCTTCCTGCTGTCGTCAAAACCATGGACACGCTCCACCGCGCCTTCTTGTGGAACGCGGCCCACCGTGCGTCGGGTGCCCAGTGCTTGGTCGCTTGGACCCAAGTCTGCAGAGCGAAAAGCGAAGGAGGTGTGGGGGTGAGGGACCTCGCGACACAAAACACTTGTCTGCTCCTCAAGATGCTTCACCGCCTCCACTCGTCGGCATCTCGGTGGGCGACCTGGGTCTGGGCTGAGCTGAATGGGCACTCCCTCCTCTCCCCCGGCAGCTGCCGCCTGTCCGGAGAGCAGGGGCGCTCCCTCCTTCTGGCATGACTGGTGGCTGACGTGCGGCCCCCTTAGTGCTGCCTTCCCTGCCCAGCACTCGCACACCACCTACACCGAGGCCACCGTTCTGCGGGTGCGGGAGTCTGGGCTGGACCGCGTCTTGGTCCCTAGGCTCACCGGCGCTGGCGCAAGGGAGCACGCGGCCCTCCTCGCCATTCTCTAGGACGCCCCCGCGGGGCCGGGCGTTGAAGAGCGGGTTTTGCCCCTCTGCGGGCATCCGTGTACCGGAGGGCTTGTCTCAGGGCGCGCCTACGCCCTACTGACCTTGGGTGGGCGGCTCTCGCCCCATGCGCCCTTAGTGTGGGGGACGCGTGCGCCATCGAGGGTGAAGTTCTTCGCCTGGCTGCTTGTCTGCCGCCGGATCAACACGCGTGACGTCCTCCTCCGCAAAACCATTGTTGAACAAGCTGGCGCTGGGTGTGCCATCTGCTCTGCTGAATTGGAAACCGCCGATCACCTGATGTTCCACTGCTCGTTTGCGCGAGCTTTCTGGCACGCTGTGGGAGTGGGCGAGATGGCGACGAGCGCCTCGGTGGATTCGCTCCAAGATTTTGATGTGCGTATGGCGGTTGGGGAGGCCTCCCCCGGCGCTTTTGCCCTCCTGTGTTGCTGGCAGCTCTGGAAGCACCGGAATGGGGTGGTCTTCCGGGCTGAGACGCCCTCCCTCGACCGGCTCCTGAGCTGCTGTCGTGAAGATGCAGTCCTCTGGCGCGAGCGTCTCCGTCCATGTGATCGCTCGCATGTAGATGTTTGGGTGGGTGCGTTGAGGCGATGATCTAGCCTGGCTGTTATTCCCTCTCCCTCCCTGCGTGTATATGGGTGTTGTAAAAAACTGATGTCCCCCCCTCCTTCTAGGGTAACTTGGCAATAAAATTCAGGTGGAGGGGTCGTTATCCCTCCCCCGGTGACGCTTCAAAAAAACATCCAACCCTCCGCTCCAAAATAATTGAACTTCTAGGATTATCCTAAAAGAGTCGTAGATCGAAAGGATTTAAGTAAATACAGATGCAGACGAACGAATACCATATCCAAACATATCCATCAAAGACAAACACCAACAAAAACCGTCGAAGACACAGTGACACACTTCAAAATATCATGGAAGGCTTTCTAAATACTATGCTTTCCAAATATGTTGTCAGCTTTTTATCTCCCCCTGTCTCTTTCAATTCTAAATACTCTGCATTCCAAACAAGTAAACAGATGATGTCGTTTTGCAGCAGACTAATGCAGGTGTTTTGCACTAAATTACTACTAGGCTGGAGAGGGAAAGCATAAACTACAAGAATGTATATAATCTGACAAAAGGGGGAATTTTGCAGCGTGGATCCTAGATCGGGTTTGGAATCAGATCACACGTTTCATCAAGGCAGAATCCTGGGGGAATTGTAACTGCAAGAAACATTTCTTCGAGAGGGAACCAAGAAAGAAGTCCATAAAAATTTTCGCCAGGGATTACGAATAAACGACTCTCAAGTAGCAAATCGCAATATACCTGTGGATCTCGCCGAAGAACAGAGTCGCCGTCGCAGGTACTAGCCGAGCGGAGGGGCAGCCGCGACAGACTTTCCAGAGGGTAGGGAGACACGCGCGCCTAAACCCTGGGAGACAGCCGCGGCAACCGCTCGCCGGCCGCCTAAACCTGGGAGTCCGGAGGAGGATGGAAAGCAGAGCAGAGCAGACCAGCGGGTGTTGTGTTGAGTTCTTGCGACGACAGGGATCCATCTGGACAGCACGTTCCACATCCTATGTATATTTGCTAAAATCGTAACGGCTTCGGGGCTACAAGTTCGCTAAAATCGTAAACTTGGTCAAACAAAACGAAGTTTGACATAGGACAAACCGAGAACTTCAAATATTTTGAAATAAAGGCGAGTGCTAGGTTTCTTTTCTTTATTCTCGTATGATTTTCTATCATTCTTGTCATATTGTACCTATAAAAATGCACTTCTTCTGTCTTAAAATGTAAGATGTTTTTTTGGTTTAGATTTAAGCACCGGCTAGAAACCAGTCGACTATAATCTAATTTGGGTCAGTCGATTGGTTTCAGCCGTCCGATGAAAAATAACGGCTAGATGTGTGTCTTCAACCTCCAGCCGTTCTCTTCTTCCTTCGACCTGCCAAGCCACCGCCGGCCTAACCACCTGCGGTCGACGCCGCGGTAAGCAGTGCTCCCGCGCCAACCTCGCCACCCCCCTCTCCCGGCCATCCCTGCAAAATATATATGGTGTTTTGGTCGATTTATGTGGTCTAAAGAAGCACAAACCAGTAACACCCCCTGTAATGAACAACAGTGATCACCCTTAGTTAATGCCAAGTCAGCTAGATTAACAGTGCATAATCATCATTTGCATCATATTGCATCTCAACTCCTAGTTCAAACTTCAATTAAATTCAAAATGGAAAATAAAAGTTGTTCGAATCAGAATCTAAAATGTTCATTAAATAGCAAATAAGTCAGAGGCAATTCTAAAATTATAACCAACATTCACTAAATTACTTAATTGACTCTAACAGCAACAAAACAGAATTAAATTAATACCTTTTGTTTAAATAAAATCCATGTGGAAACATTTGGACTCAAAACCTTTTTATATCAATGTTAAATATTGCACTTCTATTATATGGGCAAGTTCCATATTTTATAAAAGTCATTTGGTTTAAAAAAAAAGACAAAACAGAAATAAGAAAAGAAAACAGAAACAGAAAATAAGAGAAAAGAGAAAAGGCCTAAAGCTACTGTGCACTCAGGCCTACTTCTACAGCGCCGGCCCAGCCCACCCCGCGTCTTCCCCCACCCTCCTTCCACCCTCGCCTCGCTGTCGAGCAACTCGCGGCGCCAGCCCCCCCCCCCCCCCCCCTCTCCTCCGCGCGGTTGACAGCGCGCCGCGCTCGCCGGGGAGGATAAGATCAACTCCCCGCTCCCCCTGGCGAACCCTAGCCACCATTTTCCCCCCTCGCCCCCTCTCTGTTTCGGTTAGGGCGCATGCTTGCGCGCCACCCTCGCCGCCGTTCGTCATAGTCGCGGCCACCGTCGCCCGTTCGCCTCACCGACGAGCCCGGCCGCACCGCCGTGATCCTCTGCTTCGACTACGCTGCCGGATTGAGGCCGGAAGCCCCTCACGACGCCGCATTCTTCCTCGCCTCCGCCTCGGCCACCGCATCGACCTCGCCGGCGATCTACGTCACCGGTCCACCCCGAGCCCACTGCCCAGTCCCCACGCTCCCCCGATGAGCTCTTGCGCGTGACGCACCCTCCCCTGCCTCCTCTAGCCATCCCTAGCTGCTGCTCTGCCGAGGCCGAGCCCCTGCCTCTGCCACTGCTCGTCGCCGGCGTCGATCCGGCGACCAAATGGCCTCGCAACCGAGTCCATTGAGCTCGACGCATCGCGTAGACCTCGCCTAGCCCCTCGCATCACTCGCTAGTGCATTGCCTTGCCAATCCCACAGCTCACCCGAACGCCGTCGCCGCCGATGTGGTTGTGCCGCTCGTTTTCGGCCACCCCAGCTCCGGCCATTAGCACGGATCGACGCGGCTCGGGCTCAGCTTTCGAACGCAAGAAAAATCGCCCGAAACGGCGCACCCTAGCCAAATCCCGAGCTCGCCGGAGCTCGACGCCGCGCTCGGGCTCGCCGGCGCACTCCGGTGGCCGGTGCCAACGTGGCTGCCACTTGGCCACTGACCATAGGCCCCACTGGGCCCCGTTGACCTCGGTCAACGCTGACGTGGCCGCCCCTGTTTCTATGACATGCGGGCCCCACTCCAATAAACAATTTAAAATAAATAGATAATTAGTTAGTTAATTAGATTACTTAACCACTCACTGACAGTAAGCCCCACACGCTAATTAATCCTACTTAGTTTAAATTAACTCTGTTTAAACTAAACAGAGGCTGACATGTGGGTCCCACTGGACCCACCTGTCAGGTTTGACTCCGGTCAGCCCCTGTTGACCTGCTGACATCACTCTGATGTCATGCTTGCGTCATCATACACTATTCTGGATAATGTTGGATTAGATGGATTAACTAAATTCAAAAAATAATTAAAACTTTAGAAAATCATATAAAATAATCCGTAACTCCGATGAAAACAATTTATATATGAAAGTTGCTCAGAATTTCGATACGAATCCGAATACGCCCTCTGTATTCCTGTCAGATGTCCCTAGCTAGATGAACATGGAACTTTTAGACCGATTCAATAAATGAATAGTGCCCAACTTTAATTAAATAAATCCGGATAAATTCCTAAATTGACTAACTCATTTAGTTAGGCAGTAGTGAAGGAAATATGCCCTAGAGGCAATAATAAAGTTATTATTTTATTTCCTTATGTCATGACAAATGTTTATTATTCATGCTAGAATGGTATTAACCGGAAACTTGATACATGTGTGAATACATAGACAAAATAGAGTGTCACTAGTATGCCTCTACTTGACTAGCTCGTTAATGAAAGATGGTTATGTTTCCTAACCATAGACATGAGTTGTCATTTGATTAACGGGATCACATCATTAGGAGAATGATGTGATTTACTTGACCCATTCTGTTAGCTTAGCACTTGATCGTTTAGTATGTTGCTATTGCTTTCTTCATGACTTATACATGTTCCTATGACTATGAGATTATGCAACTCCCGTTTACCGGAGGAACACTTTGTGTGCTACCAAACGTCACAACGTAACTGGGTGATTATAAAGGTGCTCTACAGGTGTCTCCGAAGGTACTTGTTGAGTTGGCGTATTTCGAGATTAGGATTTGTCACTCCGATTGTCGGAGAGGTATCTCTGGGCCCACTCGGTAATGCACATCACTATAAGCCTTGCAAGCATTGTAACTAATAAGTTAGTTGCGGGATGATGTATTACGGAACGAGTAAAGAGACTTGCCGGTAACGAGATTGAACTAGGTATTGAGATACCGACGATCGAATCTCGGGCAAGTAACATACCGATGACAAAGGGAACAACGTATGTTGTTATGCGGTTTGACCGATAAAGATCTTCGTAGAATATGTGGGAGCCAATATGAGCATCCAGGTTCCGCTATTGGTTATTGGCCGGAGACGTGTCTCGGTCATGTCTACATAGTTCTCGAACCCGTAGGGTCCGCACGCTTAAAGTTCGGTGACGATCGGTATTATGAGTTTATGTGATTTGATGACCGAAGTTTGTTCGGAGTCCCGGATGAGATCAGGGACAGGACGAGGAGTCTCTAAATAGTCGAGAGGTAAAGATCGATATATTGGAAGGCTATATTCGGACATCGGAAAGGTTCCGAGTGATTCGGGTATTTTTCGGAGTACCGGAGAGTTACGGGAATTCGTATTGGGCCTTAATGGGCCATACGGGAAAGGAGAGAAAGGCCTCAAGGGTGGCTGCGCCCCTTCCCCATGGACTGGTCCGAATTGGACTAGGGAAAGGGGGCGCCCCCTTCCTTCCTTCTCCTTCTCCCTTCCCCTTTTCCTATTCCATGTGGGAGGTGGAATCCTACTAGGACTAGGGAGTACTAGTAGGACTCCACACCTTGGGCGCGCCCTGTGAGGGCGGGCCTCCTCCTCCCTCCATCCTTTATATACGTGGCCAGGGGGCACCCCATGGACACAACAATTGATCATTGATCTCTTAGCCGTGTGCGGTGCCCCCCTCCACCATAATCCGCCTCGATCATATCGTAGCGGTGCTTAGGTGAAGCCCTGCATCGGTAGCATCATCATCACCGTCACCACGCCGTCGTGCTGACGAAACTCTCCTGTGAAGCTTTGCTGGATCGGAGCTCACGGGACGTCATCGAGTTGAACGTGTGCTGAACTCGGAGGTGCCGTGCGTTCGGTACTTGGATCGGTCGGATCGTGAAGACGTACGACTACATCAACGGCGTTGTGCTAACGCTTTCGCTTTCGGTCTACGAGGGTACGTGGACACACTCTCCCCTCTCATTGCTATGCATCACCATGATCCTGTATGTGCGTAGGAAATTTTTTGAAATTACTACGTTCCCCAACAGTGGCATCCAAGCCAAGTTTTATGCGTAGATGTTATATGCACGAGTAGAACACAAGTGAGTTGTGGGCGATACAAGTCATACTGCTTACCAGCTTGTCACACTTTGGTTCGGCGGTATTGTTGGATGAAGCGGCCCGGACCGACATTACGCGTACACTTACGCGAGACTGGTTTTACCGCCGTGCTTTGCACACAGGTGACTAGCGGGTGTCAGTTTCTCCAACTTTAGTTGAACCGAGTGTGGCTACGCCCGGTCCTTGTGAAGGTTAAAACAGCACTAACTTGACGAACTATCATTGTGGTTTTGATGCGTAGGTAAGAACGGTTCTTACTCAGCCCGTAGCAGCCACGTAAAACTTGCAACAACAAAGTAGAGGGCGTCTAACTTGTTTTTGCAGGGCATGTTGTGATGTGATATGGTCAAGACATGATGCTATATTTTTTTCTATGAGATGATCATGTTTTGTAACTGAGTTATCGGCAACTGGCAGGAGCCATATGGTTGTCGCTTTATTGTATGCAATGCAATCGCCCTGTAATTGCTTTACTTTATCACTAAGCGGTAGCGATAGTCGTAGAAGCAATAGTTGGCGAGACGACAACGATGCTACGATGGAGATCAAGGTGTCGCGCCAGTAACGATGATGATCATGACGGTGCTTCGGAGATGGAGATCACAAGCACAAGATGATGATGGCCATATCATATCACTTATATTGATTGCATGTGATGTTTATCCTTTATGCATCTTATTTTGCTTTGTTTGACGGTAGCAATATAAGATAATCTCTCACTAAATTTCAAGGTAAAAGTGTTCTCCCTGAGTATGCACCGTTGCCAAAGTTCGTCGTGCCGAGACACCACATGATGATCGGGTGTGATAAGCTCAACGTTCATCTACAACGGGTGCAAGCCAGTTTTGCACACGCGGAATACTCGGGTTAAACTTGACGAGCCTAGCATATGCAGATATGGCCTCGGAACACTGAGACCGAAAGGTCGAGCGTGAATCATATAGTAGATATGATCAACATAGTGATGTTCACCATTGAAAACTACTCCATTTCATGTGATGATCGGTTATGGTTTAGTTGATTTGGATCACGTGATCACTTAGATGATTAGAGAGATGTCTATCTAAGTGGGAGTTCTTGAGTAATATGATTAATTGAACTTAAATTTATCATGAACTTAGTACCTGATAGTATTTTGCATGTCTATGTTGATGTAGATCAATGGCCCGTGCTACTGTTCCTTTGAATTTTGATATGTTCCTAGAGAAAACTAAGTTGAAAGATGATAGTAGCAATGATGCGGACTAGTTCCGTGATCTGAGGATTATCCTCATTGCTGCACAGAAGAATTATGTCCTTGATGCACTGCTAGGTGATAGACCTATTGCAGGAGCAGATGCAAACGTTATGAACGTTTAGCAAGCTCGATATGATGACTACTTGATAGTTTAGTGCGCCATGATTTACGGCTTAGAATCGGGACTTCAGATACGTTTTGAACGCCATGGAGCATATGAGATGTTCCAAGAGCTGAAATCGGTATTTCAGACTCATGCCCGTGTCGAGAGGTATGTGACCTCTGACAAATATTTTGCCTACAAGATGGAGGAGAATAGCTCAACCAGTGAGCATGTGCTCAGAATGTCTGAGTACTACAGTTGCTTGAATCAAGTGGGAGTTAATCTTCCAGATAAGATAGTAATTGACAGAATTCTCTAGTCACTATCACCAAGTTACTGGAACTTTGTGATGAACTATAATATGCAAGGGATGAGAAAAATGATTCCCGAGCTCTTCGTGATGCTGAAATCAACGAAGGTAGAAATCAAGAAAGAGCATCAAGTGTTGATGGTTAACAAGACCACTAGTTTCAAGAAAAAGGGCAAAGGGAAGAAGGGGAACTTCAAGAAGAATAGCAAGCAAGTTGCTACTCCCGGGAAGAAGCCCAAGTCTGGACCTAAGCCTGAAACTGAGTGCTTCTACTGCAAAGGGACTGGTCACTGGAAGCGGAATTGCCCCAAGTATTTGGCGGATAAGAAGGATGGCAAAGTGAACAAAGGTATATTTGATATACATGTTATTGATGTGTATTTTACTAGTGTTCATAGTAGCCCCTGGGTATTTGATACCGGTTCAGTTGCTATGATTAGTAACTCGAAACAGGTGTTGCAAAATGAACAGAGACTAGTTGAGGACGAGGTGACGATGTGTGTTGGAAGAGATTCCAAGGTTGATAAGATCACCTTTGCACACTCCCTCTATTTTCGGGATTAGTGTTGAACCTAAATAAATGTTATTTGGTGTTTGCGTTGAGCATGAATATGATTGGATCATGTTTATTGCAAAATAAATGTTATTTGGTGTTTGCGTTGAGCATGAATATGATTGGATCGTGTTTATTGCAATACGGTTATTCATTTAAGTCAGAGAATAATTGTTTTTCTGTTTACATGAATAAAAACCTTCTATGGTCATACACCCAATGTAAATGGTTTATTGAATCTCGATCGTAGTGATACACATAATCATAATATTGACGCCAAAAGATGCAAAGTTAGTAATGATAGTGCAACTTATTTGTGGCACTGCCGTTTAGGTCATATTGGTGTAAAGCGCATGAAGAAACTCCATACTGATGGACTTCTGGATTCACTTGATTATGAATCATTTGATGCTTGTGAACCATGCCTCATGGGCAAGATGACTAAAACTCCGTTCGCCGGAACAATGGAGCGAGCTACGGACTTATTGGAAATAATACATACCGATGTATGCGGTCCGATGAGTATTGAGGCTCGCGGCGGGTATCGTTATTTTCTGACCTTCACAGATGATTTGAGCAGATATGGGTATATCTACTTAATGAAACACAAGTCTGAAACGTTTGAAAAGTCCAAAGAATTTCAGAGTGAAGTGGAAAATCATCGTAACAAGAAAATAAAGTTTCTATGATCTGATCGCGGAGGCAAATATTTGAGTTACGAGTTTGGTCTTCATTTAAAAAATGTGGAATAGTTTCGCAACTCACGCCACCTGGAACACCACAATGTAATGGTGTGTCCGAACGTCGTAACCGTACTTTATTTGATATGCTGCGATCTATGATGTCTCTTACCGATTTACCACTATCATTTTGGGGTTATGCATTAGAGACAGCTGCATTCACGTTTAATAGGGCACCATCTAAATCCGTTGAGACGACACCGTATGAACTGTGGTTTGGCAAGAAACCTAAGCGTCGTTTCTTAAAGTTTGGGGCTGGGATGCTTATGTGAAAAAGCTTCAGCCTGATAAGCTCGAACCCAAATCGGAGAAGTGCGTCTTCATAGGATACCCAAAAGAAACTGTTGGGTACACCTTCTATCACAGATCCGAAGGCAAGATATTTGTTGCTAAGAATGGATCCTTTCTAGAGAAGGAGTTTCTCTCGAAAGAAGTGAGTGGGAGGAAAGTAGAACTTGATGAGGTAGTGGTACCTTCTCTTGAATTGGAAAGTAGTTCATCACAGAAATCAGTTCTAGTGATGCCTACACCAATTAGTGAGGAAGCTAATGATGATGATCATGAAACTTCAGATCAAGTTACTACAGAACCTCGTAGGTCAACCAGAGTACGTTCCGCTCTAGAGTGGTACGGTAATCCTCTTCTGGAAGTCATGTTACTAGACCATGACGAACCTACGAACTATGAGGAAGCGATGATGAGCCCAGATTCCGCGAAATGGCTTGAGGCCATGAAATCTGAGATGGGATCCATGTATGAGAACAAAGTATGGACTTTGGTTGACTTGCCCGATGATCGGCAAGTCATTGAGAATAAATGGATCTTCAAGAGGAAGACAGACGCTGATGGTAGTGTTTCTATCTACAAAGCTCAAATTGTCGCAAAAGGTTTTCGACAAGTTCAAGGTGTTGACTACGATGAGATTTTCTCACTCGTATCGATGATTAAGTCTGTACGAATCATGTTAGCAATTGCCGCATTTTATGAAATCTGGCAAATGGATGGCAAAACTACATTTCTTTAATGGATTTATTAAAGAAGAGTTGTATATGATGCAACTAGAAGGTTTTGTCAATCCTAAAGGTGCTAACAAAGTGTGCAAGCTCCAGCGATCCATCTATGGACTGGTGCAAGCATCTCGGAGTTGGAATATACGCTTTGATAAGGTGATCAAAGCATATGGTTTTATACAAACTTATGGTGAAGCCTGTATTTACAAGAAAGTGAGTGGGAACTCTGTAGCATTTCTGATATTATATGTGGATGACATATTGCTGAATGGAAATGATATAGAATTTCTGGATAGCATAGAAGGATACTTGAATAAGAATTTTTCAATAAAAGACCTCGGTGAAGCTGCTTAAGTATTGAGCATCAAGATCTATAGGGATAGATCGAGACGCTTAATAAGACTTTCACAAAGCACATACCTTGACAAAGTTTTGAAGGAGTTCAAAAAGTATCAGTCAGAGAAAGAGTTCTTGCCTGTATTCAAGGTATAAAGTTGAGTAAGACTCAAAGCAAGGCCACGGCAGAATATAGAGAGAGAATGAAAGTCATTCCCTATGCCTCAGCCATAGGTTCCATAAAGTATGCCATGCTATGTACCAGACCAGTTGTGTGCCTTGCTATGAGTTTAGCAAGGAGGTACGATAGTGATCTAGGGATAGATCACTGGATAGCGGACAAAGTTATCCTTAGTTACCTAAGAGGACTAAGGAAATATTTCTCGGTTATGGAGGTGATAAAAGAGTTCGTCGTAAAAGGTTACATCGATGCAAGCTTTTACACCGATCCAGATGACTCAGAGTCTCAATCTGGATACATATTGAAAGTGGGAGCAATTAGCTAGAGTAGCTCCGTGCAGAGCATTGTAAACATAGAAATTTGCAAAATACATACGGATCTGAATGTGGCAGACCCGTTGACTAAACTTCTCTCACAAGCAAAACTTGATCACACCTTAGTACTCTTTGGGTGTTAAACACATGGCGATGTGACCTAGACTATTGACTCTAGTAAACCCTTTGAGTGTTGGTCACATAGCGATGTGAACTATGGGTGTTAATCACATGGTGATGTGAACTATTGGTGTTAAATCACATGGCGATGTGAACTAGATTATTGACTCTAGTGGAAGTGGGAGACTGAAGGAAATATGCCCTAGAGGCAATTATAAAGTTATTATTTTATTTCCTTATGTCATGATAAATGTTTATTATTCATGCTAGAATGGTATTAACCGGAAACTTGATACATGTGTGAATAAATAGACAAAATAGATTGTCACTAGTATGCCTCTAATTGACTAGCTCGTTAATCAAAGATGGTTATGTTTCCTAACCATAGACATGAGTTGTCATTTGATTAACGGGATCACATCATTAGGAGAATGATGTGATTGACTTGACCCATTCCGTTAGCTTAGCACTTGATCGTTTAGTATGTTGCTATTGCTTTCTTCATGACATATACATGTTCCTATGACTATGAGATTATGCAACTCCCGTTTACCGGAGGAACACTTTGTGTGCTACCAAACTTCACAACGTAACTGGGTGATTATAAAGGTGCTCTACAGGTGTCTCCGAAGGTACTTGTTGAGTTGGAGTATTTCGAGATTAGGATTTGTCACTCCGATTGTCGGAGAGGTATCTCTGGGCCCACTCGGTAATGCACATCACTATAAGCCTTGCAAGCATTGTAACTAATGAGTTAGTTGCGGGATGATGTATTACGGAACGAGTAAAGAGACTTGCCGGTAACAAGATTGAACTAGGTATTGAGATACCGACAATCGAATCTCGGGCAAGTAACATACCGATGACAAAGGGAACAACGTATGTTGTTATGCGGTTTGATCGATAAAGATCTTTGTAGAATATGTGGGAGCCAATATGAGCATCCAGGTTCCGCTATTGGTTATTAACCGGAGACGTGTCTCGGTCTTGTCTACATAGTTCTCGAACCCGTAGGGTCTGCACGCTTAAAGTTCGGTGACGATCGGTATTATGAGTTTATGTGATTTGATGACCGAAGTTTGTTCTGAGTCCCGGATGAGATCAGGGACATGACGAGGAGTCTCTAAATAGTCGAGAGGTAAAGATCGATATATTGGAAGGCTATATTCGGATATCGGAAAGGTTCCGAGTGATTCGGGTATTTTTCGGAGTACCGGAGAGTTACGGGAATTCGTATTGGGCCTTAATGGGCCATACGGGAAAGGAGAGAAAGGCCTCAAGGGTGGCTGCGCCCCTTCCCCATGGACTGGTCCGAATTGGACTAGGGAAAGGGGGCGCCCCCTTCCTTCCTTCTCCTTCTCCCTTCCCCTTTTCCTATTCCATGTGGGAGGTGGAATCCTACTAGGACTAGGGAGTCCTAGTAGGACTCCACATCTTGGGCGCGCCCTGTGAGGGCCGGCCTCCTCCTCCCTCCATCCTTTATATACGTGGCCAGGGGGCACCCCATAGACACAACAATTGATCATTGATCTCTTAGCCGTGTGCGGTGCCCCCCTCCACCATAATCCACCTCGATCATATCGTAGCGGTGCTTAGGCGAAGCCCTGCGTCAGTAGCATCGTCATCACCGTCACCACGCCGTCGTGCTGACGAAACTCTCCTGTGAAGCTTTGCTGGATTGGAGCTCACGGGACGTCATCGAGTTGAACGTGTGCTGAACTCGGAGGTGCCGTGCGTTCGGTACTTGGATCGGTCGGATCGTGAAGACGTACGACTACATCAACCGCGTTGTGCTAACGCTTTCGCTTTCGGTCTACGAGGGTACGTGGACACACTCTTCCCTCTCGTTGCTATGCATCACCATGATCCTGTATGTGCGTAGGAATTTTTTTGAAATTACTATGTTCCCCAACAAGTAGAACACCTCTGCATAGCATTTAGGCATGTCATACATATTGTTTGCATTTTTGCCGTGAATTTACTATTTCTCTCCCCCTCCTTCTTTCTTGATAGACGCCGAGACCGACGCCGTTGCAGCTGGGTACGACTACGCTACAGACGAGCAGCCCGTTGATGACCCCTCTTTCTTGCTAGAGCAACCAGGCAAGCCCTTCCCCCCCCCCCCTTGAGCATCCAGATATCGCCCATTCCATTCCTCCTGCTTGCAGTAGATTTTGCTACTGTTACTGTTTGCTCCTATTCTAATGCATAGCCTACTTTTGTAACCTGTTTAATGTTACCTTACCTGTCAATGTTAAATTGCTTAGTATAGGTTGGTAGTGAACTATCAGTGACCCCCACCACCTTACACTTGTTGCCCCTGCTTGATCATCATTGACTCGATCAACGTGATCGTCGACCAGAGACCGACACATCACTTCACCCCCTTAGTTGTACGACTCTGCATAGTTACTATCGAGTGCCGAGGGTGATACCTCGTAACGCACTCCTGATGAACACTCTGCAGTGTAGCTGTTCGGTCGTGGTCATCGAGGGTGATTCCTCCTTCTCCACTTCTGATACGACTCTGTCATGCAACCCCTCAGTGTGAACCTCGAGGCTGATGCCTCATACGTTCACCCTAATGTTTTCATCGAGTGGAGTCCACCGAGGGTGATTCCTCAGGGTTTTCCCCTTGATGTTATGACCACACGGTTACTTTGACCTTTGTTACAGGCGGGTCAACCCTGATGGGTACCCGCTGGGGATCTACGACGTCAGGTGTGCCGGAAGGGCACTCGAGTGTGATATTGTGGCGGAGCTTCAGTAACTCTGATCGTCTCCGCGTGTTACTAAATGAGCATATCGGATTTGGGTGTTTGATCTGAGTGGGTCGTCGTGCCCTTTACGCACTACCACCATGCGGGATAATGGTTATGGGGCCCTCTGCGATGTACGTTTCTCCCGTAAGCTCTTCAGACGTCATGATTCACCGTGCGGGCTGATTGTCGGGATTGGGCTGGATACTTCACTGACGAGTTCAGTGTCGCGCCTGCACCCCGGCCAGTCTCGCAACGCGCAGGATGCCCAGGGCGATGGCCCAAGACCTCTGGGTGCATAGGTTAGTCCAGCGTGCTGACCTCTCTGCTGAGCCTAGGTAGGGCGCTGCTTCGTGTTGATCTCCTGAGGCCGGGCATTACCCAGCAAGTGTGCCCGGCCAGAGGTGATCGAGCGTGTTGGGTAACAGTAGTGCACCCCTGCAGGGATGAATAATCTATCGATAGCCGGTCCTACGGTAAAGGACGCTCAGTTTGTGTATCCCGATCTATTACTTGAACTGGATACTTGTTACTTAATTGAAGCTTCGGGATCGCTTTCTCGCAGGGAGTCGAGGAAGGATCTCTAGGCTTTGCTTCAACATGTTTGCTTAATAAAATGCTATTCTACTCTCTTCTATTGCTGCAAGATGGTGGCTCGTGAAGAGGTTTGAAGATGCTAGTCTTCGATAGGACTAGGCCTTCACTCTATTTCTGGCATTTCTGCAGCCCAGTCCATATATACAGCCTTTCCCGTTTGATAATGTTGCATATGTAGTGTAGATCCTTACTTGCTGAGTACTTCGGATGAGTACTCACGGTTGCTCGTTACTTCTTTTTCCCCATACCCTACTTTGATGATACATCAGACGATGGAGCTCCGGAGCCAGATGCCACCACAGGAGCTCACTACCAGGAGGGTCCAAACGGCACGTACTACTGGATCGAGCCAGCCGACCAGGAGTAGGATCGGAGGCTCCCAGGCAGGAGGCCTACGCCTTTCGATCTAGAGTCGTTGTTTGTGCTAGCCTTCTTAAGGCAAAAACTTGTCTAACTATGTCTGTACTCAGATATTATTTGTATAACTGACTTATGTATTCGGATCCTCGTGATTCCTAGTCTGTAATATTGTGGATCTCCATTTATTCGTGTTAGAGTTGTTTTGTGATATCTTCCCGTGAGTCCCTGTGCTTGATCGTGCATGTTTGCGTGTATGATTAGTGCACGATTGAGTCAGGGGTGTCACAAGTTGGTATCAGAGCCGACTGCCTGTAGGAAGCCCCCTTCCAATTCCTTAGCCGAAGTTGAATCTAGAAACCGAAAAACTAATTTACTAACTTGGCTGTGTGGCTTACGGGACCACGTCACCAACTGGATGGTATTAGGATCTTTTATTCCTCGTCTATACTCTGGGACTCGGATCTCTCTTCTATTCGGGTTAAATAAATTTTACTAACGCCGACACTTAGGATCTCGTAAATCCCGTCTACCCGGAGAGCTGGATATCTGTGCGATTTCCCTGTCATTGATCTGATTAGTCTGATAATCATTTTCCTTTCCATTGTTTTGTTTAACCTTTCTCTCCGAGTTGTATTAAACTTCTCATTGTCATTTGACAATCCTGAATTTCCTCTATTTCAGATGGATCCTTTGTTTTCACCACGTCCTACGACACAGCTTGTGCTTCACACTTGGGCTCGTGATGCCCCTGGGTTTCCAGCTGTCCTGGTCGCCCTCCTGACCAGACTTGGCTACCGCTGGTACCCTGAATACATGGTCTACGAGGATTACCGCGAGTTCAACCAGGAACAGTACCATGCTGATGTTCGTATCTATGATCAGAAAGATGACTCAAACACTGAGCTGCACCTTTTCCACGGTATCGGCATGACGATTGAGATGGCAGTCCATGATGCCGCCTACTCTGCTGTCGCACGTCTCCGAGGAGAGTTAAACGACATCTTGGATGCCTCTGAGTTCCGATACATTCCGTATGCCCCTGCTGGAGACGCTACTGGATACGACACAGCTATCTGTGCCCCGTACGAGCCTCGTCGCTACGACCCGCACGTTCTGATTCAGTGCTCTCAGGCGGCTCTGGATAGCATTGTTCGGGCTCTTGCCGTCGAGTTGGTTGCCACTCGAGCACGTCTCTACGATGCTATGATGCAGTTGCTATCCGCTGTTCTTGCAGGGATACATCCGGAGCACATCCTTTACACACGCAGGACTCAGATGTATGCTGGTATTGATTGGCCTGCTGTTGGGGGCACACACCTGCACGTGGACCTCTTCTTACAGCTCGAGACCGGGTTCTGCATCAGAGTGCACATGGAGCGCAGGATCCTACCGCGACGAACATTCGTCGTCCGCACTCGCAGTTACCCCGTTTAAGTGGGTTTTCCCCGACGTTGATGTAGCCTTTACTATGTTTCGTTGTGTACTTCCTTACCGCATGCCTGCGCGCCGCCTAGCATGTCTAACTTTTAAATTTGCGCCGTTATGCTGTCCGCATGTACCCGACTCTGTGTTTGGATCTGTATGTCTTAATTTACTACTGTTATGTATCTGTTACACTGCTTAATTGTTGTCGAGTTACATCATGCTTGTCGCTAAACACTCGCAATTGCTTTTACTAAACAACCCCCTATTGGTACTTAGTAGGATGGTTAGACCAGGTGGTCGTGGTCGTGGTCGTGCCCCTGAACGCCCACCACCGCCAGACTATATGGCAGCTATGATGCAACAATTCGAGCTCAACCGCCAGTTCATGACTGGGATTATGGCTCAGTTTCCGCATCAGAACAACGAGAACCAAAACCCTCCTTCAATAACTTTGACAGAGTTTATGCGACTCAACCCCACTCAGTTCCGCAACTCTGACAAGCCACTGGATGCTGATGACTGGCTCCACGACGTCACTCACGAGATGGAGTCTACTAATGTCGCCCCTGCCAACTTTGTCACCTTCGCGGCCTTTTTCCTAAAGGGTCCTGCTGCTCAATGGTGGGACACCCACAAGCGTACACTGCCTGCTGGAACAGTCGTTATCTGGTATGAGTTCCAGGCTGCTTTCCGTGCCCGTTACATTCCTTAGGGAATTATGGAACAAATGAAGACCCTGTTCCGCAACCTCACTCAGGGCAACAAGACTGTCGAAGCTTATTAGCGGGAATTCCTTGACCTGTCCCGCTATGTTGAAGAAGACATCACCACAAATGCCCGTAGACAAGAGAAGTTCTGTAATGGACTCCACCCAGACCTCGAGCTTGCACTTGCTGCTCAAGACTCCAACGACTTTTCTACTCTTGTGAACAAGGCTATTCTGGTTGAGACCGCTCAGATGAAGCATAAGGACTCGCAGAAGCGCTATCATGATGCTGGCTCATCTTCAGGCTCAACACAGAAGCATCGAGTCTGGATTCCCAACAACGTGTTCCGTCCAAATGCCCCTGCGCCAAAGAACAACTATGCTGCACCACGTCTGCCTCCTCCACCACCGAGGCAGCCAAGAGCTCAAGCTATTCAACACAATGCTCCTCTTCGTCCTGAAGATGGTATGTGCTTCAAGTGCCGCAAACCAGGTCACCTTGCTAAGGACTGCCGCTAGACTCAGAATCAGTTGGCTTTTCCTTGTATTGGCCGTGTCAATGGTCGTGGCAACAATCAGGCCCGCAACTATAATACTGGGTCTGCTGCACATGGTCGTGGACACGCTTACAACATTGATATTGAGGAAGTCCAGGATCAACCTGCTACTGTGATGGGTACCCTTCTCGTTAACTCAGTACCTACTTCTGTTTTATTTGATTCAGGAGCATCACATTCATTCATCTCTGGAAAATTTGCATTCATGCATGGCATTTGGTATGAGAAGATGCATACTTTGTTAGTCGTTAAAACTCCCGGAGGTCATTGTCATGCTGATGTGATAGCACCTGACGTAACCGTCGAAATTAAAGGGTTGGAATTCCTTGCGTCACCCATCGTCTTGAAGTCTTCCACCATAGACCTCATAATCAGAATGGATTGGTTGAAAGCTCACATTGCTTCGATCAATTGTGCCACTAAAGTCGTCCAACTTCTTCACCCCTCCGACGAGATAGTGAATTATACCGCCCGCATTACACAGGATGCTGAAGCTCAGATATATGCTCTGAATGCTTTGAACGCCTCACCTTTGGAAGGAATCGAGAACGTTCCTGTCATTCGAGATTTTCCGGACGTTTTTCCGGAAGAACTTCCAGGAATACCCCTGGTTAGGGCTGTCGAGTTCGTCATCGACTTGAAGCCTGGCACTACCCCTATTGCGAAGCGTCCTTATAAGATGCCTCCGCACCACCTTCTCAATCTTAAGGAAGAAATCGACAAGTCACTTAAGAAAGGTTTCATCCGCCCGAGTTCCTCTGCTTGGGGAGCACCTTCACTCTTCGTTAGGAAGAAGGATGGAACTAACCGATTGGTTCAAGATTAGTGGCCCATTAACCAAGCCACAATCCAGAATAAATACCCATTGCCCCGGATCAATGATCTTTATGATCAGCTTGCTGGATCCTCTGTCTTCTCGAAACTCGACTTGAGGTTGGGTTATCATCAGATCCGTGTTCACGAAGAGGATATTCCGAAGACTGCCTTTGTTACTCGATATGGCTCTTATGAGTACACTGTCATGTCATTTGGTTTAACAAATGCTCCAGCAACCTTCTCCCGGTTGATGAACTATATCTTCAAGGATTACCTTGACAAATTCCTCATGGTTTATTTGGATGATATCCTAATATATTCCAAGAATGAAGAAGAACATGCTGAACATCTTCGGCTTGTATTGGAGAAGCTACGAGAACATCAGTTTTATGCTAAATTCTCCAAGTGTGAGTTCTGGTTATCTGAAGTGACCTACCTTGGTCATGTTATTTCCAAGAATGGCATTGCTGTTAACCCCGAACGAGTTCAGGCTATTCTCGATTGGACTCCCCCGAAGAATGTTAAGCAAGTCAGAAGTTTTCTCGGACTCGCTAGTTATTGCCGTTGATTCGTTGAGAACTTTTCCAAGATTGCAAAACCATTGACGAATCTGCTCCACAAAGGTGTTAAATTTGAGTGGACAGAAAAATGTCAAGAAAGCTTTCAGACAATAAAAGATAAGTTAACATCTGCCCCAGTGCTAGCACCCCCGGATTCCCAAAAGGATTTCGTGATATACTGTGATGCATCTCGTCAAGGATTAGGCTGTGTCCTAATGCAAGAGCGTAAGGTGATTGCTTATGCCTCTCGATAATTGCGTCCTCACGAAGAAAATTATCCAGTGCATGATCTTGAACTTTCTGCGGTTATTTATGCCCTGAAGCTATGGTGACATTACCTTCTCGGTAACCGTTGCGAGATATACACGGATCATCAAAGTTTGAAGTATTTATATACTCAACCAGATCTGAACCTTCGTCAACAAAGATGGCTCGAAACAATTGCCGATTATGATATGAATATCTCATATACCCCTGGCAAGGTTAATGTAATGGCAGATGCTTTGAGTCGCAAGGCTTATTGCAGCAACCATATGGTTCAGGAAACGCAACCTCTTCTCCATGAAGAGCTTTGCAAATTGAACCTCCATATTGTTCCACAGGGTTATCTCAATACCCTGGTTGTCGAACCAGATTTAGAACACAGCATTAAGACTATGCAACGGTATGACTCAGAAGTTGAAAGAATTAAGCGATACCTCGAAAAAGGAAGGCCGTCGGAATTCCGTCTTGATAAGGATGGGATCCTATTTTTCCAACACCGTCTCTTCGTACCCAAGTTCAAGGATGAGAGAGAACACGTTATGAAAGAAGCTCATGACACTCCTCTTTCAATTCATCCTGGTAGCACAAAGATGTACCGTGACATTTGTGAGAGATACTGGTGGCCTAATATGAAAGCGAGACATTGCTCGTTATGTTTCTAAGTCTGACGTTTGCCACCGCATTAAAGCAGAACATCAAAGGCCTGCTGGAACTCTGCAACCACTTGATATTCCTGAATGGAAATGGGACAAGGTCCATATGGATTTCATCACTGGTTTTCCCAGGTCTCAGAAGGGTCATGATGCTATCTTTGTCATCATTGACCGGTTCTCAAAGGTTGCTCACTTTCTGCCAGTTGAGGAGACAATCACTGCTAGCTAGTTAGTGGACTTGTATGTTTCCCGAATTGTGTCACTCCACGGTGTTCCGTTGGAGATCAGTTCTGATCGTGCCAGTCTCTTTACCTCAAGATTCTGGAATAGTTTCCATGAAGCTATGGGAACTCATCTGTCCTTCAGCACCGCTTTTCACCCTCAGTCACAGGGTCAAGTCGAACGAGTTAATCAAGTGCTCGAAGATATGCTTTGAGCTTGCGTCATCTCCTTCGGTAAGAAATGGGGGGAATCTCTCCCGTATGCCGAGTTCTCTTACAATAATAGCTATCAAGCTAGTCTGAAGATGGCACCGTTTGAAGTTCTTTACGTACGCAAGTGTCGAACCCCTCTGAATTGGTCAGAAACTAGGGAACGCTCACTCGTCGGACCGGACATTGTTCAGCAAGCTGAAGAACAAGTCCGCATTGTCCGTGAACATCTGAAAACTGCTCAGTCTCGTCAGAAGAGCAACTATGACCGAAAGCACCAAGAAATGGACTATCAGCCTGGCGAGCAAGCTTACCTTCGCGTCACTCCATTGAAAGGCACTCATCGATTCGGAATCAAGGGCAAGTTAGCTCCTCGCTACATTGGCCCGTTCCGTATTCTTGCCCGTCGAGGAGAAGTGGCATATCAATTGCAATTGCCGCCCAATCTTTCTCAAGTGCATGATGTCTTTCATGTATCCCAACTCCGACGCTGCTTCAAGGATCCTATTCGAGCTGTGGATCATGAAATGCTTGAATTGCGGGAAGATCTGTCTTATCCAGAATATCCCATCCGTATTCTTGATCAAGCTGAGCGTCGAACTCATCAAAAGTCAATCAAATTCCTCAAGGTTCAGTGGTCGAATCATTCTGAAGATGAAGCCACTTGGGAACGCAAGGATCGTCTTCGCGAAGAATACCCCGCTTTCTTTCATTCTTCCTCTAAATTCTCGGGACGAGAATTCTTGTTAGATGAGGAGAATTGTAACACCCCCTGTAATGAACAACAGTGGTCACCCTTAGTTAATGCCAAGTCAGCTAGATTAACAGTGCATCATCATCATTTGCATCATATTGCATTTCAACTCCTAGTTCAAACTTCAATTAAATTCAAAGTGGAAAATAAAAGTTGTTCAAATCAGAATCTAAAATGTTCATTGAATAGCAAATAAGTCAGAGGCAATTCTAAAATTATAACCAACATTCACTAAATTACTTAATTGACTCTAACAACAATAAAACAGAATTAAATTAATACCTTTTGTTTAAATAAAATCCATGTGGAAACATTTGGACTCAAAAACTTTTTATATCAATGTTAAATATTGCACTGCTATTATATGGGCAAGTTCCACATTTTATAAAAGTCATTTGGTTTAAAAAGAAAACACAAAACAGAAATAAGAAAAGAAAACAGAAACAGACACAGAAAATAAGAGAAAAGAGAAAAGGCCTAAAGCTACTGTGCACTCAGGCCTACTTCTACAGCGCCGGCCCAGCCCACCCCGCGTCTTCCCCCACCTCTCACTGCTCACCCTCGCCTCACTGTCAAAGCACCTCGCGCGCGGCAGGCCGCCCCCCCCCCCCCTCCCTCCGCGCGGTCGCCGGGGAGGATGAGAGCAACTCCCCGCTCCCCCGGGCGAACCCTAGCCACCATTTCCCCCCCTCGTCCCCTCTCTGTTTCGGTTCAGGCGGATGCCCAAGCGCCACCCTCGCCGCCGTTCGCCATAGCCGCGGCCACCGTCGCCCGTTTGCCTCACCGACGAGCCCGGCCGCACCGCCGTGGTCATCTGATTCGACTACGCTGCCGGATTGAGCCCAGAAGCCCCTCACGATGCCGCATTCTTCCTCGCCTCCGCCTCGGCCACCGCATCGACCTCGCCGGCGATCTACGCCACCGGTCCACCCCGAGCCCATTGCCCAGTCCCCACGCTCCCCCGGTGAGCTCCTGCGCGTGACGCACCCTTCCCTGCCTCCTCTAGCCATCCCTAGCTGCTGCTCCGCCGAGGCCGAGCCCCTGCCTCTGCCATTGCTCGTCGCCGGCGTTGATCCGGCAACCAAATGGCCTCGCAACCGAATCCGTTGAGCTCGCCGCGTCGCGTAGACCTCGCCTAGCCACTCGCATCACTCGCTAGCGCATTGCCTCGCCAATCCCGCAGCTCACCCGAACACCGTCGCCACCGATGTGGTCGTGCCGCTCGTTTTCGGCCACCCCAGCTCCGGCCATTAGCACAGATAGACGCGGCTCGGGCTCAGCATTCAAACGCAAGAAAAATCACCCGAAACGGTGCACCCTAGCCAAATCCCGAGTTCGCCGGAGCTCGACGCCGCACTCCGGTGGCCGGTGCCGACGTGGCTGCCACTTGGCACCGCGGGCCCCGCCCCGTGCCACTGACCATGGGCCCCACTGGGCCCCGTTGACCTCGGTCAATGCTGACGTGGCCGCCCTGTTTCTATGACATGCGGGCCCCACTCCAATAAACTGTTTAAAATAAATAGTTAATTAGATTTCTTAACCACTCACTGACAGTAGGCTCCACACCCTAATTAATCCCATTTAGTTTAAATTAACTCTGTTTAAACTAACCAGAGGCTGACATGTGGGTCCCACTGGACCCACCTGTCAGGTTTGACTTCGGTCAGCCCCTGTTGACTTGCTGACGTCACTCTGATGTCATGCTTGTGTCATCATACACTATTCTGGATAATGTTGGATTAGATGGATTAAATAAATTCAGAAAATGATTAAAACTTTAGAAAATCATATAAAATAATTCGTAACTACGATGAAAATAATTTATATATGAAAGTTGCTAAGAATTTCGATACGAATCCGAATACGCCCTCCGTATTCCTGTCAGATGTCCCTAGCTAGATGAACATGGAACTTTTAGACTGATTTCAATAAATGAATAGTGCCCAACTTTCATTAAATAAATCAAGATAAATACCTAAATTGACTAACTCATTTAGTTAGGCAGTAGAACACCTCTGCATAGCATTTAGGCATGTCATACATATTGTTTGCATTTTTGCCGTGAATTTACTGTTTCTCTCCCCCTCCTTCTCTCTCGATAGACGCCAAGACCGACGCCGTTGCAGCTGGGTACGACTACGCTACAGACGAGCAGCCCGTTGACGACCCCTCTTTCTTGCCAGAGCAACCAGGCAAGCCCCCCCACCCCCCCCTTGAGCATCCAGAAATCGCCCATTCCATTCCTCCTGCTTGCATTAGATTTTGCTACTGTTACTGTTTGCTCCTATTCTGATGCATAGCCTGCTTTTGCAACCTGTTTAATGATACCTTACCTGCCTATGTTAAACTGCTTAGCATAGGTTGGTAGTGAACCATCAGTGACCCCCACCACCTTACCCATATTGCCCCTGCTTGATCATCGACGACTCGATCAACGTGATCGTCGACCAGAGACCGACACATCACTTCACCCCCTTAGTTGTACGACTCTGCATAGTTACTATTGAGTGCCGAGGGTGATATCTCGTAACGCACTCCTGATGAACACTCTGAAGTGTAGCTGATCGGTTGTGGTCATCGAGGGTGATTACTCCTTCTCCACTTCCGATACGACTCTGTCGTGCAACCCCTCAGTGTGAACCTTGAGGGTGATGCCTCATACGGTCACCCTGATATTTTCATCGAGTGAAATCCACCGAGGGTGATTCCTCGGGGTTTCCCCCTTGATGTTATGACCACACGGTTACTTTTACCTTTGTTATAGGCGGGTCGACCCTGATGGGTACCCGCTGGGGATCTACGACGTCGGGTGTGCCGGAAGGGCACTCGAGTGTGATATTGTGGCGGAGCTTCAGTAACTCTGATCGTCTCCGCGTGTTACTAAATGAGCATATCGGATTTGGGTGTTTGATCTGAGTGAGTCGTCGTGCCCTTTACGCACTACCACCACGTGGGATAATGGTTATGGGGCCCTCTGCGATGTACGTTTCTCCCGAAAGCTCTTCAGACGTCACGATTCACCGTGCGGGCTGATTGTCGGGATTGGGCTGGATACTTCACTGACGAGTTCAGTGTCGCGCCTGCACCCCGGCCAGTCTCGCAACGCGCAGGGTGCCCAGGGCGATGGCCCAAGCCCTCTGGGTGCATAGGTTAGTCCGGCGTGCTGACCTCTCTGCTGAGCCTAGGTAGGGCGCTGCTTCGTGTTGATCTCCCGAGGCCGGGCATTACCCAGCAAGTGTGTCCTGCCAGAGGTGATCGAGCGTGTTGGGTAACAGTAGTGCACCCCTACAGGGATGAATAATCTATCGATAGCCGGTCCTACGGTAAAGGACGCTCAGTTTGTGTATCCCGATCTACTACTTGATCTGGATACTTGTTACTTAATTGAAGTTTCGGGATCGCTTTCTCGTAGGGAGTTGAGGAAGGATCTCTAGGCTTTGCTTCAATATGTTTGCTTAATAAAATACTATTCTACTCTCTTCTATTGCTGCAAGATGGTGGCTCGTGAAGAGGTTTGAAAATGCTAGTCTTCGATAGGATTAGGCCTTCACTCTATTTCTGGCATTTCTGCAGCCCAGTCCACATATACAGCCTTTCCCCTTTGATAATGTTGCATATGTAGTGTTAATCCTTGCTTGCTGAGTACTTCGGATGAGTACTCACGGTTGCTTGTTACTTCTTTTTCCCCATACCCTACTTTGATGATACATCAGACGATGAAGCCCCGGAGCCAGATGCCACCACAGGAGCTTATTACCAGGAGGGTCCAGACGGCATGTACTACTGGATCGAGCCAGCCGACCAAAAGTAGGATCGGAGGCTCCCAGGCAGGAGGCCTACGCCTTTTGATCTAGAGTCGTTGTTTGTGCTAGCCTTCTTAAGGCAAAAACTTGTCTAACTATGTCTGTACTCAGATATTATTTGTATGACTGACTTATGTATTCGGATCCTCGTGATCCCTGGTCTGTAATATTGTGGATCTCCGTTTATTTGTGTTAGAGTTGTGTTGTGATATCTTCCCGTGAGTCCCTGTGCTTGATCGTGCATATTTGCGTGTATGATTAGTGCACGATTGAGTCAGGGGCGTCACAAAACCTAAGCCAGGGACAACCGACAAGGGCGAGCAATTAACGAGCTAGAGACAGAGACGACATAGCTAGTCCGGGGTTTGTACGTAGAGGCGAGGTGGAGGGTTAATGGTGTGGGACTGCGGGTATGGGTTTTTGTGGGGTGTGTGTCTGCCGGTGCCCGAGCTAGAGAAGGGGAGGGGCGGCCATGTCGAGAACTCGAGACGCATGGCACGACGGCAGTCGACTAAAGCTGATTTTCTCTATCAACCAACTGGAACATGGGTGCCCTTATTTCAGACAATTTAAATGATCATTCTCCCCGTCAAAGCACCTTTTCGCATTTTCTCTCCCCTTCTCCCCTCTATTTTCTTGTAAAATTCTGGAAATTCCAGATTTTAACAAGAATATGTCACCCTTTTCTCTAAAAGGTTGAAATAGCAAAGTTCATGGGAAAGGAAAACTAAAACAACGACCTCGCAATTCACAAGAAAGATCAAGTGATTCTACTATATTATCTACAAGGTCCCATAGTTTTGTTGTTTGCCCAAGCTAAACTTATGTTAATTTTTTCATCAATGATCTCGCCTACAACACGCTAAATACCGATGAACTATTAGTACTCCATGAAACCACTATTGCAGGGAAGTGAGAGAAAACATATGCTCTGATTTTGGTTCTTAACTAAGTTAGAGCAGAAACTGCAAATATAGGGACAGGGAGGAAGGGGGGAAATGCGTATTGTAAGTAGTGCAAGAAATGTAAGCAAGCTTAAGTGCATGAAGGAAAGGTGTTGTCTTATTGCATCAAACATAAAATGAGATAAGATGAATGAATCAGTCAACACTTTCCGCACACAACTAAAGGGATAATAATAATGCCCTGGTTTCATTTGCCAATGAATATTGCATGTCACTTCATTAGTACCAGTATTAGTTCATACTATCAAGAAAAGAAATACCAGGACATACAATGTAGAGTACTTAACCCCGATTGCATACAAAGTGCATAAACAACTGAATTTTGTCTCGTACAAATACAGAAATACTACTTGTCTTCAATAATTTAGCTTGTACATGCCACCTTTCAGGACGATTTTTACAACGCTGATCCAGCAAGCATCCACTTATATAAATACGACCTAGGATTGGTGTTCATAAAATGGTGAGGATGTGACGAAACTCCTTTCTGTTAAGGTGTTGTTTTGCAAACTTCCTATGCCGCAGTTCCTCCTTAGTAAAACGAGGTCGAGCAAACTCCTGGTAGCTACCGACCTTGCTGACTGAGTAGAGCTGCCCAGTATATGTATATCCATAGTCCATCCATACCACTGGATCTACCACCATACATTCGAGCACAATAGCATTCCCAAGGATGTAGAGCGACAGCTCGGCTATCCCCACTAGATCACAAAACCCAGTAATGTGGACACTCCTGAGGTGACGATGCAGAGGCCCTGGAACAGCCTTCACTATCCTTGTAGGATCTGGATCAACAAATCTATCATAATTTATCTGCACACGTATATCCAATCAATCATTAATTCAAATATACACATTGGTTCGACCGGAGAGATTAAACAGATATTTTTTTTACCATGATCAACGATTGAATCACTTACATGCAGTTCCAGTTCTTCTAAGAGAGGCGCTGATTCCAAGAGGTAAACAAACCCAGTAACCCAGCTAGCATCCTCTAGATCGTCTCTGACATCAATGTTCAGGTTCAGATGCCACAAATTGATGAAAGTTGTGTGAGTTTTACTGAACTTCTTCACCTGGGATAGAAACAATGCACATCGACAACAATAAATCAATATGAGATGGATCAAGGTGCCAAGTCAACAATATCGTCACTGAAAAAAAAAATGAAATAAGGCACAGAGCAAACCTGATAGTCAATAACCAAATGTAGAAAGAGTTTCTGCACATAAGAAAGTGAAGTTGGAAGCTCAGTCAAGATATAGTTGAAAGCGTCAGAACACGAGTTGTACCGCATGTTCTTGAACACAATGGTTGCTTCTGACAACTTTGAAGATTCCCTTAGCACAATTTGTGTCACACAGTCATCAAACTTAAATGTGGTAAGATTCGGAGCTTGCAACTGTATCATTCGCATCGCACACTTGCAGACGCTCAGGTATTGCAACCGGCAGATCTCCTGACGTATAGTGAAACTTGATAAGGGGCAGCACTCCAAACTTAAACTCTCAAGAAGAAGACAACTTAGCAATAGACGTTCAAGATCGCCTGCATCGATGGAGACCATATACAGGCTGAGTTTATTCAGGTTTGTAATACCTCAGAAACTAGCGGGCAGACATACGCAGACATAAGCAAGATCAAGAGACTTCACGCAAGAGCCATTCGGACCACTGAGTTTACACAGTGGGACAACATAAATGCCACCTGCAAAGCCGTCTCCCCTGAGATCAAGACGAATGTGTTTGGCCATCGACACGGTGGAAAAGTCAATCCATCTATCAATGTGATGCCTATGATATGTGCCGAGGCCATATTTGACAACAAACTTATTCACCGTACTAGCAATTCTCATAGTGGAAGTAAACCACGAGGCGCGCAACACACTGTCCACTCTGGTGATGAATTCAATGTTCATTGATTCCAGGAATTCAGCGGCCATGGATTCCGGGTCAGTAATCATGGTTGTATTGCTGCCAAATAGGGTCTCTTCAGTGAACACCAGGTCCGGAGGGCATATCGCTAGCCGCCTCCACTCGCCAGAAAGTAGGCTCATCCTCACAGCTTGTTTGAGTGATAGCCGTGACAATATGTCGCGCAGAACGTCCTGTACGCATAAGAATTCATTCAGTTAGTCAGTCGAGTAGCGGCAGGCAGTCGCTCAATAGTCAAGGTTATTGTTACTGTTGAGAAGAGTAAATAATAATCCGTATATATGAATCTCAAGCATGGTGATCCTTACGTGGGGTAGAAGGTGAAGCTCCACTGCCACCTTCGATCTCATCATCCTGTTGGAAGCATCCCTTTTGACTCTTACATTTACAGAGCGTTCTTGGTTGCTTGCCTTGTCCATCAGAATAGACTGAATCGACAGATGTATATATATCTGCGTGTCACCAAAGAAGTAGCAACTGGTCATGGAGGAGCAATGTAATGCATCTGCACTTTGTAAGTACGAACAGCATATATTGTTTCAGAAACCAATGGTGAATCCCCTACCAATGTACAGATCAATGTGTTACTGATGCACCGAAACTTCGAAAGGAATGGCATAACTTACAGAAACTATAAGTTATAGGATGCCGCTGGATCTCGGCGGAGCCGGAGGTGCTAGTCGCGCTGGAGGTGAGCGAGGAAACAACGTTGGGGTAACCGCACAAACGGGATTGCGGCAGGACCCACCATAACCCTGGCCAGCGGCGGCGGCAACCGTAGCCCACCGGCGCCCTAACCCTGTCTATCGAAGGAGCAGTTGTCGTTGGGATCTTGGCCGATCAGCAATGAATCCCATACACTAGGAATCGGCAAACCCATCAATTTACAACAGGGATCCAAGATGCATTACTGAATAAATACAGGATACAAGTGGAACTTGTAGGTACGTACTGGCCAAATATTATGCTAGATCTTCTAAATACTCTGCATTCAAAATATGTTATCAACTTCTTATCTCCCTCTATCTCTTTTCTCTTTCTCTAGTAAATAGATGATGTAGTTCTGCAGCAGACTGATGCAGATGTTTTGCACTAAATTAATACGTAGGTCGGAGGGGGAAAGCATGAGCTACAAGGATGCCGGATGCGTGTATAATCCAACAGAAAAGGGGATTTTTTTTTTTTTTTTGCAGCGTGGAGCCCTAGATCGAGATTGGAATCGGACATCACGTTCCATCAGGGCAGGATCCTGGCTCCTGAGGGAACCAAGGCACGAGTTCATCAAAAATTTCACCAAGGATTACGAATAAACGACTCTTTGACGTAGCAAATCGCAGCATACCTGTGGATCTCGCCGGAGAACGGAGTCGCCGTCGAACGGAGGGGACCTTCCGGGGGAGAGAAAGGCACGCGCCGTAAACCCAGGGTGACCGCCGCGGCAACCGTCTCCTTGACCAGGGCTCGCCGGCCACCCCTAACCCCTCCTGGTCCTGAGGAGGAGGAAGGAAATCAGAGCAGGGGGTGTTGGTGTTGTTGCGACGACAAGAGATCCATCCATCTAGACCGCACGTTCCACATCAAACGTGTATTTATTAGCTATAATTAAATTAAATTAAATTGTATTATTAGTAAACATGCCCGTGCGTTGCTACAGGAAGAAAGCATGGATTCTAAGACCCAAAAAGCTATGGACAGGCAAATCACTTACATGAATATAGATGCAAAGACTCAAGTCGAATCTACAATAGCATGTCCACTTTCACTACGATCAATAATGCGACCATACCGGTATTGGCAGTAGTTAAAATCATTTAAAGATTTGAGATGTAGATTACACATCCTATATGCGATCCACATACCAATATTATGATATATATATATAAAGTTTGCTCATAAAATTTAAGTGTATGGCGGTGTTTATGTAACTCAACTTTTATTGAGGGCATCGCAGTCTTGAATCCTTCCGGATATGAAATTCTGTGCTAAACATTCTTCTTGTAGACAAATTGGAACATGATGAGTTTGTTGGTTTCGAGAAACATCAATAAAGTAGCACCAACATTAATTCGGTAAAAAACTTACATTGATATTAGGAAATAGATGATGTTATGATTTTATCGGTGGCGATTCTACATGTTAGCAGTGGGATCAGCTGAACCCACAACATTTTTTATTACATGCTTAGTTCCATTCAGATGTTTGTACAAAAATAGAAAATTTCTGAGAGATTAATGCACTTGAACCCAAAGTTTTTTTGTCGCCGGCGCCCCACTGGATTTTGTACTTCTCATGAAGATATTGAGATAAAATAGACAATGAGCTATATAAATACTCTTGTTCCCAAGTTCAAATTTATATGAACCACAACTCATGGTCCCGTGAGGAATGGAATAGGCAACCGGGAGGCTGATATGCTTATACACCATCAACATAAGATAGTTGCTCATAAACTACATCCATGTATGACCATGGGTAACATCAACATGAAATTCGTACGAATATACACATTACAAAAACTGAAATCTCCATTGTTGATTTCTAACAGCACAAAAATTGAGTCACACCTCAAATCTTCAGGAAGAGGTAGTCTGTTGTAGGCACAATCATAAATTAGCTAGAACTCCGTCATGCAAATTACCAACCGAAAATTGACTTTGTTTATCTATTGGAGGCTTACTGGATTCAATATCCATCTAATATCCACAAAAGATGAGGTTGCTAGTGAGTTCTCCGTGAACCAGAGCCTGCTCCAAAGCCTGTTGTGCAGTGATCCTACGATCAAACAGAAAGGTACATTCCGTAATATGTATTATTAGAGAACTGATAGATCGTTCAGTTTTCTCTAATGCAATGAATTTTTCAACTGTTACCAACGCGCAGACCATTTACGATTCAACTCACATTAACCAAGTAAATATTCACAGCAGTGGGGTACGACCATCAGAGAAACTTCCACTTATGCCTCACCGGCCATAGTGTCCGCATGCAGAACCCAACGGGGGATACTCTCTCAGTTAATACTTGGAATACTTTGTGCTTGTGCTCACGGACACCGTAAAAGAGAAGCACCGGACAGCGCACTCACACACCTAGAAACTGACATCGACGACTCGGCAGAAGATGTGGCGACGCCCGCGCTCACCGCTTCCCCGATGTGCTCGAGGTGGCCCTCCTCCACCACAAGACGGTTTTGACACATGGCGTTGGAGCGGTATGCTGCGGCCACCGCGGCTGGAGAGGGAAAGGTTGCCGTCGCCGCCGTGGTGGGAGTGACGCCTCCATCAGTCGCTAACAACAAAATCGAAGTGAAATTGTCCTGAAAAAAGCAAAGAAAAGCAAATGAAATCCAGTGCCCTGGCTACATTTAGAGATAGAGCTATCCAAACTTAAATGTAGTAATCGTACAAAAGAGCAACCGAGCTCATATTTGCTCCATACTGAATTTTGATTTGTCTATGCATAGCATGGCGTCGGCCACTTCACTTGATGTAGCTGCACCTGCAGCCACAATGGAACAGCACAAAAACAGGCAATCGACCTAAGCATCCGAACAAACACAAACGCAGTCCACCACGGTTGCAAGTTCGTAGATTCCGCCGGTGAGGAGCGCCAAGAAATAACCATTTGTACCACTTCACCTCAAAGAAATTAACCAACATCTTCCTGGAAAATGGAGTTGTTCAAGGTTGCTGGCTATTCCTGGTTGGCCTCGAGATCCAGCCTCATTCTATCTAAATGATTGACTGATTACATACAGTACATATCAAACAAGAAGTTGTTATCCTGCAAAAAAAGAGAATTTGGTGATTGAGTATCATCAATTTTATTTCTATGGAATAAAATGCAAGCTACTCCAAAATTAAAATGCATCTGAATCAATTCCAAGATATACTCATACTGTACCTCATGAACTGGTAACATTGCACAAAACGCAAGTTGAATCCTAAAAGAATAGGATAATCATTGAGACAATACATAAGCATGTACTGTATGTGTGCGATAGATTCAAGGTGAATAATAAGAAGAGATTAGCATGTTGATTGAGGGGGCTATGGGCTTTCTCATCACGCGAAAGGAGGCAGCTGCTCCATGCCGCGCTCGCGTCCGATTCGAAGCTGTGGCAACACAGTGCTCCAACCCCAGCCGCCAGGGAATTCGCCGCCAGGTGATCTGAAAGTCTTGCACCACACCTGCGAGGGCGCGGCTGTCCGCCAGCAGCACAGCGAGTCCCATGGTGACTCATACGTTGAAGAAGCTCCACCTTCGCTTGCATCCGGGGCGCCTTCACCCACGCCGAACTGGGCGATGCCAGCAACTTCGTGACGCCGCAGCCGGCATCCTATTGGATGAGGTGGTTGGGCGGCATCCATTGGAGGGGGGGGGGGGGTGCGACGGGGGCCGCGAGCGGGCTGAGATGCGACCACGGCAGCGGGGGCGGCGAGCGGGCTGAGTTGCGGCCGCGGCGGCGAGGTGGCTGATGTGTGGCGGCGGCGAGGGGGAATAACTCGGCCTGGGCAGAGGGTCGAGGAGAGGAGGCCAGATGCGTACGGGTGTTTTTTTTCTCAACGAACCATTTTTTCTTTTTGTCTGCCAAGTTGAGGACGGATTGCGGGTTGATTTCCTAAAAACATAGGGGCTTTTATGCAAAAATGCCGCGACGGTGAACCCGACAGATTCAATCCGTGCTTTATTAGTAGGTAGGTATAGATTAATTAAATTAAATTAAATTGTAACAGCATTTTTTTTGGTGAGAAACAAATTGTAACAGCTTCTCGCCATATTATTTGGATTTTTTTTTCCTGGCTGTAATTGCAGGCCTACTTTGTTAGAGGGCATTTTCTTGGGAGCGGCTAGAGGTCAATCGACTGACTCTACAAAGTGGCCAGTCGATCCGTACAAGACATGAAAAGAATACAAGTCAGAAGAAAAGTGACTGACCCAAAGCTAGGGTCAGTCGAGCAGCCCAACAACACAAATGGCCCTCATGGCCAGTTAGATTACTTTCGTGACCTTTGGTCGGATGGCCCTTGTGGCTACCCGGCCCCTTGACGTCGTGACCCATGGCCCTATGGGCAGAAATAAAACATTGGCCGGCCCGACTTCATCCTGCACGTGCGGATGAGCGCGTGAGACGGCGCATGCGGGCACGACGACAACCATCGCAGAGAGGTGGCCCCAGTCACGATCGCCACCCACACCTCATTGACCCCTAAGGTTAATCGGCCATGTGTGCGGGGCACCCGCGGAGATCAGACAACGCGGAGGGCACTCTCCCGCGAGGATGTCCCAAGAGCCAATAGGCGAGTACTCTAACATCCTTTATAGGAGTAATTATCCTTCTAGTCTCCAAAACATATAGTCCACACATAATAGGCCAAACACCCTTCACGTTTTATGTGCCCCTAATTTTCTTCTAAAAATTGTGGAAATTTCTCAGTTTGACACGAACACTCTACCTTTTTTGGCTAAAAGGTTGAGGAAAAATCAAATGCATGAGTTTTTGTAAAAGATTGTAGAGAATAGGTGCAACTCACGATATATTAATCGGGTGCATATGCACGTATATATAAGTATATAAGGTAGCCACGTCCTCAACTATACGAGGAAGGAGGAGGTCTTGTTGTACAAGAAATACACATGCACAACGTACATCTCAACACCCCCAGCAGTCGAAGCGTCGTCATGGCCGACGCAAAGGCTAGACCGGAACTCCTCGAAGGACGTTGTAGGCAACCCCTTGGTCATGATGTCAGCAAATTGTTGGGAGGTGGGTACATGTAACACGCGTATGTGGCCAAGAGCCATCTGTTCCCGAACAAAATGAATATCAAGCTCAATGTGCTTGGTGCGTCGATGATGAACCGGGTTGGCGGAAAGGTAAACGGCGGAGACGTTGTCATAGTAGACAATGGTGGCTTTGTCAACAGGAGTCAAGAGCTCATGAAGAAGCTGAAGAAGCCACGAACACTCTGCAACGACGTTAGTCACCGCGCGATACTCTGCTTCAGCACCAGAGCGAGAGACAATGGGCTGGCGCTTGGACGACCAAGAGATGAGTGATGGTCCAAGATAAATGCGGTATCCCAAAGTGGAAAGTGCGTATCAGGGCAGTCGGCCCAGTCAGCATCAGAGTAGGCGGTGATATCCAGGAAGGTCGAAGCCTGAAGTGGCAACCCGAGATCCATAGTGCCCCGGATGTAGCGTAAAATCCGCTTCACCGAGGTCCAGTGAGCATCACGATGAGCATCCATATGAAGGTACACCTCCTGAACGGCATACTGGAGCTCCGGTCGGGTGTGAGTGAGGTACTGAAGAACACCAACAATCGACCAGTCAAAGAGCTTGGCCTTCGTGTCGACAAGAGTGGCCGCGGGTTAGCAGTTAAGCATCCCAGCGCGGTCAAGGAGCTCGTGAGCGTACTTCCGCTGATGAAGAAAGAAGCCGTCTGCACGTCGAATGATCTCGATCCCGAGGAAATAGTGCTGGGGACCCAAGTCCTTAATGGCGAACTCAGCACCAAGACGATCAGTGAGCTGTCGAAGAAGAGCAGTAGAGCATGTTGTCAATATGATGTCATCGACATAGAGCAGCAGGTAGGCGGTAGCATCGCCCTGGCGAAAGACAAACAGCGAAGCATCGGAGTGAGTGGAGCGGAAGCCGAGCTGTTGTAGAAATGTTGCGATGCACTGTTACCAGGCGCGAGGAGCCTGCTTGAGCCCGTATAAAGAACGGGAGAGCAGGCACACATGATCCGGAGAACTGTCGTTGACGAACTCCGTGCACTGCTGACAATACACCTGTTCCTCAAGGTGGCCGTAGAGCAAGGCGTTGGAGACGTCCATCTGGTGTACTGGCCAGGAACGGGAGACCGCGAGCTGAAAAATGGTGCGAATCGTCCCGGGTTTAACAACCGGAGCGAAGGTATCCGTGAAATCGACACCGACGCGCTGACGGAAACCCGGAACTACCAAACGCGCTTTGTAGCGGTCGAGGGTACCATAAGGATGAGGCTTGTGCTTGAAGACCCACTTCCTAGAAATGATGTTCAAATTGCGGGGATGTGGGACAAGCTGCCAAGTATGGTTGCGCTGCAAGGCGTCAAATTTCTCCTTCATCGTGGCGAACCACAAAGGGTCGCGAAGAGCAGCACGAGCGGAGGTCGACAATGACGATAGAGGTGTTGTAAAGGCCACATAGGTATACTCAGCTGGGGAGTACCGAAGGCTCGGCCGGCAGACGCCCGTGCGTGCACAGGTGATGGGGCCGGCGGGTTGAGATGCCACGACGACGGCTCCTGTGGAGGTCGCCTCTCCAGTAGGCTATGGGCCGGGGCAGACCCGGCTGAGGCCTGCGAGGAAGCCGATGAAGAGGCCGGCGTAGATGCCGGCGAGGCCGCCTGTTGACACCAGATTTTGGCATGGTCAAAAACACAATTAAGATGGCTTCAAATGGAAAAGTGCTCAAAGTGAGAAAGTTCTGTATTGTCAAAAGGAGAAACTTTGATATTTCGGCTATAGCCATCCGATCTTATCTCTAAGGCCGAAGTTGTGTTCGAAGTACTGAGATTTTGTATTCAGAACACTATTCGGCTGATTACGCCCCCAAGACGGCCTTATATGGACAAATTATCTACAAGAATTGTCTTCGTTTCGTCAAAACGATCGATTTTGATATAAAAATTGTCTCAATCCGAGTTCGTATGCAAAAGTTAGAGATATCATAATGCAGCTCTGTCAGGAGGCAAAATATGGCGCACCCCACCAGACACATGTCTGATGGGTAGCGCGAGCAAACAGATGTTTTGCGTGACCGCTTTGAATCGAAAAAACGTTCAACATCAAAGTTGTTCGTATCGTCGAAACGAGTAAATATGCTTTTGGGCGCATTTTCATCCGAGGTCGTTTACTGCCACAAAAAATACCCGCAAGGTGCAGCCAGTTTAAACCGAACAGTTTTGGAAAGTTCGGACAAAACCAATCCGAATTTGACTAGGGTTTTGGACGTGAATCCAAGCCTTTTTCTTGCACGGGAAGTCCAGCTGCCTCTTATATACCTAAGGGGTGACGGCCTATTGAACAACACACAATCGATCAATTCATCTACCACTTTTTACCTTTACCTTTATCTCTCTCCCCCGTTCTTCTTCTTCCTCGTTCTTCGTTCGTTCTTCTTCTTGCAGGGCGGCGAACCTCGATGCCCTAGGGGCGATCGGGTCGACCTAGGGCAGCCCATAGCCGTCGCACGCCCTGACGGGGTCCCTCCCGGGCGTGTGGGGTTTCGGGTCCTCAAAAGTGCCCGCCGGATTGCTTGTGTACCGCGCTTCCGGACGGGTCTCCTTCGATGTGAGCTGCGGTGCATCACCCCCGGCGTCGAGGGTACACTGTGATGTGTTCATGTGCG
Source organism: Thinopyrum elongatum (assembly GCA_011799875.1). NCBI lineage: Eukaryota > Viridiplantae > Streptophyta > Magnoliopsida > Poales > Poaceae > Thinopyrum > Thinopyrum elongatum. The sequence goes on from CM022298.1 coordinate 715,904,914, forward strand.
AACACACTTTTTGGCCACTCCGCTGGGGACGAAGCTTTAAACGGTCTCGAGCCCGTTCTTGCTACGAAGAGATCGTCATCAAGTTGCTGCAATCTACAAAGGTAATATGAATACCCAATTCCCCTTTGTAGATGCAAATAATTCATATGTTGTTGCTAGATCACCTAATGAGCATAATTTATCGGCTAGCCCTAGTTTTATCAATCATGCATCTAATTATGTGCAAGGGCCGATGCAAAACAATCTTCATGCTTCAAATTCTTATGGTTTTAGCAACGTACAACATATGTATCCAAACTCCCATGCATCGGCAACCCCACAAATCCATATGCCGATGAACAACATGATGGGTTTGGTTAATCAATTTGAAACACCTCATGTTAAAATTTCCAATAGCATACAAGAAAGTGTTTCACCCTTTTATTCATCGGCAACTAATTTGCAATACGTGAATCCAACCTTGCCGGTGGATGGGAGAATTGGCCATGCTACTACTAGCTATTCGGCCAGTTACTCTCAACCATCATATGCTACACCTCATGTTAGTAAATTTTTAGCACCGTCTACACTGTAGATGTTCATAATTCGGCCCCGCACCTTCATGGTCATAGCCGAATAAGTGAAAATTTGGTAGGAACACACGTGTCATCTTCTAATACTGTAGCATATAATGCATGCTCTACGCAATTCGAGAATTTCGGCAACACTCATGAATCATTGCCAAAAGAATCTGAAAGTATTATGGAGCAATCCCTTCCAGAAGCGGTTGTGGTTGCGTTAAAAAAGAGCTTGACACAAAACAAGAGGATTAGTGCTCTTTGCCTTGAAGAATATGAAAAGGGGTTGTTTCCTGATTATGCTGCAATAAAGGCTAGAGATTTGCAAGAAGATGAAACTCCATCAATTGATAGAATTGGCGAAAGAACATATGGTTATACAGTAGTGCATACACCTCCACCTAGTACCGTAACATATTATACACCCCCTACACAATTATAAAATTTCGGCAACACTAATAATTCATTGCCGAAATATCCTAAAAGTATTGGGGGGCAAACTGATCTAGAGTGGGCTGAAATTGAGAGGGAAGTTAAAGCTTTGCGTGATAGGGTGCAAGTACTTCGCCAGGAGAGAATTAATAGGGAATTGGCTCAAAGAAAACAAGCCTTGCCAATTTGTAAAATCAACAAAAAGAAGTAGCATTTGGAACACGAAAGTGCTTCGGTTGAAAAAGCCGAATCAAGTAGTATATTTTCCGAGTCCATGAAATCCAAAGAGGCAAGAATTATTGAGAAAGGGCATGGAAAGCATAGCAAAACGACCATATTTGATTTTTCTGAAGTTAATGGAACCTATTTCCTGCCCTATGAGTTCCGTGCTGTAGAAATTGACAAGCCTCAAGGACAAGAGCAAGTAGCCGAACAAAGTTCGGCTAGCAAGGATCTCCAAAGTAATGATGCACGGAATAAAGAAAAAGATGATGACAAGGCGTTGGAGAGTCATTCAAAAGTGGAGCAAAGTATTATTCAAGTGATACAACCATCATGCTCTCCTAGCGTGCATGAAGTGGTATGCCTAGCAAGTAATTTACCTATTTCCAGATTTGGTCGCAACTTTACAGTTGATGCATCTATTAGAAAAATTCTCATAACTAATTTTGAAAGACCAATAAAGAGGGGTAATTTACTTGTTAGTAATAAAAATTTTCTACAGAATATCGGTCAACCCATTGCACCATTTATAAAGACCGATAGTGAATTACTATTGTAGCCAAGGCTTTCCCCATTGCTTTATCTGAAGTTCATATCCAATTGGGTAGCTGTGCTTATTTCTCACTTGGCTTACACTTGGTACCAATTGAGACATGTATATTCTAACTATCTTCGTTTCAGAAATTTAAAGCCAAGGTTAAATTCTATTGAGAAAACCGATGCTAATGTAATATCTTATCCAAAGACATCGGAGATAAAGTGCAAAACACAACGCATAGCCAAATGGGAAGACTCCAAATCTAAACTATTCATGTGCTTAGTTACAAAGCCGTTCTCACAACAAGATCGGGTTGAGAATAAGAAATATACCTTCAATTCAAACATGTGTGATCAAATCTTTGATTTGTTGTTGACAAATAATCATATTAGAATTCTTAATCAGCATGTCAAGCCATCTATCCAAGGACGAATGTATTGTAAGTTGCATGATTCGTTCAAGCATAATTTTGAGGATTGCAACATGTTTCGTCGAATAGTTAAATCGGCCATTGAAAAAGGACGATTGAAATTTGTTGAAACACCAAGAGATGACCAGTCTATTCCAATTGGTCCCGATGGCAAAAAGTTTATGCATCGGCTGCTTCAAGCCGATCCATTTGAAGAGAAGGTAAAAACTGCAGGTGATGGGATCAAGTTTTTAAGTAAAGAAGATGTTGAAGAGCATAATGAACATAATCTTGAGGGCGAGAATTCCATCGAAGCTACAATGGAGACGCCAAGGACTGGGGGCAGCAAGCAAATCCAATGATCGATGAAAGCAAACCAAAAAAAAATAAAGGCCGAAAGAAGCGCAAGTGTAAGCGATCAAAAATCACCTTCGTTGAACTATTGGATAAATATCAAAAGAAGAGTGAAGAGAAGAATGCTTATCGGCCAAATCATGCAAAGAAACCAAGATCACCCCCAAGGCGCAAATATGAGAATCTGTATTGGCAAAGTGAGACTTTTAATGCAACATATTCATATCCTTATTTTGGGCCGCCAATGCCAATGTCGTGGATGCCTCCCTATGCTCATAAAGATCCATATCCATCATGGGACAGATATGATACAAGGGCACATTCTCCATCTTATTTTAGACCATCTCCCCAATATTATGCAGCTCCGAGAAGATCAATATTTGAACAATCACATGTTAAAGACCGTTTCAATCATAAGGAATCGGTCCAGAGCTCAAGGAAGAAGAAAGAGGTGGTCAAGCAAGTTTACCGTGTTAAAAGAGATGGTCGTAAGAGTGCAACTTTAGATTTGATCTCAAATGAAAAAGAGCCAATTAAAGTGTTGACATTGACTACTAAAGGCAATGAGATGAAGCAACCAATTATTGAGAGTCAAAGTGTCAAATCTGAAGAAAAGAAGTTGAGAGTGCACAAGGCCAAAAAGGAATTGCCATTGGTCAAGACAGAATCATAGCCGAGATTCCCACTCGGCTTATCGTATTGGAAAAAGAAGAAGTTACAAAATCTTAGCGCATAAGAGCTAAGACAGAAGAACATGGCATGGGTTCCCAAGAGGATCAATCATAACAAAAATGATGTGCATACTTCTATTGTAACAAGTACAATAAAAGTGAAGAATGAGAAGAATGGAAGTAACAAACAATTAAGCCGAAGGTGTGCATCACAACATCAAAATCTTCGGTTAGCACATCATCCATTTTCTTCAACAATGCCATTGATGCCTTTGCCATGGAATTCATCCATAGGTATGATCAATTACCCTCCATGGATTTATTTTGATCCATGGATGCAACATAATTTTCTATATGATGACATGGTATTACCAAATCACTATACATTTGGTTAGTTATATTTTTGTTGCTAATACAAAGGGGCCGAAATATTTTATTGCAATTTCATTTTTTTTATTTTGGCTATACATACTTTGGTGGGTGAATTCTACATGGACCTCATGGTAATGGCTGATATTTATCTATCGCCCTAAGAATATATCTAAGAATGGCCGGTGTGGTTTTCTAACATCGTCCTTAGTTTGAGTAGAGATTGAGATAAGTGCTTGCATAGAAATTTGTCAAATTGATGCCATTGAAGATATTATGCATAGACCAATTCACCAAAATTGCAAAGTGAACTTATGTTTTGATTGGGTGTGCTTTGGCTTATTAGTTTTCAGAATTTACGTAAGGCCAAATCATGGTTGATTTTATTACTGAGCATCATATTGACATCATGGATAGTATTGATTTTAGCTTTATCTCTCAAGTACCATGGAGATTTTATATTGGCGGTTAAATTTGTAGCAATGGCCAAGGTGTGGGTGTTGTTTATATATCTCCTTGTGGTGCTATTTTGTGAAGCCTCATGCCGCTTAAAATATTTATGCACAAATGATCAAAGCCGAATACGCATTGTTATTCGGATTGGAGCTTTTCCTTGCTATAGCTGCTATACATATTGAAGCTTCCGGTGATTCTTTATTAGTAGTGCAACAAATATCCAATGGTTATCAATGTTTTGACGAATCACTTTTAGTTTATCTTGAGGTATGTCTAGACGTAAAAATTGCCTTGGGTTGTTTTAATATTCATCATATATCTAGGCATGAAATTTGGAGAGGGTTGGCATAGCAAGCATACGGCTACCATGTTGGTCATGGTGTATTGCGCGTCTATCAATAGCCGATGCTTGTTCTTGCCAACATAGGTAAGGCCGAGTTGGAGCTCACCACCTCGGCCACTAATGAAACTTTTATGCATGTGAAGTAAGGATTGGAGGGAGTTCATTCTTGATTATCTGCAAAATCCTAGCGAAAGGGTGAAAAATATGGTTCGGAGGATGATTTTGATCTATAGAACCTTATCACCGGATTGTTATAGAAGTTGAGATGTTTTCACCCAAGTTTGCATGAAGAGGTTCAAACAAGCAATGGCCGATATATACTTATCGTCCTAAGAACATGCAAAATGGCCGATGGACTGTTGATATTGTCCTTAGAACAAGCTATGTGCAAGTTATTTTTCGGCACACAAGCTTTGCTGAAAAACAGGGGGGCATGTGTTGACACCAGGCATGGTCAAAAACACAATTAAGATGGCCTCAAATGGAAAAGTGCTCAAAGTGAGAAAGTTCTGTATTGTCAAAAGGAGAAACTTTGATATTTGGGCCATAGCCATCCGATCTCATCTCTAAGGCCGAAGTTGTGTTCGAAGTACTGAGATTTTGTATTCAGAACACTATTTGGCTGATTACGCCGCCAAGACGGCCTCATATAAAAATATGATCTACATGAATTGTCTTCGTCTCGTTAAAACGATCGATTTTGATACAAAAATCGTCTCAATACGAGTTCGTATGCAAAAGTTAAAGCTATCGGAATGCAGCCCTGTCAGGAGGCGAAATATGGTGCGCCCCATCAGACACATGTCTGATGGGTAGCGCGAGCAAACAGATGTTTTGCATGACTATTTTGACCCAGAAGATGGCTTCGAATCAAAAAACGTTCAACATGAAAGTTGTTCGTCTCGTCGAAGCGAGTAAATATGATTTTGGGGGCGTTTTCATCCGAGGTCGTTTACTGCCACAAAAAAGACCTGCAAGATGCAGCCAGTTTAAACCGGACAGTTTTAGAAAGTTCGGACAAAACCAATCCGAATTTGACTAGGGTTTTGGACGTGAATCCAAGCCTTTTTCTTGCACAGGCAGTCCAGCAGCCTCTTATATACCTAAGGGGTGACGGCCGATTGAACAACACACAATCGATCAATTCATCTACCACTTTTTACCTTTACCTTTATCGATCTCTCCCGTTCTTCTTCTTGCTTGTTCTTCGTTCGTTCTTCTTGTTGCAGGGCGGCGAACCTCGAGGCCCTAGGGGCGATCGGGTCAACCTAGGGCAGCCCATAGCCATCGCACGCCCTGACGGGGTCCCTCCAGGGCGTGTGGGGTTTCGGGTCCTCAAAAGCGCCCGCCAAATTGCTTGCGTACCGCGCTTCCGGACGGGTCTCCTTCGACGCAAGTTGCGGTGCATCACCCCCGGTGTCGAGGGTACAATGTGACATGTTCGTGTGCAAACATCGCCGTAGAAGCCGACGATGATGCTTGCGAGGCCGTCGTAGACGCCGTCGAAGATGAATAATCAAAGCAATCGTGCACGGCGGCGGTAGCAATCACGCAAGGCGGCGGCGATCCGGATCGTCTCGTCAGGAGGCGTGGTGATTGATGGAAGGCAGATGCAGCGTTCAGCAGTCGGACTCCAGCGCCGGCGGAGCACTCAGAATGGCTAGACAAGGACTCAGACTCGCGCGCGGCTTGTGGCGCAGCTAGCGGCCCATCTACGTTGGGTTAAGGCAGCCGGCCCAACAATTTTGAGAAACTAGGCGTTGGACAGGCGTGTGCGCGAGTCGCGAGGACGCACAGGAGACGTGCCTTTGCTGTGTTGTGATGTGCTAATTGGACATAGATTTGTTTGGAACAAAAATTGTCCGATGTGAGTTGCTGCAGTTTATGGTGTTCAGGCATGCTTTGGCAAGTTCTTGCAGGGGCAAAGGGGCAGCACGTATAATAAACTAAATAAAGGAATGGACATTGTGCAACTTGGTCTTGTTGACAGTTTGCATGCATGTGTTCTTCATTTGTCGGCGTGTTGGTAGCTCAAGGACTGTACCAAGGAGCGAGCTGAGAACTTATTGCTGGTAGCGGCTAGGAAAGGAAAGGACAGTGATAATGCATAGGGCTGCTACTTCTTAAACTTGTGTTGGTTTTTTTCTTGAACAGAAAAAGGTGATGCAGCAAAATAGAGAAAAATATTTCCCTAAGCTAAGAACCAAGGTATCAATCCAGTAGGAGGTACACGGAAGTCTTCAATGATAGCACCTGCACAAACAAACAAATACTTGCACTCAACGCGACAAAGGGGTTGTCAATCCCTTCATAGTCACTTGCACGGATGAGATCTGATAGAAATAGATATAAAAGATAAATAAAAGATCAAAATAAAGTAAAGGTAAATAAATTGCAGCAAGTTATTTTTGTGTTTTTGGTTTTATAGATTTGAAAATAATATGATAAAATTAGACCCGGGGGCCGTAGGTTTTACTAGAGGCTTCTCTCTTGAAAGAACGCATACGGTGGGTGAACAAATTGTTGTTGAGGAATAGATAGAAAAGCGAATAATCATGACGATATCTAAGGCAATGATCATGAATATAGACATCACGTCCATGACAAGTAGACCGACTCCTGCCTACATCTACTACTATTACTCCACAAATCGACCGCTATCCAGCATGCATGTAGTGTATTAAGTTAACAAGAACGGAGTAACGCCTTAAGCACGATAACATGATGTAGAAGGATAGATCCAATCAATATGAAATAAATCAAATCAATAGATCGGAGAGAAATATAAAGCTATCTTAATCATGCATACAAGAATTCAGAGAAGACTCAAATAATATTCATAGATAATCTGATAATAAACTCAAAATACTTCGGATCTCAACAAACACACCGCAAAAGAATATTACATCAAATAAATCTCCAAGAACATCGAGGACAACATTGTATTGAAGATCAAAAAGAGAGAAGAAGCCATCTAGCTGTTGGGAAACGTTGCATGGAAAACAAAAAAAAATTCTACGCACACGCAATGATCTATCCATGGAGATGCATAGCAACGAGGGGGAGAGTGTGTCTACGTACCCTCGTAGACTATAAGCGGAAGCGTTTCACAACGCGGTTGATGTAGTCGAACTTCTTCGCACTTCAACCGAACAAGTACCGAACGCACGGCACCTCCGCGTTCTGCACACGTTCAGCTCGGTGACGTCCCTCGTCTTCTTGATCCAGCAAGATTTCGAGGTAGTTGATGAGTTCCGTTAGCACGATGGCGCGGTGATGGTGATGGTGAAGTGATCTCCGCAGGGCTTCGCCTAAGCCCTACGAAAATATGACCGGGGTGTAAATGGTGGAAGGGGGCGCCGCACACGGCTAACAATTGATGTTGTCTCTTCTAGGCGCCCCCTCTCCCTCATATATATAGGTGGGAGGGGGAGGGGAGAGGCCAGGGCACGCCCTAGGGCTGGCCGCCGGCCCCCTAGGGGCTTGCCTTGCCCTGCACCCCCCTGCCATGTTTGTGTGAGAGAGAAGGAAAGAGGGGGGTTGAGGGAAGGAAGTGTGAATCAAATTCCTCACCTTCCTTTCCCTTCTCCCCTTTCCTTCTCCTCCTTAGGCCGGCCCATATGGGGGGCGCACCAGCCCCTTGTGGCTGGTGCATTTCCCCTCTTGGCCCATAAGGCCCATATCTTTTGTTGGGGGTGCCCGGAACTCTTTCCGGTGACCTGATGAGTACCCGATGTCCTCCGAAACACTTCCGGTGTCCGAATACCATCGTCCTATATATCAATCTTTACCTCTTGACCATTTCGAGACTCATCGTCATGTCCGTGATCTCATCTGGGACTTCCAACAACATTCGGTCACCAAATCACACAACTCATATAATACTATATCATCAACAAACGTTAAGCGTGCGGACCCTGCGGGTTCGAGAACTATGTAGACATGACCGAGACACCTTTCCGGTCAATAACCAATAGCGGAACCTGGATGCCCATATTGGCTCCTACATATTCTACGAAGATCTTTATCGGTCGAACTGTTATGACAACATACACAATTCCCTTTGTCTGTCGGTATGTTACTTGCCCGAGATTCGGTCGTCGGTATCTCTATACTTAGTTCAATCTCATTACCGGCAAGTCTCTTTACTTGTTCCGTAATACATCATCCCGTGACTAACTCATTAGTCATTTGCTTGCAAGGCTTGTTATGATGTGTATTACCGAGAGGGCCCAGAGATACCTCTCCGATACTCGGAGTGACAAATCCTAATCTCGATTCATGCCAACCCAACAAAACACCTTCGGAGATACCTGTAGAGCATCTTTATAATCAGCCAGTTACATTGTGACCTTTGATAGCACACAAGGTATTCCTCCAGTATTCGGGAGTTGCATGATCTCATAGTCAAAGGAATATGTATTTGACATATATGAAAGCAGTAGCAATAAACTATACGATCAAATGCTAAGCTAACGGATGGGTCTTGTCCATCACATCATTGTCATAATGATGTGATCCCGTTATCAAATGACAACTCATGTCCATGGTTATGAAACCTTAACCATCTTTGATTAACGAGCTAGTCAAGTAGAGGCTTACTAGGGACACGGTATTTGTTTATGTATTCACACATGTATTTAGGTTTTCGGTCAATACAATTCTAGCATGAATAATAAACCTTTATCATGAATAAGGAAATATAAAATGATAACAACTTTATTATTGCCTCTAGGGCATATTTCCACCAGTCTCCCACTTGCACTAAAGTCAATAATCTAGATTACATTGTAATGAATCTAACACCCATGGAGTCTTGGTACTGATCATGTTTTGCCCGTGGAAGAGGCTTAGTCAACGGATCTGCAACATTCAGATCCGTATGTACTTTGCAAATTTCTATGTCTCTATCCTTGACCTTTTCATGAATGGAGTTGAAGCGTCTCTTGATGTGTTTTGTTCTCTTGTGAAACCTGGATTCCTTTGCCAAGGCAATTGCTCCAGTGTTGTCACAAAAGATTGTCATTGGACCCGATGCACTAGGTATTACACCTAGATCGGATATGAAATCCTTCATCCAGAATCCTTCATGTGCTGCTTCCGAAGCAGCTATGTACTCCGCTTCACACGTAGATCCCGCCACGATGCTCTGCTTGGAACTGCACCAACTGGCAGCTCCACCATTCAATATAAATACGTATCCGGTCTATGACTTAGAGTCATCCGGATCTGTGTAGAAGCTAGCATCGACATAACCCTTTACGACGAGCTCTTCGTCACCTCCATAAACGAGAAACATATCCTTTATCCTTTTCAGGTATTTCAGGATGTTCTTGACCGCTGTCCAGTGATCCACTGCTGGATTACTTTGGTACCTCCCTGCCAAACTTATGGCAAGGCACACATCAGGTCCGGTACACAGCATAGCATACATGATAGAACCTATGGCTGAGGCATAGGGAATGACTTTCATTTTCTCTCTATCTTCTGCAGTGGTCGGGCATTGAGTCTGACTCAATTTCACACCTTGTAACATAGGCAAGAACCCTTTCTTTGACTGATCTATTTTGAACTTCTTCAAAACTTTGTCAAGGTATGTACTTTGTGAAAGTCCTATTAAGCGTCTTGATCTATCTCTATAGATCTTGATGCCCAATATATAAGTAGCTTCACCGAGGTCTTTCATTGAAAAATTCTTATTCAAGTATCCTTTTATGCTATCCAGAAATTCTACCTCATTTCCAATCAACAATATGTCATCCACATATAATATCAGAAATGCTATAGAGCTCCCACTCACTTTCTTGTAAATACAGCCTTCACCGTAAGTCTGTATAAAACCATATGCTTTGATCACCTCATCAAAGCGTATATTCCAACTCCGAGATGCTTGCACCAGTCCATAGATGCATCACTGGAGCTTGCACACTTTGTTAGCACCTTTAGGATCGACAAAACCTTCTAGTTGCACCATATACAACTCTTCTTTCAGATATCCATTAAGGAATGCAGTTTTGACATTCATTTGCCAGATTTCATAATCATAAAATATGGCAATTGCTAACATGATTCGGACAGACTTAAGCATCGTTACGAGTGAGAAAGTCTCATCGTAGTCAACTCCTTGAACTTGTCGAAAACCTTTCGCGACAAGTCGAGCTTTATAGACAGTAACATTACCATCAGCGTCAGTCTTCTTCTTGAAGATCCATTTATTCTCTATGGCTTGCCGATCATCGGGCAAGTCCACCAATGTCCATACGTTGTTCTCATACATGGATCCTATCTCAGATTTCATGGCTTCAAGCCATTTTTCGGAATCTGGGCTCATCATAGCTTCTTCATAGTTTGAAGGTTCGCCGTTGTCTAACAACATGACTTCCAGAACAGGGTTACCGTACCACTCTGGTGCGGTACGTGTTCTGGTCGACCTTCGAGGTTCAGTAGTAACTTGATCTGAAGTTTCATGATCATTATCATTAGCTTCTTCTCTAGTTGGTGTAAGCATCACGGGAACAGTTTTCTCTGATGATCTACTTTCCAATTCGAGTGAAGGTACAATTACCTCATGGAGTTCTACTTTCCTCCCACTTACTTCTTTCGAGAGAAACTCCTTCTCTAGAAAGGACTCATTCTTAGCAACAAAAGTCTTGCCTTCGGATCTGTGGTAGAAGGTGTACCCAATAGTTTCTTTTGGGTATCCTATCAAGACGCACTTCTCCGATTTGGGTTCGAGCTTATCAGGCTGAAACTTTTTCACATAAGCCTCGCAACCCCAAACTTTAAGAAACGACAGCTTTGGTTTCTTGCTAAACCATAGTTCATACGGTGTTGTCTCAATGGATTTAGACTATGCCCTATTTAACGTGAATGCAGCTGTCTCTAATGCATAACCCCAAAACGATAAAGGAAAATTGGTAAGAGACATCATAGAACGCACCATATCCAATAGAGTACGGTTACGACGTTCAGACACACCATTACGTTGTGGTGCTCCAGGTGGCGTGAGCTGTGAAACTATTCCACATTGTTTCAAATGAAGACCAAACTCGTAACACAAATATTCGCCTCCGTGATCGGATCATAGAAACTTTATTTTCTTGTTACGATGATTCTCTACTTCACTCTGAAATTCTTTGAACTTTTCAAATGTTTCAGACCTGTGTTTCATCAAGTATATATACACATATCTACTCAAATCATCTGTGAAGGTGAGAAAATAACGATACCCGCCGCATGCTTCAACACTTATCGGACCGCATACATCGGTATGCATTATTTCCAATAAGTCATTAGCGCCCTCCATTGTTTCGGAGAACGGAGTTTTAGTCATCTTGCCTAGGAGGCATGGTTCGCGAGTATCAAATGATTCATAATCAAGTGATTCCAAAAGTCCATCAGCATGGAGTTTCTTCATGCGCTTTACACCAATATGACCTAAACGGCAGTGCCACAAGTATGTTGCACTATCATTATCAACTTTGCATCTTTTGGCATTAATATTATGAATATGTGTATTACCACGATCGAGATTCAATAAGAATAGACCATTCCTTAGGGGTGCATGACCATAAAAGATATTACTCATATAAATAGAACAACCATCATTCTCTGACTTAAATGAATAACCGTCTCGCATCAAACAAGATCCAGATATAATGTTCATGCTCAACGTAGGCACCAAATGAAAATTATTTAGGTCTAAAACTAATCCCGAAGGTAGATGTAGAGGTAGCGTGCCGACGGCGATCACATCGACCTTGGAACCATTCCCGACGCGCATCGTCACCTCGTCCTTAGCCAATCTTCATTTAATCCGCAGCTCCTGTTTCGAGTTACAAATATGAGTAACCGAACCAGTATCAAATACTCAGGCGCTGCTACGAGCACTAGTAAGGAACACATCAATAACATGTATATCAAATATACCTTTGTTCACTTTGCCATCCTTCTTATGCGCCAAATACTTGGGACAGTTCCGCTTCCAGTGACCACTCCCTTTGCAGTAGAAGCACTCAATTTCAGGCTTAGGACCAGCTTTGGGTTTCTTCGTGGGAGCAGCAACCAGCTTGCCGTTCTTCTTGAAGTTCCCTTTCTTTCCTTTGCCCTTTTCTTGAAACTAGTCGTCTTGTTAACCATCAACACTTGATGCTCCTTCTTGATTTCTACCTCCGCCGATTTCAGCATCGCGAAGAGCTCAGGAATTGTCTTATCGATCCCTTGCATATTATAGTTCATCACGAAGCCTTTGTAGCTTGGTGGCAGTGATTGAAGAACTCTGTCAATAACACTCTCAGGTGGAAGATCAATTCCTAGCTGAGTCAAGTGGTTATGATACCCAGACATTTTGAATATGTGTTCACTCACAGAACTATTCTCCTCCATCTTGCAACTATAGAACTTGTTGGAGACTTCATATCTCTCAACCCGGGCATTAGCTTGAAAAATCATTTTCAGCTCTTGGAACATCTCATATGCTCCATGACGTTCAAAACGTCTTTAAAGTCCCGGTTCTAAGCTGTAAAGTATGGCACACTAAACTATAGAGTAGTCATCAGATCGAGCTTGCCAGACGTTCATAACATCTGCTTCAGCTCCTGCAGCAGGTGCGTCACCTAGCGATGCATCAAGGACATAATTCTTCTATGCAGCAATGAGGATAATCCTCAAGTTACGGACCTAGTCTGTGTAGTTGCAACCATCATCTTTCAACTTAGCTTTCTCTAGGAAAGCATTAAAATTCAAGGGAACGGTAGCACGGTCCATTGATCTACAACATAGATATGCAAATACTATCAGGACTAAGTTCATCATAAATTAAGTTTAATTAATCAAATTACTAATCAACTCCCACTTAAATCAATATCCCACAGGTTATCTAAGTGATACATGATCCAAATCAACTAAACCATGTCCGATCATCACGTGAGATGGATTAGTCATCAATGGTGAACATCTCTATGTTGATCATATCTACTATATGACTCATGTTCGACCTTCCGGTCTCCAGTGTTCCGACGCCATGTCTGTACATGCTAGGCTCGTCAAGCTTAACCCAAGTATTCCGCGTGTGTAACACTATCTTACACCCGTTGTATGTGAACATAGAGTCTATCACACCCGGTCATTACATGGTGTCTCGAAACGACGAACTGTAGCAACGGTGCATACTCGGGGAGAACACTATTTATTTTGAAATTTAGTGAAGGGATCATCTTATAATGCTACCGTCGATCTAAGCAAAATAAGATGCATAAAGGATAAACATCACATGCAATCAAAATATGTGACATGATATGGCCATCATCATCTTGTGCTTTTGATCTCCATCTCCAAAGCATCGTCATGATCTCCATCGTCACTGGCTCGACACCTTGATCACCATCGTTGCGTCGTGGTCATCTCGCCAACTATTGCTTCTACGACTATTGCTAACTCATAGCGATAAAGTAAAGCAATTACATGGCGCTTGCATTTCATACAATAAAGAGACAACCATAAGGCTCCTGTCGGTTGCCGATAATTTACAAAACATGATCATCTCATACAATAACGTATAACTCATCACGTCTTGACCATATCACATCACAACATGCCCTGCAAATACAAGTTAGACGTCCTCTACTTTGTTGTTGCAAGTTTTACGTGGCTGCTACGGGCTTCTAGCAAGTACCGTTCTTACCTACGGCACAAAACCACAACGGTGATTTATCAAGTTTGCTGTTTTAACCTTCAACAAGGACCGGCCACAGTCAAATTCGATTCAATTAAAGTAGAAGAAACAGACACCCGCCAGCCACCTTTATGCAAAACAAGTTGTATGTCTGTCGGTGGAACTGGTCTCATGTACATGGACATGTAAGGTTGGTCCGGGCCGCTTCATCTTACAATGCCGCCGAATCAAAATAAAACATTGGTGGTAAGCAGTATGACGATCACCGCCCACAACTCTTTGTGTTCTACTCGGGCAAAACATCTACACATAGACCTGGCTCATGATGCCACTATTGGGAAACGTTGCATGGAAAACAAAAAAAAATCTACGCACACGCAATGATCTATCCATGGACATGCATAGCAACGAGGGGGATAGTGTGTCTACGTACCCTCGTAGACCGTAAGCGGAAGCGTTTCACAACGCGGTTGATGTAGTCGAACTTCTTCGTGCTTCAACCGATCAAGTACCGAACGCACGGCACCTCCGCGTTCTGCACACGTTCAGCTCGGTGACGTCCCTCGCCTTTTTGATCCAGCAAGATGTCGAGATAGTATATGAGTTCCGTCAGCACGATGGTGTGGTGACGGTGATGGTGAAGTGATCTCCGCAGGGCTTTGCCTAAGCACTATGAAAATATGACCGGGGTGTAAACGGTGGAAGGGGGCACAGCACACGGCTAACATTTGATGTTGTGTCTTCTAGGCACCCCCTCTCCCTCATATATATAGGTGGGAGGGGGAGGGGAGAGGCCAGGGCGTGCCCTAGGGCTGGCCACCGGCCCCCTAGGGGCTTGCCTTGCCCTGCGACCCCCCTGCCATGTTTGTCTGAGAGAGAAGGAAAGAGGGGAGTTGAGGAAGGAAGCGTGAATCCTATTCCTCACCTTCCTTTCCCTTCTCCCCTTTCCTTCTCCTCCTTAGGCCGGCCCATAGGGGGGCGCACCAGCCCCTTGTGGCTGGTGCGTTTCCCCTCTTGGCCCATAAGGCCCATATCTTTTTCCAGGGGTGCCCGGAACTCCTTCCGGTGAGAGTACCCGATGTCCTCCAGAACACTTCCGCTGTCCGAATACCATCGTCCTATATATCAATCTTTACCTCTCGATCATTTCGAGACTCCTTGTCATATTCGTGATCTCATCTGGAACTTCGAACAACATTCGGTCACCAAATCACATAACTCATATAATACTATATCGTCAACCAACGTTAAGCGTGCGGACCCTACGGGTTCGAGAACTATGTAGACAAGACCGAGACACCTCTCCGGCCAATAACCAATAATGTAACCTAGATGCCCATATTGGCTCCTACATATTCTACGAAGATCTTTATCGGTTGAACCATTATGACAACATACACAATTCCCTTTGTCTCTCGATATGTTACTTGCCCGAGATTCGATCATCGGTATCTCTATACTTAGTTCAATCTCCTTACCGGCAAGTCTCTTTACTCGTTCCGTAATACATCATCCCGTGACTAACTCAGTAGTCATTTGCTTGCAAGGCTTATTATGATGTGTATTACCGAGAGGGCCCAGATATACCTCTCCGATACTCGGAGTGACAAATCCTAATCTCGATTCATGCCAACCCAACAAAACACCTTCGGGGATACCTGTAGAGCATCTTTATAATCACCCAGTTACGTTGTGACGTTTGATAGTACACAAGGTATTCCTTCGGTATTCGGGAGTTGCAAGATCTCATAGTCAAAGGAATATGTATTTGACATATATGAAAGCAGTAGCAATAAACTGTACGATCAAATGCTAAGCTAACAGATGGGTTTTGTCCATCACAGCATTCTCATAATGATGTGATCCCGTTATCAAATGACAACTCATGTCCATGGTTATGAAACCTTAACCACCTTTGATTAACGAGCTAGTCAAGTAGAGGCTTACTAGGGACACGGTATTTGTTTATATATTCACACATGTATTTAGGTTTCCGGTCAATACAATTCTAGCATGAATAATAAACCTTTATCATGAATAAGAAAATATAAAATAATAACAACTTTATTATTGCCTCTAGGGCATATTTCCATCACTAGCTACTAGCCATAGACCCATAGGTCTGTGGTAAACTACTCACACATCATCGGTAGGGCAGCAAGGTTGATGTTGATGCCCTCCGTGATCGAATCCCCCTCTGGCAGAGTACCGGAAAAGGCCCCAAGATGGGATCTCATGAGGACAGAAGCTTGCGGCAGCGGAAAAGTATTTTTGGTGTGCCCCTGGTCTTCGAGAATATTTGGGTATTTATAGAGCGCATATTAGGGTTAGGGGAGCCACGAGATGGCGACAAGCCTGTAGGGCACCCCCTACGAGCTTGTCGTCAGCTCGTAGGTCTCCTGACCTTCCCCCAAAGCTTCCTGGGTGTCTTATGGTCCAAGAAAAATCATCAAAAAGTTTCATTCCGTTTGGTATTGATTTTCTGTAAAAGACAAAAACAAGAAAAAAATAGCAACTGGAACTGGGCACTAGGTTAATAGGGTAGTTCTAAAAAATGATATAAAATCGCATAATAATGCATATAAGACATCCAAGATGGATAATATAGAGGTAAATACACCCCAAGTGCCTAAACTTGTCCGGCGCGATCAGTTTAGTGCCTAAAGTTGCAAAATACGTAAAAGTGGTGCCATAACTTGTCCAAATGGTGCATATACGGTGCCTTCGCTCATACGCTGCTATATGTGCCGCCCCTTGGCTTGACAGCTGGCGTATATGGCCCATATGTTAGTGTGTGTGAGCATTGGCAGAGCTGGGTGAGACCGGCGTTGTGGTTATTTTGTAGAAAACCCCTTGGGATTTAATTAATTATCACAAAAAGTCCTTCCAACAGCGGGAAGTGATTGTGTTTTAATTATGTTTGCGCATAGGCACCTGGAAGGCCATGCCCTTTCATTCTAACTCCTCGCCGCTTCGTTTCCCTGTCTCTGCTTTCTTTCTCGCACAACTGGCGATCAATCCAAGGTGGCGGTGGTGGTGGCGGAGGTCGTGCGGCACGGCGACCGGCGTCAGAGGCGATGGATGACCCGTGTTTTCGTCTTCCAGGCGAAGCAGCTGCTTAGTATGGTAAGGCGTGCCCTCCTTGTTTTACTTCATGTCGAGTATCTCTTCCTCGTCCATGGCGTTGTGTAGGGTTTGCTGGAGTGAGAGTAATTTTCTGGCGTGCTTGATCTTCATCTTTCGTCCATGCTATGCGAGATACTGTGTATGTGGATTGTTGCAGAGTAGATATGGGCACATTGTTCCTAAAATTTGATAGGGTTTATTCGTGGTTTTTGAAAGTAGGCGCCTTTTCCTGTCAAAGTAGTTGGTCATTCTTATGTGTTCAGTAAATTTGTAACAGAAAAATTAGAGATCTGGAGATTGTTCGAACTGAAAAATTAGCAAGATTTGTAACTGAATTTTGGGTACAGATGATGTATAGTTAACTGAATTTGGTGACACCTGATTGTACAGTTAACTGAATTTTCGTGACAGGTGATGTACTGAATGTGTGCACTGCACTGAACTGAATGTTTGTGCTGAATGTGTGCAAGTGCAATGCGTTAGAGATGTAGTGAATGTGTGCGGTGTATGTAAAGTAGACAACTAAATTGTTCTGCATAATTAACTGGTATTTTGTTGTATTGAATAGTACAGGTCACTGAATATTGGGCGGCATACAGCGAAGGTACCATATATGCACTATTTGGACAAGTTATGGTATCATTTTTACGTATTTTGCAATTTTAGGCACTAAACTGACCGCGCCAGACAAGTTTTGGCACTTGTGGTGTATTACCTCAATAATATAATAACATGGAACAATAAAAAATTATAGATGCGTTGGAGACGTATCAAGGGCTTGTGTAATCTGGAGTGCGTCGTGGCGGGATCATGCATATACAGGGCGTCTAAGGCAATGCACAGATGTGCGGGGCGGATACGACGCAGGGTGGAGCATGGTTGCAATCGGATATTTTCGGATGGGTCGGACTGGACAGTCTGATGGATCGACGTGGATGTTGGTCAAAGTACAAGACGGCGGTGATTTCAGCGACGATGACACATGAGCGTGATGCTGATGGTGGCCGACTTCTAGGGCGTGGAAACACGTGGTGCAAGGCTGAGGGCTTGTGCGGCTTCGACAGACTATGGCGCGGGGTTGATTCAAGATGGTGCACACATGAGAGAGCTTGAAGTAGACAAAACGCGGGGTTAGCATGGCGCAGCTACATGGAATCATGTTGAACGTGGAGCTGGAGTCTAGCAGAAGACTTTACTCTATGCTGTTGGAAGGGCTACGGTGTAAGATGTCGGAGAATCGAAGCCTATTTCAGCAGGAAGGCGAGAGACACGTGGTTCGGACTAGGTACCAGTGGTCTGATGGAGGCGTGATACTCGACATCAGTGTTGATCGGTGGTTCTCTGCAATGGGGGTTGAGGCAGTGTGGGCTAGCTACCAGGGAGACTCGACCAGGACAGCAGAGGCTCGACACAGTGATAGCGGCGAGGCGTGCGGTAAGCACGGGACACATCGACATGCGAAGGCACTAGTGGTCAGACATGTGGTCAGACAAATTGTGCTGGGGGTGCTGAAGCAGTGTTGACAAGTACCAGACTCAAGTTGGTGACTGGGTCTATCGGTGCCGGTTGATGGACAGGAGTTGATCATGGAGAATCTGAGAAAGTGGCGGAAAGTCTGAAATTGTCAAAAGCTGAGAGAGTACATGGCCGTATATTCTGTGGTGTTCAGTGTACATGGTAAAGTGCGGATGACAAGTACAGAAGGAGGCGGAGTGCCATAGCTGTGAGACATGTCAAAGACTATCCGGGAAAAGGGTGAGACAACTGCGAATTTGACTCAGGGTGACACAGGGCGACGGTGAATTTCCTTCAAGTTTCAGACAGATGGTCAAGAAAGGGCGGTGATGTTGAGTTCTGGTAACTCTTATATGTAGCATCCAATATGTGAGTTTTTCACTTTCACGCAGACAATGGCCGGTGTGTGACGACATCGAGCGGATACTCCGGAAGTTGGGAGCACAAAGTAGAGTAATGAGAAACTTAATTTTGCTCGAGTGGTGATTGTGAAGAAGATGAGAAGGGACAACAGTTGCAGGTGGAGTCACATGGAGTCTGGGAGTAGCAGTTGTGCTCACGTATCTCAAGTCCAATGTACATGGAGGTTCGACGGATAGATGAATTCAAGGTGGTGAAGAATATTCGTCAAGGTGGAGCTTGTTAGAGTTGTGTCCAGTATTATTGTACAAGGTAGGTTGCAGTTGGACTTGGTTTTGGACTGTGTGAAGACAGGGTAGGAGTTGTGTCCTAATAGGACACTTGTATCCTAGGCCTCTCGTATATAGTAGTGGTAGACACATGATGTAATCTATGCCAACATAATAGCACAGGCACGCGGTGGAGCTGGTGGCGTGTGCCGGCGCCCAGGCGGCCGTAGTGCGGTATTATGATGGTGTCATGGGGAGGAACGCCCGTAGTCAGACCCCAGGGATGTAGCCATGATGCTAAACCTCGTTAACCAATCTCGGTGTCGTACTCATGTGATTTTTTGGTCCTTGGATGATCAATGGAGTGCCTCGGATTTATTCAAACAAAAATAATAGTCGTATGATACAAAATAATTTAAGAAAAGAACGCAGCGATTGGATGCCTAGGCTCATCTGCACCCGTGTTAAAGAAAAAAATTCAAAATAAATAATAGAAAAAGTCAAAAATGCATGGTAGATAATTTGATGCGTGAGGTCCGCTTCAAATTTCAGATCATTTGAACGTCTGAGTGGTTCTCGGCAAAACAGATAAATTTGACGTCTATAAAAAGTTTATTGTTCATGTACTGACCTAATTTGTCCCGCATCGGAGGTGCAGTTTTGACTCGCGCGGAGGCGAGCATGCGGCGACGACAGAGAAGGAGGAGTGCAGGTGGAGGTCTGGCGAGGCTGTCCGGCGACGAGGCACCACGATGCGGCTTGGAGTGCCTCCGGCCATGGCGGGCGCACGTGGGGTAGGGCAGAGCGCGAGGACCGAGGGAGGAGGAATGGGAGAAAAGGGGAGGCACGGGGGAAAATCTGACATGTTGTGGGATGGCTGCCATCGAGTGGATCGATTCCTTGTGACGGCACGAATGTGGAGCTGGACCGACACTGCCGAGCGGCACGGGCGGTTGGCAGGGTGACAGCAAGTTTCCCCTTGGCGGTTGGGCCGCACGCAAGGGGCGGATCTAGTGGGGTGCCATGGCGCACCATCCAAAATTGTGGAATAAATTTTACTATATACTCTTGCCGTTTCTTTATGTAAGGTGTTTTTTTTTTGCACGATGATCAAGGCACATAATTATAAACATATTAGGACGAAATTGCCCTTAGCAAATTTGTTGGTTAGTGACAAGTAAATTAGTTAGTCCAGGAAAGTAAGAAATACATACAATCAACATAGAGATAGTTTCTTTTTTTTGCTACAAGAAGAGATACAGACAATAAGAAAAGAGGTATTTCCTTTTTTCTCAAGGGCTAACAAGGAAATTATGAGGAATTAGAAGAAATATACCTTGCATTCTAAAATTTTATCAAAAATCAAATGCACTTTATATAAAGGAACGGAGGGAGTACTTACCACTAAACATTCATCAAATTGTTGCTATTTAAAACTATTTGTTGAAATTATGATAATGTTTAGTGTAAACTTTGAACTACGACACCCCAAACATGTGATTCTAGGTCCGGCGAGTGCACGTGGCTGTATTTGTATTTTAGGGCAGCCGGTAGGAGTGATGCAAATATGCTTGTGTTAATGTTTTGTTTGTCTCATTAATGCATATTACTTTCATTGGAGGATAGTGTTTCCATATATAGCGAACTGCTTGCAGTGGCGTGATCAATCGAATGAATCGATTCTTCTTTGAAATGAAATTTTTTAACTGCTTGAAGGATTTGGCCCCTTTGAAATGAAAAATTCAGCTGGGTAATCTGGCCATTCAACAAAAAATAAAGAATAAGCATGTCCAATTAATTAGGCCAAAATTACACCACTGTATCGTACATAAAATTCTGATACACCAATAATAGTCGTATGTTTTCCCGCAAAAAATAAAAATAATAGTCGTATGCTACAAAATAATTTAAGGAAACGGTGAAGCTACATATAATTTCTTTCTGCTTCTCGAACGATCTAAACACCTTGCTTGATGATGTCCTCATTATGGATGAGGCTGTGCGCCGCTGGCGAGCCTGGCGCGGCGCTGCCCCCTCGGCTCCCGAGCATTCTCCGGCCTTCCATGGCGCCGGCGGCCATGGCGACGAGCACCGCAGCTACAACCAGCACCAGCACTCTCAACGCGTACATCCTACTCCTGATAGATCTTCTTCTTGTCTCCACCCATGTAGCTAATGCTGGCTCCATTTTATAGAAACATCGTGCGTAGTGTACTTGCGCGTAAGCACAATTCAGTGTCCACGACGTGTGGTTTCCGGACAAACTTTTGACTGGAAGAATGACCTGTTCGGCAGCCCCCCACTCTCCGGAATCCTTAACTCTAGTGCACACCACACGGTTCTACTCCCTCTGTTCCATAATACGGAGTAACTCTCTTTTTCTAGTCACTCACATCGTTTTTCAAGGATCGCTGCTCTCTGTCTACCCTAGGAGTAGCAGCACACGCTCTTACGGTGAAATTGCGCCTAACCAAAGAAAGGGAGGCGGCGTGGAGACTGACATGCGACGGGCCCTAGTGCAAGATAAGAATTGGGCCTTTGGGCGTACAATACAATTGTAGAATCACTTTTATTTTCTTTTTCTGTTACTGAGTTAGTAATAGTATCAGTGCGTAGAAATATGCTCTCGCTAATTAAGATGTTCACAAATACTTTTTTTGCAGGAAAAACTTCCGATCAATTTATCATCTGTTAGGGTAGTACAAAAAACACCGGAAGTAAAAATTACATCCAGGTCCATAGACCACCTAGCAACGACTACAAACACTGAAGCGTGCCCAAGACGCGCCGCTGTCATCGTTCCTCCATCACCGGAGCCGGGCAAACTTTGTTGTAGTATACAGTCAGGAAGTCGTCGCGCTAAGTCCCCAGAGGACCAACGTACCAGAATAGCTACCCCCGCCCACGAAGAAAAGCATAGATCGGAAGGATGCAACTTGTAAACAAACAAATGTAGACGAATGAAGATTGGATCCAAGTGGATCCACCGAAGACAAACGCTGACAGAATCCATCCCAATGGCAAGGACTGGGAGGGATCATCAGAATGGGGGCTAGGCAGGGAGAACCTTACTCCATCATCAGTGAGCCGCCGCCGCCTCGTCTTTCAAAGCAGGATACAAACCCTACCAAAACACAAAACAATATCTAAAAATGAAGCCCTCCCAACAGGAAAGACCAGGATCCATCGTGCCTCCATGGCACTAAAGCCATGAGAGACGAGGCAGCCCGGCAGCTATGCGGTGGGAGTCAACGAAAACCCTAATTGCCTTGGCTCACGAGAGCAGCGAAGGGGTATATGTTCACAAATACATTACAAGACATAAATACTCATCTCACTTCAAGATAACTACGGTAATTCTAAGGGCAAAGAATTCCAACCTAATATTGTAGCACCCCGCTCGTATTCGCATTTGAACGCAAAATCATCTTCTTCATACTATCCAGGACGGGCGAGGCTAGCTAATACTTGAAAACTCTTTTTCTTTGCCGATTACAAAAGCTATTGTATCCTCTCCACGTTTGGGGTGCACCTTCTATGATTTACTTATGACTGTTTGCATTCCAGGGGCATGATGACAATGATCCAACTGGTTGAAGTGAACTTCCTTCGAACTGACCGGCTTGGTTCTTCAATTGACAGTCCATTTATAGTTTGCTTGAACTGCTGCCGACTGGGTTTTATAGATAAGAGGGAGCAGCACAAAGTCAGATCAAAGAGCCTAAACCAGGGTGTAGGGAAATTCCCAAAAGGAAAGAAAACACATGAATAGCCGGAGAGGCTACAAGCACAAGAACATCGAAAGCTTTTTAAAAACTAAGCTATAATTTTAACATTTATGCACGACTGCATAAGAAAAGTGCCAAAGGCAAAACTATGCAAGCAATACTCACACAAAAAGGTTTTTGTGTCTACATGATATGAATTCTTACACTTACCAGGGTCCTATCGCGTTATCAAAGGGATGCAAATAGACTTATCATATATAGCTTTCTGGACAAAGTGAGTAAATAACATAAAACTACCACCTTTTAGCTCAGGGTTCCAAACACTACCACGTTTTTGTTTGTTGCAGATACCTACGAGGTTGGTGGCTTGCTGTTTCAAAAAACCCAAATAATTGTGTGTTTAAATTTTAATCAGATTTACGACAGGTCGACCCACCCATAAGCGAACTGTTTTGTTTGACCGCTTGTTTGACCATGTTGGAGGAGGGTCCACCCATCAGCGTCAACACTTGGTTCTCTCTCTCTCTCTCTCTCTCTGTCTCTCTCTCTCTCTAGCATTTCCTCGAACAGGTAACCTGCAGCAACACACCGGAGGCAGCTCCTTGGATCCCAACACACCGTTGCTGGTGAGGAGCACGACGCCAGTGGTTGGTGTTCGTCCATGGCCCTGGTGCTGCTGCTCGTGCACGGCCCTACTACTGCCACTGCTCGCGCCCATGGGTGGCGGCCACTGTTAGGGCGTGTGTGCGTGCACACGCTGGGCACGGCCAGGCGCTGGAGGTCGTGACGGGCTTCGTCCAAGCATGACAACATGCCGGCGGGGCTCGAGCAGTGGCGCTCTCGGACCTGCCGGCGGCGGCGGTTGAAGGCACGGGACGCGGGCGCGTTGAGGAAGACAATTTTTTTATTACAATAGTATGAGGAAGAAACAGCTGACATGTGGGCCTCATGTGTAAGGTAGCGGTCACACAAGCGATTTGTTTAGGTGCGGGCCCAGCGTATGAGAAATGAGTTAAAATTTAAGGAACCACTCAGTTGAGATTTTTTTAAATAGCCAACCACACATTTGGTAGGTATATGTGACAAACGGAAATGTGCCGTTTTTTTAAAACTTAACCTAAAATGTGATTGTTTTACGCTATTTACTCGGACAAAGTAGAGCATGGTGCTGAACTTTAGCGGTGAAGGGTGTTAAGCTTCTCAGTGTTTATTCCTCTTCTTGTAGCACCACAACTGCTCCTTTTTCTGGCTAAAGATGCCCATCTTACATCAAAGTTGACACGAACATAGAAGCCAAAGATGATTGTATAAAGAAAATACGTAATTTTTTTTTGAACATAGAAAATACGTAATTGAGGAGTAAACATTTGGTTGGGTGCCTAATGCGATGGTTGTACGCTCGGTTCATGAGAAATCGAATCCCAGGTGGTTTAATGTCTTTGTAATTTATAGGATTAGTGTGGAATACATTTTGATTGGGAAGCAGCCCTTCCATACATAGCGAACCGCTTGTGGTGATGCTCATTTGACATGAAACCATTTTTATGTTTTATTGACTGATCCAGCTTCAGGGATTTGACCCCTTTGAAATGAAAATTCAGGGGCAATCTGACCATTCGAAGAAGAAGAAATGCTTCTCCAATTAAGCCACGAATTGAACCACTGTATCTAACATAAAATTCTGATACACCAATAATAGTTGTACGATACAGAAGAATCTAAGGAAACAGTAAAGTGTATAACCGTCAGTTCCCAATGCTTAATAGCATGTGAAGCTACATATCAGAGTGAACGGACAACCCGAGAGAATATAATTTCTCTCTGTTTCTCGAACGGGGACTCATGATCTACAAAATGATTTAGTCATCAAGGTTATGGCCGTCAGGGTGTGGGGTCGGCGGATTCGGCGCTGCGATGCAGCAGCCGAGCATCCTGCGGCCTTCGACGCCGCCGCCGTTCATGGCGAGGAGCACCGAAGCTACAAGCACTACAACGACCACCAGCACTATTATCACGTACATCATGCTCCCAATCGATCTCCTTCTCTCCACCCATAGAGGTATGCTGCTGGCTCCATTTTATAGACACATACAATGGTTGGTCTTTTATGAATGTGACAGGCCCACTTCATCGATCTCCGCGTACGCAGCGCACAATTCAGTCTCCACGACGTGTGGTTTCCGGGCAAACTTTTGACTGGACCTGGAAACAAGGACCTTCGACAGCCCCCCACTGTCCGGAATCCTCACCTCTACTGCACACTCCATGATTCTAACTCTCCTTTTTTTTGGCAAGGTCTTCGCTGCTTTCTGCTGACCATGTACCTTTCTTTAGGCAACGTTGACCATGTACCTTTTTTTAGAAACACCTATAATTTTATTCATATTCATAAGATACACTGATTTGGATCTAAGATCCAAGAAAAATACAAAGTAACTCCTATGACTAAGAATTACAATGAAATCTCTTTGAAACACCTTGTTCGCTATATCAATCTCTGCTTGAAGAAATACTCCAAAGACTTCGGTAAAAAGGTTGCAATTGAACTGAAGCAACGATGTTCTCGCTCTTTCACCCGCACGAACATTATCAATAATGGTATTTTTAAAATGGAGCTCGCGTCTTTGCTGCATGGAGAAAGAATTTCATGTCCTCTCATCCCTGCAAATGCGTTTCTTGTGGACAAAATCGTTTGAAGGCGTTGACGATTTTGTTCTGGTTTGCATCATCTTCCCGTTGGATGGCCGAGTCAAAGCTAGTAGACTGCATGCCTACTAGCTTTGACACACCAGGTCATTGACGGATCGTGGGTCGTAGCTACAGGAAACTTTGCCTCGTCTCGTCTCGTCGTGAGGAAAGGAATCTTCGCCTCTTCACGTCGCCCGTCGCCTCGTCTCATGGCCACTCCAGGGCCGGCTGCTCGTCGCCCGTCCCTGGTCATTACTCATTAGATCAATTCGGATTATCGGAATTCGGATTCAGGCTGATAGGGTGACAGCCCGCTGCCGCCGTTGCCTTCCTCGCCTCCTCTCTCAAATTTCAGACTCATCGACGTCGTCTCGTCGGATTGATCATTGAAAAACTCCAGTCTCCAGATGCTTAGCCAGTCCTTCTTTCCAACTAACTTTGGTTCCTACTCTTAATTCATAATTTTCTAATTAACTAGTGGCAGGGATCGTTACTTCGTAAGTTTTGATATGAAGGTTAGCAGAAAATTACAAGGAGATTTGAGCAATATGAAGGTTACCAGAAAATATTTGGTTTCTTATTTACCGCTGAAACATTGCGTTCATTGGATAAGTATAATTTGAAATCTTCTTGTGTTAATCTTGAGGCTGCCCTTGTGAAGGATAAACAATCTGATATTGATGCCATTGATCCATTTGTTGAGTTGAAGTTTCTTCAAAATTTCATGCCAAAAGAAAATATCAGACCTATTGAAATTCTGAATTTTTTAAAGCGGCATGATTGTTTTCCCAATGCAAGTATTGCATATAGAGTTCTACTGACCATTCATGTGACAGTTGCATCGGCAGAAAGAAGTTTTTCTAAATTGAAGCTATTAAAGTCCTATATGCGTACTACTATGACACAGCAAACACTCAATGATTTGACTACAATAGCACTTGAGAGTGAAGTGTTGGAGAAGATTGATTAAGAAGGTATCATTGAAGATTTCATTTGAAAGAATACTAAAAGAATGAAGATCTCCAAATAAATAGCAACCAGGAGTTGGATAGGTATGACTCTTTTATATGTCCAATTGTTATGTAAGACACTATATTATATACATTATATTTTTTTCTGCAAGATATAAATACATTATAATAGCTCGTTTGTTCATTTTTTTGTGAGATAGGGCCTATTTTTTAGTTTTGCGCAGGGCCCCGGAATTTGCTGGCCCGGCCATACATTTCGGTTTCGAACGTTGTAGAAAACCACCACTTCTCATCCTGTTGCCGTCGTCGCCACCGCTCGTCAATCAGTCCACCTATTCCCACTCCCCCATGAACTACACAGAAAACCCTAACTGCGCCTCATCACTGCCCTAGTCACCGGCGATGGAGAGGAATGTAGGGTGGGAGATGGCGGCCGAGGACTGGGTTGGCACGGATCCAGCGAAGCTCGCCATCTGTTGCAAGTTCGGCACCGCCTTCACTAGCGTCCCGACGATGGTCAGCCACGCTAGGGGGCTCTGCAAGATCTTTATGGCAGCGGAGAAGGCTCGCGTCTTCCCCGACGGTAAGGGCGTGCCAGCAGTGGCTGTCATCATCCGGGCGATGCTGGAGGCCCATTCATCTGATGTTGGTCAGTGCGTGTTGGTGCATGTACAAGGCCAGCATAGATCCATTACGGGTCGCCTGGTCGAATGGATGCAGGGGCCGGTGACCGTCCTCGCCCTTGTCGACCCCAACTACTAGGTCCTCCTCCACAAGCCGATACGCGGTGTCCCTTTGGCAGTTGTTGACGACGAGGAGTATGAGGGAGGTACAGGTCGTGGTTGCGGTAGTCCACGAAGGTCACAAGGAGAAGACCATCGACGTAGAGGAGCTCAATGACATGGAGGTGCCGGTGAAGATGGAGGCACATGAGGATGTGAGAGGGCGGAGGTGGCTGTGAAGAAGAAGGAGGGAAAGATGTAGGATGTGCGTCGGTCTGCCCACCTGAATGCCACTCCTCTCCCGCGCTGCTCTGCCCGCCTGAAGATGTAGCAAATTTCTGGTTCAGTCTAAGTTAGTAGCAATTAGGTATGCCTATAGTAGTGAATATAAGTTAAGCATGTACGGATGGTGGAGTTGATGGTGAATCCTGGAACATTCTATCTATGGTCTGGTGCTCTTTTGGAGCATTGCACTTCGTTATGCTATATTTGGATTTGCTATATATGTGTATCTTCCTATGTTTGTTGGTCCTATGTTTGTCAGTTATGTTTCTTTCTTTCTCAGTTACTCATTTTTTGCTAAAAAAATGCTTCCATCACTACTAGGAAAAGGCTAATTAGTGGCGCACCTATTTTGGCCATTAATGGCGCACTATAGGTGCGCCACTATCATCACGCCACTAGTAACAAATACTAATGGCGCACCCCTGGTGCGCCATTAGTATACCAGACAATAGTGGCGCACCTGGTAGTGCGCCATTAATATGTCAAACGGTGCGTCATTACTATGCCTCCTAGGGGGTCATATTTACCTTGTGCTCTGGGTTACTAATGGCGCACTTCTAGATAATGTGTCACTAGTGTGTTTATTGTAGTGCGCCACTAAAGTGTAGTATGGTGCGCCACTAGTATGAATATTAGGAAAAAAAAATTCTTTTCTGATATTTTCACAGGTTACAAAATATATTACTGCACAGAATATAGACAGCACAACATATAAACAGCAGATTTATCGAATACAATAGAAGATTAGTCTCCGAATACAATTCATCGTATTAGTCTTCGAATTCAAAATACCGAACAAAGTTAGAACATTACAAGTCTCGAGACCGCGAGTAGCGAGTTTGTCTTCACATTACAAGTCGATATCGATCATCTAAACTACCATCACATAGAAGAGAGCTGCGGTCACGATGAGCATCATCGCGATGAAACTGGTCTTCATCCGGTTCCTCCTCCGCTCCCTCCTCTCTCCTGCTAGATAGCGCGCGTATCTAGCTTCCGCCTCCGCCCTAGTCGTGTACCCTTTGTAACTGTTACCGATGAAACGGTGAACCTGTCTCTGACACTCCTTCCAGTCGTCGTAGACTCCGGGAACCTTACCCTTGTACACGACATACGACGGCATCTCTATGCACTAGACAAACAAAACGTTAGTAGCAATTCACAGACAATACATAAGCAATATATAAGTATGCAACAAAAGGATCGGAAGAGAAAAGCAACACATTAATAGCACAATTCATGGTCCTACTAATAAATAGCATCGATTACATATAAGTTGAACGACTGTCCAAACTAAAGAGACATACAAGTTCATTAAAGTTTAATTACAACATGAGCTAATCGATATTTCAGAACTACATAGCATCACTACTTTCGACTCGACTCAGGGACCGGAGCGTGGATGAAGCCGCCGTCTTTCGTGATGGTCATGAAATCGCGGGCATTGTCAGCCTGCATTTGTAGCGTTGTTTCTATCTCACTGTTGGACGGTTGATATCTGAGGTAGAACTGCCCCGAGGTACGAAGGACATCTTGATGGATGATTTCCGCAAACTCCGACTGGATGTGAAAGAATTCTTGTCTGACGTCCGAGTCCTGGATTGCCGACAAGCGTGCGGCCCAATCTTTGAGATTATTTGGTAGCAGAAGGTGATTATGGTCCCGTACGATCGCCCGCATGTGATGGAGGGCGTAGTAGGCATCCTTTTGACCGCCAGGCGGCTGCTTGACGCAGGGGAACGTCGTATTGTGGGTGAACACGTGCTTGTCGTACCTACGAATTGGCCTGCTTAAGGTGCCTCCAGATCTGGCGTAGCCGGGAAGAGCTTCATCAAGAACTTTCTTGATATTTGTGTAGTCTTTCTTCGACTGACGGTCCGAGTCGAAATACGTGGCCGTGGAATATTTCGGGCTTAAGAGGATGAGTGTGCAATGTGTGTCACTGCACAAAACACGGAATGTTAGAAAAAAAAAGAACGATCAAAATCTAAGAAATCATATGTTACGGGGCGGTGAGGGGATGACTTACTCGGGAAAGTAAGGCACGAGGAAGTTATCCTTATCTGGGTTTGCCAGAATGACGCCTTCGAGGTATGAACTCACGACTTGCCGGTCCCCAGCGCTGCCCAAGATCTTGGCACGCATGTAGAAGGGGTCGACTATCACGATGTCCAGGGTCTTGTCTCTAATGATCCGCATCTCCATACTCAGCGAAAATAGTCGAATGAAGGTGTAGTGCAGCGGATGAAGGTTAAACATAGCGAAGATGTCATCAAACCGCAGGACGATCATACCCCCGATGGTGCTATCGACAAAGCCCTTGCCCTCTGGCACCTTGGCCACGAAAACCGGGTATGCCACATCATTCTCGGAGAGACGCCGCTTCTCCAAAGAAAGAACACTGTCATGCAGACTCCGCATAGCACCGGTTGCAGCATTGAGTAGATTAGTCGGTAGCATCGGCCTACCCGCCACATGCACCCTCCTTGAGATATCCTTAGGTGAAGGTGGCCCGTCCTGAGCACGGATCGTACTCGGTGCCGGCTGGCTCGCACCCTGCTTGTTATTCTTTCTTTTCCGTCCCTTCTTCTTCTGCTGTAATGGGATCGAGTTCTGCTCAGAGACCGCCTTCTTGAGTGTGTTGGGGCTGATAATATTTTGCACCTCGGCTATCTGAGGCTCGGTGAAGGCGGCAGCTGGAGGCGTCTCCTGAGAACTGAACGCCAGATGACGCCTGTTGCAATTGGGTTTCTCCGCGGTACCAGCTAGATCGCGATCGTCTTTTGCAGGGTTGGGTTCTTGAGAAGGAGGCCCCAAGAATTCGTCACCGTACCCATGTTCGTTGAAGTACTTATCGACGTTGGTAAATGTACCGTCGTCGTCGTCGTCGTCCGGATCCTGTGCCATATGCATGTCCGGACCCTGTGCCATATGCATGTCCGGCATGTCCGGTAGCGTTGCGGCGGTCTTGCCATGGCTTGGCGCTGGCACGACTGGCGATGTTGTCTGTGGGGTGACTTTGCCTAAAAATAGGACCAAAAAGAATGCATAGTGCCAAATTCTCGCCGAAACGGAAATGAATCAACATTCCGGCAAAATATTGGCAACTATCGCATTTCAAATATCGGTACCTGCAAGCACAAACATATGCAACACCACAAACATATGCAACACCACAAACATACATAGATCTAGGCCATAAAAAGTGCATGTGCACATTGTTGGAGGGAGAAAAAAGTAGATCTACAACATAAAGAAAGCTTTCCCCTTACTTACCTATCAAAAAAAGGAAATTTAACCACTTAATTTGGGTGAATCTATGGTGCAAATGAGGTGAGGAGGAGGAAGCAGCCGAGACAAGCTTGGAGGAGGAGGTGGAGAGAATGAAGTGGGGAAAGTGAGTGTGGTAGGTGGCTGTCCAAAATATCTAGCTGCTCTAATGTTACCAATGGCGCACCACCTAACAATGCGCCATTAGTAACCCTGGTTACTAATGACGCACCTGTTACGTGGTGCGTCATTACTAGTTTTGCAAAAAAATAAAAAAAAAATTGTTAGTAGTGGCGCATCGTGGTTGTGGTGCGCCATTACTAGTTTGAACTAGTAATGGCGCACTATACCCGGTTGCGCCATTACTAGTTTTCAAAAAAAAAGTAAAAAATAAATTGTTAGTAGTGTCGAACTGAGTGTGTGGTGCGCCATTACTAGTTAAAACTAGTAATGGCGCACTATGCCCTGGTGCGCCATTACTAGTTTTGGAAAAAAAAAATTGTTAGTAATGGCGCACCGTGGGTGTGGTGCTTCATTAGTGATATGGACACTAATGGCACACCTACACATGATGCGCCACTGCTATATAGCAGTGGCACACCACATATGTGGTGCGCCATTAATGTCCATATTAGCTATAGCCCTTTTCCTAGTAGTGCATTTGTCTGATAGCCTGTTGTTGTGCATCTCCAGCATGTTGCTACTGTGCTTTCAATATGTTGGTGTGCATGTGCACTATGTTGGTACTAAATGATATCAATGATGTCCATGTGCAAAGTGTTCGTTTCAGTCTAGCACTCTTGGCATGTACTACAAATGACAAAAAAACTATAAGAGCAGCATTACAAGGTGCAAAACTACAAAAAGACAGCATTTGGCAACTTTTGGTAGCATGTAATCTGACATATCACACAATTTTGTCTCATAACACAAATTTATCTGACATAGCACACCATTTTGTGTGACAGAGCAAACACCCAACAGTACAACACATCATTGTCTGATAGCACACAATTTTTAAAGCAAGCATTACACCACATCTTTGTCGTGGGGACTGGCCGTGCCGCAGAGGGGAGCTGCAGGGGATTCGCAGCGGAGCGCGGCACAGCGACGCGGGAGGCGTAGGAGCAGGCCGCGGTGGTCGTGCTGCTGCAGGAGAAGAGAACTAGCCGCGGGAACAACCAGTGGAGGAGCTGGTGGAGGTCGCAAGGCTCTCGCCGGGCGCGAGCGGCGCAGCCGTCGGTGTGCGCGCAGGACGCATCCCCCGATGGCGCTCAGCTAGGGTCGAAGAGGGGCGCAGCGGGTTGGCGAGGCCGAGCGCGGGGGCAGAGCTGCGCGCGCGGGGGGCGCAGCAGGCCGGGGCGAGATGGGGCCCCGCACGCGACAGCAGAGTGGCGAGGACGGAGGTCGCGCGGAACGAAGGCCGAGGCAGCGCGCGCCCGCTTGCGGGGATGCTAGGCAGAGGCGATGCAGGAGCGCCGCCGCGCGGGGCGGCACCGGGCACGCGGGAGGAGGCCCGGCGTGCGATGGGCGGCGGCGACGGACACCGCGACGCGGCCGGGGCAGAGGAGGCCAGGCGCGGGACGCTCGAAGACGGCCGGTGGAGGCGCTCGGGTGCGGAGCAGAGCAGTGTGGCAGACGGTGTTGAGGCCGACGGCGAAGGCGCGGCGTATTGCACGGTCACCCCGGGGGCGAACTGATGTCGAGCCCTCGAGCATGGCCGGAGAGGCGACGGTGACGTCACGGCGGAGCTGACGAAGATGGCAAGGCCGACGACGAAGGCGCGCCGTCCCGCGCGGCCGACCCAGGGGCGAGTTGACGTCGAGCCCTCGAGCGCGGCCAGAGAGACGGCGGCGACGCCGTGGCGATGATGACGAAGATGGTCTCGCTCGGACCGCGGTTCCAGCAACAGCTCGCCCCACGGTGGGCGCCAACTGTCGCGGTATTTTTGCGGGGTGGCCAGGGGGCACCGCGTCACGGCAAATGCCAGCGGGTGGCTTATCGTGGGTGGAGCAAGGCTACGGTGGAATATCCGGGACGGGTATGCGAATAGCACGCGGTGGTTTACTCAGGTTCAGGGCTCTCCGGAGAGATAATACCCCTACTCCTACATGTCTGTATATGAGGTATATTTGCAGTACAATGTTGCTCCTGGAGCTGTATTGGACTAAGAGCAGTAGCAGAGTGCTCACTGTCTCCTATATATCTCATATGTGTGTATGAGCTAGCTAGCAAGTGGGCATGAGAGAGCTCCACCGTGAGTGTGTGTGGCGTGAGAGCCAGGGGCCTCATCCCGTGAGTGTGAGATGAGTGGAGTGTGGGCATGGTGCCCTTTTTATAGTGTGGGGGTAGGCATGGTGGGTGGTGGCTCACCCACCAACTACACTATTCCAGATGTCATGCGAGGTGACGCGTGATGCAGGCTACAATGCACCACTATTGCTCAACAGTGCCAGGTACAGCCGTCTCGTTCGTGTTGGGTCGGATGTGATGTCGCGGTTGACTCCGGGCAGCCGGCTGGCTAGAGTAGCCGGACGGGGAGCAGGTTGGAGCAGCCTGGTGGCGAGCCAGCCGGGGCAGCCGGACAGGGAGCCATCTGGAGCGGCCGGGTGGCGAGCCGGCCGGAGCAGCCGAACTGAGGGGCATCGGCCGCCCCGATGTTTTGAAGCGTCGTTTCGCCGTCTTGGGCCTACCCGGGGGTCATCCCCCCGACATAAATGCTGAGAAAAAAAGTTTCACCAAATTCTGGGGCCAGGTGGCTACAAGACTGGCCGGCCTAAGTGGGATGAATCTGAGGAAAAGATGATTGTTGTAGGGGTCACTCCAAAAACATTGGGTTGGCCCGACAAGTGCAGGACTTGATTTTATGCGCATGGGGGAAAGTTGGACCCAAAGACAGGGGAGATTATGGAGAAGGCAAGTATTAAAGAAGTCTCGGACGCTTTACTTGTTGCAATAGAAGAGGCTCGAACGGGGGCATTCCAGCCCGAGAGAGAGAACGACGAGCTTACACGCACCTTCAAGAATCCTGAACACCCGAGACGAACACGAGGCAAAGGTGTTGTTTCATGGTTTGAGGGGTTTGCGGACTGGAACGACACTTACAGAAGCCGTGTGAGAAAGAAGAAGCAGGATGTAGACAAGAAGAAGCAGGATGCAGACCGGCTTGAAAAGGTAGAATCAAATAACGCGCAGTTGGAACGCACTTTCATGCGGCAGCAGGAGTAGATCGACACACTTAGCTAGCAAAGGGCGTCTCAGCGACTAGAGCAACCAGATCCAGCATTGGATAGTACCGTCCCATCTATGCTGAAAAGCAGCGTGGGTTCCACGGGGGTCCGGACCGATGATGCACTACTGGCTCGCTACCCCGTGGATGATATTAAAGAGACGACAACTTGTGAGCTACACATGAAACTGAAGAACATATCCATGAAGGTGGCGGTCGGCTATGCTTTACCAAATTCCCCTGAAGCAACCTTCCATGGCAAACCGATTACAGCTGGCTATGCTCGTGTTGGGGTGGATGAAGCGATGTCGGGATATGACTCACTAGAGCTTGACTTTCCTGGAGGTCAAGTGGAGCAGACACTGGGAGAAGTCATACGTGGTCTCTACGTATGGAGAAAGGAATGCATCATCTTTCCAAGGCAAACCGACTCCTCCTCCAAGTCCGTCGCATCAGCCGACTCCACCCCACCTCAAGACGGAGCGTAGCGCTAGTCCGCCACCGCGTCAGCCGACTCCACCCCACCCCGAGACGCAGCCCAGCGTGAGTCCGCAATATCGATCTCTGGCGCGTCAGCCGACTCCAAAGCGGAAGGGAGCACAAAAAAAGAAACCCGACCCTCCTGCCAAAAAGAAGTTGGCTTACGAGAGGACTGACGAGGAAATAGACGAGGTCGTGGCTTCCGAAGTGAAGGCCCATTTTGCACCGAAACCGCCCCCGCCGCCAAAGGAGAAAATACCTGAGAAAGTCATAAAACACTTTGTGGACCTTGCTAAATGGGCTGA
This sequence comes from Thinopyrum elongatum, assembly GCA_011799875.1. NCBI lineage: Eukaryota > Viridiplantae > Streptophyta > Magnoliopsida > Poales > Poaceae > Thinopyrum > Thinopyrum elongatum. The sequence goes on from CM022298.1 coordinate 715,939,886, forward strand.
AAAGGCGATCAGACTATGAACACTCTATTCGCAAGTCATATCGTGCAAAAAAGATAAGGAGTCGAGCCTTACAGGTAGTAATAAAAGCGGGAATATGGTTCCCCAGCTGGGAGAACAGGCAGTGCAACGACCCTCCCCCCCCCCCCCCCCCCCACCCCCCCCCCCCCCCCCCCCCCCCCCCCCCCCCCCCCCCGCGCTCAAGGTGGAGTCGATTTGGCGGTAACCGACTCTGCTAGACAGATGGCTAAAGAGGCCGGTATCACTGTTGCACAACTCCTAGACATGCAGGATATCCCCATGATGGAAGAGAAGGAACTAGCATGGAAATATGTCCCCGGGAACCGTTTGGTCAGGCCTGAGGAGGTCCCGCTTCTATCAACGCAAATGCGCAGATTGCATGACTGGTACCTGGGAGAAATAAATGCCGAGCGAGAGAGCCTCATGGTGAAAGTCAAGCCATAGCATTACTTCCATGGAAAAAAATTGTGGATTGAGTTTCCAGAAATTTTTCAGTTATTCAATCAACATGCAATCGACAAATCTCTCGTCAGTTGCTATTGTTTGTAAGTGATTTTTTCTGTAATTTAAGTCTCTAGCTATGCTCGTTCATTGCATGTAATTATCATCACTATATTCTTTTGTGTAGAAATATGCAGAATGAAGATTTTTGAAATGAAAAGAGATGCAGTCTATGGCATTGGGTTCATTGACCCAAATACCATTAATGAAACTGTGTTAAAAATCAGCACAAAACACAAAGAATAGCTTGCTAACGTTTTTGAAGGAACTAAATACCAAACCAGAAATACTACTTCCTTACAACTTCGGGTGAGTGTTACTGTCTTGTACTACAAACTCTATTTTGCTTACTAGATGTTAAGTGTAGTTGGTGAGTTATGCACATGCCCGATTTATACAAACGTGTGCGCAGTTTTCACTAGATCCTGCTAATCATTAGAATTGACGAGCGAAAAGTTGAAGTACTGGACTCACTACTTAGAGAACCTAAAGAATACACCAGCTTGAAGTTGATGCTCGGCAGGTAATTTCAATCATTATCGCACTATGTCGGCCTCTTTAGTTCATTTCCTGATGTCAAGTAATTAATAACTCATTTATTCATTTTCTTTGCCGGGTAGGGTTTGGAAAAAGTTCATCAAAAAGGTTGTCGGCCCGTGGGAACCAACCCTGAAATGGTGGCGACCCAGGGTAATTAAGTAGTACTAGCTACGTCCGCGCATCACTTTAATTCTAGTTTCAATACCATTATCATGCTTGATTATTATCTGATTGAATTCTATTCTCGTAAAGTGCATGAGGCAGGCGCCGGGGACTAATTTATGTGCATACTACGTTTGCGACAACATTCGCTTTATGACCGAAAAGAGCAGAGATGCAAGAAATCTTTGGGTACGTAAATACAATTCATAATTCTTTTTATCATGATCTAATATATATACACACAATTAATATATTCATATTGATCTCCTTTTTTAAAGATGCAAGAGATGCGGGATCGGCTCCTACCAATGGACCACATACAAGCACTTCAAGAGGAAATGGCGGGATTTTTGCTTGACCAGGTCATAGCTCCCGACGGAGAATACCATTTCACCTAATGCCTGCATGTAATGATCTGCAAATTGTAGGAGAAATTGTATATATATATATATATATATATATATATATATATATATATATATATATATATATGTGTGTGTGTGTGTATGCATGGTCGTACGAGAAATTCTATGATATATGATTGGTTCTACGAGAAATTCTATTATATATGCATTATTATATATGCATAACGTGTACAGTATGTAGTAGCGTAAACTATATTTGAAATGAAAAAGAATTAAATAAAAACACAAAATAAAAAGGAAAAATAAACAATAAACAATAAACCCTAAACCCTAACCCCTAAATCCCTAAAACCCTAAACCTTTAGTCCCGGTTGGTGTCACCAACCGGGACTAAAGGTCCCCGGCCCCCGGCGCGCGCTGCCGGCCACGTGGAACGGATTTAGTCCCGGATCGTGGCCAATCGCAACTAAAGGGTGGGGGCCTTTAGTCCCGATTTATTTGTCCCGGTTGCTGACCCGGGACTAAAGGCATTTACGAACTGGGACTAATGCCCGTTTCTCCACTAGTGTCAGATGTATGTTGTCTTTTCTCTAGTGGTGTTATGTGAATATCGACTACATGACATTTCACCATGATTTGGGCCTAGGGAAAGACATTGGGAAGTAGCAAGTAGATGATGGGTTGCTAGAGTGACAGAAGCTTAAACCCTAATTTATGTGTTGCTTCGTAAGGGGTTGATTTTGATCCACATGTTTCATGCTATGATTAGATTTATCTTAATTCTTCTTTTGTAGTTACGGATGCTTGCGAGAGGGGTTAATCATAAGTGAGAGATTTATCCAAGTAAGGACAGCATTCAGGCACCGTTCCAGCCACATGTCAAATTACCAAAATAACGAACGCGAATCATATGAGCATGATGAAAACTAGGGTCACAATAATTCTCATGTGTCCTCGGGTGCGCTTTGTTTTGTATAAGAGTTCGTCCAGGCTTATCCTTTGCTACAAAAAGGATTGGGCCACCTTACTGCACTTTTGTTACACTTGTTACTTGTTACACGTTATGAATTATCTTACAACCAAACTATCTGCTACCGATAATTTCAGTGCTTGCAGAAAATACCTTGCTGAAAACCGCTTGTCATTTGCTTCTGCTCCTCGTTGGGTTTGACACTCTTACTTATCGAAAGGACTACGATTGATCCCTATTCTTGTGGGTCATCAACATCCCTCTCAAATTTCCACATGTCATACTCATCAAATACCAAACAAGGGGTTGGGAATAAAATTACGGTAATGTTAACCAGCTGACGTTCACTGGGAGAGGGGTGGCAAGCGAACGTCATTTGATGGTAGTTTTAGTTGTGAACAAAATTCAAACTACGGCAGTTTTTAAACAAAAAATGCCTTCTCTGATGGAATTGCCATGTCGCTATGAAGAAACTGTCACCCTGTCATAACTGAAATGTCACCTGAAACGTTTGCGTGTGCCACCCTTCCGGACGAACGTTAGCCAGTTATGAGCGTTCTAAAATTACACTTCCCATGTCTAATCTCATTGTAACTCTCTCATCTAAATTCCCATTCTCCATCCCATAATTTACCAAGCGCGCTGTCAAGGCCAAATACTACACAACCTCCTCTTTCTTTGCTGCCACGGGCGATGGGTCGCAACTTTGGAATGGGCTTCGAAAACGCAATGTAAATTTTCTTTTGGAATGGGCTAGCGAAGTGGTTGTTGGACACTCCTCTATACACTTCCTTCCGTAACCTGTTTATCATTGCGTCTGACCCCAACCTCCTTGTTAAGACGTGTTCAGAGATAACCAGATCAACATCTCCTTCCTTCAAATGGTTCCTTCTTTTGCAGCAGTGGGCCCATCTTGGAAAGAGGACAGATTTCGATGAGGCAAAAACGATGATTCTCAGAGATCAAAGAAGTCCATGTCATGAACAGGAGCGTAGATACCTGATGTCTCTCTCCTAGCCACCTATTGGTTCTTGTCAAAGTATCCACAGCTGGATACAGCAAATCTGCCCACTCAAACGCCCACCGACGCGTCCGAGTGCGTCCGCGGATAGTAACTGGACACACCTCAATTTTTTGTTTCCATAACCGGATACCTCAATTATGAATTCTCAAATCCATACAGTTACATGCAACGTAAAACCTAATCTAAATCTACGACAGCGCCACTTCTGTGCCCATGTCCAGCAGCCGGCTGAGCCCCTCGGAGTGAAGGTGCGGTTGCTGACGAGGTAGAGTATGACATAGGCCACGGACCGACTAATGAGACTCGAGGTGCCGCCATCTACATGCCCTACACTTTTCCTCGTCAGAGCTTGTGGTCTACACATCGTCGGTCGATGTGAGGTTGACGATGGATCCATCGTGGTCGGAGACCGACAAATCCACCATGACGCGGTTACGGCGCCAGGGGTTGCCGGTCACCGGTAGTGGCGGCGCGGCGTGCAACTTCGCCTCGCCGGCGTATGTCACGGCCTCTCGTGCCCTCTGCCTTGCACTGCGGGCATACCGCGCCATAGCCTTAGTGGACGGGCCACAGAAGGCATTTACCTTCGAGTCAGCGCGTCAATGAGAGGGTTGCGCCTCCGCCACGGCGTTCGGACGCTGGACAGACCACACCACCTCCGGCGAGGCAGCAACAACACACCTCGAGTTAGATCCAAGCGCCATTTGGGCGGACGCTATGGATTCCCGCTGGATCAAGTCCGACCGTTGTTGGGCATTCTCCTCCTGGGCACGGCGGAGCGCAATGCGGGGCGGGGGGGGGCGTCTCCTCCTCAGGCATGCATGGGATGAGCTCCCAGTTTGCAGATCGGGTGATGGAGGACTCGGATCCGATGCCCGCCAGGCCGAAGAAAAGACCGAAAATCGCGGGATGAGAGCTTGGGGATGGAGTAGAGTGGAGTTGAGTGGCTAGGGTTTGGTTTGGGGAGCAAATGGGGACAAATAAATGTGGTGTCGGGGTTGGCGAACGTGGACTAGATCCAACGTGGTGTACGCACCCGTGCCTCCCCACATCCATCCTAGATTTGGGTTGTATATGAAGGGTGCCGGTCAGCCCAGGGGTTTGGGGCTCGTACGAAGGAACCGTCTAGGTCAGGTTTATTTGACCCGTGAGTGATCGGGCCGTATGTCCAAATGTCTAGGGAGGGTTTGTGGAGTTGGGTGTATATGCTCTAAGCTCGTATGCAAGATTCTAGCCTCGTTTGGCTTTATTAATTTTAACCCAGCCCTCCTTGCACCTTTTATATATAAAAAAGAACCACCCCCACCTTACATATGAGCGTAGGTATATTTGATATCGACTTGATATTAATTCAGAATGTCCCAGACCTGGCCTTGGACCCAGCCCATGTGGCCCCAAGGCCAATTTGAGAGGCCACGGGTCGATCCATATAATGAATAGTCAACGGCCTCGTTGACCCGATGGGTATTTCGGATCGATCCAAATTCTTGCTTTACATTGTCTTGTGGACAAATGAGATGTTAAAATTAGACACGGTTTAATGAAATCGAACTAGTGTAAGAATTAATAAGAGTTCTAATACGTGAAAAATCAAGCCGTCTGCTTATGATTTTGTACGTGTGCATCTTGCCGAAACATATCAAGACAACTTTGTTGTTCATATACGCGAGCATTCATCGAAAACTATACGACAAACTACGTCACAAAATCGGGTCCTACGGCAACGCCGGCGCGGCCAAGATTGCAGCTGCCGTGAGATATAAGACAATAAGGTGGGCCGACCCGGTTGACCCGCTGCCTCTGTTGACCCTTGACCCACATGACTCACTGGCCTCGAATTTTTGGGTCGGGAAAGTGACCCGGCCCATTCCCATCCTGAATATTAATAATGTTTTTCAGGAAAAAGGCAATCTAAAGCTCTCTACAAAACTGTGTTTATTTTTCTAATGAAATTGTGTGTAAGAGCTACATAATCCATATCCACGTGTTAGATCCAGTCACCGAGCCGCTGTCTGCGGCGGCAGTGCATGGCCAGCGGTCGAACGGCCGCAAGATGCCTGACCCCTGGCACAAACTGAACTCGCTTCGCGCATACGATCAAACACAGCCATACGATATAATAGTTGAATATTGGGATTTTGGGTAAATCAAGGGCTAGGCATATATTTGTAACTCAACTGAACATGAATTCTATAAATGTGAAAGAATCGACACGGCGTAAATCTCTTTTTTTAAGAAAAAATGTGTTTCACACAATGAGTACTACTAGGAGATTTGCCTTAGAAGTTTAAAGGTTTCTGAACAATACATAGAGTGCGGACTGAATCTGATTCTAGTCATCGGTGGTGCCATTGTTCCAGGGACATGGGCCATCTCCTACCATTGTTGTTATCTTCCCCTTCTCTTCTTGCTGCTGCTTCCTGTCGAGAAGAAACGTTAGGGTGCATGTGATGGTGAAGCTATCTTCATTTAGGCACAACACCGCCTCTAGCTCTGTCTTCTTGACGATTAAGGGGGTTGAACACGAAGTTGTGGCCGCCTAGCATCTGCTCGTAGAAGAGAGCGTGCTTATTCCTCTAGTCCAAGATTTCGATGGCCATGTCGATCCCTGAATCTGTGTGTACGATGGAGATGTCGCTTGCTGAGTGTCTCACTGCTTTGATGGAGATGGAGTCGGCTGACGTTTCGTTAGACCCATTGGGGTAGAGTATGATGCACCAACTGCCACCGAGGAAGCGAAACTTCCAAAGAGTCAGCAACGCGGCGGTTGGCATCTGTATAAATTTTGAGTAGCCAGAAATCGTGATTGAGTGGTGAATCATCGATGGCGACGAGCAGCTGTAGGGTATCACATCAGACTTTTCATCGGTCATCATCAATGATGCCTCGGAAAGGTTGGAGTTGCACTTTAGAGCTAGTAGATTTCGATATAAGCTTCCTCTAAACTGGTGCCACCACTTGGATCTAGATCTAGCTGCTGCCTTCTTTTGCCTCTTCTGCTTCTTCATGTAGATGAACGTGAGAGTGCACCTCACGGGGATGTTGTCGTTGTGAACATAAGATGTTACCACCAGATCTCTCTGATTGAGCTTCACGAACACGAGCCAGACGTCGTCGTCGACTACGTGCTCCTTGTGGAAGACAGTGCGCTCCCAGGTGTTGTCTAGGATTTCTATCGACACATTGATGCATGAGCCGAAGCTGGAGCCGCCATGGGGAGACACCCAGGCAATGACGCTATTAGGTACGCCCTTTATGAAATCAATGGGAACCAACTTGACTTCCCAGGCGCCGCCGAAGAACAACCACGGGATCAGGATCGGCGGGGAGCCGGGGGGCTGCAGCCAGAGCTTAGAGAAGCCAGGGATCCCGAAGAGTTCCATCATGGACTCCGTCGCCGGGGACGTGACGCTAGCCATCAATGACGATGAATCAAATGGAAGTCGACCTGACGATTGGAAACCTCAAAACGGAATGAACGTCACGCTGCTTTCCATAGGGTATATTGTTAAGATGGAAGGACAGTCAACGTTAAGATCCTATTGCCCTTGGGAGGAAGGAAAGAATTACTCCCTCCATCTCACAATATAAGACATTTTTTGACTCATAGATCGTATCCGCCCTTTCATATCCATGCATATAAATTATATACTAGTATATGTATGCAGTTTAAGGACTTCCCTAACTTGATCGACAATGCATTTCGGAAACCAATTTTCTTTACCTCCTAAAAAGTAACTCAACGTAAAGCAGTGTTGCGCCGTTGGAAAACACTTATCTTAAACCGACTGATTTCTCGAGAAATCAGCCCCGTCCCTCGCATGACACGCGTCCCCATGGGACCCACGCACCGCCCACCCACCTTATCCTTTTCTCTCGGTCTAGTCTTCTCCTTCCTTCGTTTTCTCATCCCATCCCACTTCCAGCGACGGGAGCCAGCCCACGAGATCGAGGGGCCGCTGCTGCCCAGCGGCGCACCGGCGTGTGAGATTAGCTTGGCTGCTGCCCAGCCGGATCATCGGCGCTGCAAGGCTGTCCATGACCTGCTGCAAGGGAATCGGCAACCGGTGCTCCATGGGCGAAAAATGACCCAAGCCGAGGGACGCGCGACAGCGCCGCCTCCTCCCATCCTCTTCCACCGGCAGCCCACATCCTCCTCCTCGTTCTTCTACTTCCCATCCACTTCTTCCATGGAGCGCTGGAGAACCAGATGTAGGCGCCGGCGATTGAGCGGCAGCACCACGTGCTTGGGAAGGCACCTGGATCCGCCTCTTTCCAGTTCGTATCGTGACTTTGAGCTTGATAGCAATGATGAAAAGCCAGCTTGTACACTGCCATTCGGAATGTTAATTCTGGAATTTGTTCATTCTGCTTCAGTTTTCTTTCCGATGAATGTGATTATGCCGTATGTTCTGGTTCTCTTGGTTCAAGCTTTTTTTTTTAGAAAATTTCGGTCATTTTTCGTCCAAATTTCGATCATTTTTCGTCCAAATTTCAAATTTTAGTTTGCGCTTTTCGTCCGAGTTTTTCCAAAAAAAAAATCCGAAATAGCGAATTTCGCCCATCTCATTTGGGTCCGGTAAAAATGTAAAAACGAAATCCAATTCCTTGCTTACCAGTGAATCTCACAGGGAGAGCCCATGGAGGAGCTCCACTCCGGTCGCAGTAGACCCCTTCCTCCGCTCCTAGCACGGGGTCGGCCCTTTGCAGCACCCTGGGCGCCTTCTTCCCTGCAGCACCGCCACCGGCATGGCGGCCGGCCATGTCATCGGCACCTGCTGCAACGTAGCATGGCGGCCGGCCATGTCATCGGCGTCTGCAGCCACCCGCCGCAACACAACCTCCGTCGAGGTGTGGCAGCGGGCTAGCGGCAGCTGCAATGCAACTTCGCCGCCGGCGAGACAAAAGCTTCATCGCGGCGCCCGCAGCCCAGCGATGCTCCATCGCAGCAGCGACTACTCCGACGATGTTCCATTGCAGCTCCGCCGCGGTGCCGGCGGCCCAGCGACGCCCCATTGCAGCAACGACTACTCCGACGATGTTCCATTGCAGCTCCGCCGCGGCGCCGGTGGCCCAGCGACGACTTCGATGATGTTCCATTGCAGCTCCACCGCGGCACCGGCGGGCAAGCGATTCTTCATTGCTGCAATGAAGACCACCGACGATGTTCCATTGCAGCTCTGTCGCGGCACCGGCGGGCAACGATTCTCCATTGCAGCAATGACGACCACCGGCGATGTTCCATTGAAGCTCCACCCCGAGACCGGCGGTGCTTCGTGCGGCCGCCGGCAACCGCTGCTCGCTGGATCGGGGGGGCGTCTGTTGTGGAGCAGCCTGTCTCCGTAGCAAAAGATAATGAAGGAGCGATGGCTGTGCTGTGATGTGGAGGAGGGGGATATGGACTGGCGGCCTTGATTACGTGCATCGGACGGTAGATAAGGCGGCTTATAACTGGAAGTTATCAGCCGGTTGATTTGTAGCAGCCACCTCGTTATCTATCACTAGATAATTGCCCGTGAGTTGTCACGGGTTATAAATATCCCGGATTTAACTTCCCATATTAATGTGATTGTGCCCATATATCAAATAAACGTTACTAAATCTTGCCGTGATTTAATTTCCTAAATATAGTTCAGAATTTTATTTTGTAATACCTTATTGTCTTAACAAATACTGAAATATAAGTTCATTTGGTAAGTCAATGAAAGGTAGAATAACTACGATGCTTATCAAAGGAATGATGCTCAAAACAAATATGGAAATATAAGTTCATTTGGTAAGTCAATGAAAGGTAGAATAACTAAGATGCTTATCAAAGTTCATTTGGTAAGTCAATGCCAGTGTGTTGCAGTGGGATATTAATAGTTTAGTATGTTATCTCATGATTTACCCTATATTAATATGATTGTTTAAATAAATGTTTATCAAATTCTGACCATCGTTTATCTTATAGTTCGACGAAAAATGTGGTAAGTAAATTGAAGAGAAATTGGTTCAGAAGGTAAGTAACTAAGGTGATTGATTATCATACGGTGAAGGTTGGACGAAGGGATAGTGAGAAGAAAAGTGAAACATGGAACCTCATTCTTTTTAAGTACTCCCTCCTTTCCTTTATATAAGGTGTATTTGTTTTTTGATAAAATTTTAGAATGTAAGGTGCATTTCTTCTAATTCCTCGTAATTCTCTTGTTAACCCTCCAGAAAAAGGAAACTATCTCTCTCATGATTGTCTATATCTCTCTTTGTAGCAAAATAAGGAAACTATCTCTATGTGGATTGCATGTATCTCTTACTTTCCTGGATTAACTGATTTAATTGCCAGTAACCAATAAATTTGCCAAGGGTAATTTCGTCCTAACACGTCTATAATTGTGTGCCTTGATCACCGTGCCAAAAATTATACACCTTACATAAAGGAACGGAGGGAGTAGTATATAGAGATAGAGATTGAAAAGCCCATGTCAATGAAATTGGTCCAAGAAAAGGCCCAACTTCAGCACCATATAGAAACGCAGGCCCTAAAAACTAAAAGAGGGTAATGTGAATATCAGACTTAATTAACTAAAAACATACATTGCCATCTTTGCATTGCTAGCGACTCAAAAATAATACATATAATGTTTGTATTTTGATGTGTATAGATGAAAATTTCCCATTGTCCAAATAAATATATCAATAGCCCTAAAAATTAATTCGCCATGACATGTAAAATATCTACATGGCAAACTTGTGCATTAAATAACAAAAAAATGTACATTAAATTTGGCAAGATCTTATAATAAAAATGGCATGCTCTATATCGTTTTTTGTCATAACATACAATCACATGCAACGAAAATAATATTTTTCCATAGTATAAAATAATAAAATTCCTATGTAATGTACCAAAACTTGCTGTGGTAAAGATAAATATGTTGCAAAACATAGGAAGAAAAGGTGTTATGGAAAAATAAATTGCCATGGTTCTAAAAAATAAATTTGCCATGTGTTCAAGGAAGACTGATTTGCCATGCTTCTGAAATAAATTTGCCATGGCTATGAAAAATATGTTTTCCATGTCTTTGAAAATAAAGTTGACATGGTCTAGAAAATAAAAGTTGTCCTGGTCTAGGAAGAAACTAAATTGTCATGACTCTGAAAAATAATTTTTCAATTGAACTAAAAATAAATTTGCCACAGTCCAGAGAATAGCCAAATTGCCATGGTTATGAAATAAATTTGCCATGTCTTCGAAAATAAATTATGCATGGTCTTTCAATGCAATTTGTCATGGTATATGAAATAAAGATCTCTAATTGATGGCAAATGTAGAAATATCTGTGTCATGCACATTTATACAAAAATCATTGAAAAAATTAATCTTCAAGCACTGGAGCGAGCCGAATGTCCAGAGAACACCAGAGGTAATAAAATATACAACCAGCTATGTGGACCACCTAGTGACAACTACAAGTACTGGTGCAAGCCCAAGGCGTGCCGCCGAAATCACCCCTCCCTCACTAGAGGACGGAAAATTCAGAAAGAACATTGTACATTGACATGGCAAATTTGTAAAATATGGTCCATTTGGCATATCAAATTAAGAAAAGATATTTAGTAATCATGTGACAAATGGTGTAAATCTTATAATAAGGGGTCGCATGGCATCTTTTAAAAACTATTGCTATCTAAAATTCGCCATGATTGTGGAATTCTTTTTCTGTAAATTTCCATATACCTCCATGGCAAGTATATATAAACATCATGGCAAAAACTACACTTAATTTTTTTTTAAAGGTCGCAAGGTCACATGGCAAAAACAGAAAAAATATATTACTCCCTTCGTTCCTTGATATAAGGTGTATAGATTTTTGAGAAAAAGCCCGAAATATAAGGTGTATTGCGTTGCACCACTCGTTTGGATAATTGTTTTACGGATTTGATTACATTTCCTTATATCAGGCAAGCTCCTCTATTTTCTCATGCCAATTAGTCAGGTGTAATCTCGCCCAAAACTTGTGAAATTTTTCCTCCACGTGCATTCTTTAATTTCCGTGCCAAAAACTATACACCCTATATTTAGGAACGGAGGGAGTATATAGATAGTGGCAATTGTATCGGATATATGGACATTTATCTATTTTGTTGTTTGCTAACAATCATGGCAAATTTTCCCTTTGAACACATGTAAATTTAGCTTCATTTGTTATCAATGGGGCAAAGGGGTAATAATATACAAGTGATGGACGTGCAATCACATGCTAAATTACTACAATATTTATAAAATTCTGAATATCTTGGCCCAGGGGCGTGCAATCACATGCTTTTAGCTTTTTAGGGCCTTCGCAATGGAAAAAAGGTAAAATGTACTATTGAAGCAGTATCATGGCATATTTGCCCCCAGGGACGCATGTGAACACCATGGGCCATCACCAACTACAGTAACCCTCATCCTCCGCAAAAAAAAAACAACATTTGTTTCCTAAGGCGTATTTGTCAAACAGTGTTGCCCCATGTGCCACCACTTCGATTTGTGAGGGATGAAAGTTTCAATGATAGTTAGAGGAAATGGAAAATTAGTTTCATTTGTTATCAATGGGGCAAAGGGGTAATAATATACAAATGATGGACGTGCCATCACATGCTAAATTACTACAATATTTACAAAAATCAGAATAGCTTGGCTCTGCACGATGCCTTCTGGCTCAATGTCTCCGATTGCTTCTGGATATTTCCTCACAAATTGTTGAAGTCTGAGGAAGAGGAGGAAGGGTAGCAATTGTCTGAGAAGGATGACGAAGAAGAGTAGCAAGTGGAGCACTTGGGGAAGGAAACATATCAACACGACACTACACTGGCTAGATGGTTCATGATGTTGTAGAAGGGAAGAGTGCTCCAAGAAATAAGAGGAAAAATAACTAAAGCAGCCAACACTAGTAGAAAACAGGGCATTAGTCCCGGTTCCAGAGGGCCTTTAGTCCCGGTTCTGCAACCGGGACAAAACAATCGAGACTAATGCCCATTACTTTTAGTCCCGGTTGGCTTACGAACCGGGACTAAAGGAGCTCCACGTGGCCGCTGTGGGGCGCCCAGGCAGGAGGACCTTTAGTCCCGGTTGGTAACACCAACCGGGACTAAAAGGCAGCCACGCGTCAGCAGCTGCCAGGCACTGGGGTTTTTGTTTTTTTTAAGGAGGGGTTTAGGGGTTTTGTAGGGTATTTTCTGCTGCATATTTTCCTTTGTATTTATACATCGTTATACAAATTTTGGTCACATGAGGGATTGTTATATCATTATGATCATGTTGAGTTATTATATTATTGGGCGGAAGAAACACGGATTATATTCATGTGACAAAAAGTTGGATTAGTCTACTAATCCAACTTTTTGTCACATGAATATAATCCGTGTTTCTTCCGCCCAATGACATAATAACTCAACATGATCATAATAACTCATCATCATATTCATATAAGAACTCATACATCATCATCATTATAATAACAACTCATCATCATAGTCATATATATAGGAACTAGCTCATCATTCTAGCACAAAGGTAGCACATAACTCATCATCATGATAACAACTCATCATCATAGTCATATAAGAACTAGCTCATCATACTAGCACAATGTAGCACATAACTACCTAAGACCTCCTACTCTCTCGAAGGTAAAATAGCATAAAACAGGTAAACACCTGATTCTCCATTGTGGAGAATACAGATGAACCTATCTCCCATTTGTGGGCTGCGCTTGATGTTGCCCCCAAGTAGTTCTCTGCGATCTTCCAGAACTTTTCTCCAATCTTTGATTGTGAGGATGTCATCGCTTCGATGAATCCTGTATGCACTGCGGTGGTACGTAGGCCAACTTGGCCCTAAGCAAACAATCCTCATGTCACCTTTCATTTCCATAAATCTAGGTATACAATCCGCCAGGAGTTTCTGTTGAAGAACATCATAATAACATACTTAGCAAAATGTAGTTTAGCTTAAAAGAATCTATGCAACAAATGCACTGATGACATAATAGGAAAAATCTTACCATGATATCTCGATGGATGTTACCGTCGTTCAACACGTGCACTAGTGGCACGTATTGAGAATAACATGGAGAGATATGATGATTCGTCTTAAAAGTCTCAACATCTTTAATCCATGAAACAAAATGATTTATCTCCTCGCAATTTAGCTCAGACCCATAACTGTAGTAGGTTTTGTCTACTACTTTCCGTACATTTCTTGAAGAATGGAAATAAGTTGTCAATGGAAATAAGTTGTCAACTATTTTTATAAATACAATATAAATTACTTATTGAATATGTTTGAGAAACTCACATAGAGGTAGAAGTGGAAGCGTATGAACATCGACCCAAATGGAGATATTATCTTCAAGATCATCACCCAGATCGAAGGTGACATACATACCCTCCTGAAAACCATACGCCTTGCCAAGTGCTTCCCAATTCGCGCAACCAAAATGGGAGTAGGTCACCGCATTGTATAGCTTGACAGCAAAAGTATAGCCATGATGGGTCTTGAGGTGAACTCTCTTTATCTGCATATTCTCATGATCTTCGAAATCCAGCTTTTCCAAGACATAACGTCTTGCATGGCATGGGATGCACTAGTTGAATTGTAGAAAGCGGAAATTACACATTGAAGAAACATAAGTCGTGCTTAATTACAGAAAAAGACTTGTCGTCGTTGCGTACCGTATAAACATCGAAGGTCTCGTCGAGCTTAACACTGAAGCGTTGACCGCCTTCCAGGTGAGGCCTGTCGCACAGACCCCGGTCGTCGCAGCAGTACTCGCACTCTTGGATCCTATCGTTGTCAAACATTTCCTATGTTCATAATTCAAAGATATGGCAAAACAGATTCTCAGACTTAAAGTAATTCACAGTGTGGCAGAAACAGATTTAAGATGCACACTTGGAGGCAAGAATTAAATATGCTACAGGGCAAGAACATGGCATCAAAAGGTATGGCATGATAGAGCATAACATAAACAACAAAACTGGGCATGATAATGGTAGCATCAAGAGAACATGGCTATGATGGTAGCATCAAGAGAACATGATGGTAGCATCAAGAGAACATGGCTAGAAGATATAACAGATTTCAGACTTAGTGAAAAACTGGGCATGCTGACAACAATATCATGATGCTGACTTGGGAGGCACATAACAGCAAGCATAACAATTTTACAATTTATGAAACTGACATAAGCATGTAGTAGACATAGCAATCTTCAAATACGCCATTGAAAGAAGTTCATATGATGCTCAGATCATTTACTATGGATTTTACAAAATGGAATATTCTGTTAACAGGCTGACAGATATAACATGATAGCAACTTGAGAGCAACAACTAAACATGCTGCAGTAAGGTAACATATCAACCAAAAGCATGGCATCAAAGTACACGTCACAAACACCAAATCACATGAAGGAATCATATCCATATGAGGTCTAGATTGGTAGCAACCAACAAGCAAAGTCTGAAAACAGAAACAGTGACTAGGCATGTTTGCAAGCTCATAGCACTCACATCAGGGCATATCATGGCATGACAAAATTACTAGCAGCAAGTACACATAAAAATGATCCAATGTCATGTTGACAAGTTGCTCATATGGTGCATGAATTAATTCACACAAAAATGACAAAGTGACAAACATCAACAATTTTCTACAATAGACTTTTTTGTTCTTTGATTTGCAAAGGAGCTATATTCTCCCCAATTCTTTTGCACCCACAAAAATTACTCCATCTATTTTACAGTACCCACAACCCATTCCACCAAAAACATTTGGTTCCATGGTTCAAATTTTTCAAATTTCATTCAGTTCAAATTTGAACCAGATTCAAACTCCCTGGTCAAAGCCCAATTTAAATTGCTCCAAAAATTCTGACATTGTTACAAACATATGAACATATGAACATTTTCTATATACATCAATCCATCCATCCATACATATATACATACATACATTTTCTTTGCATACGAACATATGAACATATTCTAACTTTGCATATGAACATATGAAAATTCTAACATATGAAAAAAAAATTAAGGGCAGGGGCGGCGGCGGCAGCAGCACGCAGGGCAGGGGCAGGGGCGGCGGCAGCGCAGGGCAGGGGCGGAGCTCACTGGGGGTGGCGTTGGGGGCGGCGATGAGGAGCGTGCGGGCTCGGGGCAGGGCGTCGACGTCGGGAGGAGAATGGGAGGTTGGGGAAAATTTGCTAAGTGTTGGCTTATATACCCAACCCTTTAGTCCCGGTTGGTGGCTCCAACCGGTAATAAAGGCCCCCCTTTGGTCCCGGTCCGAGCCACCAACCGGGACTAAAGGTCAATTTCAGCAGCCGAAAGGGCGGGAAGCAGAGACCTTTAGTCCCGGTTGGTGGTTCGAACCGGGACGAAAGGGGGGCCTTTCATCCCGGTTCGAGCCACCAACCAGGACTAAAGGGCTGTGCTACCGCATCCATAAGTTTAGTCCCACCTCGCTAGTTGAGAGGGGCTCGGAGTTGTTTATAAGCGCTGCTGCCGCAACCCTCTCGAGCTCCTCTATACTGCAGGTAGTACATGCCTATTTGACCTCCTGTTGGGCCTGCTAGCGCTGCGGGCCTGCATCCTGGCCCATTTCTAGGGTTTCTAGTCATATGCAGGCCGTGGTGGCAAGTAGGTGGGCCTTTTTTTTTTATTTTTTGCATTTGTTATGTTTTTAAATTTTTAATGTTCTTTTTTGCATATGTTATTTTTAGTTATATAATTTTAGTTGCATAAATTTTATTTTTTATTGATTCTTTTTAGTTGATTCCTTTTGCTATTAGAGTTTTATAAATGCTTTTTAGTTTGCTATTAAAGTTTGTAACAAAAATACTTTATGAAAATTCTTTTTTCTATTAAATTTTTTAACAAAAAATAGTTTGATAATTTTAGTTAATATTATTTTGATTCTTTCTAGTTGATTCTTTTTGCTATCGAAGAATATTATATTTTAATTGACTCTTTTTAGTTCATTCTTTTTGCTATTAGAGTTTTATAAAAGCTTTTTAGTTCATTGTTTTTGCTATATTAGAGTTTTATAAAAGCTTTTTATTTCATTCTTCGAGCTAAATGACCCTCAAATTGAAAAGCAGTACGAATGAACTGTGAAAAGGTTAGAAGTTGGCATGGTATCATCATTTCACCCACATAGCATTTGCTAAAAAGTTGAGAGGGTTACGGCAAAAACTGGATGCACTTCGTGTACAAAATGGATAATCTCTTTCGAAATATCAGGGTTTAGGACGAAAACTCATCTATTACAAAGGGATTTCATTTTTTGAACTTATTTCAACTTCACACTTTTTGTGCGTTCAACATGCACCATTCAAAGCCACATCATCAATTTTCAACCCTTTCTGACTTCATTTGGTATTTTTCATGCATTTACTGATTTTTATTAGCTAAATGACCCTGAAATTGAAAAGCACTACAAATTAACTCTGAAAAGGTTGAAAGTTGGCATGGTATCATCATTTCACCCACATAGCATGTGCTAAAAAGTTGATAGGGTTACGGCAAAAACTGGATGCACTTCGTATACAAAATGGACAATCTCTTTCGAAGTATCAGGGTTTCGGACGAAAACTCATCTGTTACAAAAGGCATTTTATTTTTTCTTCGTGTAATCAGAGCCATCATCGTATCCTCCTTCACTTTTTCTTCGCGTGTGTCCCTTGCTTATTGCGCCGTAACCATGAATAATCTTCATCGTTTAAGAGGGTGCTTGGGTCAGCCTTCACTTTGAAGGGAGGAATTTCATGAAACTTTTCATAATCTTCAGACATGTCTGTCTTGCCCTCCACTCCCACAATGTCTCTTTTTCCTGAAAGAACTATGTGGCGCTTTCGCTCATCGTATGAAGTATTCACTTCCTTATCTTTTCTTTTTCTCTGTTTGGTAGACATATCCTTCACATAGAAAACCTGCGCCACATCATTGGCTAGGACGAATGGTTCGTCTGTGTACCCAAGATTGTTGAGATCCACTATTGTGATGCCCTACTGCGGGTCTACCTGTACCCCGCCTCCTGACAGATTAACTCATTTGCACCGAAACAAAGGGACCTTAAAATCATGTCCATAGTCAAGTTCCCATATGTCCACTATGTAACCATAATATGTGTCCTTTCCCCTGTTGGTTGCTGCATCAAAGCGGACACCGCTGTTTTGGTTGGTGCTCTTTTGATCTGGGGCGATCGTGGAAAATGTATTCCCATTTATCTCGTACCCTTTGTAAGTCCATACAGTCGAAGATGGTCCCCTGGCCAACGAGTACAGCTCATCTCCAACAATTTTTTCACCCATGAGATGTGTTTACAACCAACTGCCAAAAGTCCTGATGTGTTCACATGTAATCCAGTCGTCACACTGCTCAGGGTGTTTGGAGCGCAGAATATTCTTGTGTTCATTGACATACGAGGTCATCAAGATAGAATTCTGTAGAACTGTGTAGTGTGCTTGAGCCCAAGAATGCCCATCCCTACATATTATTGAGTCCGCTCCTAGCGTACCTTTTCCAGTCAGTCTCCCCTCACACCACGATTGAGGGAGACCAATCGGCTTAAGGTCATGAATGAAGTCAACACAAAACCCAATGACCTCCTCTGTTTGATGGCCCGTGGAGATGCTTCCTTCTGGCCTAGCATGGTTACGGACATATTTCTTTAAGACTCCCATGAACCTCTCAAAGGGGAACATATTGTGTAGAAATACAGGGCCTAGAATGGCAATCTCGTCGACTAGATGAACTAGGACGTGCGTCATGATATTGAAGAAGGATGGTGGGAACACCAGCTCGAAACTGACAAGACATTGCGCCAAATCATTCTTTAACCTTGGTAGGATTTCTGGATCAATTACCTTCTGAGAGATTGCATTGAGGAATGCACATAGCTTCACAATGGCTAATCGAACATTTTCCGGTAGAAGCCCCCTCAATGCAATCGAAAGCAGTTGCGTCATAATCACGTGGCAGTCATGAGACTTCAGGTTCTTGAACTTTTTCTCTACCATATTTATTATTCCCTTTATATTGGACGAGAAGCCAGACGGGACCTTCATACTGAGCAGGCATTCAAAGAAGATTTCCTTCTCTTCTTTGGTAAGAGCGTAGCTGGCAGGACCTTCATACTGCTTTGGATGCATGCCGTCTTTTTCGTGCACACGTTGCTGGTCCTCTCGTGCCTCCGGTGTATCTTTTGTCTTCCCATACACGCCCAAGAAGCCTAACAGGTTCACGCAAAGATTCTTCATCACGTGCATCACGTCGATTGCAGAGCGGACCTGTAGGTCTTTCCAATAGGGTAGGTCCCAAAATATAGATTTCTTCTTCCACATGGGTGCGCGTCCCTCAGCGTATGTGATCACCAGTACGGAGGGCGGGCTTCTTCCGGTGATCTTCCTCACCTTTGAAATGCTCGCCTTTCTTTCGACATTGATGGTTGGTCGGAAGAAATTGACGATGTCCCAGGTACACATTCTTCTTGCATTTGTCCAAATACATACTTTCGGTGTCATCTAAACAGTGCGTGCATGCGTGGTATCCCTTGTTTGTCTGTCCTGAAAGGTTATTGAGAGCAGGCCAATCATTGATGGTTACAAACAGCAACGCATGTAGGTCAAATTCCTCCTGATTGTGCTCATCCCACACACGTACACCTTTTCCATTCCACAGCTGTAAAAGTTCTTCAACTAATGGCCTTAGGTACACATCAATGTCGTTGCCATGTTGCTTAGGGCCTTGGATGAGCACTGGCATCATAATGAACTTCCGCTTCATGCACAACCAAGAAGGAAGGTTATAGATACATAGAGTCACGGGACAGGTGCTATGATTGATGCTCTGCTCCCCAAAAGGATTAATGCCATCTGTGCTTAAACCAAACCATACGTTCCTTGCGTCACTTGCAAAGTCCCCCCACCTTCTCTTGATTTTTCTCCACTGCGACCCGTCAGCGGGTTCTCTCAACTTCCCGTCTTTCTTACGGTCCTCTTTGTGCCATCGCATCAACTTGGCATGCCCTTTGTTTCTGAACAGACGTTTCAACCATGGTATTATAGGAGCATACCACATCACCTTGGCAGGAAACCTCTTCCTGGGGCGCTCGCCCTCAACATCACCAGGGTCATATCGATCTGCATCTTATACCCGCTATGCACCGATACCGGGCATGCATTCAAATCCTGTACTCACCGCGTGTAGAGGAGAGTCATTAGGGCATGCAAGTATCTTTGCACCTCCAATCCTAGAGGGCATAGAACCTTCTTTTCTTCGTACGTACTGTCGGGCAATTCGTTATCCTTTGGAAGCTTCTATTATTATTTCAGTAGCTTCCCAAATCCGTTGTCAGATACACCATTGTCTGCCTTCCATTGCAGCAATTCCAGTGTGGTACCGAGCTTTGTGTTGTCATCTTCGCAATTTGGGTACAACCCTTTTTTGTGATCCTCTAACATGCGATCGAACTTCAACTTCTCCCTTTCACTTTGGCATTGTCTCTTTGCATCAACAATGACCCGGCGAAGATCATCATCGGGCACATCGTCTGGTTCCTATTGATCTTCAGCTTTCCCCGTTGTAGTATCACCGTATTCAGGGGGCGGATAGTTGTCATCATCCTCTTCTTCTTCGATGTCTTCCATCATAACCCCTCTTTCTCCGTGCTTGGTCCAAACATTATAGTGTGGCATGAAACCCTTCTCAAGCAGGTGGACGTGAAGGGTTTTCGAGTCAGAGTAATCCTTCGTATTCCCACAGATAGGGCATGGACAATACATAAAACCATTCTGCTTGTTTGCCTCAACCACTTCAAGAAAATTATGCAGGCCCTCAATGTACTCGGAGGTGCGTCAGTCACCGTACATCCATTGCCGGTTCATCTGCGTGCATTATATAATTAAGTGTATCAAAAACCATCACAGAACATCATGAATAGAGAAGTGACCAAATTAATGCAAGTTCATCATCACATTAAAACCAAAGTACAGTAGTGATCAAATGTTATTACTAAAAAAATAAATACATAAAGTTCATACATAGTTCTCATTGAACAACATATAGCTCTCTAGAGCATCTAATTAAAACATACATTGAAACTATGTAAAACATTTCAATGCAACAACAAATGCGATCATA
The DNA here is from genome assembly GCA_011799875.1 of Thinopyrum elongatum. NCBI lineage: Eukaryota > Viridiplantae > Streptophyta > Magnoliopsida > Poales > Poaceae > Thinopyrum > Thinopyrum elongatum. Next base: position 715,960,638 of record CM022298.1, read on the forward strand.
ATCGCAACTAAGGTAACAATTGATCCAACGGCATAATGATACCAAGTCTCAGTATGAATGGCATATTTTGTAATCTTTCGAATCTTCAAGTGCATTGCATCCATCTTGATCTTGTGATCATCGACGACATCCGCAACATGCAACTCCAATTCCATCTTCTCCTCCTCAATTCTTTTAACAAATTTCATCAAGTAATTGTTTTCTTTTTCAACTAAATTTAACCTCTCGACAAGAGGGTCGGTTGGAATTTCCGGTTCACATACCTCCTAGATAAAAACATCTATGTCACGTTGGTCGGCATAATTGTCATAAACACTAAATGAAACAAATAGTTATAAAAGATAATATACCACATCCGAATCATAGATAGGACGAGGGCCGACGGGGGCGGATACCAAAACCATGGCACTATATAATAACAAACAATAATAAAAGTAAGAAAACTATACAAGTATCTATCTAAATCATACACGTAAGAATTTTTTTTCTTTTAGAAAGAAGATAAGAACAAGAGGCTCACCACACGGTGGTGGCGGCGACGAGATCGGTGCGGGCGATCGACGGCGGTGAGGACGGGGACGGGACGGGACGGACCGCCAAACCTAGACAAATCTTGAGGAAAATGGAGCTTGGAGGTCGAGCTTGGAGAGGAGAAAGCTTAAGTGTGGCTCCGGCATTTCATCGAACATCTCATGTGCATGCATAGAAGTGAGAACAGAGCAGCGCATGCACACCTCCCACACGGCCAAAAAACAGAGGAGTGAGCGGGAGGGGCGAGGGTATATATAGGCATCTCTTTAGTCCCGGTTGGTGGCTAGCACCGGGACAGAAGACTGACCTTTAGTCCCGGTTCCAGCCACCAACCGGGACTAAAGGTGCTGAGCCAGGAGCGAAGCCCATTGGTCCCGGTTCGTGTTTGGAACCGGGACCAAAGGGGTCAGACGAACCGGGACCAATGGCCCCCGAGGCCCGGCCGGCGCCCTGGCGTCACGAACAGGGACTGATGCCCCCATTGGTCCCGGTTCGTAGGAGAACCGGGATTAATGCCCTTTTCTGGCCTGGACCAAAGCCATGTTTTGTACTAGTGCAAGTGGTCCATGGCGTTGGAGAAGGGAAGAGTGTTCCAGAAAATAAAGAGGAAAAAGAAAAAAAAAGTATTCTAGGAAGTAAAGTAGGAACGAGAACTAACGCTGGTGAGGAACGAGGAAGAAAACGAAGAGGCTAAGGGTAGATGATTTAGGGGACGATGAGGAAGAGAAGAACGACAAGTATCCTTCTGGCGATGAATGGTGTGTGGGCTAGGGATATGTTCAGGTTGCCACTCACCTTCCACGTTAGTGTGTATGTGCATTTTTGTTTGTTAATCCACGGCAATGCGCGAATATTTAGCTAGTATAAGTAGTGGGGATCGTCCTCTTAGGTATACAGGATTAGGAGAGGATAACAAATTAGGGGAGAAGGGTGATTTGAGACTCAAGAGGACACATGACATATCCTTGATAACATCTAATTGGATGGAAAGAAAGATCCAGTCTCATAGAATTATTTTCCAATGTGATGTCAAGTTCCTCCAGAAATAAACCCCGGGCTTAATGTCCTATTTCTCGCATTATATGAGTGTCGATTTTTTTTCAATAGAAGGTGGTGTTTTCATATATATAGCAAACCATTTGTGGTGGCGCCATCGGTCGAATAAATCATTTTACTTTGACATGAAATGCTTTACATTGTATTGACGAATTCCGCTTGAGGGACTTGGCCCCATTCTGTACTAACCTCAAAATGATGTAAGGTTTCATCTTACATCAATTTTCTTCCGCCCATTCTTCCTCCGCCTTCCCTTTGTATGTTACCCCTCCAGGCTTGTACCGGTTTTTCATCCATTCAAATTTTCTTTGGTAATGGTTTTTATCTAACCGGTCAAATCAGATCAATATTTAGAATTGAAATAATTCACAGTTAATAATCAGTCTGTTCTTATTTTTGAAACTTGGGGACATAATCAATATGTTCTTCAGCAATAAATATTTGGCAACACGGTAAATTCACGTGAAGGAATCAATCATGCATGATAGGTAATTATTTGGTAACGCAATAAACTCATGGGAAGGAATCAATCCATCACAGCCAATCATCATTTCTTCCTATGACTATTATTATCATGGGAAGAAATCAATCGTTCGCGAGAAGGTATTATATGTTGGCGAAGTATCAGGTGAAAATGAGTATTCGATGAAAATCTGGAAATTTCTACGGTGGACTGTTGGATCAGGGGACGTCATGGATCACAGGTGGGACTCCTAAGAATCTACTTAAATGCACATTAGCAGATAACCCCCTCCTCTCTATTCAACTACTCCAGGATTTAGTTATCCCGTACGAGAAAATTGACCGCCTCCATAACCTAGCGGCACCATGGCAACTCGGCGGCGCGGCTCGATGGCCATGGCTACCCCTCACGCATCTGCGACGGTGCGTCGACGCCTCGGGCGACCGCAACTGGCGGTCAGGGCGCTGCCACACACACAGGTGAGTCGGCAGCCGGGGCTCCGCCCACACACGACGGTGCTCGACGCTACGGCCGCGCAGCTGCCCCTCATGCTACGGCGACTCGGTCGCCGCGAGGCTTCCCCGCACAACGGTGGCTTGATGGCCGTGGTGATGCCCTCAAGCGACGGTGACATAGACCCAAAAAACTTATTATTCAGTGGCTTGCTCCTGTTGTTGATTAGTATTAATTCAGAAGTTGTATCTGAATGTTGTATTTTTTGGTGAAGCCTGTAAGCTTGCTTATGTAGACCAAATTCTGAAGTTGCATTGGCATGCAATCTGTAATCTTTGGATGTATGAATGCAGTTGAATAAATTTCCTGAGCTGGGCTATTTCAAATCAGTGATTGACAAAACAGAAAGCGAAGTTCTGTCCCAGCAGTATCTTTTGTGAGCCCTTTTCTAGTCACTCAATGTGAGTTATCTTGGGCAATCCATTCACACTGGCCTTTAATATGAAGGCGTTGAAATGGGAAGAAAAAAGGTCGAAAAAAGGACAGGTTCTCAGTCATTCATTCAATCTATAATAATTGAAAGATTTGTTCGGCTGGATTTCAGTCTGCAAAGGACCTACTAGCAGCTAGCATTGTCGTGCTAGATGTGGAACAAGCTTCATCTAACAAAGACATTATTCAAGGCATACCCAGGCTACAAAATTGGCAACAACTTCAAGTTATTCCTCTCAGAAGACTAACTAGACATCTCTCAGAAGAACTATCACTACCAGAAACTGGATTTTTCCCTACGGCCAGAAACCCACAGGAAAATAGCTATTACCGTCAGGAAACTATTTCCTGTCGGCCAACTGACAGGCAAAGTCCGTCAGGAATAAGATGACAGAGAAATGTGTAAATGCCTGACGGGTGGCCGACAGGAAAACATTTCCTGTCGGCAGTTCCTTTCAGCGGCCCACAGGAAAATCTCTGGCCTCGCCAGATTTAGTGAGCACCTTTTGTGACGGGTGGCCGTCAGGGAAAGTCCGCCAGGGTATATATTTTCAGAATTTGCCTACTTCCATATATTCAGGAATAAATGCAAAATTATTTGATAAATAGGCATACATCCAATTGCCCATATAAGAAGATGCATCCAAAATCGATGTTTACATAACACATATCAGTCCATTAAACCATGATTCAACATCCAGAAATTGACACAAGAAAACTTGTACATGCACTTGCTTTCGAACAACAATTACAGGACACCAATCTGATTCTCATCCATCACATTGCACAGAGCAATGCCAACAAAATACACATTTCTAGTTCAGCAATGTTCATGATCAGGAGCATCACCTACATACATATCACTTAAATATTTCCCATCCATCAAATTGCAGTCAAATACTAAGCACCTAGTAAGTTTGCTCATGAGCATGTACTAGCACCAGAGAGATCCAAAATACCATAAGATGGTCATTCATTAGTTCCAAGGGCAGGTGGACTAGTGAGATCCTCCTCCGGATGTACAAATGTTTCACCATCATTACTACCGCCAGTGTTGCCATTACCGATGTGGTCATCCGTAGTGTTGTCCTCCAAGTTAACATGGAATGAATTAGTGTTGCCCTACAATGCCATGTACAATATTAATAAGAACCTAAAATGAAATATACGGCACCTTACAGAGAGATAACATATGCAGACATGGCACTACTTGCATTTACACTCATCAACAATTCACTCATTTTTGTTGCAATACTGACAAAAAAGAAGGAAAATTGTTATTGATCCAAATAATAGAAAGTATGATCTACCACACAGCAAAATAATCAAAAAAATAAAGATGTATACTTGGCTGATTGAGAGCGGGCTTTTGTGGTATATTATTTCTACTTTTCTTATCAAAGAAACTAACTCATAGCCAGTACACAACTTTCAAGATATTTATTTGTCCCATTAAATTGGATCTTTCAGAGAGGATGTTCAAATCATATGGAAGCAAAAAAAATTCCATTCTTCAATGCACTACAAAGTAGACAGACCCAGAGACATGGTTAAGAACCCCTTGTTACTATCACAGAATGTACAATGCCCCCGATTTTGTTGCCTATGAACTGAACATCGATACATTGTCAATAAAGTTAACTGAAGGGTTACAGTCGACTAATATCTCAGTCAGTTAATGCAGTTACCAAAATGGTTGTTTAGTGCAGAGCACAACTCCAAGACGTACAAGAAAGAAATTTTAACATGGCATACTAAATTACCTACAATGTTTAGTTGCTCGCTCCAGAGCTATATCTCCTGCCTTTGCTTCCATGCATTATTTCCAAGTCTTTGTTGAGTAAGAAACACAATCTAAGAGGACACTTGTGTCGATTCTAAGGTTATTCGGACATGAACCTATTCTGAATATAACAGTGCATTATGGGGCAGAAATCAGTAACCATATGTTTGCCAGGAGATCATGTAATGGTTCCTGCAAAAAAAAAACATGTAGTACTAGTTAGACTTTACTCTCAAACTTCTAAATACACAGCAGATTCTGAATACAAAATCCCTGCACATATTGACAACAAGTGATATGATTTAAAAAGATAAAATATGCAAATCTTGAACTATGGATACAGAATGTACGAGCCTCCAGTATGTTCAGAAAATATAACATTTTATTTGATATACATGTATAGAATATAAGCAATCACAAATACATCCCACAAAAGGTGAAAAAATATAAACAAGGAGCGCAGCTTTGTTTTAGAAATATCACAAAAAATAGCAAACAACATAATATTACACAGTGCTACACATGAAGCAAAGCGAAAACACCACTGGTCTTAAATTCCTGCATTTTCGATTAATGAGGCTTCTGCCATCTCCTTAGTAGTACTGTAAAGTGGATTTTGGTGAGTCTTCCTCAACCAATGAACAACTACAATATTACAATGAGTAGTCCTTCCAATGATATATTAAAGTCATCTTCATCTAAATCAACATGATAGGGTGAAGATTACAATTCAGGGAAGTAAATCATTCCCTCAAAGAAGATTGTAATATGAGTATAGGACTATTTAGATGTTGGGGCAACTGTTGGCTCCAGATTTGATGCCCACGTGCCAAAGACTTGACAAAAGGATCTGAACTAAATCATTCCCTCAAAGTAGATCTAGCAGCTACACACACCCTTGAGTGACCAAGGAATATGACCACCGAACCAGATACATGATGGTAGAAACACAAGAATGAGATAGATATGCACGTGTGTTCGTCACCTCATGCTACTGACCTGCGAGAACTTGATAAGGAAGATATCTATACTCCTTGTAGTCCTCGACATCCGATAGACAGCACATTATAGACAACAAGGTACCTGCGACCGAATCGGGGTTCGGAACAAGACAAGAGGACTGGATTAGTGGCGGTGATTCATATGAGAAGAGGTTGGGTTAGTGTCAGGGATGGGATGGTGGATACTTTCAAAACACTTTGCACTGCCCATAGTAAATAAGAAATTCGTCAAATAAATAATACATCAACAAATAATAAGGTCACAACCAACACATCGTAGTATTTGTGAGATAATTACTAAAGTGTGAGAGGTACCTGAGATAGGTTTTGCCTTGCTCTTCACTGCATCTATGATATATGGCTTCCTTCCACCACGAAGATTTATAAACATGTGAAGCAATACCTACAATAGACTAGCACAATTATGCAAACCATTGCTTACATAAAGACATGAATAACTTGCTTATAAATCTGAACACTTACCGCCAAAATGATTTGTAAAAAGGTGCGATATCTAGAGACTGTATAGGTGGGCTGCATCTTCAACAATGATTCGATGATACGTCAGATTTGTGCTACTACAAATCAAGCATGCAAAAGAATAAATATTTGACATATCTTTTTCCAAGATATTAGATATGTACATACAACCAGTCAACCACTGAGAAAAGAGACAGGCATCATCTTCACATGCAGTACATTTCCTAGAAGCACATAACTAGCAACGATACAAATTACACGAATAGTAACTTTTTCTGCTTTCCATTTACATCAACGTGTAGGAGTGCTAATAACACACCTACTAGTAGCTCCTAAAATTTTGATATACAACAGAGAAAAGCTCTTTCGTGCAAAAATGACAACAGACTAAATCATTCACCAAGATCCCACAGTCACGAGATCTTCATTCTGCATACTAAATTGTATGGAAAACTAAAGATCCTGACTTCTTTTTTGCTTCACCATGGTTGAGACTTACCATAGCAGAATGGAGCAGCTTGCTTGGACAAGGAGAGGAGGAGGCGACGGTTGCCACGTCAGGGGAGGAGGCAATGGCTTGCTCGATGCGCCACGGGAACTAATCCGGATCTGGAGCAGGGAGGACGGGTTGCAGGAAACGCGTACATGGCGGTACTGTTGGGGGTGGGGTGGTACGCGGTGAGCCAAGGGAGGTGGGACGCGACGGCGGACGGAGGTGGAGTCAGAACGGCGGCTGACGGCGGGGGAGATGGAAGGCGGACGGCGGTGGCTGTCGCAGATTGACCCGGAGTGCCGTGGAGGAGGTGAGAGATGAGTGGCGGTGGAGGTCGGAGGAAGGACGGCGAGCGGCGATGGAACCATTTATGTGGAGGAGGGCGGCGGTGGCGGCGTGAGGAAGGTGGAGGAGGGCGGCGCGCGGTCATGGACCGGACAGAGGAGAGGAAGTGTGGAATTGTTCAACATGGCACCCGCCGGGTTCGGGTGCGGGTAATACGCGCCCAAACCCTTACCCGTCTCAATATTTTTGTCCCATACCCATACCCTTACCCGCACCCCGGGTATGAAATTGTTCACATACCCGTACCCGGCCGGGTACGGGTAATACCCGCGGGTAAAAATACCCAACACAACCACCTCACCAAATTCATCACATATGCACAACATTTCAGTAATTTAGCACGTATATTTCATCATTTCAGCAACATATATACCATTTCATCACATATATACAACATTTCAGCCACATATATACCATTTTCAACTCATATAGATAGCGTTCCAGCACATATAGACAACATTCCAGCACACTTGGCCATCCATTCTCCATTTGTCCTAATCTTCTTCATGTCCAACCAAATATTATACGTGAGTTTGCACTTAGACGATTGATGCAGATGCACCTCTTCAACCTCAACCTCTTCTTCATCGTCCGAAATGCTAACTTGATATCCTTCTTCATCCATTGGTGTTGCTGCGTCCATGGACTCATCTACTTTGCTTTGGCCATTGCTTGTATCACTGCACAAAAAAGTTCACATCAAAATTCGCTATATAAAATAGTCACATAAATTGCAAACAGAAATAGTACTCCTTTTAATTACAAAATGATTCACTATATATAGAACCCTTTTGTATTACAAAATTATTTAACTATTTACCTGCTTTTATTACACAAGATTCAACCAAACTACGCTAAATGATTGACTGTATATACAAGTTTTTTCCTAAACTAGAACAAGTCAATGATCTGAAAATAAATTCATGGCTTGGCATTCTAATTCACAAATGATTCATTATATATATAACTTCTATCCTAAACTAGAGCATGTCAAAGAAACTGAACAAGATCCGATTTTGAATATCAACAAGACAACAACATTTAAACATAAAACAACAGATCGATTCATGCTTGTATCATATAAATTCAATACATATTTATCAACACATTCATGGATATATCATATTCCATACACAACAAATCAACACATTAATAAACAGGTCAATTCATGCATCATAGACTTTTAGGAAAAAGAGTGAAAATTTTCACCGATTTGGCCGCTTTGATGTCCTTTCCCCTGTTGGAGTAGATGTGTTCCTCGTAGGAGCAGGAGTAGCCGGACGCTGTCGAGTGCTGGCCACCGCCGTTGCGCCTCCATGGCCACGGCCACGACCGACCTTGTAACCGACGACGGGAGTTGAGGTTGAGGTGCCAGCTTCTTCGATATCATCCCCATCCATCGGAGGAGGCGGCTGTGTATTCGCGTGGAGGTGCGGGGAGGATATGGGGAGATGCGGGATGACCAGAGGAGGCAGATGGTCCAGGCAGCTGTGGTGGCCAGCGGCGTCGGCCGTTGGCAGCGGCCACCTAGGGTTGCAGTCGAGGGGGCAGAGAGATGGGTTTGTGTGTGACGGCGCGATGGGGTGAGGGGAGGGGACGAGGGGTCGAGGGGATTTTGTGTGCGGGGGCTGCGGGCTGGGGGTGGGCTAGGGTTTTCCTTTCTTTAGTGAATGACATAGGGGGCCTATATGTAAGTTGGACTAAGATGCGAGTAGGCGGGTATGCGGGTATGGGTATTGCCTTCCCGTACCCGTGCCCGGCTTACCCTATGGGTACAGGTTTTTTCTATTTACAAACTCATGGGTATTTAAATTTCCCAAACCCTTACCCTAATAGGGTTTTTACCCGTCGGGTTCACGGGTATCGGGTACCCATTGCCATGTTGAGGAATTGTTTTAGGGCTTTCGCGGTTGTGCGATGGTGGGCTGTGAAGGAAATATGCCCTAGAGGCAATAATAAAGTTGTTATTTATATTTCCTTATATCATGATCAATGTTTATTATTCATGCTAGAATTGTATTAACCGGAAACTTAGTACATGTGTGAATACATAGACAAACAGAGTGTCCCTAGTATGCCTCTACTTGACTAGCTTGTTTATCAAAGATGGTTATGTTTCCTGACCATAGACATGTGTTGTCATTTGATGAACATGATCACATCATTAGAGAATGATGTGATGGACAAGACCCATCCGTTAGCTTAGCATAATGATCGTTAAGTTTTATTGCTATTGCTTTCTTCATGACTTATACATATTCCTCTGACTATGAGATTATGCAACTCCCGAATACCGGAGGAACACTTTGTGTGCTATCAAACGTCACAACGTAACTGGGTGATTATAAAGATGCTCTACTGGTGTCTCCGAAGGTGTTTGTTGGGTTGGCATAGATCGAGATTAGGATTTGTCACTCCGAGTATCGGAAAGGTATCTCTGGGCCCTCTCGGTAATGCACATCGTATGAAGCCTTGCAAGCAATGTGACTAATAAGTTAGTTACGGGATGATGCACTACAGAAGGAGCAAAGAGACTTGCCGGTAACGAGATTGAACTAGGTATGATGATACCGACGATCGAATCTCGGGCAATTAACATACCGATGACAAAGGGAATAACGTATGTTGTTATGCGGTTTGATCGATAAAGATCTTCGTAGAATATGTAGAAAATTTCGGTCATTTTTCGTCCAAATTTCGATCATTTTTTCGTCCAAATTTCAAATTTTAGTTTGCGCTTTTCGTCCGAGTTTTTCCGAAAAAAATTCCGAAATAGCGAATTTCGCCCATTTCGTTTGGGTCCGGTAAAAATGTAAAAACGAAATCCAATTCCTTGCTTACCAGTGAATCTCACAGGGAGAGCCCATGGAGGAGCTCCACTCCGGTCGCAGTAGACCCCTTCCTCCGCTCCTAGCACGGGGCCGGCCCTTTGCAGCACCCTGGGCGCCTTCTTCCCTGCAGCACCGCCACGGGCATGGCGGCCGGCCATGTCATCGGCACCTGCTGCAACGTAGCATGGCGGCCGGCCATGTCATCGGCGTCTGCAGCCACCCGCCACAACACAACCTCCGTCGAGGTGTGGCAGCGGGCTAGCGGCGGCTGCAATGCAACTTCGCCGCCGGCGAGACAAAAGCTTCATCGCGGCGCCCGCAGCCCAGCGATGCTCCATCGCAGCAGCGACTACTCCGACGATGTTCCATTGCAGCTCCGCCGCGGTGCCGGTGGCCCAGCGACGCCCCATTGCAGCAACGACTACTCCGACGATGTTCCATTGCAGCTCCGCCACGGCGCCGGAGGCCCAGCGACGACTTCGATGATGTTCCATTGCAGCTCCACCGCGGCACCGGCGGGCAAGCGATTCTTCATTGCTGCAATGAAGACCACCGACGATGTTCCATTGCAGCTCTATCGCGGCACCGGCGGGCAACGATTCTCCATTGCAGCAATGACGACCACCGGCGATGTTCCATTGAAGCTCCACCCCGAGACCGGCGGTGCTTCGTGCGGCCGCCGGCAACCGCTGCTCGCTGGATCGGGGGGGCGTCTGTTGTGGAGCAGCCTGTCTCCGTAGCAAAAGATAATGAAGGAGCGATGGCTGTGCTGTGATGTGGAGGAGGGGGATATGGACTGGCGGCCTTGATTACGTGCATCGGACGGTAGATAAGGCGGCTTATAACTGGAAGTTATCAGCCGGTTGATTTGTAGCAGCCACCTCGTTATATATCACTAGATAATTGCCCGTGAGTTGTCACGGGTTATAAATATCCCGGATTTAACTTCCCATATTAATGTGATTGTGCCCATATATCAAATAAACGTTACTAAATCTTGCCGTGATTTAATTTCCTAAATATAGTTCAGAATTTTATTTTGTAATACCTTATTGTCTTATCAAATACTGAAATATAAGTTCATTTGGTAAGTCAATGAAAGGTAGAATAACTACGATGCTTATCAAAGGAATGATGCTCAAAACAAATATGGAAATATAAGTTCATTTGGTAAGTCAATGAAAGGTAGAATAACTAAGATGCTTATCAAAGTTCATTTGGTAAGTCAATGCCAGTGTGTTGCAGTGGGATATTAATAGTTTAGTATGTTATCTCATGATTTACCCTATATTAATATGATTGTTTAAATAAATGTTTATCAAATTCTGACCATCATTTATCTTATAGTTCGACGAAAAATGTGGTAAGTAAATTGAAGAGAAATTGGTTCAGAAGGTAAGTAACTAAGGTGATTGATTATCATACGGTGAAGGTTGGACGAAGGGATAGTGAGAAGAAAAGTGAAACATGGAACCTCATTCTTTTTAAGTACTCCCTCCTTTCCTTTATATAAGGTGTATTTGTTTTTTGATAAAATTTTAGAATGTAAGGTGCATTTCTTCTAATTCCTCGTAATTCTCTTGGTAACCCTCCAGAAAAAGGAAACTGTCTCTCTCATGATTGTCTATATCTCTCTTTGTAGCAAAATAAGGAAACTATCTCTATGTGGATTGCATGTATCTCTTACTTTCCTGGATTAACTGATTTAATTGCCAGTAACCAATAAATTTGCCAAGGGTAATTTCATCCTAACATGTCTATAATTGTGTGCCTTGATCACCGTGCCAAAAATTATACACCTTACATAAAGGAACGGAGGGAGTAGTATATAGAGATAGAGATTGAAAAGCCCATGTCAATGAAATTGGTCCAAGAAAAGGCCCAACTTCAGCACCATATAGAAACGCAGGCCCTAAAAACTAAAAGAGGGTAATGTGAATATCAGACTTAATTAACTAAAAACATACATTGCCATCTTTGCATTGCTAGCGACTCAAAAATAATACATATAATGTTTGTATTTTGATGTGTATAGATGAAAATTTCCCATTGTCCAAATAAATATATCAATAGCCCTAAAAATTAATTCTCCATGACATGTAAAATATCTACATGGCAAACTTGTGCATTAAATAACAAAAAAATGTACATTAAATTTGGCAAGATCTTATAATAAAAATGGCATGCTCTATATCTTTTTTTGTCATAACATACAATCACATGCAACGAAAATAATATTTTTCCATAGTATAAAATAATAAAATTCCTATGTAATGTACCAAAACTTGCTGTGGTAAAGATAAATATGTTGCAAAACATAGGAAGAAAAGGTGTTATGGAAAAATAAATTGCCATGGTTCTAAAAAATAAATTTGCCATGTGTTCAAGGAAGACTGATTTGCCATGCTTCTGAAATAAATTTGCCATGGCTATGAAAAATATGTTTTCCATGTCTTTGAAAATAAAGTTGACATGGTCTAGAAAATAAAAGTTGTCCTGGTCTAGGGAGAAACTAAATTGTCATGACTCTGAAAAATAATTTTTCAATTGAACTAAAAATAAATTTGCCACGGTCCAGAGAATAGCCAAATTGCCATGGTTATGAAATAAATTTGCCATGTCTTCGAAAATAAATTATGCATGGTCTTTCAATGAAATTTGTCATGGTATATGAAATAAAGATCTCTAATTGATGGCAAATGTAGAAATATCTGTGTCATGCACATTTATACAAAAATCATTGAAAAAATTAATCTTCAAGCACTGGAGCGAGCCGAATGTCCAGAGAACACCAGAGGTAATAAAATATACAACCAGCTATGTGGACCACCTAGTGACAACTACAAGCACTGGTGCAAGCCCAAGGCGTGCCGCCGAAATCACCCCTCCCTCACTAGAGGACGGAAAATTCAGAAAGAACATTGTACATTGACATGGCAAATTTGTAAAATATGGTCCATTTGGCATATCAAATTAAGAAAAGATATTTAGTAATCATGTGACAAATGGTGTAAATCTTATAATAAGGGGTCGCATGGCATCTTTTAAAAACTATTGCTATCTAAAATTCGCCATGATTGTGGAATTCTTTTTCTGTAAATTTCCATATACCTCCATGGCAAGTATATATAAACATCATGGCAAAAACTATACTTAATTTTTTTTAAAGGTCGCAAGGTCACATGGCAAAAACAGAAAAAATATATTACTCCCTTCATTCCTTGATATAAGGTGTATAGATTTTTGAGAAAAAGCCCGAAATATAAGGTGTATTGCGTTGCACCACTCGTTTGGATAATTGTTTTACGGATTTGATTACATTTCCTTATATCAGGCAAGCTCCTCTATTTTCTCATGCCAATTAGTCAGGTGTAATCTCGCCCAAAACTTGTGAAATTTTTCCTCCACGTGCATTCTTTAATTTCCGTGCCAAAAACTATACACCCTATATTTAGGAACGGAGGGAGTATATAGATAGTGGCAATTGTATCGGATATATGGACATTTATCTATTTTGTTGTTTGCTAACAATCATGGCAAATTTTCCCTTTGAACACATGTAAATTTAGCTTCATTTGTTATCAATGGGGCAAAGGGGTAATAATATACAAGTGATGGACGTGCAATCACATGCTAAATTACTACAATATTTATAAAATTCTGAATATCTTGGCCCAGGGGCGTGCAATCACATGCTTTTAGCTTTTTAGGGCCTTCGCAATGGAAAAAAGGTAAAATGTACTATTGAAGCAGTATCATGGCATATTTGCCCCCAGGGACGCATGTGAACACCATGGGCCATCACCAACTACAGTAACCCTCATCCTCCGCAAAAAAAAAACAACATTTGTTTCCTAAGGCGTATTTGTCAAACAGTGTTGCCCCATGTGCCACCACTTCGATTTGTGAGGGATGAAAGTTTCAATGATAGTTAGAGGAAATGGAAAATTAGTTTCATTTGTTATCAATGGGGCAAAGGGGTAATAATATACAAATGATGGACGTGCCATCACATGCTAAATTACTACAATATTTACAAAAATCAGAATAGCTTGGCCCTGCACGATGCCTTCTGGCTCAATGTCTCCGATTGCTTCTGGATATTTCCTCACAAATTGTTGAAGTCTGAGGAAGAGGAGGAAGGGTAGCAATTGTCTGAGAAGGATGACCAAGAAGAGTAGCAAGTGGAGCACTTGGGGAAGGAAACATATCAACACGACACTACACTGGGTAGATGGTTCATGATGTTGTAGAAGGGAAGAGTGCTCCAAGAAATAAGAGAAAAAATAACTAAAGCAGCCAACACTAGTAGAAAACAGGGCATTAGTCCCGGTTCCAGAGGGCCTTTAGTCCCGGTTCTGCAACCGGGACAAAACAATCGAGACTAATGCCCATTACTTTTAGTCCCGGTTGGCTTACGAACCGGGACTAAAGGAGCTCCACGTGGCCGCTGTGGGGCGCCCAGGCAGGAGGACCTTTAGTCCCGGTTGGTAACACCAACCGGGACTAAAAGGCAGCCACGCGTCAGCAGCTTCCAGGCGCTGGGGTTTTTGTTTTTTTTAAGGAGGGGTTTAGGGGTTTTGTAGGGTATTTTCTGCTGCATATTTTCCTTTGTATTTATACATCGTTATACAAATTTTGGTCACATGAGGGATTGTTATATCATTATGATCATGTTGAGTTATTATATTATTGGGCGGAAGAAACACGGATTATATTCATGTGACAAAAAGTTGGATTAGTCTACTAATCCAACTTTTTGTCACATGAATATAATCCGTGTTTCTTCCGCCCAATGACATAATAACTCAACATGATCATAATAACTCATCATCATATTCATATAAGAACTCATACATCATCATCATTATAATAACAACTCATCATCATAGTCATATATATAGGAACTAGCTCATCATTCTAGCACAAAGGTAGCACATAACTCATCATCATGATAACAACTCATCATCATAGTCATATAAGAACTAGCTCATCATTCTAGCACAATGTAGCACATAACTACCTAAGACCTCCTACTCTCTCGAAGGTAAAATAGCATAAAACAGGTAAACCCCTGATTCTCCATTGTGGTGAATACAGATGAACCTATCTCCCATTTGTGGGTTGCGCTTGATGTTGCCCCCAAGTAGTTCTCTGCGATCTTCCAGAACTTTTCTCCAATCTTTGATTGTGAAGATGTCATCGCTTCGATGAATCCTGTATGCACTGCGGTGGTACGTAGGCCAACTTGGCCCTAAGCAAACAATCCTCATGTCACCTTTCATTTCCATAAATCTAGGTATACAATCCGCCAGGAGTTTCTGTTGAAGAACATCATAATAACATACTTAGCAAAATGTAGTTTAGCTTAAAAGAATCTATGCAACAAATGCACTGATGACATAATAGGAAAAATCTTACCATGATATCTCAATGGATGTTACCGTAGTTCAACATGTGCACTAGTGGCACGTATTGAGAATAACATGGAGAGATATGATGATTCGTCTTAAAAGTCTCAACATCTTTAATCCATGAAACAAAATGATTTATCTCCTCGCAATTTAGCTCAGACCCATAACTGTAGTAGGTTTTGTCTACTACTTTCCGTACATTTCTTGAAGAATGGAAATAAGTTGTCAACTATTTTTATAAATACAATATAAATTACTTATTGAATATGTTTGAGAAACTCACATAGAGGTAGAAGTGGAAGCGTATGAACATCGACCCAAATGGAGATATTATCTTCAAGATCATCACCCAGGTCGAAGGTGACATACATACCCTCCTGAAAACCATACGCCTTGCCAAGTGCTTCCCAATTCGCGCAACCAAAATGGGAGTAGGTCACCGCATTGTATAGCTTGACAGCAAAAGTATAGCCATGATGGGTCTTGAGGTGAACTCTCTTTATCTGCATATTCTCATGATCTTCGAAATCCAGCTTTTCCAAGACATAACGTCTTGCATGGCATGGGATGCACTAGTTGAATTGTAGAAAGCGGAAATTACACATTGAAGAAACATAAGTCGTGCTTAATTACAGAAAAAGACTTTTCGTCGTTGCGTACCATATAAACATCGAAGGTCTCGTCGAGCTTAACATTGAAGCGTTGACCGCCTTCCAGGTGAGGCCTGTCGCATAGACCCCGGTCGTCGCAGCAGTACTCGCACTCTTGGATCCTATCGTTGTCAAACATTTCCTATGTTCATAATTCAAAGATATGGCAAAACAGATTCTCAGACTTAGTGTAATTCACAGTGTGGCAGAAACAGATTTAAGATGCACACTTGGAGGCAAGAATTAAATATGCTACAGGGCAAGAACATGGCATCAAAAGGTATGGCATGATAGAGCATAACATAAACAACAAAACTGGGCATGATGATGGTAGCATCAAGAGAACATGGCTATGATGGTAGCATCAAGAGAACATGATGGTAGCATCAAGAGAACATGGCTAGAGGATATAACAGATTTCAGACTTAGTGAAAAACTGGGCATGCTGACAACAATATCATGATGCTGACTTGGGAGGCACATAACAGCAAGCATAACAATTTTACAATTTATGAAACTGACATAAGCATGTAGTAGACATAGCAATCTTCAAATACGCCATTGAAAGAAGTTCATATGATGCTCAGATCATTTACTATGGATTTTATAAAATGGAATATTCTGTTAACAGGCTGACAGATATAACATGATAGCAACTTGAGAGCAACAACTAAACATGCTGCAGTAAGGTAACATATCAACCAAAAGCATGGCATCAAAGTACACGTCACAAACACCAAATCACATGAAGGAATCATATCCATATGAGGTCTAGATTGGTAGCAACCAACAAGCAAAGTCTGAAAACAGAAACAGTGACTAGGCATGTTTGCAAGCTCATAGCACTCACATCAGGGCATATCATGGCATGACAAAATTACTAGCAGCAAGTACACATAAAAATGATCCAATGTCATGTTGACAAGTTGCTCATATGGTGCATGCATTAATTCACACAAAAATGACAAAGTGACAAACATCAACAATTTTCTACAATAGACTTTTTTGTTCTTTGATTTGCAAAGGAGCTATATTCTCCCCAATTCTTTTGCACCCACAAAAATTACTCCATCTATTTTACAGTACCCACAACCCATTCCACCAAAAATATTTGGTTCCATGGTTCAAATTTTTCAAATTTCATTCAGTTCAAATTTGAACCAGATTCAAACTCCCTGGTCAAAGCCCAATTTAAATTGCTCCAAAAATTCTGACATTGTTACAAACATATGAACATATGAACATTTTCTATATACATCAATCCATCCATCCATACATATATACATACATACATTTTCTTTGCATACGAACATATGAACATATTCTAACTTTGCATATGAACATATGAAAATTCTAACATATGAAAAAAAATTAAGGGCAGGGGCGGCGGCGGCAGCAGCACGCAGGGCAGGGGCAGGGGCGGCGGCAGCGCAGGGCAGGGGCGGAGCTCACTGGGGGTGGCGTCGGGGGCGGCGATGAGGAGCGTGCGGGCTCGGGGCAGGGCGTCGACGTCGGGAGGAGAATGGGAGGTTGGGGAAAATTTGCTAAGTGTTGGCTTATATACCCAACCCTTTAGTCCCGGTTGGTGGCTCCAACCGGTACTAAAGGCCCCCCTTTAGTCCCGGTCCGAGCCACCAACCGGGACTAAAGGTCAATTTCAGCAGCCGAAAGGGCGGGAAGCAGAGACCTTTAGTCCCGGTTGGTGGTTCGAACCGGGACGAAAGGGGGGCCTTTCATCCCGGTTCGAGCCACCAACCAGGACTAAAGGGCTGTGCTACCGCATCCATAAGTTTAGTCCCACCTCGCTAGTTGAGAGGGGCTCGGAGTGGTTTATAAGCGCTGCTGCCGCAACCCTCTCGAGCTCCTCTATACTGCAGGTAGTACATGCCTATTTGACCTCCTGTTGGGCCTGCTAGCACTGCGGGCCTGTATCCTGGCCATTTCTAGGGTTTCTAGTCATATGCAGGGCGTGGTGGCAAGTAGGTGGGCCTTTTTTTTTGCATTTGTTATGTTTTTAAATTTTTAATGTTCTTTTTTGCATATGTTATTTTTAGTTATATAATTTTAGTTGCATAAATTTTATTTTTTATTGATTCTTTTTAGTTGATTCCTTTTGCTATTAGAGTTTTATAAATGCTTTTTAGTTTGCTATTAAAGTTTGTAACAAAAATACTTTATGAAAATTCTTTTTTCTATTAAATTTTTTAACAAAAAATAGTTTGATAATTTTAGTTAATATTATTTTGATTGTTTTTAGTTGATTCTTTTTGCTATCGAAGAATATTATATTTTAATTGACTCGTTTTAGTTCATTCTTTTTGCTATTAGAGTTTTATAAAAGCTTTTTAGTTCATTGTTTTTGCTATATTAGAGTTTTATAAAAGCTTTTTATTTCATTCTTTTTGCTATTAGTTCATTCTTTGAGCTAAATGACCCTCAAATTGAAAAGCAGTACAAATGAACTGTGAAAAGGTTAGAAGTTGGCATGGTATCATCATTTCACCCACATAGCATGTGCTAAAAAGTTGAGAGGGTTACGGCAAAAACTGGATGCACTTCGTGTACAAAATGGACAATCTCTTTCGAAATATCACGGTTTAGGACGAAAACTCATCTGTTACAAAGGGATTTCATTTTTTGAACTTATTTCAACTTCACACTTTTTGTGCGTTCAACATGCACCATTCAAAGCCACATTATCAATTTTCAACCCTTTCTGACTTCATTTGGTATTTTTCATGCATTTACTGATTTTTATTAGCTAAATGACCCTGAAATTGGAAAGCACTACAAATTAACTCTGAAAAGGTTGAAAGTTGGCATGGTATCATCATTTCACCCACATAGCATGTGCTAAAAAGTTGATAGGGTTACGGCAAAAACTAGATGCACTTCGTATACAAAATGGACAATCTCTTTCGAAGTATCAGGGTTTCGGACGAAAACTCATCTGTTACAAAAGGCATTTTATTTTTTCTTCGTGTAATCAGAGCCATCATCGTATCCTCCTTCACTTTTTCTTCGCGTGTGTCCCTTGCTTATTGCGCCGTAACCATGAATAATCTTCATCGTTTAAGAGGGTGCTTGGGTCAGCCTTCACTTTGAAGGGAGGAATTTCATGAAACTTTTCATAATCTTCAGACATGTCTGTCTTGCCCTCCACTCCCACAATGTCTCTTTTTCCTGAAAGAACTATGTGGCGCTTTCGCTCATCGTATGAAGTATTCACTTCCTTATCTTTTCTTTTTCTCGGTTTGGTAGACATATCCTTCACATAGAAAACCTGCGCCACATCATTGGCTAGGACGAATGGTTCGTCTGTGTACCCAAGATTGTTGAGATCCACTATTGTGATTCCGTACTGCGGGTCTACCTGTACCCCGCCTCCTGACAGATTAACTCATTTGCACCGAAACAAAGGGACCTTAAAATCATGTCCATAGTCAAGTTCCCATATGTCCACTATGTAACCATAATATGTGTCCTTTCCCCTGTTGGTTGCTGCATCAAAGCGGACACCGCTGTTTTGGTTGGTGCTCTTTTGATCTTGGGCGATCGTGGAAAATGTATTCCCATTTATCTCGTACCCTTTGTAAGTCCATACAGTCGAAGATGGTCCCCTGGCCAACGAGTACAGCTCATCTCCAACAATTTTTTCACCCATGAGATGTGTTTACAACCAACTGCCAAAAGTCCTGATGTGTTCACATGTAATCCAGTCGTCACACTGCTCAGGGTGTTTGGAGCGCAGAATATTCTTGTGTTCATTGACATACGAGGTCATCAAGGTAGAATTCTGTAGAACTGTGTAGTGTGCTTGAGCCCAAGAATGCCCATCCCTACATATTATTGAGTCCGCTCCTAGCGTGCCTTTTCCAGTCAGTCTCCCCTCACACCACGATTGAGGGAGACCAATCGGCTTAAGGTCATGAATGAAGTCAACACAAAACCCAATGACCTCCTCTGTTTGATGGCCCGTGGAGATGCTTCCTTCTGGCCTAGCATGGTTACGGACATATTTCTTTAAGACTCCCATGAACCTCTCAAAGGGGAACATATTGTGTAGAAATACAGGGCCTAGAATGGCAATCTCGTCGACTAGATGAACTAGGACGTGCGTCATGATATTGAAGAAGGATGGTGGGAACACCAGCTCGAAACTGGCAAGACATTGCACCAAATCATTCTTTAACCTTGGTAGGATTTCTGGATCAATTACATTCTGAGAGATTGCATTGAGGAATGCACATAGCTTCACAATGGCTAATCGAACATTTTCCGGTAGAAGCCCCCTCAATGCAACCGAAAGCAGTTGCGTCATAATCACGTGGCAGTCATGAGACTTCAGGTTCTGGAACTTTTTCTCTACCATATTTATTATTCCCTTTATATTGGACGAGAAGCCAGACGGGACCTTCATACTGAGCAGGCATTCAAAGAAGATTTCCTTCTCTTCTTTGGTAAGAGCGTAGCTGGCAGGACCTTCATACTGCTCTGGATGCATGCCGTCTTTTTCGTGCACACGTTGCTGGTCCTCTCGTGCCTCCGGTGTATCTTTTGTCTTCCCATACACGCCCAAGAAGCCTAACAGGTTCACGCAAAGATTCTTCATCACGTGCATCACGTCGATTGCAGAGCGGACCTGTAGGTCTTTCCAATAGGGTAGGTCCCAAAATATAGATTTCTTCTTCCACATGGGTGCGCGTCCCTCAGCGTATGTGATCACCAGTACGGAGGGCGGGCTTCTTCCGGTGATCTTCCTCACCTTTGAAATGCTCGCCTTTCTTTCGACATTGATGGTTGGTCGGAAGAAATTGATGATGTCCCAGGTACACATTCTTCTTGCATTTGTCCAAATACATACTTTCGGTGTCATCTAAACAGTGCGTGCATGCGTGGTATCCCTTGTTTGTCTGTCCTGAAAGGTTATTGAGAGCAGGCCAATCATTGATGGTTACAAACAGCAACGCATGTAGGTCAAATTCCTCCTGATTGTGCTCATCCCACACACGTACACCTTTTCCATTCCACAGCTGTAAAAGTTCTTCAACTAATGGCCTTAGGTACACATCAATGTCGTTGCCATGTTGCTTAGGGCCTTGGATGAGCACTGGCATCATAATGAACTTCCGCTTCATGCACAACCAAGAAGGAAGGTTATAGATACATAGAGTCACGGGACAGGTGCTATGATTGATGCTCTGCTCCCCAAAAGGATTAATGCCATCTGTGCTTAAACCAAACCATACGTTCCTTGCGTCACTTGCAAAGTCCCCCCACCTTCTCTTGATTTTTCTCCACTGCGACCCGTCAGCGGGTTCTCTCAACTTCCCGTCTTTCTTACGGTCCTCTTTGTGCCATCGCATCAACTTGGCATGCCCTTTGTTTCTGAACAGACGTTTCAACCATGGTATTATAGGAGCATACCACATCACCTTGGCAGGAAACCTCTTCCTGGGGCGCTCGCCCTCAACATCACCAGGGTCATCTCGTCTGATCTTATACCGCAATGCACCGCATACCGGGCATGCATTCAAATCCTCGTACTCACCGCGGTAGAGGATGCAGTCATTAGGGCATGCATGTATCTTCTGCACCTCCAATCCTAGAGGGCATAGAACCTTCTTTTCTTCGTACGTACTGTCGGGCAATTCGTTATCCTTTGGAAGCTTCTTCTTTATTATTTTCAGTAGCTTCCCAAATCCGTTGTCAGATACACCATTGTCTGCCTTCCATTGCAGCAATTCCAGTGTGGTACCGAGCTTTGTGTTGTCATCTTCGCAATTTGGGTACAACCCTTTTTTGTGATCCTCTAACATGCGATCGAACTTCAACTTCTCCCTTTCACTTTGGCATTGTCTCTTTGCATCAACAATGACCCGGCGAAGATCATCATCGGGCACATCGTCTGGTTCCTATTGATCTTCAGCTTTCCCCGTTGTAGTATCACCGTATTCAGGGGGCGGATAGTTGTCATCATCCTCTTCTTCTTCGATGTCTTCCATCATAACCCCTCTTTCTCCGTGCTTGGTCCAAACATTATAGTGTGGCATGAAACCCTTCTCAAGCAGGTGGACGTGAAGGGTTTTCGAGTCAGAGTAATCCTTCGTATTCCCACAGATAGGGCATGGACAATACATAAAACCATTCTGCTTGTTTGCCTCAACCACTTCAAGAAAATTATGCAGGCCCTCAATGTACTCGGAGGTGCGTCAGTCACCGTACATCCATTGCCGGTTCATCTGCGTGCATTATATAATTAAGTGTATCAAAAACCATCACAGAACATCATGAATAGAGAAGTGACCAAATTAATGCAAGTTCATCATCACATTAAAACCAAAGTACAGTAGTGATCAAATGTTATTACTAAAAAAATAAATACATAAAGTTCATACATAGTTCTCATTGAACAACATATAGCTCTCTAGAGCATCTAATTAAAACATACATTGAAACTATGTAAAACATTTCAATGCAACAACAAATGCGATCATAATCGCAACTAAGGTAACAATTGATCCAACGGCATAATGATACCAAGTCTCAGTATGAATGGCATATTTTGTAATCTTTCGAATCTTCAAGTGCATTGCATCCATCTTGATCTTGTGATCATCGACGACATCCGCAACATGCAACTCCAATTCCATCTTCTCCTCCTCAATTCTTTTAACAAATTTCATCAAGTAATTGTTTTCTTTTTCAACTAAATTTAACCTCTCGACAAGAGGGTCGGTTGGAATTTCCGGTTCACATACCTCCTAGATAAAAACATCTATGTCACGTTGGTCGGCATAATTGTCATAAACACTAAATGAAACAAATAGTTATAAAAGATAATATACCACATCCGAATCATAGATAGGACGAGGGCCGACGGGGGCGGATACCAAAACCATGGCACTATATAATAACAAACAATAATAAAAGTAAGAAAATTATACAAGTATCTATCTAAATCATACACGTAAGAATTTTTTTTCTTTTAGAAAGAAGATAAGAACAAGAGGCTCACCACACGGTGGTGGCGGCGACGAGATCGGTGCGGGCGATCGACGGCGGTGAGGACGGGGACGGGACGGGACGGACCGCCAAACCTAGACAAATCTTGAGGAAAATGGAGCTTGGAGGTCGAGCTTGGAGAGGAGAAAGCTTAAGTGTGGCTCCGGCATTTCATCGAACACCTCATGTGCATGCATAGAAGTGAGAACAGAGCAGCGCATGCACACCTCCCACACGGCCAAAAAACAGAGGAGTGAGCGGGAGGGGCGAGGGTATATATAGGCATCTCTTTAGTCCCGGTTGGTGGCTAGCACCGGGACAGAAGACTGACCTTTAGTCCCGGTTCCAGCCACCAACCGGGACTAAAGGTGCTGAGCCAGGAGCGAAGCCCATTGGTCCCGGTTCGTGTTTGGAACCGGGACCAAAGGGGTCAGACGAACCGGGACCAATGGCCCCCGAGGCCCGGCCGGCGCCCTGGCGTCACGAACAGGGACTGATGCCCCCATTGGTCCCGGTTCGTAGGAGAACCGGGATTAATGCCCTTTTCTGGCCTGGACCAAAGCCATGTTTTGTACTAGTGCAAGTGGTCCATGGCGTTGGAGAAGGGAAGAGTGTTCCAGAAAATAAAGAGGAAAAAGAAAAAAAAAAGTATTCTAGGAAGTAAAGTAGGAACGAGAACTAACGCTGGTGAGGAACGAGGAAGAAGACGAAGAGGCTAAGGGTAGATGATTTAGGGGACGATGAGGAAGAGAAGAACGACAAGTATCCTTCTGGCGATGAATGGTGTGTGGGCTAGGGATATGTTCAGGTTGCCACTCACCTTCCACGTTAGTGTGTATGTGCATTTTTGTTTGTTAATCCACGGCAATGCGCGAATATTTAGCTAGTATAAGTAGTGGGGATCGTCCTCTTAGGTATACAGGATTAGGAGAGGATAACAAATTAGGGGAGAAGGGTGATTTGAGACTCAAGAGGACACATGACATATCCTTGATAACATCTAATTGGATGGAAAGAAAGATCCAGTCTCATAGAATTATTTTCCAATGTGATGTCAAGTTCCTCCAGAAATAAACCCCGGGCTTAATGTCCTATTTCTCGCATTATATGAGTGTCGATTTTTTTTCAATAGAAGGTGGTGTTTTCATATATATAGCAAACCATTTGTGGTGGCGCCATCGGTCGAATAAATCATTTTACTTTGACATGAAATGCTTTACATTGTATTGACGAATTCCGCTTGAGGGACTTGGCCCCATTCTGTACTAACCTCAAAATGATGTAAGGTTTCATCTTACATCAATTTTCTTCCGCCCATTCTTCCTCCGCCTTCCCTTTGTATGTTACCCCTCCAGGCTTGTACCGGTTTTTCATCCATTCAAATTTTCTTTGGTAATGGTTTTTATCTAACCGGTCAAATCAGATCAATATTTAGTATTGAAATAATTCACAGTTAATAATCAGTCTGTTCTTATTTTTGAAACTTGGGGACATAATCAATATGTTCTTCAGCAATAAATATTTGGCAACACGGTAAATTCACGTGAAGGAATCAATCATGCATGATAGGTAATTATTTGGTAACGCAATAAACTCATGGGAAGGAATCAATCCATCACAGCCAATCATCATTTCTTCCTATGACTATTATTATCATGGGAAGAAATCAATCGTTCGCGAGAAGGTATTATATGTTGGCGAAGTATCAGGTGAAAATGAGTATTCGATGAAAATCTCGAAATTTCTACGGTGGACTGTTGGATCAGGGGACGTCATGGATCACAGGTGGGACTCCTAAGAATCTACTTAAATGCACATTAGCAGATAACCCCCTCCTCTCTATTCAACTACTCCAGGATTTAGTTATCCCGTACGAGAAAATTGACCGCCTCCATAACCTAGCGGCACCATGGCAACTCGGCGGCGCGGCTCGATGGCCATGGCTACCCCTCACACATCTGCGATGGTGCGTCGACGCCTCGGGCGACCGCAACTGGCGGTCAGGGCGCTGCCACACACACAGGTGAGTCGGCAGCCGGGGCTCCGCCCACACACGACGGTGCTCGACGCTACGGCCGCGCAGCTGCCCCTCATGCTACGGCGACTCGGTCGCCGCGAGGCTTCCCCGCACAACGGTGGCTTGATGGCCGTGGTGATGCCCTCAAGCGACGGTGACATAGACCCAAAAAACTTATTATTCAGTGGCTTGCTCCTGTTGTTGATTAGTATTAATTCAGAAGTTGTATCTGAATGTTGTATTTTTTGGTGAAGCCTGTAAGCTTGCTTATGTAGACCAAATTCTGAAGTTGCATTGGCATGCAATCTGTAATCTTTGGATGTATGAATGCAGTTGAATAAATTTCCTGAGCTGGGCTATTTCAAATCAGTGATTGACAAAACAGAAAGCGAAGTTCTGTCCCAGCAGTATCTTTTGTGAGCCCTTTTCTAGTCACTCAATGTGAGTTATCTTGGGCAATCCATTCACACTGGCCTTTAATATGAAGGCGTTGAAATGGGAAGAAAAAAGGTCGAAAAAAGGACAGGTTCTCAGTCATTCATTCAATCTATAATAATTGAAAGATTTGTTCGGCTGGATTTCAGTCTGCAAAGGACCTACTAGCAGCTAGCATTGTCGTGCTAGATGTGGAACAAGCTTCATCTAACAAAGACATTATTCAAGGCATACCCAGGCTACAAAATTGGCAACAACTTCAAGTTATTCCTCTCAGAAGACTAACTAGACATCTCTCAGAAGAACTATCACTACCAGAAACTGGATTTTTCCCTACGGCCAGAAACCCACAGGAAAATAGCTATTACCGTCAGGAAACTATTTCCTGTCGGCCAACTGACAGGCAAAGTCCGTCAGGAATAAGATGACAGAGAAATGTGTAAATGCCTGACGGGTGGCCGACAGGAAAACATTTCCTGTCGGCAGTTCCTTTCAGCGGCCCACAGGAAAATCTCTGGCCTCGCCAGATTTAGTGAGCACCTTTTGTGACGGGTGGCCGTCAGGGAAAGTCCGCCAGGGTATATATTTTCAGAATTTGCCTACTTCCATATATTCAGGAATAAATGCAAAATTATTTGATAAATAGGCATACATCCAATTGCCCATATAAGAAGATGCATCCAAAATCGATGTTTACATAACACATATCAGTCCATTAAACCATGATTCAACATCCAGAAATTGACACAAGAAAACTTGTACATGCACTTGCTTTCGAACAACAATTACAGGACACCAATCTGATTCTCATCCATCACATTGCACAGAGCAATGCCAACAAAATACACATTTCTAGGTCAGCAATGTTCATGATCAGGAGCATCACCTACATACATATCACTTAAATATTTCCCATCCATCAAATTGCAGTCAAATACTAAGCACCTAGTAAGTTTGCTCATGAGCATGTACTAGCACCAGAGAGATCCAAAATACCATAAGATGGTCATTCATTAGTTCCAAGGGCAGGTGGACTAGTGAGATCCTCCTCCGGATGTACAAATGTTTCACCATCATTACTACCGCCAGTGTTGCCATTACCGATGTGGTCATCCGTAGTGTTGTCCTCCAAGTTAACATGGAATGAATTAGTGTTGCCCTACAATGCCATGTACAATATTAATAAGAACCTAAAATGAAATATACGGCACCTTACAGAGAGATAACATATGCAGACATGGCACTACTTGCATTTACACTCATCAACAATTCACTCATTTTTGTTGCAATACTGACAAAAAAGAAGGAAAATTGTTATTGATCCAAATAATAGAAAGTATGATCTACCACACAGCAAAATAATCAAAAAAATAAAGATGTATACTTGGCTGATTGAGAGCGGGCTTTTGTGGTATATTATTTCTACTTTTCTTATCAAAGAAACTAACTCATAGCCAGTACACAACTTTCAAGATATTTATTTGTCCCATTAAATTGGATCTTTCAGAGAGGATGTTCAAATCATATGGAAGCAAAAAAAATTCCATTCTTCAATGCACTACAAAGTAGACAGACCCAGAGACATGGTTAAGAACCCCTTGTTACTATCACAGAATGTACAATGCCCCCGATTTTGTTGCCTATGAACTGAACATCGATACATTGTCAATAAAGTTAACTGAAGGGTTACAGTCGACTAATATCTCAGTCAGTTAATGCAGTTACCAAAATGGTTGTTTAGTGCAGAGCACAACTCCAAGACGTACAAGAAAGAAATTTTAACATGGCATACTAAATTACCTACAATGTTTAGTTGCTCGCTCCAGAGCTATATCTCCTGCCTTTGCTTCCATGCATTATTTCCAAGTCTTTGTTGAGTAAGAAACACAATCTAAGAGGACACTTGTGTCGATTCTAAGGTTATTCGGACATGAACCTATTCTGAATATAACAGTGCATTATGGGGCAGAAATCAGTAACCATATGTTTGCCAGGAGATCATGTAATGGTTCCTGCAAAAAAAAACATGTAGTACTAGTTAGACTTTACTCTCAAACTTCTAAATACACAGCAGATTCTGAATACAAAATCCCTGCACATATTGACAACAAATGATATGATTTAAAAAGATAAAATATGCAAATCTTGAACTATGGATACAGAATGTACGAGCCTCCAGTATGTTCAGAAAATATAACATTTTATTTGATATACATGTATAGAATATAAGCAATCACAAATACATCCCACAAAAGGTGAAAAAATATAAACAAGGAGCGCAGCTTTGTTTTAGAAATATCACAAAAAATAGCAAACAACATAATATTACACAGTGCTACACATGAAGCAAAGCTAAAACACCACTGGTCTTAAATTCCTGCATTTTCGATTAATGAGGCTTCTGCCATCTCCTTAGTAGTACTGTAAAGTGGATTTTGGTGAGTCTTCCTCAACCAATGAACAACTACAATATTACAATGAGTAGTCCTTCCAATGATATATTAAAGTCATCTTCATCTAAATCAACATGATAGGGTGAAGATTACAATTCAGGGAAGTAAATCATTCCCTCAAAGAAGATTGTAATATGAGTATAGGACTATTTAGATGTTGGGGCAACTGTTGGCTCCAGATTTGATGCCCACTTGCCAAAGACTTGACAAAAGGATCTGAACTAAATCATTCCCTCAAAGTAGATCTAGCAGCTACACACACCCTTGAGTGACCAAGGAATATGACCACAGAACCAGATACATGATGGTAGAAACACAAGAATGAGATAG
Organism: Thinopyrum elongatum; assembly: GCA_011799875.1. Classification (NCBI taxonomy): domain Eukaryota; kingdom Viridiplantae; phylum Streptophyta; class Magnoliopsida; order Poales; family Poaceae; genus Thinopyrum; species Thinopyrum elongatum. Next base: position 715,988,870 of record CM022298.1, read on the forward strand.
ATATGCACGTGTGTTCGTCACCTCATGCTACTGACCTGCGAGAACTTGATAAGGAAGATATCTATACTCCTTGTAGTCCTCAACATCCGATAGACAGCACATTATAGACAACAAGGTACCTGCGACCGAATCGGGGTTCGGAACAAGACAAGAGGACTGGATTAGTGGCGGTGATTCATATGAGAAGAGGTTGGGTTAGTGTCAGGGATGGGATGGTGGATACTTTCAAAACACTTTGCACTGCCCATAGTAAATAAGAAATTCGTCAAATAAATAATACATCAACAAATAATAAGGTCACAACCAACACATCGTAGTATTTGTGAGATAATTACTAAAGTGTGAGAGGTACCTGAGATAGGTTTTGCCTTGCTCTTCACTGCATCTATGATATATGGCTTCCTTCCACCACGAAGATTTATAAACATGTGAAGCAATACCTACAATAGACTAGCACAATTATGCAAACCATTGCTTACATAAAGACATGAATAACTTGCTTATAAATCTGAACACTTACCGCCAAAATGATTTGTAAAAAGGTGCGATATCTAGAGACTGTATAGGTGGGCTGCATCTTCAACAATGATTCGATGATACGTCAGATTTGTGCTACTACAAATCAAGCATGCAAAAGAATAAATATTTGACATATCTTTTTCCAAGATATTAGATATGTACATACAACCAGTCAACCACTGAGAAAAGAGACAGGCATCATCTTCACATGCAGTACATTTCCTAGAAGCACATAACTAGCAACGATACAAATTACACGAATAGTAACTTTTTCTGCTTTCCATTTACATCAACGTGTAGGAGTGCTAATAACACACCTACTAGTAGCTCCTAAAATTTTGATATACAACAGAGAAAAGCTCTTTCGTGCAAAAATGACAACAGACTAAATCATTCACCAAGATCCCACAGTCACGAGATCTTCATTCTGCATACTAAATTGTATGGAAAACTAAAGATCCTGACTTCTTTTTTGCTTCACCATGGTTGAGACTTACCATAGCAGAATGGAGCAGCTTGCTTGGACAAGGAGAGGAGGAGGCGACGGTTGCCACGTCAGGGGAGGAGGCAATGGCTTGCTCGATGCGCCACGGGAACTAATCCAGATCTGGAGCAGGGAGGACGGGTTGCAGGAAACGCGTACATGGCGGTACTGTTGGGGGTGGGGTGGTACGCGGTGAGCCAAGGGAGGTGGGACGCGACGGCGGACGGAGGTGGAGTCAGAACGGCGGCTGGCGGCGGGGGAGATGGAAGGCGGACGGCGGTGGCTGTCGCAGATTGACCCGGAGTGCCGTGGAGGAGGTGAGAGACGAGTGGCGGTGGAGGTCGGAGGAAGGACGGCGAGCGGCGATGGAACCATTTATGTGGAGGAGGGCGGCGGCGGCGGCGTGAGGAAGGTGGAGGAGGGCGGCGCGCGGTCATGGACCGGACAGAGGAGAGGAAGTGGGGAATTGTTCAACATGGCACCCGCCGGGTTCGGGTGCGGGTAATACGCGCCCAAACCCTTACCCGTCTCAATATTTTTGTCCCATACCCATACCCTTACCCGCACCCCGGGTATGAAATTGTTCACATACCCGTACCCGGCCGGGTACGGGTAATACCCGCGGGTAAAAATACCCAACACAACCACCTCACCAAATTCATCCCATATGCACAACATTTCAGTAATTTAGCACGTATATTTCATCATTTCAGCAACATATATACCATTTCATCACATATATACAACATTTCAGCCACATATATACCATTTTCAACTCATATAGATAGCGTTCCAGCACATATAGACAACATTCCAGCACACTTGGCCATCCATTCTCCATTTGTCCTAATCTTCTTCATGTCCAACCAAATATTATACGTGAGTTTGCACTTAGACGATTGATGCAGATGCACCTCTTCAACCTCAACCTCTTCTTCATCGTCCGAAATGCTAACTTGATATCCTTCTTCACCCAATGGTGTTGCTGCGTCCATGGACTCATCTACTTTGCTTTGGCCATTGCTTGTATCACTGCACAAAAAAGTTCACATCAAAATTCGCTATATAAAATAGTCACATAAATTGCAAACAGAAATAGTACTCCTTTTAATTACAAAATGATTCACTATATATAGAACTCTTTTGTATTACAAAATTATTTAACTATTTACCTGCTTTTATTACACAAGATTCAACCAAACTACGCTAAATGATTGACTGTATATACAAGTTTTTTCCTAAACTAGAACAAGTCAATGATCTGAAAATAAATTCATGGCTTGGCATTCTAATTCACAAATGATTCATTATATATATAACTTCTATCCTAAACTAGAGCATGTCAAAGAAACTGAACAAGATCCGATTTTGAATATCAACAAGACAACAACATTTAAACATAAAACAACAGATCGATTCATGCTTGTATCATATAAATTCAATACATATTTATCAACACATTCATGGATATATCATATTCCATACACAACAAATCAACACATTAATAAACAGGTCAATTCATGCATCATAGACTTTTAGGAAAAAGAGTGAAAATTTTCACCGATTTGGCCGCTTTGATGTCCTTTCCCCTGTTGGAGTAGATGTGTTCCTCGTAGGAGCAGGAGTAGCCGGACGCTGTCGAGTGCTGGCCACCGTCGTTGCGCCTCCATGGCCACGGCCACGACCGACCTTGTAACCGACGACGGGAGTTGAGGTTGAGGTGCCAGCTTCTTCGATATCGTCCCCATCCATCGGAGGAGGCGGCTGTGTATTCGCGTGGAGGTGCGGGGAGGATATGGGGAGATGCGGGATGACCAGAGGAGGCAGATGGTCCAGGCAGCTGTGGTGGCCGGCGGCGTCGGCCGTTGGCAGCGGCCACCTAGGGTTGCAGTCGAGGGGGTAGAGAGATGGGTTTGTGTGTGACGGCGCGATGGGGTGAGGGGAGGGGACGAGGGGTCGAGGGGATTTTGTGTGCGGGGGCTGCGGGCTGGGGGTGGGCTAGGGTTTTCCTTTCTTTAGTGAATGACATAGGGGGCCTATATGTAAGTTGGACTAAGATGCGAGTAGGCGGGTATGCGGGTATGGGTATTGCCTTCCCGTACCCGTGCCCGGCTTACCCTATGGGTACAGGTTTTTTCTATTTACAAACTCATGGGTATTTAAATTTCCCAAACCCTTACCCTAATAGGGTTTTTACCCGTCGGGTTCACGGGTATCGGGTACCCATTGCCATGTTGAGGAATTGTTTTAGGGCTTTCGCAGTTGTGCGATGGTGGGCTGTGAAGGAAATATGCCCTAGAGGCAATAATAAAGTTGTTATTTATATTTCCTTATATCATGATCAATGTTTATTATTCATGCTAGAATTGTATTAACCGGAAACTTAGTACATGTGTGAATACATAGACAAACAGAGTGTCCCTAGTATGCCTCTACTTGACTAGCTTGTTTATCAAAGATGGTTATGTTTCGTGACCATAGACATGTGTTGTCATTTGATGAACATGATCACATCATTTGAGAATGATGTGATGGACAAGACCCATCCGTTAGCTTAGCATAATGATCGTTAAGTTTTATTGCTATTACTTTCTTCATGACTTATACATATTCCTCTGACTATGAGATTATGCAACTCCCGAATGCCGGAGGAACACTTTGTGTGCTATCAAACGTCACAACGTAACTGGGTGATTATAAAGATGCTCTACAGGTGTCTCCGAAGGTGTTTGTTGGATTGGCATAGATCGAGATTAGGATTTGTCACTCCGAGTATCGGAGAGGTGTCTCTGGGCCCTCTCGGTAATGCACATCGTATGAAGCCTTGCAAGCAATGTGACTAATAAGTTAGTTACGGGATGATGCACTACAGAAGGAGCAAAGAGACTTGCTGGAAACGAGATTGAACTAGGTATGATGATACCGACGATCGAATCTCGGGCAATTAACATACCGATGACAAAGGGAATAACGTATGTTGTTATGCGGTTTGATCGATAAAGATCTTCGTAGAATATGTAGGAGCCAATATGAGCATCCAGGTTCTGCTATTGGTTATTGACCGGAGATGTGTCTCGGTCATGTCTACATAGTTCTCGAACCCGTAGGGTCCGCACGCTTAACGTTCAATGACGATTTGTATTATGAGTTATGTGTTTTGATGACCGAAGTTTGTTCGGAGTCCCGGATGAGATCACGGACGTGACGAGGAGTCTTGAAATGGTCGAGACATAAAGATTGATATATTGGAAGGTTATATACGGACACCGGAATGGTTCCGAAGAAGATCGGGGATTTTTTCGGAGTACCGGGAGGTTGCCGGAACCTCCCGGGAAAGTTATTGGGCCTAATGGGCCATAGTGGAGGAGAGGAGGCAGGCCACAGGAGGTGGGGCGCGCCCCCCTTGCCCGAATCCGAATTGGACTAGGGGAGGGGGCCGGCCCTCCTCTTTCCTTCTCCCTCTCCCTCCTTTCCCCTTTCCCCCTCTCCGTTGGAAGGAAAGGGGGGCGAATCCTACTAGGTTTGGAGTCCTAGTAGGACTCCCCCCCCCTTGGTGCACCTCCCCCTTGGCCGGCCTCCTCCTCCCCCCCTCCTTTATATACGTGGGCAGGGGGGCACCCTAGGACACACCAAGTTCTCTCTTAACCGTGTGCGGTGCCCCCTCCACAGTTACACACCTCGGTCATATCGTCGTAGTGCTTAGGCGAAGCCCTGCGCCGGTAACATCATCAACACCGTCACCACGCCGTCGTGCTGACGGAACTCTCCCTCGTCCTCAATTGGATCAAGAGCTCGAGGGACGTCATTGAGCTGAACGTGTGCTAAACGCGGAGGTGCCGTACGTTCGGTACTTGGATCGGTTGGATCGCGAAGACGTTCGACTACATCAACCGCGTTACTAAACGCTTCCGCTTTTGGTCTATGAGGGTACGTGGGCATACTCTCCCCTGTCGTTGCTATGCATCTCCTAGATAGATCTTGCGTGAACGTAGGAATTTTTTTGAAATTGCACGTTCCCCAACAGTGGCATCCGAGCCAGGTCTATGCGTAGATGATATGCACGAGTAGAACACAAAGAGTTGTGGGCGATAATAGTCATATTGCTTACCACCAACGTCTTACGTTGATTCGGCGGTATTGTTGCATGAAGCGTCCCGGACCGACATTACATGACCGCGTTCATGAGACTGGTTCTACCGACGTGCTTTCACTAGTAAAAAATAGGGCTTTGGTTCAGGCCTGCCCAGCCCATTAGTCCCGGTTCAGTCATGAACCGGGACCCATGGGGGCATACGTCCCGGTTCGTGCACCCAGGGGGCCGGCCGGGCCTCGTGGGGCATTGGTCCCGGTTCGTCTGGACCCTTTTGTCCCGGTTCCAGACACGAACCGGGACCAATGGGCCTCGCTCCTGGCCCACATCCATTGGTCCCGGTTCGTGGCTGGAACCGGGACCAAAGGGTGGCCTTTGGTCCCGGTTCCAGACACGAACCGGGACCAATGGTGTGGCTATATATACCCCTCGCCCGCGAGCAGAGCACTCCACTGCTCTGTTTTTTCTGGTCGGCGAGGGGAGGGCTTTGTGGTGCTCTAGCTCACCTCCTATGCACATGAGGTGTTCGATGAAATGCCCGAGCCACACTACTTAAGGTTTCTCCTCTCCAAACTCGACCTCCAAGCTCCATTTTCCTCAAGATTTGTCTAGGTTTAGCGGTCCGTCACGTCCCGTCCCCGTCTTCACCGCCGTCGATCGCCCACGCCGATCTCGTCGCCGGCACCACCGTGGTGAGCCTCTTATTCTTATCTTCTTTCTAAAAGAAAAAAATTCTTACTTGTATGATTTAGATAGATACTTGTATAATTTTCTTACTTTTATTATTGTTTGTTATTATATAGTGCGATGGTTTTGGTATCCGCCCCCGTCGGCCCTCGTCCTGTCTATGATTCGGATGTGGTATATATTATATTTTATAACTATTTGGTTCATTTATTGTTTATGACAATTATGCCGACCAACGTGACATAGATTTTTTTATCTAGGAGGTATGTGAACCGGAAATTCCAACCGACCCTATTGTCGAGAGGTTAAATTTAGTTGAAGAAGAAAACAATTACTTGAAGGAAAAATTGAAAAAAATTGAGGAGATGAAGATGATATTGGAGTTGCATGTTGCGGATGTCGTCGATGATCACAAGATCAAGATGGATGCAATGCGCTTCAAGATTAGAAAGTATAGAAAATATGCCATTCATACCGAGGCTTGGTATCATTATGCCGTTGGATCAATTGTTACCTTGGTTGCGATTATGATCGCATTTGTTGTTGCATTGAAATGTTTTACATAGTTTCAATGTATGGTTTAATTAGATGCTCTGGAGAGCTATATGTTGTTCAATGAGAACTATGTATGTACTTTGGTTTTAATGTGATGATGAACTTCTATTAATTTGGTCACTTATCTATTCATGATGTTCTGTAATGGTTTTTGACACACTTAATTATATATAATGCACGCAGATGAATCGGCAATGGATGTACGGTGACAGACGCACCTCGGAGTACATTAAGGGCGTGCATAATTTTCTCGAAATGGCTGAGGCAAACAAGCAGAATGGTTTTATGTGTTGTCCATGCCCTATATGTGGGAATACGAAGTCTTACTCTGACCGGAAAATCCTTCACACCCACCTGCTCTATAAGGGTTTCATGCCACACTATAATGTTTGGACCAAGCACGGAGAAATAGGGGTTATGATGGAAGACAGCGAAGAAGAAGAGGACGATGACAACTATGTTCCCCCTGAATACGGTGATGCTGCAATGGGGGAAGCTGAAGATCAAGAGGAACCAAACGATGTGCCCGATGATGATCTCCGCCGGGTCATTGTTGATGCAAAGAGACAGTGCGAAAGTGAAAAGGAGAAGCTGAAGTTCGATCGCATGTTAGAGGATCACCAAAAAGGGTTGTACCCCAATTGCGAAGATGGCAACACAAAGCTCGGTACCGTACTGGAAGGCAGAGAATGCTGTGCCAGACAAAGAATTTGAAAAGCTACTGAAAATATTGAAGAAGAAGCTTCCAAAGGATAACGAATTGCCCGACAGTACGTACGCAGCATAGAAGGTAGTATGCCCTCTAGGATTGGAGGTGCAGAAGATACATGCATGCCCTAATGACTGCATCCTCTCCCGCGGTGCGTACGAGGATTTGAACGCATGCCCGGTATGCGGTGCATTGCGGTATAAGATCAGACGAGATGACCCTGGTGATGTTGACGGCGAGCCCCCCAGGAAGAGGGTTCCTGCCAAGGTGATGTGGTATGCTCCTATAATACCACGGTTGAAACGTCTGTTCAGAAACAAAGAGCATGCCAAGTTGATGCGATGGCACAGAGAGGACCGTAAGAAAGACGGGAAGTTGAGAGCACCCGCTGACGGGTCGCAGTGGAGAAAAATCTAGAGAAAGTACCGGGCTGAGTTTGCAGGTGACCCAAGGAACGTATGGTTTGGTTTAAGCGCGGATGGCATTAATCCTTTCGGGGAGCAGAGCAGCAATCACAGCACCTGGCCCATGACTCTATGTATGTATAACCTTCCTCCTTGGATGTGCATGAAGCGGAAGTTCATTATGATGCCAGTTCTCATCCAAGGCCCTAAGCAACCTGGCAACGACATTGATGTGTACCTAAGGCCATTAGTTGAAGAACTTTTACAGCTGTGGAATGGAAAAGGTGTAAGTGTGTGGGATGAGCACAGACAGGAGGAATTTGACCTGCATGCGTTGCTGTTTGTAACCATCAATGATTGACCTGCTCTCAGTAACCTTTCAGGACAGACAAACAAGGGATACCACGCATGCACGCACTGTTTAGATGACACCCAAAGTATATACCAGGACAAATGCCGGAAGAATGTGTACCTGGGGCATCGTCGATTTCTTCCGACCAACCATCAATGTCGAAAGAAAGGCAAGCATTTCAAAGGCGAGGCTGATCACCGGAAGAAGGCCGCCATGCGTACCGGTGATCACGTACTTGCTATGGTCAATGATTTACAGGTAATCTTTGGAAAGGGTCCAGGCAGACTATCTGTTTCGAATGACGCTGAGGGATGCGCACCCATGTGGAAGAAGAAATCTATATTTTGGGACCTACCCTACTGGAAAGATCTAGAGGTCCGCTCTTCAATTGACGTGATGCACGTGATGAAGAACCTTTGCGTGAACCTGCTAGGCTTCTTGGGCGTGTATGGAAAGACAAAAGATATACCAGAAGCACGGGAGGACCTGCAACGTTGGCACGAAAAAGACGGCATGCCTCCAAAGCAGTATGAAGGTCCTGCAAGCTACGCTCTTACCAAAGAAGAGAAGGAAATCTTCTTTGAATGCCTGCTCAGTATGAAGGTCCCGTCTGGCTTCTCGTCGAATATAAAGGGAATAATAAATATGCCAGAGAAAAAGTTCCAGAACCTAAAGTCTCATGACTGCCACGTGATTATGAGGCAACTGCTTCCGGTTGCATTGAGGGGGCTTCTACCGGAAAACGTTCGATTAGCCATTGTGAAGCTATGTGCATTCCTCAATGCAATCTCTCAGAAGGTGATCGATCCAGAAATCATACCAAGGCAAAGGAGTGATGTGGCGCAATGTCTTGTCAGTTTCGAGCTGGTGTTCCCACCATCCTTCTTCAATATCATGACGCACGTCCTAGTTCATGTAGTCGACGAGATTGTCATTCTGGGCCCCGTATTTCTACACAATATGTTCCCCTTTGAGAGGTTCATGGGAGTCCTAAAGAAATATGTCCGTAACCGCGCTAGGCCAGAAGTAAGCATCTCCATGGGCCATCAAACAGAGGATGTCATTGGGTTTTGTATTGACTTCATTCCTGACCTTAAGAAGATTGGTCTCCCTCAATCGCGGTATGAGGGGAGACTGACTGGAAAAGGCACGCTAGGAGGGGACTCAATAATATGCAGGGACGGACATTCTTGGTCTCAAGCACACTACACAGTTCTACAGAACTCTACCTTGGTGACCCCGTATGTCGATGAACACAAGAACATTCTGCGCTCCAAACACCCGGAGCAGTGTGACGACTGGATTACATGTGAACACATCAGGACTTTTAGCAGTTGGTTGGAAACACGTCTCAGAGGTGACAACACTATTTCTGATGAGCTGTACTCGTTGTCCAAGGGACCATCTTCGACTGTATTGACTTACAAAGGATACGAGATAAATGGGAATATATTTTACACGATCGCCCAAGATCAAAAGAGCACCAACCAAAACAGCGGTGTCCGCTTTGATGAAGTAACCAAGAGGGGAAAGGACACATATTATGGTTACATAGTGGACATATGGGAACTTGACTACGGACATGATTTTAAGGTCCCTTTGTTTAAGTGCAAATGGGTCAATCTGTCAGGAGGCGGGGGACAGGTAGACCCACATTACAGAATGACAACAGTGGATCTAGACAATCTTGGGTACACAGACGAACCATTCGTCCTAGCCAATGATGTGGCGCAGGTTTTCTATGTGAAGGACATGTCTACCAAACCGAGAAAAAGAAAAGATAAGGAAGCGAATACATCATACGATGAGCCAAAGTGCCACATAGTTCTTTCAGGAAAAAGAGACATCGTGGGATTGGAGGGCAAGACAGACATGTCTGAAGATTATGAAAAGTTTCATGAAATTCCTCCCTTCAATGGCAAGGCTGACCCAAGCACCCTGTTAAGCGATGAAGAATATCCATGGTTACGGCGCAATAAGCAAAGGACACAAGCGAAGAAAAAGTGAAGACAGATGAAGTCAGAAAGGGTTGAAAATTGATGATGTGGATTTGAATGGTTCATTTCGAACACACAAAAAGTCTGGAGTTCAAATAAGTTCAAAAAAATGAAATCCCTTTGTAACAGATGAGTTTTCGTCCGAAACCCTGATACTTCAAAAGAGATTGTCCATTTTGTACACGAAGTGCATCCAGTTTTTGTCGTAACCCTCTCAACTTTTTAGCACATGCTATGTGGGTGAAATGATGATATCATGCCAATTTTCAACCTATTCAGAGTTCATTTGAAGTGCTTTTCAATTTCAGGGTCATTTAGCTCAAAAAAATCAGTAAATGCATGAAAAATAACAGATGAAGTCAGGAAGGGTTGAAAATTGATGATGTGGCTTTGAATGGTTCATTTTGAACACACAAAAGTCTGGAGTTCAAATAAGTTCAAAAAAATGAAATACCTTTGTAACAGATGAGTTTTCGTCCGAAACCTTGATACTTCGAAAGAGATTGTCCATTTTGTACACGAAGTGCATCTAGTTTTTGCCGTAACCCTCTCAACTTTTTAGCACATGCTATGTGGGTGAAATGATGATACCATGCAAATTTTCAACCTCTTCAGAGTTCATCTGAAGTGCTTTTCAATTTCAGGGTCATTTAGCTCAAAGAATGAACTAATATAAAAAAGAATGAACTGGAAAACTTTTATGAAACTCTAATAGCAAAAATAATAAACTAAAAGAATGAAATAGAAAACTTTAATGAAACTCTAATAGAAAAAGAATGAACTAGAAAACTTTAATGAAACTCTAATAGCTAGCAAAAGGAATCAACTAAAAAGCTTTTATAAACCTCTAGTATTATTGAAACAAAAATTATATAAATTTAGCAACTAAAATTAGCAAAGTATTTTCTGTACGAACCATTAAAAGCAAAGAATTTTCATAAAGAACTTTTTTTGTTAGAACTTTAATATCCAAGAATTATCATAAAGAATTTTTTTGTTAGAAACTAAAATAACAAAAACTATTTTTGAATATAATGATAAAATACAGTAATATTAAATAGCAGGAAAAAGAATCACTCCAAAATCTATTTTTATAGTAAAGTTAATCACAAACTAGTGATTCACACAAATTTCAAAGAATTCAAATTTAAACTATTCAAATTGGAAAACTAATGGCACTAACAGAAAGTTTATACTTTTTATTACCTAAAAGCAAAAAGAATTAAAAAATAAAGCCAAAAACAAAAGAAAATAAATAAAGCAAAAAACAAAACAAAAAATGAAAAAAATAGAAAAAAATGCTACCTACTGGGCCACCACGGCCTGAATACGACTAGAAACCCAACCACGGGCCAGGATTCAGGCCCGCAGAAGGCCTAGTAGGCCCACTGGCAGCGGAGTGTCAGGTTAGGCCCGTAAGCCTGAATTTGAGGGAAGCTCGAGAGGGCAGCGGCAGTGGGGCTTATAAACCACTCCGCGCCCCTCTCAACTAGCGAGGTGGGACTAAACTTTTGGCCGCGGGCAGCACAAGGCCTTTGGTCCCGGTTGGTAGCACCAACCGGGACGAAAGGGGTGCATTGGTACCGGTTCGTGCCACGAACCGGTACCAATGCACCCCTTTCGTCCCGGTTGGTGCTACCAACCGGGACCAAAGGTCTCCTTTTCCCGCCCTTTGGGCTGCTGAAAAGAGACCTTTGGTCCCGGTTGGTGGCACCAACCGGGACTAAAGGGGGGCATTGGTCCTGGTTTGTGCCACGAACCGGGACCAATGTTTCGTGTATATAAGAAAAACTTAGCAGTTTCTCCAAAAATCACTTGTCGATCGCCGTCGCCGCCAAGCCCTGCTCCACCTCGCCATCGTCGCCGAGGCCGTCAGGCCCGCCCCGTCGCCGACGCAGCCCGCCCCGCCCCTGCCCGCCCGCCGCCGACGCCGCCGCCCCGACGCGCCGGTGGCGCTGGACGCCTCCTTTGTGAGCAATGCCGCCGCGCGCGTTGCTTTATATATTATATATATATATATATATTATATATATATATAATATATATATATATATATAGTTTTTTTTGTTATATATATATATATGCTTTTTTTATATGTATGTATGTATGTATTTTTTAAACTTTATATGTATGGAAAAGAGGAAGAAGGAAGAAGGAAGAAGGGAAGAAAAAAGGAGAGGAAAAAAGGGGAGAAAAAAGAGAAGAGAGGAGAAAAAAAAAGAGAGGAGAGGAGAAGAGAAAAAAAAATAAGAAGAGGAAGAAGAAGAAAAAAAAAAGGAAGGAGGAAAAGGAGAAGAGAAAAAATAGTTAATATCCTTTATTCCTTCTTCTTCCCTTTTTTTTTTCTTCTTCTTCTTTGTTTTTTCTTCTTATTCCTCTTCTTAATTTTTATCGGGAACGAGGGTGTCGAGGATCGCCGAGCGATCGAGGTCGGGAACTAGGTAGAGGGTCGAGGGTCACCGAGGGGTCGAGGGTCGCCGAAGGTTCAGGGGAGGGCTACAGGGTAGGGGCGGAGGAAACAGAGGGTGGACGGGGGGAACCACCCGAGCAGTCCTCCGCTGCGCCTCTCTCCATAGCTGATGTTTCTCCTCCATCAACCCTTCCACCCCCCTTTCGTGACCCCAGACGGCTGAAATCCACCCCTCCCCCAATACTGAGCCCACTTAGCTAGGCACTAAGACCTCCGGCGTGACTGGGTGGTCTGCTTACAGAGCTGACCTTCTAGCCCAGCGACGTAACGTGACACTCCCCCCAATACAGGGTCGAGGAACGCCGATGGGTCGAGGGAACGCCGAGGGTCGAGGGTCGGACGGGAAAGGACTAGGGTAGAGGGTAGAGGAAAATAGAGGGGTCGAGGGTCGAGGAACGCGGGGAGGGTCGGGTAACTGAGGGGGTAGAGGGTAGTGGATTCGAAGACGGTAGCGGGTCGTGAAATAGGGTAGAGGGTCGAGGGTCGCGAGGGGTCGAGGGGTCGTCAGGGGTAAGGGGAAGAGGGGTCGAGGGTCGCCGAAGGTTCGAGGGGTCGAGGGTTGTCGAGGGGTCGCGGGTCGAGGAACGCCGAGGGTCGAGAGTCGTGGAACTAGGGTGAGAGGGTCGAGAACGCCGAGGGGTCGAGGTCGAGGAACGCCGAGGGGATCGAGGGTCGGGAAATAGGGTAGGGGAGGGGCGAGGAACGCCGAGGGGCGAGGGTCGAGAAGACGGAGGGGTCGAGGGTCGGGAAACATGGGTAGAGGGTCGTGGATCGCCGAGCGGTCGAGGGTCGTGAACTAGGGTAGAGCGTCGAGGGTCACCGAGGGGTCGAGGGTCGAGGGTCGTCCAGGGGTCGAGGGTCCAGATTTATCAAGAATGCCCCCATTATGGATGTGCATAAGTTGATCCAATTTTTTTCTGATCTCATCTATATATATATATATATATATATATATATATATATATATATATATATATATATATATATATATATATATATATATATATATATATATATATATATATATTCTTCTATATGTCACATTGTCTGTCAAACTATTGAAGAAATCCATGGCTTCATCATTTGCCAGAAGTAACAGGCGTATGATGCTACGAAGCTCTTCAAAGTTGTTTTGGAACGGAGTTCCTGATAGAATAATTCTCCTTTTGTTACGAATTTCAGCAAAGGTCTTCCAAATAGCGATATTCGGAAGGCTCTTGCTGAACTTTGTACCAAAAAGCGAATTATTCTATCGGGAACTCCGTTCCAAAACAACTTTGAAGAGCTTCGTACCATTATGCGCCTGTCATTTTCGGCTAATGATGAAGTCATGGTTTTCTTGAATTCTTTGACACTAGACAACGTGACATATAGAAGGGTAGATGAGATCAGGAAAAATATGGACCATTTTCTGCACATCCAGAATGGCGTCATTTTGTTAAATCCCTTGTCGGTCCGGACGTCGGACATTCATGAGAGAGCCAGTCTGGCCCAAACCCTAGAAGCGTTGTCGAGGCCACCCCAAACCCTAGAAGCGTTGCCTAGGCCACCCCAAACCCTAGAAGCGTTGTCGAGGCCACCCCAAACCGTAGAAGCGTCGAGCTAGCTAGGTCTACATTTGCACTAATATATCCATCTGTCATGTTTGTATATTAATTGCCATGTTGTAATATTTGCAGAAACTATGGAGCACCGAGACATCGAAGCAGAATAGTTGTTGGGGGACATAATCCTCGGCGGAGGTGATGTCTTGTCGTATCTCAACGACACCGATGGTCTGGAAGGAGAGGGTGAAGCAGGCTCCGATGATCGAACAATGGAGGTGGAAGGACATGATTATGATGGCTCCGGTGACGGAATGTCGGTGGAAGAAGGAGACCGTGATGACTGCTCCGGTGAGCGAACGGAGGAAGGAGCTGTTGCAAAGTCCGGCGAGGTATGTACACATATTAACTCTGTGCTGACTAGCTAATTGATGCATTAATTGTTTTGGTATGTACACATATTAACTCTCTTCTTTCTTCTTTTCTAGCCCTCCGGATCGAGCCAAACTTCGGTAACGAGACGAGGCCCGAAGAAAAGGTTGCGCCAGGATGAAAGGTTCACGATCACAGCAATCAAGGGCGATGGCCAACCGATTGAACCCAGCCGGACCAAGGAAGCATTTTCTGCTCAGTGCGGGGTTCTTGTTAGGGACATGATCCCGATCAGCATCCACCAATGGAATAAGCCTAAGAGCGAAGACCCTCAAGTGTCTTTTGTTAATGATAGACAGAAAGATGATCTTTGGACCGCGCTGAAGGCAAATTTCACCCTACCGCCAGAGGAGGATCCGGATAAGCCAGTTATAGAGCCATTGGTCAAGGCTCATGCTCTTAAGAAGATGGCAGATCTATTCAGGAGGTGGAAGAATGAGCTGAAATCAATGTTTGTCGACAAAGGGAAGACTCCACAATTCACCGGCCGATTTGAGAAGATAAGAGATCACTGGCCCGCATTTGTGGCCCACAAGACATCGGAGAAGAGTAAGAAGATGTCAGCGACAAACAAGAAAAATGCTGCAAAGAAGGAGCATCACCATCGCACGGGGTCAGGTGGCTACCTCAAAGCCCGGCCGTTGTGGGACAAGGCTGAGAAGGACCTGCTTGATAAAGGGGTCGAACCAGAGACATTGAACTGGCCAGACCGTTCAAGGACTTGGTTCTTCGGGGTTGGGGGAACCTTGGACCCTGAAACAGGGAAGTGTTGTTGGACGGATGAGCAACTTGAAATACCCGTCAAGAAGCTTCAGAAGTATATCGCCGCAGCGCAGCAAGGGACGTTCGTTCCCGACAGAGAGAACGACGAGCTCACACAGGCCCTCGGGAATCCTGAGCACCCAGGACGAACACGAGGCACGGCAGGCTCTGTTGCGTGGAAGGTTGGGTTTCCCAGCGCAGGCGGTTACAAAACCCGGGAGAGGAGGAGGAAAGTGGAGCAGACCGAACTGCAGAAGCTGAATGCAAGGGTACGAGCGCTAGAGGAACAAGCACTGCTAGTTCAGAGCCAGCGACCTGCCGAAGCTACCCCAGAAGCTACCCCGCCATCTCAGCGGAGAAGCAGCGTGGCTTCAACCGAGCTCCTTTGGCCGCATGACTTCACGGCTCCCAGCTACCCCGTGGATGCTATCACGGAGGCTCAAGATTGCCACCTTATGATGCAATGGCAGCACCTCAAAGTCAAGGCGGCTGTCGGCTCCGTTGCACCTCCTGAACCCGGCGCAAGTTTTCACTACCTTCCGATTCCACAAGGCTATGCTGTTGTGATGGTCGATGAAATAACGGAGGGATTTGAGGAGCTCGAGCTTGACCACCCTACCGGTGAAGGGGAGACTCAGCTGGGTCTTGCTCTGAAGACTCCATGTCTATGGCGGAAGGAGCTCATCAACCTTCTGAACTGGACGCCTCCTCCTCCTCCTCTGGCGAGTAAGGGCACTCCGCCTCCTCCTCCGCCTCCTCCTCCGGCGAGTGATCAGGGCACTCCGCCTCCTTCTCCGGCTGCTCCGGCACGTGGCAGCACTCCGCCTCCTTCTCCGCCTGCGTCGGCGTGTCCGAGCAGCCCGCCTCCTCCTCCGCCTCGTCAGCAACAGCGAAAGATAGCCGCCACCGCTCCGGCTGCTCCGGCGCTTCCTAGCACTCCGCCTCGTAAGCAACGAAGGAAGATAGCCGCAGCCGCTCCGGCTGCTTCGGCGTCTAGCAGTACAGCCAGAGGTGGGAGGCAATACAGATTCGGTCCATCTCTCAAGCCTCTAGAGAAGTTACCATACGAGATGACCGAGGAGGAAAACGCGCAAATCTGTCAAGCCCAAGTGAAGGACTTTTTTGCAAAGAAAAATCCACCTCTAGAGGAGAAGATAGATCCGGTGAAATTGAAGCGCACTTTGGATGCCCTGAAGCGACCACCACCGCCTCCGCCGGATGACAACCATGTCCGCGCTCTTAAAAAGGCAGTGGAAGGAGCGCGCCGGTCGGGAACTACTTCAAGTGACAAAAGGTTACAAGAACGAAGAAGTGGGAACAAAATTCCCCAGCTCGGCGAACAGGCAAACCAATCGTGCCCCCCGCTCAAGGTGTCTAGCGATATCGTCGCAAATCTGCTGGGGATGATGCCCGATACCAATCCTGGTGATTACCTGCCCGACGATGCACATTTTGATACAATGGAGGTGGACGAACACAAATACCGGTACGGGAAGCCTCTTGTCAAACCTGGTGATCCTCCTCTAACAACGATGATGCGAAGATTCCATAAGTGGTACATGGACACCTGGAAGTCTGGGAAGGATATTTTGATGTTGAGAGTTAAAGAGGAGCACGACCTCGTTGCAATTGATCTGTTGTCTATTCCATTTGAGGAGTTCTTCCAGTTTTTCAATCAAAAGGCCCTCGATAAAATAATCATCACTTGCTACTGTCTGTAAGTACTATACTTCTGTAATTAAGTCTCTATATATAGCTCAGCTCTTTCATTGCATGTATATATAATTATCCTCACTATATTATGCAGATTGAAGATCGTCGAATGCAGAAAAGCACAAATCTATGATATTGGTTAACACAAATCTCATAGATGAATGGACGGTTAAATATAATGCGAAAGAAACCGAGGCCAACTTGCTACAATCGTTGCTTAAAAATCAAAACAAAGATAAAATACTCTTTCCTTACAACTTCAAGTGAGTGTTACTGTCTTCTGCATATTCGGTTTCCCTTATTACTCGAGGTTATAGTAATGTAATTGATGAGTTATGCATGCGTGCGCAGCTTCCACTTTATTCTCCTAGAGATTAAGCTTGAGCAGGGACTAGTAACCATCTTAGACTCAAGACGAAAAGATCCCAAGGAGCATGCGGCCATGACTGAAATGCTCCAGAAGCAAGTTCAATCGATCATTATCGCACCATATCGGCAACTTTGTTCATTTTCTGATATCAAGTAATTATTTTCTTTGTCTCGCAGGGTTTGGAAAGTGTTCATCGCCGAAGCTCCGGGACTGCCGAGGGAGCTGCGATTTACACACCCGAAAGTAAGTACTACTAGCTAGTTCCGCGCATCTCCCATTGATTCTAGCTAGTTTCATCAATACCATTTATAATGCTTGATTATCAGTTTGATTGACCTCTATTTCTCGTAAAGTGGTTGTGGCAGGAAGGCGGGAATATTTTTTTGTGGATACTACATTTGCGAGTACATCTACAACGCGACGACCTCTAAGCGGGGCTACTCTGAAAAACAATATGAAGTGCGTAAGCAATAATATTCACAATTTTATTTTATTACCATCATTTGTGTTGAGTTTCATTCATATATATGTATTGACCCCCTTCTTCAATTAGATGTGGCAGATGCGGGATGAACTCCTACCACAAGATCGCATAAAAGCAATTAAAGAGGAATTGGCGGGATTCTTTCTTGACCACGTCATCAATCCAGCCGGAGAATACCATGTGGAACTTGACATCAGATGTTAGGGATTGTAAGAGATCTTATATTATATATATGTAGCTAGTAGCATCGGATAGATATACGAAAACTTGTTGTTCGACCAATCTCTCGGAGAAGGCGGAGGTCGATCACTTCTCTCTGTATACGTTCATGACGATCTTGTGTACTTAATGGTTTCCATCATTTGCTTACTAGCTAGCGTGTCGAGTCCTCTCTATACGTATAGTACGTAGCGTCGACCAAGCACGGAGATAAGAGAGGACACTTCTCTCTATTAGCTAGCTAACACAATATATGAAACCCCTAAATTAACCCTACAAAACCCCCAAACCCAACCCCCCCCCCCCCCCTTCCAAAAAAAAACAAAAACCCCAGCCCCTGAACTGCTGACGCGTGGATGATTTTTGGTCCCGGTTGGTGTTACCAACCGGGACGAAAGGCCCTCCAGCCTGGGCAAGCCGCAGCGGCCACGTGGAGCCCCATCTGTCCCGGTTCGTAGGCGAACCGGGACTAAAGGTATTGGGCTTTAGTCCCGACCCTTTAGTCCCGGTTCCAGAACCGGGACAAATTGGCCTTTTTCTACTAGTGTTTGCACACAGGTGGCTGGCGGGTGTCTGTTTCTCCAACTTTATTTGAATCGAGTTTGACTACGGCCGGTCCTTGTTGAAGGTTAAAACAGCACACTTGACGAAATATCGTTGTGGTTTTGATGCGTAGGTAAGAACGGTTCTTGCTAGAAGCCCGTAGCAGCCATGTAAAACTTGCAACAACAAAGTAGAGGACGTCTAACTTGTTTTTGCAGGGCATGTTGTGATGTGATATGGTCAAGACATGATGTGATATACGTTATTGGATGAGATGATCATGTTTTGTAAAAGTTATCGGCAATTGGCAGGAGCCTTATGGTTGTCGCTTTATTGTATGAAATGCAATCGACATGTAATTGCTTTACTTTATCACTATGCGGTAGCGATAGTCGTAGAAGCAATAGTTGGCGAGACAACAACGACGCTACGATGGAGATCAAGGTGTCAAGCCAGTGATGATGGAGAGATCATGACAGTGCTTTGGAGATGGAGATCAAAGGCACAAGATGATGATGGCCATATCATGTAACATATTTTGATTGCATGTGATGTTTATCTTTTATGCATCTTATTTTGCTTAGTACGGTGGTAGCATTATAAGATGATCCCTCACTAAATTTCAAGGTATAAGTGTTCTCCCTGAGTATTTACCGTTGCGACAGTTCGTCGTGCCGAGACACCACGTGATGATCGGGTGTGATAAGCTCTATGTTCACATACAACGGGTGCAAGCCAGTTTTGCACGTGCAGAATACTCGGGTTAAACTTGACGAGCCTAGCATATGCAGATATGGCCTCGGAACACTGAGACCGAAAGGTCGAACGTGAATCATATAGTAGATATGATCAACATAGAGATGTTCACCATTGAAAACTACTCCATCTCACGTGATGATCAGACATGGTTTAGTTGATATGGATCACGTGATCATTTAGATGACTAGAGGGATGTCTATCTAAATGGGAGTTCTTAAGTAATATGATTAATTGAACTTTAATTTATCATGAACTTAGTCCTGATAGTTTTTGCATATCTATGTTGTTGTAGATCAATGGCCCGTGCTACCGTTCCCTTGAATTTTAATGCGTTCCTAGAGAAAGCTAAGTTGAAAGATGATGGTAGCAACTACACGGACTAGGTCCGTAACTTGAGGATTATCCTCCTTGCTGCACAGAAAAATTATGTCCTTGATGCACCGCTGGGTGAAAGGCCTGCTGCAGGAGCAGATGCTGACGTTATGAACGTCTCGCAAGCTCGATCTGATGACTACTCGATAGTTCAGTGCGCCATGCTTTACGGCTTAGAATCGGGACTTCAAAGACGTTTTGAACGTCATGGAGCATATGAGATGTTCCAGGAATTGAAGTTAATATTTCAAGCAAATGCCCGAGTTGAGAGATATGAAGTCTCCAACAAATTCTATAGCTGCAAGATGGAGGAGAACAGTTCTGTCAGTGAACACATACTCAGAATGTCTGGGTATCATAACCACTTGACTCAGCTGGGAGTTAATCTTCCGGATGATAGTGTTATTGACAGAGTTCTTCAATCACTGCCACCAAGCTACAAAGGCTTCGTGATGAACTATAATATGCAAGGGATGAATAAGACAATTCCCGAGCTCTTCGCGATGCTAAAGGCTGCGGAGGTAGAAACCAAAAAGGAGCATCAAGTGTTGATGGTTAACAAGACCACTAGTTTCAAGAAAAAGGGCAAAGGGAAGAAGGGGAACTTCAAGAAGAATAGCAAGCAAGTTGCTACTCCCGGGAAGAAGCCCAAGTCTGGACCTAAGCCTAAAACTGAGTGCTTCTACTGCAAGGGGTCTGGTCACTGGAAGCGGAACTGCCCCAAGTATTTGGCGGATAAGAAGGATGGCAAAGTGAACAAAGGTATATTTGATATACATGTTATTGATGTGTACCATACTAATGCTCGTAGTAGTGCCTGGGTATTTGATACTAGTTCGGTTGCTCATATTTGTAACTCGAAACAGGGGCTACGAATTAAACGAAGATTGGCTAAGGACGAGGTGACGATGCGCGTGGGAAATGGTTCCAAAGTCGATGTGATCGCCGTCGGCACGCTACCTTTACATCTACCTTCGGAATTAGTGTTAGACCCAAATAATTGTTATTTGGTGCCAGCGTTGAGCATGAACATTATATCTGGATCTTGTTTGATGCGAGACGGTTATTCATTTAAATCAGAGAATAATGGTTGTTCTATTTATATGAATAATATCTTTTATGGTAATGCACCCTTGAGGAGTGGTCTATTTTTGTTAAATCTCGACTGTAGTGATACACATATTCATAATATTGAAGCCAAAAGATGCAAAGTTAATAATGATAGTGCAACTTATTTGTGGCACTGCCGTTTAGGTCATATTGGTGTAAAGCGCAAGAAGAAACTCCATGCTGATGGACTTTTGGAATCACTTGATTATGAATCATTTTGCAAACCATGCCTCATGGGCAAGATGACTAAAACTCCGTTCTCCGGAACAATGGAGCGAGCTATGGACTTATTGGAAATAATACATACCGATGTATGCGGTCCGATGAGTGTTGCGGCTCGCGGCGGGTATCATTATTTTCTGACCTTCACAGATGATTTGAGCAGATATGGGTATATCTACTTGATGAAACATAAGTCTGAAACATTTGAAAAGTTCAAAGAATTTCAGAGTGAAGTGGAAAATCATCGTAACAAGAAAATAAAGTTTTTGCGATCTGATCGTGGAGGTGAATATTTGAGTTATGAGTTTGGTCTTCATTTGAAACAATGTGGAATAGTTTCGCAACTCACGCCACCTGGAACACCACAGCGTAATGGTGTGTCCGAACGTCATAACCGTACTTTATTAGATATGGTGCGATCTATGATGTCTCTTACCGATTTACCACTATCGTTTTGGGGTTATGCATTAGAGACAGCTGCATTCATGTTAAATAGGGCACCATCTAAATCCGTTGAGACGACACCGTATGAACTATGGTTTGGCAAGAAACCTAAGTTGTCGTTTCTTAAAGTTTGGGGTTGTGATGCTTATGTGAAAAAGCTTCAGCCTGATAAGCTCGAACCCAAATCGGAGAAGTGCGTCTTCATAGGATACCCAAAAGAAACTGTTGGGTACACCTTCTATCACAGATCCGAAGGCAAGATATTCGTTGCTAAGAATGGATCCTTTCTAGAGAAGGAGTTTCTCTCGAAAGAAGTGAGTGGGAGGAAAGTATAACTTGATGAGGTAGTGGTACCTTCTCCCGTATTGGAAAGTAGTTCATCACAGAAATCAGTTCCAGTGATGCCTACACCAATCAGTGAGGAAGTTAATGATGATGATCATGAAACTTCGGATCAAGTTACTACGGAACCTCGTAGGTCAACCAGAGTACGTTTTGCACCAGAGTGGTACGGTAATCCTATTCTGGAGGTCATGCTACTTGATCATGACGAACCTACGAACTATGAGGAAGCGATGATGAGCCCAGATTCCGCGAAATGGCTTCAGGCCATGAAATCTGAGATGGGATTCATGTATGAGAACAAAGTGTGGACTTTGGTTGACTTGCCCGATGATCGGCAAGCAAAGAGAATAAATGGATCTTCAAGAAGAAGACTGACGTTGACGGTAATGTTACTGTCTACAAAGCTCGACTTGTTGCGAAAGGTTTTCGACAAGTTCAAGGAGTTGACTATGATGAGACCTTCTCATCCGTAGCGATGCTTAAGTCTGTCTGAATCATGTTAGCAGTTGCCGCATTTTATGATTATGAAATTTGGCAAATGGATGTCAAAACTGCATTCCATAATGGATTTCTTAAATAAGAGTTGTATATGATTCAACTAGAAGGTTTTGTCGATCCTAAAGGTGCTAACAAAGTGTGCAAGCTCCAGCGATCCATTTATGGACTTGTGCAAGCATCTCGGAGTTGGAATATACGCTTTGATGAAGTGATCAAAGCATATGGTTTTATACAGACTTTTGGAGAAGCCTGTATTTACAAGAAAGTGAGTGGGAGCTCTATAGCATTTCTGGATAGCATAAAAGGATACTTGAATAAAAGTTTTTCAATGAAAGACCTCGGTGAAGCTGCTTATATATTGGGCATCAAGATCTATAGGGATAGATCAAGACGCTTAACAGGACTTTCACAAAGCACATACCTTGATAAAGTTTTGAAGAAGTTCAAAATGGATCAGTCAAAGAAAGGATTCTTGCCTGTGTTGCAAGGTGTGAAGTTGAGTAAGACTCAATGCCCGACCATTGCAGAAGATAGAGAGAAAATGAAAGTCATTCCCTATGCTTCAGCCATAGGTTCTATCATGTGTGCAATGTTGTGTACCAGACCTGATGTGTGCCTTGCTATAAGTTTAGCAGGGAGGTACCAAAGTAATCCAGGAGTGGATCACTGGACAGCGGTCAAGAACATCCTGAAATACCTGAAAAGGACTAAGGATATGTTTCTCGTTTATGGAGGTGACAAAGAGCTCATCGTAAATGGTTACGTCGATGCTAGCTTTGACACTTATCCGGATGACTCTAAGTCACAAACCGGATACGTATTTATATTGAATGGTGGAGCTGTCAGTTGGTGCAGTTCCAAGCAGAGCGTCGTGGCGGGATCTACGTGTGAAGCGGAGTACATAGCTACTTCGGAAGCAGCAAATGAAGGAGTCTTGATGAAGGAGTTCATATCCGATCTAGGTGTAATACCTAGTGCATCGGGTCCAATGAAAATCTTTTGTGACAATACTGGAGCAATTGCCTTAGCGAAGGAATCCAGATTTCACAAAAGAACCAAACACATCAAGAGACACTTCAATTCCATCCGCGATCAAGTCAAGGAGGGAGATATAGAGATTTGCAAAATATATACGGATCTGAATGTTGCAGACCCGTTGACTAAGCCTCTTCCACGAGCAAAACCTGATCAGCACCAAGACTCCATGGGTGTTAGAATAATTACTGTGTAATCTAGATTATTTACTCTAGTGCAAGTGGGAGACTGAAGGAAATATGCCCTAGAGGCAATTATAAAGTTGTTATTTATATTTCCTTATATCATGATAAATGTTTATTATTCATGCTAGAATTGTATTAACCGAAAACTTAGTACATGTGTGAATACATAGACAAACAGAGTGTCACTAGTATGCCTCTACTTGACTAGCTTGTTTATCAAAGATGGTTATGTTTCCTGACCATAGACATGTGTTGTCATTTGATGAACAGGATCACATCATTAGAGAATGATGTGATGGACAAGACCATCCGTTAGCTTAGCATAATGATCGTTAAGTTTTATTGCTATTGCTTTCTTCATGACTTATACATATTCCTCTGACTATGAGATTATGCAACTCACGAATACCGGAGGGACACTTTGTGTGCTATCAAACATCACAACGTAACTGGGGTGATTATAAAGATGCTCTACAGGTGTCTCCGAAGGTGTTTGTTGGGTTGGCATAGATCGAGATTAGGATTTGTCACTCCGAGTATCGGAGAGGTATCTCTGGGCCATCTCGGTAATGCACATCATATGAAGCCTTGCAAGCAATGTGACTAATAAGTTAGTTACGGGATGATGCACTACAGAACGAGTAAAGAGACTTGCCGGTAACGAGATTGAACTAGGTATGATGATACCGACGATCGAATCTTAGGCAAGTAACATACCGATGACAAAGGGAATAATGTATGTTGTTATGCGGTTTGACCGATAAAGATCTTCGTAGAATATGTAGGAGCCAATATTTGCATCCAGGTTCCGCTATTGGTTACTGACCGGAGATGTGTCTCGGTCATGTCTACATAGTTCTCGAACCCGTAGGGTCCGCACGCTTAACGTTCGATGACGACTTGTATTATGAGTTATCTGTTTTGATGACCAAAGTTTGTTCGGAGTCCCGGATGAGATCACGGACGTGATGAGGAGTCTCTAAATGGTCGAGACATAAAAATTGATATATTGGAAGGTTATATACGGACACCGGAATGGTTCCGAAGAAGATCGGGGATTTTTTCGGAGTACCGGGAGGTTGCCGGAACCCCCCGGGAAAGTTATTGGGCCTAATGGGCCATAGTGGAGGAGAGGAGGCAAACCACAGGAGGTGGGGCGCGCCCCCCTTGCCCCAATCCGAATTGGACTAGGGGAGGGGGCCGGCCCCCCTCTTTCCTTCTCCCTCTCCCTCCTTTCCCCTTTCCCCCTCTCCGTTGGAAGGAAAGGGGGGGGCGAATCCTACTAGGTTTGGAGTCCTAGTAGGACTCCCCCCCTTGGCTGGCCTCCTCTCCCCGCCCCCCCACCCACCCCCCCCCCTCCTTTATATACGTGGGCAGGGGGGCACCCTAGGACACACCAAGTTCTCTCTTAACCGTGTGCGGTGCCCCCCTTCACAGTTACACACCTCGGTCATATCGTCGTAGTGCTTAGGCGAAGCCCTGCGCCGGTAACATCATCAACACTGTCGCCACGCCGTCATGCTGACCGAACTCTCCCTCGTCCTCAACTGGATCAAGAGCTCGAGGGACGTCATCGAGCTGAACGTGTGTTGAACGCGGAGGTGCCGTACGTTCAGTACTTGGATCGGTTGGATCGCGAAGACGTTCGACTACATCAACCGCGTTACTAAACGCTTCCGCTTTCGGTCTACGAGGGTACGTGGACATACTCTCCCCTCTTGTTGCTATGCATCTCCTAGATAGATCTTGCGTGAACGTAGGAAATTTTTTGAAATTGCACGTTCCCCAATAGGCTGGGCCTAAAGTATTTCTCCTGTGGGCTGGCACTCACAGGAAAACTTTTTTCCTGTTGGGCATAAATGTTCCTACAGTAAAAATAGGTATTTTTCCTGTGGGCTTAAGTATGCCCGCCAGGAAATTTTGTATTCCTGTGAGGGGCTTGGGGCCTCACAGGAAAAGACGGCACCGACAGGGAAAGTACGGTTTCTGGTAGTGTATAATATTAACATCTAGAAATAACAGCAGTACAGCTCCCGGAAGAACAATAATATTCATTCTTAAAATTTACCCAACACATGAGGTTATTGTTCTGCACCAACATAAGCATTGGATTGGATATGAACCAAAATCCCAAGTAGATACTGAGATGAACCAAAATCCGAGGATATTCTTGTGTGCTCAACCTTAACAACAACAAGAAAAAACACAGATCATATTACAAAAGATACAATTCAGAGCAGACATTGTGCATAAACCAGTGAAAACTTACAAATCTTTCAAAAGATAAATAACTATTCATGTCTCTCTAGAAGAGAAAATTGAATTTCTCTAAAGGTAAACAAAAGAAAGTATCCGAAGACAATATTTGCCATCTTGCATATGCTTGACAGTTATCATGGCCTCACAAGCACATCTAGTTAACTTTCTTTCATGTTTTCTTCTCTTCTCTCCCTTCAAATCCTTCTTGTGTTCCTCCTCCTTTGTTCGGAAACCCGCTTTGCCACAAAGAAATCGCCGCCCAGCACGGCGCCAGCTAGCATTGTCGTGCTAGATGTGGAACAAGCTTCATCTAACAAAGACGTTATTCAAGGCATACCCAGGCTACAAAATTAGCAACAACTTCAAGTTATTCCTCTCAGAAGACTAACTAGACATCTCTCAGAAGAACTATAATATTAACATCTAGAAATAAGAGCAGTACAGCTCCCGGAAGAACAATAATATTCATTCTTAAAATTTACCCAACACATGAGGTTATTGTTCTGCACCAACATAAGCATTGGATATGAACCAAAATCCCAAGTAGATACTGAGATGAACCAAAATCCGAGGATATTCTTGTGTTCTCAACCTTAACAACAACAAGAAAAAACACAGATCATATTACAAAAGATACAATTCAGAGCAGACATTGTGCATAAACCAGTGAAAACTTACAAATCTTTCAAAAGATAAATAACTATTCATGTCTCTCTAGAAGAGAAAATTGAATTTCTCTAAAGGTAAACAAAAGAAAGTATCCGAAGACAATATTTGCCATCTTGCATATGCTTGACAGTTATCATGGCCTCGCAAGCACATCTAGTAGTTAACTTTCTTGCATGTTTTCTTCTCTTCTCTCCCTTCAAATCCTTCTTGTGTTCCTCCTCCTTTGTTCGGAAACACGCTTTGCCACAAAGAAATCGCCTCAGACCACCACATTATCTACAATCCTTTTTTGTCCAATTCTGACTGAAAACCCAACATTGTGTGTGTAAAACTTCTGGACATCTTCCATAGTCTTGAATGCCATACCTACAATCGGCTTTACGTTGTCATCACAATCGGGTGTACATGATGAACCCTAAATATTACAACACCCAGTAGTCATATAAGTCAACGATTGTTAGAGAAATTTGAGTGAAATTATGGTGATAATGGTACTCACATAAAATAGGCCACTTGTAGCTCGTGAATTTTTTCTAAAAAAGAATTGCTATGCTTGACAAAACCGGTGAACATAATGTCTGTCTTTTGTAGCAGTCAAAGCTTTCTCGTGATGCTGAACATAGTGACAACCAATTTGCGTACAAAAACACTGTCTTATCAGTGTATCCTAATTGTTGTTCTAGGCTAAGTATCTAGTGAATTACAATGCTTGTCCTTTTGTTGTACTGGATTACCTTTATATGACTATGAAGAGGCAGCGACACGTCAGGGTTCAAAATTGTGGGGGGCAGCGGTGACGAGTGCTCCGAAGGGTGAGTTCCGGCTACAAGAGGGTGAGCCAAGTCCAATGGAGGGCGGCACGCAGCCGACGAAGGCCCCATCATGATCGATGGAAGGGAAGCCATGGCGACAGGCGCAGTTGGTAGAGGGAGAGTCGCGGTGGCCGGAAGGCCCATCCCGACGGTCGGAGGGCCAGCCGCGGCCGGCTGAGGGCAGGGGTTACGCGCCGGCGGAAGGTGCATCACCGGCGGCACTCAAGACGATCAAAGAATCCGATCTCACGAAGAGTCGAGCCCTATTCAGTATTCACCTCATGATTAATAGAGAGAGGGGGTTATCTAGAGAGGGGGGGGGGGGGGGGTTATCTGCTAATGTGCGTTTAAGTGGATTGTTAGGAGTCCCACCTGTGATCCATGACGTCCGCTACTGATCCAACAGTCCACGGTAGAAATTTCCAGTTTTTCACACGATTGGTATTGAACCACTAGAATTATACGTATATGGCCCTTGCAACTCACGGGCAATTAGTGAAATGAAAATTCAGGTGGGCAATGTGACCATTCGAAGAAGAAGGAAAAAAAAAAACATGTCCAATTAAGCCACAAATTGCATCACTGCATCCTCCGACATAAAATTCTGATACACCAATAATAGTCGTACGATACAGAATTATTTAGTGAAACAGTAAAGTATAACCTTCAGTTCGCAATGCTCAATCCGTAGCATGTGAAGCTATGTATCAGAGTGAAAGAATATGATTTCCTTCCGCTTCTCGAGCGAGGGCTGGCGAGATGATTTAGCCATGAGTATGGTCGGAGGGGTGTGGGTTCGGCGAGCCCGGCACCGCGGGCACCCGCCCCCCGAGCATCCTCCGGCCTTCCACGGTGCCGGCGCCCATGGCGAGGAGCACCGCAGCTACGAGAACTAGAGCCAGCACCAGCACTCTCATCGCGTACATACTGCTCCCGACCGATCTTCTTCTTCGCTCCACCCATAGAGCTAAGCAACTGCTTCCATTTTATAGACACATGCATAATGCGTAGGACTTCATCGGTCTCCGCGTGCGCACAGTAGTTCTAATCTCCACGACGTGTGGTTTCCGGGCGAACTTTTGGCTGGAACTGGAAACAAAGGACCTGGTGGGCAGCCCCCCCCCCCCCCCCCACTGTCCGGAATCCTCAACCCTACTACACGCTCCGTGATTCTAACTCTCTTTTTCTGGCTAGGTCTTCTCTGCTCTATGTTGACCATGTACTTTTTTCTTTCAGGCAATGTTGACCATGTACTACCTAATAAGAGTGCTAACAACGCACGCACGCGGTGAAATTGCACCTTACCAGATTTTTAGTCAATTCTAAAAAAACAGATTTTTTTTTTCCTTTTTTTTTCTATATATCTATATGTAGACTCAAAAAAAAAATCTATATGTACATATACCTACTAATACTAGTTACTATTTTTTTACTTGGAAAGGGAGGAATGTTTCTTCCTCCCAAATTTTCCGTCCGTCGTTTGTGCGTCCACTTTTTTCGTACGCCACTTCTCTAGCTTTCTTTTTTTCTACGTCGCCCGATCCTCTCCTCTCAAGGGGTGTGGCTGTGTCTCGCTTCTAGCGAGAAAAAACCGTCTGCTCACCTGAAGCGACATGGTAATGAGCTGGCCCAGTGGTGCTGTTCGCTCGATTGTCTTTCGTTCATTCGTTCGGTCACTCGATTTCATTTTTCTTTTTTATTCATTTTTGTTATATTTTAAAAAAGCTAAATACGCATATTTAAAAAAACTTATGTTTGAAAAATGTTCTTCCAGTGTCAAAAAGACGTTGGTGCAATTATATAAAAAAATGTTGATAGCAGTGTGAAAAAATGTTTGTGAAGTGTTAAAAACATGTTGGTGCAACTATAATAAAATGTTGATAGCATCTGAAAAAAATGTTTGTGCAACCATAAAAAAAATTGATAGCATATGAAAAAAACTGTTTCAACACTTATTTAAAAAATGTTTAACACATATTCAAGCAACAATTTTCAAAAATATGTGTTTTGAAAAATGTTAATCATATATTTGGAAAATGCAAAATATATATAAAATAAATGTTTCAGTTGTTTACAAAAAATGTAGAAATGTGTATGGCACAAACTAAACATCGATACATGTATTTGAAAAAAATGTTAATAATTGTATTTAAAAATTATAGAACTTGTATAAAAAATATTCTTGATGTATGCAAAAAATGTAGACATCAAAACATATATTTTAAGAAAATGTTAATAGTGTGTTTTTAAAATGTTGAACATGTAAAAAAGTAAGGGTATGAAATAAAAGTAGACATCAGAACATATATAATATAAAAATAGACATTAAAATATAAGTTTTCAAATATGTTAATCATGTACTGAGAAAAATCTAAACGTGTATACAAAAAATTGTTCCTAGTGTATACGAAAAATGTTGAATGTGTACCTGGAAAAATATGTGTTGAAGAAACTGATAAAAATCGACAAAAAGCATAGCAAAACGAAGAAAACCAATAAAAATAAGAAAAACAATAAAAACAAAAAGGAAATAAAACCAAGGAAAACTAATGCAAAAGGTGAACGGGAGACGGAAACAAATAAAAACAAAGAAAACTGACAAAAGAAACACAGAGACATGAAGAAAAACAAACAAGGAAAGATAAACCAGTGAAAACTAAGAAAGAACCCAAAAAATAAAGAAAAAATAAAAATCTGTCAAAAAATCTATTAATGAAACGAAGAAAACCGGTAAAACAAAGAAAAACTTAAAACCAAAAAACATTAGTGAAGAAACCAAAGAAAAAGGAAAAAAAGAAAAGAAAAACCAGACGAACCAGTACATCCACCGAGCGAGCGAGCCACCTAAGCTAATGGGTCTGCCCGATATACATGCGCTTCAGGCGAGAGGAATGTTATACTCGCTATAAGCGAGATATAACATACATGACTCTCACGTTCTGGTTATTCTTCTTGTGCCTGGGCCACGAGCCATGTTGGTGGGCTTCCTAGAGGAGGGCTCGTCTCAAATTAAGCGGACCCACGTCGGCCAATCTCTGCAATGTCTGATTTTTGTTTCTCAATTAGTGGGCTTCGTAGAGATGGTTTCGTTCTTTCCCTGAGAATCAACAAGCCACATCAGAAATCAACAAGCAGAGAAGCGGAATGGAAGACAGGGCACAAGAGAGAAAGATGCGGGAATGGAAAATAGAACCGCTATATATGAATAGGACGGGATAAGCTCTGAAGCATGGCCCCACTAGAACTACAAGGCGTATGATATGTCTCCGATGTATCTATAATTTTTTATTGTTTCATGTTATTATCATAACACTTTTACTTTTTTTTGGCTTCAATTTGTATTATTTTTTGGACTAACCTATTAATCTAGTGCCCAATGTCAGTTCCAATTTTTGGCATGTTTTTTATTTCACCGAAAATCAGTACTAGGAAGGTCAAAATACCCCGGCAATTTTTTGCATGATTTTTTTGGCATGTTTTTGATTTCACCGAAAATCTAGTGCCCAAATCAGTACTAGCATGATTTTTTTCTTAAATATATGTGATTTTGGGGAAAAGAAAACAATGTAAAACAGTGCCCGAGGGCCCCACATGGCCAGACGGCGTGGCCACCCCCTTGGCCACACCATGGGCCCGGGGTCTGTGGATATCGGTTGGAGCCCTTCTTTCGCCACAAGAAAGCTAATTTTATGAAGAAAAAATCCCCTCAAAATTTCTGCGCGGTTGGAGTTATGGATCTCCGGCTATTTAAGAAATGGTATATGGCCTGAAAATAGAGAGAAAAAGAGAGAAGGGATCCAATCTCGAAGGGGCTCCCGCCCCCTCCGGGCACCATGGAGGCCAAGGACCAGATGGGAGAACCTCTCCCCATCTAGGGGGAGGCCATGGAGGAAGAAGCTGGAGGGGGAGCCTCTCTCCCTCTCTCTTCCATGTCACCAGAGTGTCGCCGGGGGAACCACCATCGTGGCGATCGTCTTCATTAATGTCGCCATCTTCACCAACATCTCGATCACCTTTCTCACCTCTTTTCAGCGGTCCACTCTCCTGCTGTTGGGGAACGTAGCATGCAATTTCAAAAAAAATCCTATGCTCACGCAAGATCTATCTAGGAGATGCATAGCAACGAGAGGGGGAGAGTATGTCCACGTACCCTCGTAGACCGAAAGCGGAAGCGTTAGCTTAACGCAGTTGATGTAGTCGAACGTCTTCGCGATCCAACCGATCAAGCACCGAACGTACGACAGCTCCGAGTTCAGCACACGTTCAGCTCGATGACGTCCCTCGAACTCTTGATCCAGCAGAAGGTCGAGGGAGAGTTTCGTCAGCACAACGGCGTGGTGACGGTGATGGTGCTGTGATCCGCGCAGGGCTTCGCCTAAGCACTAAGACAATATGACCGGAGGAGTAAACTGTGGAGGAGGGCACCGCACACGGTTAAGAGAATATATGTTGTTCTCTAGGGTGCCCCCTTGCTCCCGTATATAAAGGAGGGGAGGAGGAGGCCGGCCACCAAAGGGGGCGCGCCATGGGGGGGAATCCTACTAGGACTCCACTCCTAGTAGGATTCGCCCCCCCCCCCCCCCCCCACTTTTCCTTTCTCCGGAGGTGGAAAGAGGGAAGGAAAGGGAGATGGAGAAGGAAAGGGGGGGCGCCACCCCCTTCCCTAGTCCAATTCGGCCTCCTCCCTTGTGGGGGGCGCACCAGCCCCTTGTGGGCTGGTTAGCCTCCCTCCTATGGCCCATATGGCCCATATCTTCCACCGGGGGGTTCCGGTAACCCCTCCGGTACTCCGGTATGTACCTGATACACTCCGGAACCCTTCCGGTGTCCGAATACTACCTTCCAATATATTAATCTTTACCCCTCGGCCATTTCGAGACTCCTCGTCATGTCCGCGATGTCATCCAGGACTCCGAACAATCTTCGGTCACAAAAACACATAACTCATAATACAAATCGTCATCGAACGTTAAGCGTGCGGACCCTACGGGTTCGAGAACTATGTAGACATGACCGGGACACATCTCCGGTCAATAACCAACAGCGGAACCTGGATGCTCATATTGGTTGCTACATATTCTACGAAGATCTTTATCGGTCAAACCGCACGACAACATACGTCATTCCCTTTGTCATCGGTATGTTACTTGCCCGAGATTCGATCGTCGGTATCTTCATACCTAGTTCAATCTCGTTACCGGCAAGTCTCTTTACTCGTTTCGTAATGCATCATCCCGTAACTAACTCATTAGTCACATTGCTTGCAAGGCTTATAGTGATGTGCATTACCGAGAGGGCCCAGAGATACCTCTCCGATACACGGAGTGACAAATCCTAATCTTGATCTATGCCAACCCAACAAATACCTTCGGAGACACCTGTAGAGCATCTTTATAATCACCCATTTACGTTGTGACGTTTGATAGCACACAAAGTGTTCCTCTTGTATTCGGGAGTTGCATAATCTCATAGTCAGAGGAATATGTGTAAGTCATGAAGAAAGCAGTAGCAATAAAACTAAACGATCAATATGCTAAGCTAACGGATTGGTCTTGTCCATCACATCATTCTCTAATAATGTGATCCTGTTCATCAAATGACAACACATGTCTATGGTCAGGAAACATAACCATCTTTGATAAACAAGCTAGTCAAGTAGAGGCATACTAGGGACACTCTGTTTGTCTATGTATTCACAGATGTACTAAGTTTCCGGTTAATACAATTCTAGCATGAATAATAAACATTTATCATGATATAAGGAAATATAAATAACAACTTTATTATTGCTTCTAGGGCATATTTCCTTCAGTCTCCCACTTGCACGAGAGTCAATAATCTAGTTCACATCGCCATGTGATTTAACACCAATAGTTCACATCTTTATGTGATTAACACCCATAACTCACATCGCCATGTGACCAACACCCAAAGGGTTTACTAGAGTCAATAATCTAGTTCACATTGCTATGTGATTAGCACCCAAAGAGTACTAAGGTGTGATCATGTTTTGCTTGTGAGAGAGGTTTAGTCAATGGGTCTGCCATATTTAGATCCGTATATATTTTGCAAATTTCTATCTCTACAATGCTCTGCACGGAGCTACTTTAGTTAATTGCTCCCACTTTCAATATGTATCCAGATTGAGACTCAAAGTCATCCGGATCAGTGTCAAAGCTTGCATCGACGTAACCCTTTACGACTAACTCTTTGTCACCTCCATAACCGAGAAACATTTCCTTAGTCCTCTTAGGTAACTAAGGATAATTTTGACCGCTGTCCAGTGATCCATTCCTGGATCACTATCGTACCCCCTTGCCAAACTCATGGCAAGGTACACAATAGGTCTGGTATACAGCATGGCATACTTTATATAACCTATGGCTGAGGCATAGGGAATGTCTTTCATTCTCTCTCTATCTTCTGTCGTGGTCATGCTTTGAGTCTTACTCAACTTTATAGCTTGAATACAGGCAAGAACTCTTTCTTTGACTGATCCCTTTTTGAACTCCTTCAAAATTTTGTCAAGGTATGTGCTTTGTGAAAGTCCTATTAAGCGTCTCGATCTATCCCTATAGATCTTGATGCTTAATACTTAAGCAGCTTCACCGAGGTCTTTTTATTGAAAAATTCTTATTCAAGTATCCTTTTATGCTATCCAGAAATTCTATATCATTTTCAATCAACAATATGTCATCCACATATAATATTAGAAATGATACAGAGCTCCCACTCACTTTCTTGTAAATACAGGCTTCTCCAAAAGTCTGTATAAAATCATATGCTTTGATCACACTATCAAAGCGTATATTCCAACTCCAAGATGCTTGCACCAGTCCATAAATGGATCGCTGGAGCTTGCACACTTTGTTAGCACCTTTAGGATTGACAAAACCTTTTGGTTGCATCATATACAACTCTTCTTTAAGAAATCCATTAAGGAATGCAGTTTTGACGTCCATTTGCCAGATTTCATAAAATGCGGCAATTGCTAACATGATTCGGACAGACTTAAGCATCGCTACGGGTGAGAAAGTCTCATTGTAGTCAACTCCTTGAACTTGTCAAAAACCTTTCGCGACAAGTCGAGCTTTGTAGACAGTAACATTACCATCAGTGTCAGTCTTCTTCTTGAAGATCCATTTATTTTCTATGGCTTGCCGATCATCGGGCAAGTCAACCAAAGTCCATACTTTGTTCTCATACATGGATCCTATCTCAGAATTCATGGCCTCAAGCCATTTTGCGGAATCTGGGCTCATCATCGCTTCCTCATAGTTCGTAGGTTCCTCATGGTCTAGTAACATGACTTACAGAACAGGATTACCGTACCACTCTGGTGCGGAACGTGCTCTGGTTGACCTACGAGGTTCGGTAGTAACTTGATCTGAAGTTTCATGATCATTATCATTAGCTTCCTCTCTAGTTGGTGTAGACATCACGGGAACAGATTTCTCTGATGAGCTACTTTCAAAATTGAGAGAAGGTACAATTACCTCATCAAGTTCTACTTTCCTCCCACTCACTTCTTTCGAGAGAAACTCCTTCTCTAGAAAGGATCCATTCTTAGCAACAAAGATTTTGCCTTCGGATGTGTGATAGAAGGTGTACCCAACAGTTTCTTTTGGGTATCCTATGAAGACGCACTTCTCCGATTTGGGTTCGAGCTTATCAGGCTGAAGCTTTTTCACATAAGCATCGCAACCCCAAACTTTAAGAAACGACAGCTTAGGTTTCTTGCCAAACCACAGTTCATATGGTGTCGTCTCAACGGATTTAGATGGTGCCCTATTTAACATGAATGCAGCTGTCTCTAATGCATAACCCCAAAACGATAGTGGTAAATCGGTAAGAGACATCATAGATCGCACCATATCTAATAAAGTACGGTTACGACGTTCGGACACACCATTACGCTGTGGTGTTCCAAGTGGCGTGAGTTGCGAAACTATTCCATATTGTTTCAAATGAAAACCAAACTCATAACTCAAATATTCACCTCCACGATCAGATCGTACAAACTTTATTTTCTTGTTACGATGATTTTCCACTTCACTCTGAAATTCATTGAACTTTTCAAATGTTTCAGACTTATGTTTCATTAAGTAGATATACCCATATCTGCTCAAATCATCTGTGAAGGTCAGAAAATAACGATACCCGCCGCGAGCCTCAACACTCATCGGACCGCATACATCAGTATGTATTATTTCCAATAAGTCAGTTGCTCGCTCCATTGTTCCGGAGAACGGAGTCTTAGTCATCTTGCCCATGAGGCATGGTTCGCAAGTATCAAGTGATTCCAAAAGCCCATCAGCATGGAGTTTCTTCATGCACTTTACACCAATATGACCTAAACGGCAGTGCCACAAATAAGTTGCACCATCATTATTAACTTTGCATCTTTTGGCTTCAATATTATGAATATGTGTATCACTACAGTCGAGATTCAACAAAAATAGACCACTCCTCAAGGGTGCATGACCATAAAACATATTACTCATATAAATAGAACAACCATTATTCTCTGATTTAAATGAATAACAGTCTCGCATCAAACAAGATCCAGATATAATGTTCATGCTCAACGCTGGCACCAAATAACAATTATTTGGGTCTAACACTAATTCCGAAGGTAGATGTAAAGGTAGCGTGCCGACGGCGATCACATCGACTTTGGAACCATTTCCCACGCGCATCGTCACCTCGTCCTTAGCCAATCTTCGTTTAATCCGTAGCCCCTGTTTCGAGTTGCAAATATGAGCAACAGAACCAGTCTCAAATACCCAGGCGCTACTACGAGCATTAGTAAGGAACACATCAATAACATGTATATCAAATATACCTTTCACTTTGTCATCCTTCTTATCCGCCAAATACTTGGGGCAATTCCGCTTCCAGTGACCATTTCCTTTGCAGTAGAAGCACTCAGTTTCAGGCTTAGGTCCATCTTTGGGCTTCTTCACGGGAGTGACAACCTGTTTGCCATTCTTCTTGAAGTTCCCTTTCTTTCCCTCGCCCTTTTTTTTGAAACTAGTGGTCTTGTCAACCATCAACACTTGATGCTATTTCTTGATTTCTACCTTCGCCGATTTCAGCATCGCGAAGAGCTTGGGAATCGTTTTCGTCATCCCTTGCATATTATAGTTCATCACAAAGTTCTAGTAACTTGGTGATAGTGACTAGAGAACTCTGTCAATCACTATTTTATCTGGAAGATTAACTCCCACTTGATTCAAGCGATTGTAGTACACAGACATTCTGAGCATATGCTCACTGGTTGAGCTATTCTCCTCCATCTTGTAGGCAAAGTATTTGTCAGAGGTCTCATACCTCTCGACATGGGCATGAGTCTGAAATACCGATTTCAGCTCTTGGAACATCTCATATGCTCCGTGGCGTTCAAAACATTTTTGAAGTCCCGGTTATAAGCCGTAAATCATGGCGCACTAAACTATCAAGTAGTCATCATATCGAGCTTGCTAAACATTCATAATGTTTGCATCTGCTCCTGCAATAGGTCTGTCACCTAGCGGTGCATCAAAGACATAATTCTTCTGTGCAGCAATGAGGATAATCCTCAGATCACGGAACCAGTCCGCATCATTGCTACTATCATCTTTCAACTTAGTTTTCTCTAGGAACATATCAAAAAATAAAACAGGGGAGCTATACACGAGCTATTGATCTACAACATAATTTGCAAATACTACCAGGACTAAGTTCATGATAAATTAAAGTTCAATTAATCATATTACCTAAGAACTCCCACTTAGATAGACATCCCTCAAGTCATCTAAATGATCACATGATCCATATCAACTAAACCATGTCCGATCATCATGTGAGATGGAGTAGTTTTCAATGGTGAACATCTCTGTGTTGATCATATCTACTATATGATTCACGTTCGACCTTTCGGTCTCAGTGTTCCGAGACCATATCTGCATATGCTAGGCTCGTCAAGTTTAACCCGAGTATTCTGCACGTGCAAAACTGGCTTGCACCCGTTGTATGTCCGATCATCACGTGGTGTCTCGGCAGGACGAACTGTAGCAACGGTGCATACTCAGGGAGAACACTTATACCTTGAAATTTAGTGAGGGATCATCTTATAATGCTATCGCCGTACTAAGCAAAATAAGATGCATAAAAGATAAACATCACATGCAATCAAAATATGTGACATGATATGGCCATCATCATCTTGTGCCTTTGATCTCCATCTCCAAAGCACCGTCATGATCTCCATCGTCACCGGCTTGACACCTTGATCTCCATCGTAGCATCGTTGTCGTCTCGCCAACTATTGCTTCTACGACTATCGCTACCGCATAGTGATAAAGTAAAGCAATTACATGGCGATTGCATTTCATACAATAAAGCGGCAACCATAAGGCTCCTGCCAG
Source organism: Thinopyrum elongatum (assembly GCA_011799875.1). Taxonomy (NCBI): domain Eukaryota; kingdom Viridiplantae; phylum Streptophyta; class Magnoliopsida; order Poales; family Poaceae; genus Thinopyrum; species Thinopyrum elongatum. Next base: position 716,026,323 of record CM022298.1, read on the forward strand.
TTGCCGATAACTTTTACAAAACATGATCATCTCATACAATAACGTATATCACATCATGTCTTGACCATATCACATCACAACATGCCCTGCAAAAACAAGTTAGACGTCCTCTACTTTGTTGTTGCAAGTTTTACGTGGCTGCTACGGGCTTCTAGCAAGAACCGTTCTTACCTACGCATCAAAACCACAACGATTTTTCGTCAAGTGTGATGTTTTAACCTTCAACAAGGACCGGCCGTAGTCAAACTCGATTCAACTAAAGTTGAAGAAAGAGACACCCGCCAGCCACCTGTGTGCAAAGCACGTCGGTAGAACCAGTCTCATCAATGCGGTCATGTAATGTCGGTCCGGGCCGCTTCATCCAACAATACCATCGAATCAAAGTAAGACGTTGGTGGTAAGCAGTATGACTATTATCGCCCACAACTCTTTGTGTTCTACTCATGCATATCATCTACGCATAGACCTGGCTCGGATACCACTGTTGGGGAACATAGCATGCAATTTCAAAAAAATTCCTACGCTCACGCAAGATCTATCTAGGAGATGCATAGCAACGAGAGGGGGAGAGTATGTCCACGTACCCTCGTAGACCGAAAGAGGAAGCGTTAGCTTAACGCGGTTGATGTAGTCGAACGTCTTCGCGATCCAACCGATCAAGCACCGAACGTACGGCACCTCCGAGTTCAGCACACGTTCAGCTCGATGACGTCCCTAGAACTCTTGATCCAGCAGAAGGTCGAGGGAGAGTTTCGTCAGCACGACGGCGTGGTGACGGTGATGGTGATGTGATCCGCGCAGGGCTTCGCCTAAGCACTAAGACAATATGACCGGAGGAGTAAACTGTGGAGGGGGCACCGCACACAGCTAAGAGAATATCTGTTGTTCTCTAGGGTGCCCCCTTGCTCCCGTATATAAAGGAGGGGAGGAGGAGGCCGGCCACCAAAGGGGGCGCGCCATGGGGGGGAGTCCTACTAGGACTCCACTCCTAGTAGGATTCGCCCCCCCCCCCCACACTTTTCCTTTCTCCGGAGGTGGAAAGAGGGAAGGAGAGGGAGAGGGAGAAGGAAAGGGGGGGCGCCACCCCCTTCCCTAGTCCAATTCGGCCTCCTCCCTTGTGGGGGGCGCACCAGCCCCTTGTGGGCTGGTTAGCCTCCCTCCTATGGCCCATATGGCCCATATCTTCCACCGGGGGGTTCCGGTAACCCCTCCGGTACTCCGGTATGTACCCGATACACTCCGGAACCCTTCCGGTGTCCGAATACTACCTTCCAATATATTAATCTTTACCTCTCGGCCATTTCGAGACTCCTCGTCATGTCCGCGATGTCATCCAGGACTCCGAACAATCTTCGGTCACAAAAACACATAACTCATAATACAAATCATCATCGAACGTTAAGCGTGCTGTGACGACCCCGGCTTAATCGTGCACTAATCATACACGCAAATGCGCACGATCAAGCCTAAGGACTCACTTGAAGATATCACAACACAACTCTAAAACATAAAATAAGTCATACAAGCTTAATATTACAAGCCAGGGCCTCGAGGGCTCGAATACAAGCTCGATGGCATACAAGCGTCAGCGGAAGCATTAGATATCTGAGTACAGATATATTACAGAGAGAGAGAGATAAGCCTTCACAGAGGCGGGGTAAAAATAAAAAAGTACGATCGAAAGGTGTAGGCCTCCTGCCCTGGACCCTCCGATCCTACTCCTGGTCGTCGAACGGCTCCTCGTAGTAGTAGTACTCGCCAGGCGGATAGTAGTACTGGTCGTCGGCTGGGGCTTCTGGCTCAGGGGCTCCGTCGTCTGGTGGCATCAAATGGAAAATGGGGGAAAAAGAAAATAAAGCAAACGTGAGTACTCATCCGAAGTACTCAGCAAGCAAGGATCTACACTACATATGCATCATTGTCAAAGGAATGGCTGTATATGTGGACTGGGCTGCAGAAATGCCAGAGTAGAGGGGGAAAGCCTAGTCCTATCGAAGACTAGCATCTTCAACAATCTTCGACAGTCTTGCAGCATCAGGAGAGAGCAGATGAACACAATGTAAAGTAGTAGTAGTAATATCATCAACCTCGACCTGAGATCCTTTCTCGACTCCCTGCGAGAAAGCAATCCCAGAGCCGTACTATCCAGTTCTCATCACATGTTCTAGTTGTACCGATCGGGATACAACTCCGAGTGTCCGTTACCGTAGGACAGGCTATCGATAGAAGTTTCTTCCCTGCAGGGGTGCACCAACTTACCCACCACGCTCACTTAACTCTGGCCGGACACACTTTTCTGGGTCATGCCCGGCCTCGGCTAAGCAACACGCCGCAACCCGACCTAGGCTTATAAGAGAGGTCAGCACGCCGGACTAAACCTATGCCCCCAGGGGTCTTGGGCCATCGCCCCGGGAACTCCTGCACGTTACGGGGCCACCGAGAGCAGACCTAGCAACCCCTTATACAAGCGCGGTTGCGTTACCAGTCCAACTCGGCGTGCGCCGCTCCTTACTGACGTCCAACAAGCTTCGGCTGATGTGTACGACGCAGAACGCCCATACTATGCCCACGTGATGGTTAGTGCTATCGGGTCAGAGGCCCCTCGGATCAAATATCCAAACCGTAGTGGATTAGGAGCGCGCGGAAACGAGCAGAGACTCACGATCGATGTGACCCCGTCGCCCCGTCTCGAGGACTTGCGGCAAGGGCTAAGAATGCCCGGCCACGCCTCGTAGTTATCTCGCGGGCACCATCCAGGTCAACCCGACTCCACATCACTTCGCGTTAAGCTCGCGCGGGTACCCCTCAGGGCCGACCCGTCTTTAGTATCATAGTTTAGTGCAAGTCATAATATCCAAGGTAACTGTGTGTCTGACACCGAAGGGAACGCTGAGGAATCACCCTCGATGGAATTCCCGCTCGATGTTATCATCAAGGTGAACGAAGGAGGAATCACCCTCGAGGTCCACACTTGAGAAGTTGCACGACGACGCTGTTATCGGGGGAGGTGTAGGAGGAATCACCCTCACTTACCACGACCGAGTAACTAACCTACAAGGTTAACATCAGAAGTGCTGACGAGGTATCACCCTCGGCACTCGACGGTAACCCAGTGGTGTCGGCAACTAAGGGGAAAGTGATGTGCGGTGCCAGGGTTTGGTCTTCAATCCCGATGATCGGGTCTTCTGATATCCAGCGGGGCAGTCGGGATCAAGTGGGGTTCTCTGTCGGGTCTCTACCCAGCCTATAATAATCAGTCTAGGATAACCAGTAAGGTAACAAAGCAGGGTACAATAATCAGGCTATGCAGCAGATATAGGAAAACAGTAGCAGTAGCAGTTCTAATGCAAGCATAAGAGAGAAGAGAGTAGGCGATATAGGCATGCTCAAAATGGGGGTGCTTGCCTGTTTGCTCGGGGGCAAGGGCAAGGTCTTCACTAGTATCGTCGGGGACGTAGTCGTACTCCTGTGCGGCGTCTGCCTCGGGAGCTACGTCAACGTCGGAGGCTACCGAGAGAGAAGAGGGGGAAGAAACAGGTAAACATAATGCAAACAAATGCAACACGGTGCGTGTGATGCTATGATGCAGTGCAGAGTTGCCTAAATATGCATCTAAGTCATTTTAGTTATTTTTAGAATTATTCTGGGATTTAATATACGACGTGTGTGCACTATTCATCTGTCGGATTCGGGTCCGGAGTTACAAGTTCTTCTACGTAGGAGGTTCCGATGGAGAAACAGACGGCACGATCAGACTCGTCTCGTCGTTCTGAGCAACTTTCATGTTTTAACTTTTTCGATCCGAGCTACGGTTTAAAAGTTATTAATTTTTAAAGATTATTTGAATTTCTGGAATTAATTTATTTATCAGAAAATGAATTATGACGTCAGCAGCATGACGTCAGCAAGTCAACAGTCGGCTGACTAAGTCAAATATGACATGTGGGTCCAGTGGGACCCACATGTCAGCCTCTGTTTACCTAAACAGTGAGTTAAACTAATCTAATTAGCTAATTAGGCTTCTGGTCCCACATGTCATAGACTCATTAGGGTAATTAGTTTATTTTTATTTCTAAAACGTTTTAATTAGATTAACAGGGAGGTGGGGCCCATGTGTCAGCGACTGGGCCGGTCCAGTCAGCAGGGCTGACCGGTCAGCTGGCCGGTCGGGCCCCTGGGGCCCACGGGTCAGTGACCCAGGGCGACCCACGTGGCGGCCACGTCGGCGCCGGCGCCGGAACGACGCCGGCGACCAGAAATCACGGCGGCGACGCACGGGACTCGCCGGAACTCGGCTACAGATCACCAAATGAGACGGGGCCGGTCGCACTCGAAAGCGCAGACGACGCCGCGTCGAACGGTGGGATGGGTTGGCCCCGGGGAGGTCGGAATCGCCGCCGGCGACGAGTGGAGGCGGCGGTGGCATTCGGGTGTGGTCGGAGTCGCGGCTCTGGGCCGTTTCCGAGCGATTTTCGCGGCTAGGCGGGTTGCTACGGGCGCCAGGAGCTCGTGGGACAAAGCGGAGGAGCTCGGGCAGTTTCACTCCGAGCTCAACGCCGGTAATGGCGCATGGCAGAACGTGGCGGCGGTGACAGCTAGCTAGGACGGGGCACGCAGCGCGAGGAGGGGAACGGAGAGGGGGAAGAGGCTCACCGAGTGGTCACGTAAGACCCGCGGAAGCTTAGTAGCTGCAGCGGTGGTCGCGGACGATGGCAAACACGTCGGGGCAGAGGAAGAAGACGACGTGGTTGCGGGCGATGCGGTGGATCCAAGCCCCAGCTGCAGTCACCAGAGGATGGGGAAGACGACGGCAGGGCTCTACGGCATCACGGTGCGTCAGCGCGACGGCGGTGGTCGCGGCAACGACTGGAACGCGGCGGCGATGGCGCTCGGTCTCACTAGATCTGGCGGGGGGGAAGAGAGGAGGAGAGCGAGCGAGCGAGGGGACGAGGGAGTGGATAGGAGTGGACGGGGCCGAGGGCGTCGCCGTTATCCCCTCGGCGGCCCCTGTAGCGCTGCGGTGTCGGCCAGCGACCGGCGAGCTCGTCCTCGTCCACGGCGGCGTCGACACGGGGAGGAGAGAGAGCTAGTTGGGCTGGTGGGCTGGGACCAGGCACTGTGCACGTAGGCCTGTGCACAGTGGCCCATCTCTCCCCTTTTCCTTTTCTGCTTTCTTTTTCTTATATCAATTCTGTCTTGAAATAGTTAGGGCACTTTTACATTTTTGTAAAATGTGAGAGTTGTCCCAAATATTGCAATGCAATATTATCTCTCACCAAAAAGTGGTTTGGACTGATTTGAAGTTTGTTTGAATTTAATATGATTTTAAATATATCAAATATCCTATTTTTGGGTCTGTTCCAACTTGTTTGAGTCATTTATCCAACTCCAAACATTTTGATTTTGATTTTAGAAATGTTCCTGAATTATTTGCCATTTAATGAACATTTTCCCAACAGTGTTTGATCTACTTTATAATTCACCTTTGAATTTGAGTTGATTTTCAGATGTGGATTTGAATTGGATTATTAACCCATATGACATGGCACTGCAAATGATCATGACTTGGCATTATTAACAGCTGATCATGGTGGCTATTACATAGGGGTGTTACAAGTTCTCCTCCTCTAAAAGAAATTCTCGTCCCGAGAATTTAGGAGGTAGAAGGAAAGAGTCCGGGATATTCTTCCCGAAGATGATCCTCGCGTTCCCAAGTGGCTTCATCTTCAGTATGATTCGACCATTGCACTTTTAGGAACTTGGTCGTCTTCTGACGAGTACGACGTTCAGCTTCGTCGAGGATGCGGATCGGATGCTCCTTATAGGAAAGATCATCTTGTAGCTCGAGCATCTCATGATCCACTGCACGGTGCGGGGATTCTTTGAAGCACTTACGGAGTTGCGACACGTGGAAGACATCATGAATATGGGAGAATTGCGGTGGCAACTCCAATTTATATGCCACCTGTCCCCGTCTAGCCACAATGCGGAAAGGACCAATATAGCGAGGAGCTAGCTTGCCCTTGATTCCGAAACGACGGGTGCCCTTCATTGGAGTGACACGAAGATAGGCTTGATCACCAGGTTGATAGATCACACCCCATCGCTTGCGATCATAATTACTCTTCTGACGGTCTTGAGCTGCTTTGAGATTCTCCCGTACAATTCGGACTTGTTCTTCGGCATGCTGAATAATGTCCGGTCCAACAAGAGGTCGTTCCCCAGTTTCTGACCAATTCAGAGGGGTTCGACATTTACGTCCATAAAGAACCTCAAATGGGGCCATTTTTAAGCTGGCTTGATAACTGTTGTTATAAGAGAACTCGGCATACGGGAGAGATTCCTCCCATTTCTTACCGAAGGATATAACACAGGCTCGAAGCATGTCTTCAAGCACTTGATTAACGCGCTCAACTTGGCCTTGAGATTGGGGATGATAAGCTGAACTCCAGGTAATATGAGTTCCCATTGCTTTCTGGAAACTTTCCCAGAAATGGCCAGTGAAAATGCTGCCACGGTCTGAACTGATTTCCTTGGGAATACCATGGAGTGAAACAATTCTGGAGATATATAGCTCTGCTAACTGACTAGCAGTAATAGTCTCCTTAACTGGCAGAAAGTGTGCAACCTTGGAAAGTTGGTCGACGACGACAAGAATGGCATCGTGACCCTTCTGAGACTTGGGAAGACCAGTAATGAAGTCCATTTGCACTTTATCCCACTTCCATAGAGGAATAGGGAGCGGTTGCAGAATTCCAGCAGGTTTCTGATGTTCTGCCTTCACGCGACGACAAACGTCACACTCGGCAACATAACGAGCAATATCCTGCTTCATCCTAGACCACCAGTACCTTTGACGAAGATCTCGATACATCTTGGTACTACCCGGATGGATAGACAGCGGTGTATCATGGGCCTCCTTCATGACTTTGTTAGTCATCAGCTCGAAGCGAGGTACTACGATGCGGTCTCTGAAATATAATGTACCATCTTCAGCAACTGAGAAATCCCGATACTTAGCAAGGTGAAGCTCCTTCTTCATCAAGTCAATTTCAGCATCTTTGGCTTGCGCTTCTTTAACAGCCTTCAGAAGGTCTGGCTGTACCACAAGGTTATTAAGAGAACCCTGGGGAAGAATTCGCAGATTCAGCTGAGTCAGTTCTGCGTGAAGACGAGGTTGAGCTTGCCTAACCATGAGGTTGTTGCAATATGACTTGCGACTCAGGGCATCGGCCATTACATTAGCTTTGCCCGGGGTATAAGAAATACCGCAGTCATAATCCGCAATAGCTTCTAACCATCGTTGTTGTCGGAGATTAAGATCCGGTTGAGTGAATAAGTATTTCAGACTTTGGTGATCGGTATAAATTTCACACCGAGTACCCAGAAGGTAGTGTCGCCATAACTTCAATGCATACATCACTGCTGCAAGTTCAAGATCATGCACTGGATAATTCTCTTCATGTGGACGCAATTGACGTGAAGCATATGCAATTACTCTCCGCTCTTGCATTAGGACGCAGCCTAATCCCTGACGAGAGGCGTCGCAATATATGACAAAGTCCTTGCGAGAATCAGGAGGAGCAAGCACTGGAGCAGAAGTGAGCTTGTCCTTGAGGGTTTGGAAACTTTCCTGACACTTGTCTGTCCACTCAAACTTAACGCCTTTGTGGAGCAGATTAGTCAGGGGCTTGGCGATCTTGGAGAAGTTCTCGACGAATCGGTGACAATAGCTGGCTAGACCGAGAAAGCTTCGGACCTGCTTGGCATTCTTCGGAGGAGTCCAGTCAAGGATAGCCTGAACACGCTCCGGGTTAACGGCAATACCATCCTTGGAGATGACATGTCCAAGGTAGGTTACCTCGGAAAGCCAGAATTCGCACTTAGAGTACTTGGCATATAATTGGTGCTCTCGAAGTCTCTCCAGAACAAGTCGAAGGTGCTCAGCATGTTCTTCGAATAAACCAGAATATCATCCAGATTTACCACGACGAATTTGTCGAGGTAATCCATGAATATGTAATTCATTAGGCGGGAGAATGTAGCTGGAGCGTTTGTTAAACCAAACGACATGACTGTGTACTCGTAAGAGCCATAACGAGTAACGAATGCAGTCTTCGGAATATCCTCTTCGCGAACACGGATCTGGTGATAACCCAACCTCAAGTCGAGTTTAGAAAACACCGAAGATCCAGCGAGTTGATCATATAAATCGTTGATCTGGGGAAGTGGATATTTATTCTGAATGGTTGCCTGGTTGATAGGACGATAATCTTGGACCAACCTATTCGTCCCATCTTTCTTCTTGACGAAAAGAGACGGTGCTCCCCATGCAGAGGAACTGGGGCGAATGAAACCCTTCCTTAAGGATTTATCAATTTCCTCCTTAAGCTCGATGAGGTGGTGCGGAGGCATCTTGTAGGGACGCTTCGCAATAGGAGTGGTGCCAGGCTTCAAGTCGATGACGAACTTGACAGCTCTAGCAGGGGGTATTCCTGGAAGTTCTTCTGGAAAAACATCTGGGAAGTCACAGACAACTGGGATATTCTCGATCCCATCAAGCGGAGAAGCATTCAACGCGTTCAAGGCATAAATTTGAGCCTCGGCGTTCTGAGTGATATGAGCATGGTAATTCACCATCTCATTCGAGGGGTGCAAGAGGTGAACAACTTTGGTGGCACAATTGATTGAGGCATAATGGGCCTTCAACCAATCCATTCCCAGAATAAGGTCAATCTTGGACGATTTCAGAATAATGGGAGACGCACTGAACTCCAACCCTTCGATTTCAACGGGAACATTATAGCTAACTGCAGAGGTTCGGCAACCACCCGCGGGAGTGTGTACCAATAAGGGTGTGTTCATGTATTCGCATTTAATGTCATGCATGCGTGCAAAATGTTTTGACATGAAGGAATGCGATGCTCCTGAATCAAATAAAACGGATGCAGGTACTGAATTAACGAGAAGTGTACCCATCACAGTATCTGGTTGATCTGGAGCTCCAGACATGTTGACGTGGTAGTACTGCCCACGACCATAAGAAGGTCTGGCATTATTGTTGCGCTGCTGAGGAATACCACGGCCAATTCCACGTCCAGCAGAAGGGAGAGCTAGTTGATTCTGATTCTGAGAACAATCTCTAGCACGGTGACCTGGCTTGCCACACATGAAGCATAGTCCGCTGTCAGGACGAGGTGCTGGAGCTCGAGGTGCTGGAGCTGGCAGGGGCTGTCTCGGTGGTGGAGGTGGCAGACGTGGTGCAGCATAAGAAGGTCTGTTCGCAGGAGCTGCTGAACGGAACATGCCTTGGGGAAACCAGATGCGTCGCTTCTGGGAAGACGAGCCCGAAGATGAGCCCGACTCACGGGTGCGTTTGGACGCTTCCTTGTGCTTCTTAAGTCCAGTTTCAACCATGATGGCCTTATTCACCAAGGTGGCGAAATCAGGGTAATCTTGAACAAGAAGGGCTAACTCAATGTCATGGTGCAGTCCTTCACGAAACTTCTCCTGTCTGCGTTCATCAGTAGGAATGTCCTCTTCAGCATAATGAGATAAGTCTAGAAACTCGCGCTGATAGACTTCCACAGTCTTGTTTCCTTGGACAAGGCTACGGAACTCAGCCTTCTTCCTAGCTATGATAGCTAGAGGAATGTAGCGGGCACGGAAAGCAATCTTGAACTCTGCCCAAGTGACGACAGTACCAGGCGGCAGAGTCTGTCGGTGAGTGGCCCACCATTGGGCTGCGGGACCCTTAAGAAGATATGTCGCAAAAGTGACATAGTTAATTTCGGCGACACTAGCAGACTCCATCTCATGAGAGATATCACGCAGCCAGTCATCTGCATCCAGTGGGTTGACTGCGTTGCGGAAAAACGATGGACTGGGCCTCATGAACTCTGGTAAGGTAATGGATGGTTGCTGCTGATTAGCTTCAGGACGAGGGAATTGCTGCATAATCCCCGTCATAAACTGGCGGTTGAGTTCAAACTGTTGCATCGTCGCTGCCATGTAATCAGGTGGTGGCGGCGGTGGCGGGTTGTTGTCAGCCATCCTGCTATTCCAACAGGGGTATTTCAGCGATAGCTTATGCAAGTGTTTAACAATAAACATGAGGTAACTCGACATTATTGAAAGAGTGCAATAGATGCTAGAAGTAGTCATTAAGACTTACAGATCCATACATAGTCGGTTACATTCGGGCAGCATAACGGCGCAAATTGAAAAGCTAGACATGCTAGGCGGCGCGCAGGCACGCGGTAAGGAAGTACACAACGGGACATAGCAAAGGCTACATCAACGTCGGAGAAAACCACTGAAACGGGGTAACTGCAAGTGCGGACGATGGACGTTCGTCGCAGAAGGATCCTGCGCTCCATGGGCACTCTGATGCAGAACCCGGTCTCGAGAAGAAAGAAGAGGTCCACGTGCAGGCGTGTGACCTCCCACAGCAGGCCAGACGATCCCTGATGGCATCTCAGTCCTGCTCGGGTAAAGAATGTACTCCGGATGCATCCCTGCACGAACAGCTGGTAGCAACTGTGTCATAGCCTCGTAGTAGCGTGCTCGAGTGGCAAACAACTCAACAGCAAGTGCACGAACAGTGCGATCCAAAGCCTGAGTGCACTGAATCAGAACCTGCGGGTCGTAGCGTCGAGACTCGTACGGGGCACAGATAGCTGTGTAAAATCCAGTAGCATCTCCAACAGGTGCATACGGAATGTACCGAAACACAGTATCATCCAAGTTAGCACTGTGCTCTCCTCGAAGACGTGCGACAGCAGAGTAGGCGGCATCATGTACTGCCATCTCAATCGTCACGCCTAATCCATGAAAAAGGTGTAGCTCGGTGTCTGAGTTGTTCTGCTGATCATAAATCCGAACTTCAGCATAGTACTGTTCCTGGTTGAACTCGCGATAAACCTCATAGACCATGTACTCGGGATACCAGCGGTAACCCAGTCTACTCAGGAGGGCGATCAGAACAGCTGGAAATCCAGGGGCATCACGAGCCCAAGTGCAAAGCACAAGCTGGGTCGTAGGCCGCGGTGGAAATAGCCGATCCATCTGAAACAGAAAGGTTCAGGGTTGTCATAAGACAATGAGAAATATAACCAATCTCGGAAGGAAAGGTTAAACAAAACAATGGAAAGGAAAATGATTATCAGACTAATCAGATCAAAGACAGGGAAATCGCACTGAATCCAGCTCTCCGGGTGGATAGAATTAACGAGAACCTAAATGTCAGTGTTAGTAAATTTTATTAAACCCGAATAGATGAGAGATTAGAATCCCAGAGTAAAGACGAGGAATAAAAGATCCTAATACCACCCAGTTGGCGACGTGGGCCCGTAAGCCACACAGCCAAGTTAGTAAAACAATTTTTGACCACTAGACACAACTTCGGCCAAGGAATTGGAAAGGGGGAACTCCTAGAGGCAGTCGGCTCTGATACCAACCTGTGATGACCCCGGCTTAATCGTGCACTAATCATACACGCAAATGCACACGATCAAGCCTAAGGACTCACTTGAAGATATCACAACACAACTCTAAAACATAAAATAAGTCATACAAGCTTAATATTACAAGCCAGGGCCTCGAGGGCTCGAATACAAGCTCGATGGCATACAAGCGTCAGCGGAAGCATTAGATATCTGAGTACAGATATATTACAGGGGGAAAGCCTAGTCCTATCAAAGACTAGCATCTTCAACAATCTTCGACAGTCTTGCAGCATCAGGAGAGAGCAGATGAACATAATGTAAAGTAGTAGTAGTAATATCATCAACCTCGACCTGAGATCCTTTCTCGACTCCCTGCGAGAAAGCAATCCCAGAGCCGTACTATCCAATTCTCATCACATGTTCTAGTTGTACCGATCGGGATACAACTCCGAGTGTCCGTTATCGTAGGACAGGCTATCGATAGAAGTTTCTTCCCTGCAGGGGTGCACCAACTTACCCACCACGCTCACTTAACTCTGGCCGGACACACTTTTCTGGGTCATGCCCGGCCTCGGCTAAGCAACACGCCGCAACCCGACCTAGGCTTATAAGAGAGGTCAGCACGCCGGACTAAACCTATGCCCCCAGGGGTCTTGGGCCATCGCCCCGGGAACTCCTGCACGTTACGGGGCCACCGAGAGCAGACCTAGCAACCCCTTATACAAGCGCGGTTGCGTTACCAGTCCAACTCGGCGTGCGCCGCTCCTTACTGACGTCCAACAAGCTTCGGCTGATGTGTATGACGCAGAACGCCCATACTATGCCCACGTGATGGTTAGTGCTATCGGGTCAGAGGCCCCTCGGATCAAATATCCAAACCATAGTGGATTAGGAGCGCGCGGAAACGAGCAGAGACTCACGATCGATGTGACCCCGTCGCCCCGTCTCGAGGACTTGCGGCAAGGGCTAAGAATGCCCGGCCATGCCTCGTAGTTATCTCGCGGGCACCATCCAGGTCAACCCGACTCCACATCACTTCGCGTTAAGCTCGCGCGGGTACCCCTCAGGGCCGACCCATCTTTAGTATCATAGTTTAGTGCAAGTCATAATATCCAAGGTAACTGTGTGTCTGACACCGAAGGGAACCCTGAGGAATCACCCTCGATGGAATTCCCGCTCGATGTTATCATCAAGGTGAACGAAGGAGGAATCACCCTCGAGGTCCACACTTGAGAAGTTGCACGACGACGCTGTTATCGGGGGTGGTGTAGGAGGAATCACCCTCACTTACCACGACCGAGTAACTAACCTACAAGGTTAACATCAGAAGTGCTGACGAGGTATCACCCTCGGCACTCGACGGTAACCCAGTAGTGTCGGCAACTAAGGGGAAAGTGATGTGCGGTGCCAGGGTCTGGTCTTCAATCCCGATGATCGGGCCTTCTGATATCCAGCGGGGCAGTCGGGATCAAGTGGGGTTCTCTGTCGGGTCTCTACCCAGCCTATAATAATCAGTCTAGGATAACCAGTAAGGTAACAAAGCAGGGTACAATAATCAGGCTATGCAGCAGATATACGAAAACAGTAGCAGTAGCAGTTCTAATGCAAGCATAAGAGAGAAGAGAGTAGGCGATATAGGCATGCTCAAAATGGGGGTGCTTGCCTGTTTGCTCGGGGGCAAGGGCAAGGTCTTTAGTAGTATCGTCGGGGACGTAGTCGTACTCCTGTGCGGCGTCTGCCTCGGGAGCTACGTCAACGTCGGGGGCTACCGAGAGAGAAGAGGGGGAAGAAACAGGTAAACATAATGCAAACAAATGCAACACGATGCGTGTGATGCTATGATGCAGTGCAGAGTTGCCTAAATATGCATCTAAGTCATTTTAGTTATTTTTAGAATTATTCTGGGATTTAATATCCGACGTGTGTGCACTATTCATCTGTCGGATTCGGGTCCGGAGTTACAAGTTCTTCTACGTAGGAGGTTCCGATGGAGAAACAGACGGCACGATCAGACTCGTCTCGTCGTTCTGAGCAACTTTCATGTTTTAACTTTTTCGATCCGAGCTACGGTTTAAAAGTTATTAATTTTTAAAGATTATTTGAATTTCTGGAATTAATTTATTTATCAGAAAATGAATTATGACGTCAGCATGACGCGCTGCTGATGTCAGCAAGTCAACAGTCGGCTGACTAAGTCAAATATGACATGTGGGTCCAGTGGGACCCACATGTCAGCCTCTGTTTACCTAAACAGTGAGTTAAACTAATCTAATTAGCTAATTAGGCTTCTGGTCCCACATGTCATAGACTCATTAGGGTAATTAGTTTATTTTTATTTCTAAAACGTTTTAATTAGATTAACAGGGAGGTGGGGCCCACGTGTCAGCGACTGGGCCGGTCCAGTCAGCAGGGCTGACCGGTCAGCTGGCCGGTCGGGCCCCTGGGGCCCACGGGTCAGTGACCCAGGGCGACCCACGTGGCGGCCACGTCGGCGCCGGCGCCGGAACGACGCCGGCGACCAGAAATCACGGCGGCGACGCACGGGACTCGCCGGAACTCGGCTACAGATCACCAAATGAGACGGGGCCGGTCGCACTCGAAAGCGCAGACGACGCCGCGTCGAATGGTGGGATGGGTTGGCCCCGGGGAGGTCGGAATCGCCGCCGGCGACGAGTGGAGGCGGCGGTGGCATTCGGGTGTGGTCGGAGTCGCGGCTCTGGGCCGTTTCCGAGCGATTTTCGCGGCTAGGCGGGTTGCTACGGGCGCCAGGAGCTCGTGGGACAAAGCGGAGGAGCTCGGGCAGTTTCACTCCGAGCTCAACGCCGGTAATGGCGCATGGCAGAACGTGGCGGCGGTGACAGCTAGCTAGGACGGGGCACGCAGCGCGAGGAGGGGAACGGAGAGGGGGAAGAGGCTCACCGAGTGGTCACGTAAGACCCGCGGAAGCTTAGTAGCTGCAGCGGTGGTCGGGGACGACGGCAAACACGTCGGGGCAGAGGAAGAAGACGACGTGGTTGCGGGCGATGCGGTGGATCCAAGCCCCAGCTGCAGTCACCAGAGGATGGGGAAGACGACGGCGGGGCTCTACGGCATCACGGTGCGTCAGCGCGACGGCGGTGGTCGCGGCAACGACTGGAACGCGGCGGCGATGGCGCTCGGTCTCACTGGATCTGGCGGGGGGGGAAGAGAGGAGGAGAGCGAGCGAGCGAGGGGACGAGGGAGTGGATAGGAGTGGACGGGGCCGAGGGCGTCGCCGTTATCCCCTCGGCGGCCCCTGTAGCACTGCGGTGTCGGCCAGCGACCGGCGAGCTCGTCCTCGTCCACGGCGGCGTCGACACGGGGAGGAGAGAGAGCTAGTTGGGCTGGTGGGCTGGGACCAGGCACTGTGCACGTAGGCCTGTGCACAGTGGCCCATCTCTCCCCTTTTCCTTTTCTACTTTCTTTTTCTTATATCAATTCTGTCTTGAAATAGTTAGGGCACTTTTACATTTTTGTAAAATGTGAGAGTTGTCCCAAATATTGCAATGCAATATTATCTCTCACCAAAAAGTGGTTTGGACTGATTTGAAGTTTGTTTGAATTTAATATGATTTTAAATATATCAAATATCCTGTTTTTGGGTCTGTTCCAACTTGTTTGAGTCATTTATCCAACTCCAAACATTTTGATTTTGATTTTAGAAATGTTCCTGAATTATTTGCCATTTAATGAACATTTTCCCAACAGTGTTTGATCTACTTTATAATTCACCTTTGAATTTGAGTTGATTTTCAGATGTGGATTTGAATTGGATTATTAACCCATATGACATGGCACTGCAAATGATCATGACTTGGCATTATTAACAGCTGATCATGGTGGCTATTACATAGGGGTGTTACACGTGCGGACCCTATGGGTTCGAGAACTATGTAGACATGACCGGGACACATCTCCGGTCAATAACCAACAGCGGAACCTGGATGCTCATATTGGTTGCTACATATTCTACGAAGATCTTTATCGGTCAAACCGCACGACAACATACGTCATTCCCTTTGTCATCGGTATGTTACTTGCTCGAGATTCGATCGTCGGTATCTTCATACCTAGTTCAATCTCGTTACCGGCAAGTCTCTTTACTCATTTCGTAATGCATCATCCCGTAACTAACTCATTAGTCACATTGCTTGCATGGCTTATAGTGATGTGCATTACCGAGAGGGCCCAGAGATACCTCTCCGATACACGGAGTGACAAATCCTAATCTTGATCTATGCCAACCCAACAAATACCTTCGGAGACACCTGTAGAGCATCTTTATAATCACCCATTTACATTGTGACGTTTGATAGCACACAAAGTGTTCCTCCTGTATTCGGGAGTTGCATAATCTCATAGTCAGAGGAATATGTATAAGTCATGAAGAAAGCAGTAGCAATAAAACTAAACGATCAATATGCTAAGCTAACGGATTGGTCTTGTCCATCACATCATTCTCTAATAATGTGATCCTGTTCATCAAATGACAACACATGTCTATGGTCAGGAAACATAACCATCTTTGATAAACAAGCTAGTCAAGTAGAGGCATACTAGGGACACTCTGTTTGTCTATGTATTCACACATGTACTAAGTTTCCGGTTAATACAATTCTAGCATGAATAATAAACATTTATCATGATATAAGGAAATATAAATAACAACTTTATTATTGCCTCTAGGGCATATTTTCTTCAGTCTCCTATGGCCCATATGGCCCATATCTTCCACCGGGGGGTTCCGGTAACCCCTCCGGTACTCCGGTATGTACCCGATACACTCCGAAACCCTTCCGGTGTCCGAATACTACATTCCAATATATTAATCTTTACCTCTCGACCATTTTGAGACTCCTCGTCATGTCCGTGATCTCATCCGGGACTCCGAACAATCTTCGGTCACCAAAACACATAACTCATAATACAAATCGTCATCGAACGTTAAGCGTGCGGACCCTACGGGTTCGAGAACTATGTAGACATAACCGAGACACACCTACAGTTTCTGCGATCTGATCGTGGAGGAGAATATTTTAGTTACGAGTTTGGTCTTCATTTGAAACAATGCGGAATAGTTTCGCAACTCACGCCACCCGGAACACCACAACATAATGGTGTGTCCGAACATCGTAACCACACTTTATTCGATATGGTGCGATCTATGATGTCTCTTACTGATTTACCGCTATCGTTTTGGGGTTATGCTTTAGAGACGGCTGCATTTACGTTAAATAGGGCACCATCTAAATCCGTTGAAACAACACCTTATGAACTGTGGTTTGGCAAGAAACCCAAGTTGTCGTTTCTTAAAGTTTGGGGTTGCGATGCTTATGTCATGTCTACATAGTTCTCGAACCCGTAGGGTCGGCACGCTTAACGTTCGATGATGATCGGTATTATGAGTTTATGTGTTTTGATGTACCGAAGGTGGTTCGGAGTCCCGGATGAGATCACGGACATGACGAGGAGTCTCGAAATGGTCGAGACATAAAGATTGATATATTGGACCATGTTGTTCGGACACCGGAAGTGTTCCGGAGAAAACCGGGGTGCCGGAGGGTTACCGGAACCCCCCCCCCCCCCCCCCCCCTCCCCGGCGGGAAGTAATGGGCCTTAGTGGGCCTTAGGGGAGAGAGAGGGCAGCAGCCAGGAGGTGGCGCCCCCCCCCCCAAGGGGAGTCCGAATAGGACTAGGGGAGGGGGGCGCAGCCCCTCTTTCCCTCTCCCTCTCCCTCTCCTTCCTTCTTCCCCCTTCCCTCTTGGTGGAATCCTACTAGGACTTGGAGTCCTAGTAGGACTCCCCTCCTTGGGCGCGCCCCCTAGGGCTGGCCGGCCTCCTCCCTCTCTCCTTTATATATGGGGGAGGGGGGCACCCCATAGACAGACAAGTTGATTGTTTAGCCGTGTGCGGTGCCCCCCTCCACAGATTTCCACCTCGGTCATATTGTCGTAGTGCTTAGGCGAAGCCCTGCGTCGGTAACTTCATCATCATCGTCACCACGCCGTCGTGCTGACGAAACTCTCCCTCGGCCTCAGCTGGATCTAGAGTTCGAGGGACGTCACCGAGCTGAACATGTGCAGATCGCGGAGGTGCCGTGCGTTCGGTACTTGATCGGTTGGATCGTGAAGACGTTCGACTACATCAACCGCATTACTAAACGCTTCCGCTTTTGGTCTACGAGGGTTCGTGGACACACTCTCCCCGCTCATTGCTATGCTTCTCCTAGATAGATCTTGCGTGATCGTAGGAATTTTTTTGAAATACTACGTTCCCCAACACATACGTCATTACCTTTGTCATCGGTATGTTACTTGCCCGAGATTCGATCGTCAATATCTTCATACCTAGTTCAATCTCGTTACCGGCAAGTCTCTTTACTCGTTCCGTAATGCATCATCCCGTAACTAACTCATTAGTCACATTGCTTGCAAGGCTTATAGTGATGTGCATTACCGAGAGGGCCCAGAGATACCTCTCCGATACACGGAGTGACAAATCCTAATCTTGATCTATGCCAACCCAATAAACACCTTCGGAGACACCTATAGAGCATCTTTATAATCACCCAGTTACGTTGTGACGTTTGATAGCACACAAAGTGTTCCTCCGGTATTCGGGAGTTGCATAATCTCATAGTCAGAGGAATATGTATAAGTCATGAAGAAAGCAGTAGCAATAAAACTAAACGATCAATGTGCTAAGCTAACGGATGGGTCTTGTCCATCACATCATTCTCTAATGATGTGATCCTGTTCATCAAATGACAACACATGTCTATGGTCAGGAAACATAACCATCTTTGATAAACAAGCTAGTCAAGTAGAGGCATACTAGGGACACTCTGTTTGTCTATGTATTCACACATATACTAAGTTTCCGGTTAATACAATTCTAGCATGAATAATAAACATTTATCATGATATAAGGAAATATAAATAACAACTTTATTATTTCCTCTAGCATGAAAAATGCAATGTAAGTTGACATGTTAACCCTGGTACATGATTGATGTTTTAGTTTATTGTAATATATTTTTACAAGAAGTTGAGTAGAGGACCCTCTCTGGCCTACAATGTGTATGGTGGTGTACAAACTTAATATCTGCCTCGAAAGAGGCGTGCAGACCTTATAATATATAGCTTTCTCGGTCTGCCGGCAATACTAAGAAACATGAAACGCAAAATACATGACAAGTTTTGGATGTTCTAACTTATAATATATAGCTTTTCTGAAGGGCAAGTGTTGCTTGCTTAAATATCAGTTAATCATACTTGTCTAGGTTTTCTATTTGATGTGCGCATACAATGTCTATAAATTTACACCGAGAATTGTGTGTCAAGTAATACTAAGTTATGAGACTATTTGTCACTTGGACTTTGTTGCATGGTGCGGACAAGATGATTGCTAACTAGAACAAATAGAACCTAAAATTACACGTACGTTGCACGTGCACATTTACTAGTGTAGAAAATACCCAAAGAAACCTGTCCGTTGGATGTGAAATTGCGATCCAGATAGCAATCTCTGCTCTCCTTATGTTTCTCCCCGAGCAACCGATGCTAGTCCGTGGAGCCACCAGGCGTTACAGCGGCGGCGAGCTCCGGTCCAAGGCGATGATTTCCGCGGCGGCGACTCAGGGTTACGGCGCGTGTCGTCCTTCCTAATCCGCACTCTCTGTCCGGCAATCCTGTTCCACCCCAACGCTCCTCTCCGGAGGCCACTCCGTCCTCCCGAGATCCGAAGGTATCTTGCGATCTGCTACTTGATGAATTGGTTTATTGTAAGGCAAGGTTGGGGCATTCCTAATCCCTGTTGGAACAAAAATTGATGGACTCGTGCCCTAATGAAATGTGTGATCCAGATTGCAATCCCGTCTAGGGCTCCGCGTCGCAAAATCCCCTTTTCTTTCTTTCCAGATTATATATTTCGTTGCCGACATCCTTGTAGTTGTAGGTTATTCCTTGTGGTTTTCTCCTCCAGCCTAGTAAATTATTAAGATGCCTATCATGATATCCAGGCGATTAACGATATTTGCATCGATTGATCTCAAACTGTATACGACAAATGATTAACTAGTAGTGACTAGTGAGTGCACCGAAAATTCAGTTGTGCCCGCACTTCGCATGAATCAGCCTTTTTTTTAGCTTTGGTGCTATGAACAGATGCATGTAGTACTGAACTGATATGTCCTACATTAGGCGATTCAGAATTGCTTCATGAGAGGCTGAAACAACTTGTTGTCGCAGCAAGATAATAGTATGAAATGAGAAGTACGGCGGACATGGATTATTCCTCCATGACAAGTCTGTACTCTCTCCTGACATGCAGATACCCTGATGGACCAACGAAGCAGTAGTGGATCTACTAGCAGTCAAGAATTCTCTGTAAAAAACAAATGCGGTTCTTCCAAGAGGATGGCGAGATCATTGGTGGCGGTGGAGCTTCACCTTCTGCCCCATGTAAGGATCGCTGTTTTCACACACTGCTAAATCTTGACTTCAACAGGGAGTATGAATGCTGATTTTATGACTACTTTTAAGTTGCTGCTCGCGCTTATTGTAGGATGTGCTGCGTGATATACTGTCGCGGTTATCAATCAGAGATGTCGTGAGGATGAGCATACTCTCTCGTGAATGGAGACAGCTAAGGATCTGCCACCCAGACCTGGTGCTCACCCTAGACACCTTCTTAGCCAGGACCCAGGTTTTGGTTGTAGTTGCCACTAATCTGGAAACTGTGACTACTGAATTCATCACCAATGTGGACATTCTATTGCGCCCACTGTGGTCTACTTCTACTACAACTACCACTACGCTGGACAAGTTTGCTGTCGAATTTGGCCTTCGCAGAAAGCACCAGTATCACATTGATAGATGGGTTAACTTCTCCACCGCGTCAAGGGCTAAGCACATTGCTCTAGATTTCACAGAATTCCCTTATTAAGAATCTACGTGTTGCAATAACATGTATATTTTCCCTCTGTGCAAATTCAGTGGTCAAAACGGCTCTTGTGTCAAGTCTCTTAATCTGGGCTACGTATGTTTAAAGCTGCCCCCCAGTTTCTGTGGTATCACAAACCTTAAGAAACTCACACTAAATATGGTGTCCACCAGTGGAAGTGATCTCCAGTGCCTGTTGCTGAGCTGTGCTCTTCTCGAGAGTATAAGCATAGAGCGGTGCTCCTCCTTCTCAAGTCTACGCATACGACAGGAGCTGCGCCGGTTGCAGTACATGCGTGTGCGCCATTGCAAACTGAAAATGATAGAGTTGTGTGCTCCGAATCTTACCAAATTTGAGCTTGATGATGATCTGACGAAATTTGTGCTGATTCAATGTTTGAAGTTATCAGAGGCAACATTTGTGTCAAACCTGAGAGAGCACTCAGTTGACGACTATGGTTTCAGGTTCACCTTCACGGACCTTCCAACTGCCCTTCCTCATGTGCATAAACTATTCCTACTTTTGAATGTTGATCAGGTTTGCTCTTGAAAAGAAGTATCTCATAGTATTTCCTTTGATTTTTCCATCACCGTAATTACATTCAGGCGCATGGTGATTTGCCACGTGCATTGGCATCAAATTAATTTATCTTGTTGAGGCTGAGCATTATTTCTGTTCCAGGTGCCAAGATTCACTGAAGCCCAGAGTAGGTTCAGCAACTTGAGGAGTCTGAACATAAACCTTCTAGATCACTATTTTGATCCAGAGGATACTAGTTGGGTTTTGGGTCTGGTTGATCTCTTGGAATTAGCACCTCTCTTAGCAGAAATGGAACTGCATGTAAGTGAGCGAAACATTAATTATGGTACTCCCTCCGATCCATATTAATAGTCACAACTTTAGTACGTAGAGTACAAAGTTGTACTAAAGCTGCGAAAATTAATATGGATCGGAGGCAGTAACATTTTGTGCTATTATGTTTGATCTCGCCGCTAGAACATATATGTATATTGAAATGAATGGATATATGCACGCAGATTATTACGAATGGTCCTAGATGTTGGCTTCCTGAACCGAAGATGGTGAGAGCTGTGCAGGGGCCTCTACATCGTCACCTCAGAAGTGTCCACATGTCGGGAATTTGTCACGTATTCGGGCTACTTGAGCTGGCACTCTACATCCTCGGGAATGCTACTGTGCTTGAACGTATGGTAATAAATCCAGTGGTACATGCCAATGGATTTAATGATGATATCCATTCGTTCAGCGAGCCTGTTAGTGTTGACGAGTGGGACAATTACTACGTCGATGAGACGAGGGTGATTGCAAAACAACACCTTGACAGAGATGAATTCCGCCATATCCTCACATTTTTATGAATATAAATAGTGCCAGGCCTGGTGACGCGATGATTAGTGGTAATCCATCGGGATCTTTTCGTTTTGTCTCTCGAAGCAATTGTGTACTCCGGACTTTGCTTGCAATCTGGATTGTTATTATGCTTTCACCCTATATATGTCGTCTTTGGCACTGGTAGTAAGAGCAGAAGGCGGGTAGTAGTAATGAACTGATTTTTTTTCCCCTTTATTCTGTGATTGTTGTTGTCCGTTTCTATTTATCAAACCAAAGACTATGCGTGAAATGTATTAATCTGTTCATTGATCATCCATCTCATCTAGTATGCATACAGATGCCCGCGGGTAAGGCCATTTCTCGGGTGCCTTCGGGAGTATAAGCGAGCTTCAGTCTCCTTCCTTTTGGATGCCTTCAGGAGTATAAGCGAACTAGTCAGAAGGGAGGCATGTACTACAAGCTGAATGGTTAGAAACACAAGTAGTTGGTAGGTGCACTAAATTTCAGCTGCGTCTGCACTTTTGGGTGCGATGTGGATTGTGTTCTTTTTGGCTTTAGTACTATGAACATAAGCAGGTAGTGATGAACTGATATGTGTACTCTTTCGGTAATGGAGTCCGGGAATTATGATCTCTTTTATGCAGACAAAAAGTGCATGGAAATTATTGATCGATTCGCATCTATGGTCTATTAATGGTCGTATAGCTCTTATCCAGTCGCCGGTTCTTCGTTGCATCGTTGCAGGTTCGCTTGGTAGTTGTCGTTGGTTTTTATTTTGTCCTTCGTTGATTTTAGTTACTTTGATCCTTTAGGGGAGAGTTAAATGAAGCAACTTCATACAGTTGAAATTGAGCTATGATGCTTTTAGGTTGTTATATATTATATATCTGATAGAAAACAAAATCCAAAAAAATGGACAATCTACAGCTCAGAATATGGGCTTACAAAACTTAAACCCTAAGAAGATTAATTAAAATACATGCACTGCCAGCTCTTTGTTGCATCGTTGCAGGTTCGCTTGGTAGTTGTCGTTGGTTTTTATTTTATTCTTCGTTGAATTTGGTTACTTTAATCCTTTAGGAGAGAGTTAAATGGAAGCAACTTCATACAGTTGAAATTGAACTATGATGCTTTAGGTTGTTATATATTATATATTTGATAGAAAACAAAAACCAAAAAAAGGACAATCTACAACTTAGAATATGGGCTTACAAAACCCCAACCCTAAAAATATTAATTAAATACAAGCACCGCCAGAACATTGCAGGTTCGCTTGGTAGTTGTCGTTGGTTTTTATTTTGTTCTTTTTTTAATTTAGTTACTTTAGTATTTAGGAGAGAGTTAAATGGAAGCAACTTCATACAGTTGAAATTGAGTTATGATGCTTTAGGTTGTTATATATTATATATTCGATCGGAAACAAAATCCAAAAAAAAGAGGACAATCTACAACTTAGAATATGGGCTTACAAAACCCAAACCCTGAAAAGATTAATTAAATACAAGCATTGCAGATTGTTGCAGGTTCACTTGGTAGTTGTCGTTGGTTTTTATTTTGTTCTTTTTGAATTTAGTTACTTTAGTCTTGAGTTAAATGGAAGCAACTTCATACAGTTGAAATTGAGTTATGATGCTTTAGGTTGTTATATATTATATATTTGATCGGAAACAAAATCCAAAAAAAGAGGACAATCTACAACTTAGAATATGGGCTTACAAAACCCAACCCTAAAAGATTAATTAAATACAAGCATTGCAGATTGTTGCAGGTTCACTTGGTAGTTGTCTTGGTTTTTATTTTGTCTTTTTGAATTTAGTTACTTTAGTCTTTGAGTTAATGAAGTCAAGCCCGAACCCGATATACGCAACTAAATGAGGATAGAGGACCGAGATTCTCCCTTTAGACTAAAGGGTTGTCACATTGCATGTCTTTCCAGGAGGAAAATATTGGGCATCTTGTATGGGTTGTTCGAGTCCCGTGTTCAGTAGGCGGGTGTAAGGTCTGCGATAGATGAGGGAATGCAGGGGTGTGTTCTAGGAACTATGGGGGAATGGCCTGGGGAAAAAGGAGAGCCTTGGAGTGGAGCGAGACGGCCCTCAATCATGCCACCAGGCCGCCGTGACTTTACCCCAGTATTGACCGTCGAGCGATCACACTGGTGGCGTTGACGGAGGGTGGCGCAAACAAGTGTTCTTAAAATGGGATAGGTCAGGGAGAGGGGGTGGAAAGGAAAAAATCGTGCCGCGGACACCCACGTCGCGTAGACCAGCTAGAGCTGAACGCGAAGCATGGAGGAGGGCCCAGATGCGATCCCCCTAGCTTGCGTTGGATGACCAGCGTGATGCGAAGGCCGGGAAATGAACGTGGGGAAGTGGGGAAGTGGTAGGGGGTGGCGGGCGGCATTTCAGATTGTTGCATGTTCACTTGGTATTTCGTTGTTTTTATTTTGTTTCTTTTTGAATTTAGTTACTTTAGTCTTGAGTTAAATGGAAGCAACTTCATACAGTTGAAATTGAGTTATGATGCTTTAGGTTGTTATATATTATATATTTGATCGGAAACAAAATCCAAAAAAAAGAGGACAATCTACAACTTAGAATATGGGCTTACAAAACCCAAACCCTAAAAAGATTAATTAAATACAAGCATTGCAGATTGTTGCAGGTTCACTTGGTAGTTGTCGTTGGTTTTTATTTTGTTCTTTTTGAATTTAGTTACTTTAGTCTTGAGTTAAATGGAAGCAACTTCATACAGTTGAAATTGAGTTATGATGCTTTAGGTTGTTATATATTATATATTTGGTAGAAAACAAAATCCAAAAGAATGGACAATCCACAGCTCAGAATATGGGCTTACAAAACCCGAACCCTAAAACATTAATTAAAATACAGGCACCTCTGAATTTTAGTGCACACACACCCCTGCCCCTAATCATTCAGTCAGCTTGGACTGGTTATATAAAATAGGACCACTGAATTTTAGTGAACTCCCAGCGAGCGCCCTCGCATTTGTTTGATTGAGATCGAACAATGACTGTTTTTTAAAAGAAAATTGCCTACTCTAGAAGAAACTGGCATGAATGCAATTCACGACATGGCATTGATGATATGCAAGATAGAGTAAGGTCAAACTGGATTCAACATGCAATAGTTAAGGCATGTTAAGTTAATGCAACAATTGAGGACGGTGGTCTAATGTTGGTCAAACTTAACGTTACATTAAGTGTGGTTAACATATGGGTGTACTACATGGCAAGGGCAGAGGAGCCGGTACGGCAAGGTTGGCCGGCCGCCCCACCTTGATTATCAGCAAAAGCGTTTATACAGGTATATGTTGTGTATACGTCGTGGCCGGCTGGGTTGATTTCTTCAAACGAGCCGTGGTCTCGCTGGGAAAAATAAGATAGACTGACAATCAACCTTATTTGGGCCATGAGCCCACTGCATGAACTCCAGCTGCTAGGTTGTTGGGCATCAATTTAGCACTTACAGCTTAGGGAAGATCTCAAGTGGCCTTCAACTCAGTTAGTGGGCATTCGGTTTTTGCAAGCGCATGTTCAATTGCATTGACTCAAACAACATAAGTGTACTCCCTAAAAAACCGTGTAATGCATTAGTTATAAGCACAATCAAGCTCTATCGTTGTCCGGCGCCTCGACAAACCTTAGTCTCTGGTCCGCCACTGTTACTGGTAGTGACAGCAAATTTTATGCTAGAGTTTGACCTACCTCGAATTTTTTTCGTCCTCCGCCACTGCTACATGGCATAAGATGAAGATGGATTGCAATAATAGTATCTACACATATTAAATTGAGTAGCAAGCATTTATATAAAGCATTTTCAGTTGCCCCATATTAAAAAAAAGGTCGTTGCCGGTGCACGGGTTAAATGCCAAAGATAGATCTAGAGGTGGTATTTACCTTCGGGTGGTCACGGTGGTGGTGCGAGGCAGATCTGGGTGCAGGGTCTGCGTCGGTGGCTTCGGTGGATCCGAGGTACTTGGCGGATGTTCGGGTCGTCAAGTGAGATCGCGGTTATCGGAGGCAAAGCTCGGAGGCTAACATGGATGGAAGTCCTCTGGATCTCGCCGGCGTCAGATCAGAGCAGCGGGTGTTGGTACTCTGTTCAGAGGAGCCTGATGAGGAGTCGTCATGGAGCTGCGTGTGGTGGGGTCTGCTGGCTGAGATTGCAGCGGGTGATTGTGCAGGGCCGCAACCATGGCGGCGGTCGGAGATGACGGATAACCGAGGCTGCGGGTGCTCGAGGTTGCTGATGACAGACAGGGGCGATGGCGCCATGGTTGCTCCTTTCCAGTTTGTATGGCTTATCTCAGTTTAATTTTCTTGGATTTTTTTTATTGAACTGTTAGACCATTAGTGTGTTTAAACGGGACCCGTTTACATCCCTATGAGTAGACCTGAGCACTGGCAGCTCGACTCGGAAGGGTCGGGCTTGCCATTGGGGCCGGGCTTGGGCTTTGTTTTGTAGCCTGAAAAGTAGTTTGTGCTGGGTTTGGGCTTCTCTTTTCGTGTATTTCAGGTCAGGCTTTCGGGCATCGGGTCGGGCTTGCATGTGTATATGCGTTTAGGATGGGCTTGCGGCTTGATTTCAGGTTGGGTTTGGGCTTGAAAACAGAGTGTATTTCAGGCTTCAGGCCGGGCTCGGGCTTGATACAGAAAGGTCGGGCTTTTACAAGCCCGGCCTTGCCCGGCCCGGCCGGACGTTTGCCCAAGTTTACTTTTGAGTAGTACTACCGTCATCGTTCGTATCGAACCTGATTTATTTTTGACACTGTTAATTAACAGGAAAAAAAAGTGTAGCACACGCGCAGAAGAAAAGAGTGAACGGCGGCGACCGACTCCGGCGCGGCGAATCACCACCACCACCCGTTGACTCCGGCGATGCCGCCCCTTTTCCTCCTCCTCCTCCTCCTCCTCGTGCTTCCCCCCTCCCCGCAGGCCGCCGCCGCCACCGAGGACATCTGCATCGTCGGCAGCGGCATCTCGGGCGCCTCCACGGCCTTCTTCCTCACCAACTACACCGCCCCCGACCCGGCCCCGCAGCTCCGCGTCTTCGAGCGCCGCGACAGGGTCGGCGGCCGCCTCGCCACCGTCACCGTCGCCGGCGAAGTCTTCGAGGCCGGCGGCTCTGTCATCCACCCGCGCAACCTCCACGTGCGCCGCTTCGCCGACCTCCTCGGCCTCGAAGCCAAGACCGGCGGCGACGACGACGAGGACTGGCTCGGGATCTGGGACGGCGCCCGCTTCGTCTTCAGGACGCTCCGCCCGCCCCCGCCCGGCAGCTCCTGGCTCTGCCGCAAGCTCCATGGCCTCGCCAACTCGCTCCTGCTGCTTAAGCGCTATGGCTTCTCGCTGCTCAGGATGGACAGCTTCGTGCAGGTTCACCTTCTTCTTCAGTAACCCTGTTGTACTACTACTCCATCAGCGTCAGTGATTATTATCGGTTCTAGCAAAAACTTCAGCTTCACAAATTAGATTATCGGGCCTTCTGTTCTAGGAATTTGTGGTACAGGTTCAGTTAAACTTGATTACTGTGGCCCTTTGAGATCTCAGCAAACAATTCTAGTCTGCTTGATAGTTTGACTTGTATTTTTAGACTTTTAGTGGTATCTTTATGTGGACATGATTGTGTCCTTTACCTTATAGTAATAAATTAGCTCTGCTTTTCATTTTATCTCTTTCTCCGTTGGGATGAATAGGTGATTATATCCTCTAGGTTTTGCTAACCACGGTGAAGTGCATTCAGTTAATACTCGCATATTCTTATGCAGGACATGTTACAAAAATTTATGCTTTACTACAATGGGTTCGAGTCCCGGCCTGTGTTTGACAATGTTGAGGAGATGCTCAAATGGTCAGGCCTGTATGGGCTCACTCGCAGGACCCTAGAGGAGGAGCTCATTGATGCTGGGCTGAATACTCAAACTATATCAGAGCTTGTCACTGTATGTTTCATTTATTTTCTTTTTTCCTTCTTTCATTTCATCTAAACTGATAGCTCACAGTTTTCTAGATTAGCAATATCTCTGAGCTATTCAATACTCTGATAGTTGCGTTTACTGGAATATATGTTAACCCACATTTCGTTTAATAGCCAGCTTCCACTTTTTCCTGTTTATTTGGCTTCAAGACTATTATCTTAATTGTAGGCTGTAGCATTCACTTTCCAAAGAGGAATCGTAACATTTCTTTAGGACTAATGAAGAATTAATACACATATGTTAACCTGCATTTCGGTTAATAGCCACCTTCCACTTTCTCGCTGTATATCTATTTGGCTTCAAGACTATTATCTTCGGAAGACCTTACCGGCAAAGCATATTGTAAATGGTATATTGATCAGGACTAATTTGCTGATGTGTGGCTGGAAGATGTAGCATATACCATTACAGTTGGAAAATCTTAATTCAGTAACTTCTGAAGAAACCTGACTCTCCTACTGATAACTATGTTCCTGATGTCATGCCTCCTTGTCGGTCCCTGACAGGTAATAACAAGGATCAACTATGGACAAAGCACGAGCATAAGCGGCCTAGCGGGCGCTGTGTCTTTAGCTGGCTCTGAGTCTGGATTGTGGTCTATCAAAGGAGGGAACTGGCAGCTAGCCGCTGGGTTGCTCAAGACTGCTAACGCCACTCTGCATCTCCAAGAAGGCATAGATTCAATCTCTGATGCAGGGGATTACTATGTTCTGAAATCGAATAAAGGTCATGAGTACAACTGCACGGTGACGGTTGTTGCAACACCCCTCGATGAGGTGAACATTACGTTTATCCCTCCGATCTCTATTCCACCAAGGAAGATGCAGCATACCCATACAACCTTTGTCAGAGGCCTCTTGGACCCTGTAAGTGTTGTTTGCACTCTGTTCCTTCCTGTAGCATGTTGTTTTGAAGCACTAAACTTGTCTAGTCTTGGTTGGTTACCACGAGAATGAGAAACCACTTACCTTGTGCTATCTGTTATGTTTTGATGTAGAAATTCTTTGGTCTGAGCTCAGTGTCCGACATTCCAGAGCTGATAGGAACCATGGAGCTGCCTGATATCCCCTTCTCGTGCATCTCAGTTCGCAAGAAGCACGGCGAACATGACATGACTTACAAAATTTTCTCACGTGCGAAGCTGGAGGATGCTTTGCTGGATCAGATCTTCAGGTAAGAGCTTGGATATAAACAAATTTTCCGTGTAGTGGTTAAAGTAGCTATGGCTGGGCTATTTTGGTGCCAGCATGATATCTTCTTCATTGAAGAACTGTTATCTTTTTACGCAAAATAAAAGAGTTGTTATCTTATCTGTGGCAATGCACAATGCACAACAGCACAAGGGAGGAGACCATCCGGATAGACTGGCCCGCCTACCCCCACTACCAGGCCCCAGAGGATTTCGCGCCGATCATACTGGACGGCAGGCACCTGTACTACGTGAACACCTTCGAGAGCGCCGCGAGCGCCATGGAGACAGGCGCCGTCGCAGCGGAGAACGTGGCCAGGCTCATTATCTCGAGGCTGCCTCTCGGGCTACGGGCCGGGCTCCCGTCGCTGCCAGAAGAAGGCCGTATCAAGTCGTTCGCCGGCAAGGGGGAAGGTTCCGGGCGTGTGGACCTGTGAGTGAATGTGGAAGATGCTTACTAGTTTTGATGCCTGGGATCACTGTAGTTTTCTTTCAGTGCCAGTTTTCCCTCATGTTTCCCTGAGTGATATATACAGTACAGTAACACTAGACATCAATTGCAGGCTGGCTGTGGATGAATGTGGAAGGTAGAATGAAATGCAATGTTACAGTTTCAGAAACTGTTGTGCATCCACTGTGTAATACTCTGAAAACACATGAGCTTAGTTATTCCATGTGCTGAGACATGTATTTTCCACATTGCCACTGTCTGCAGCAATGTGCATACAACTAGTACTACTTTGTATTAGTCCCAATGTATACAGAAATGAAATTGTGGTATTTTTTTTTTCTCTTTGAGCCTTGGACCCGATTTTGTATCCATACGGCGTGAATGATTTCATCGAGGTACATCTGTTGTACTACTAAGTACTATCATTCATTCATCCTACTGATTGATATATCTGCTCCTTGAACAAAGACCAGGCATATCTCCAGATGCGTACATTCTCCTGAATCAGGATGATAACATTGTCTCACCGACCCACCTTCTTATAGGTTCGACAAGGCCAGCTTATTGTTAATGGTGTTGCACAACAGGAAAATTACACCGCACCCCATGGTAGATCGGACACGATGGAGGCCATGGTTTGTTGCATCTCTTTCTATCTGTGAGCATTGTCTCCTTGAACAACATGGAGGAGTTGCTATTGCCAGGTCCAGAGATATTTGTATGCCCAAACAAACAAATATGCATACATTCTATTCGGTGTGATGTAGCGCTGTCTGTGTACTTACTTAATCCTTCTTATATAGGAAGAACTAAGTAGTGACTTTGTAGCTGTTGTCATTCACCCTGGGCTGTCAGGTGTTGGTTAAGCTTACTTGTTGGTAAAACCTGCAAAATGTGCCTAAAAGTTACACCTTGTGGTAACCTTAGACGCCGAATCCTATCGGTAATGTTTTACTATGTATCGCATGACCGAATGCAGTATCTATCAGAAGTTTGAAAATCGTTGTGGTAGTTTCTTACTGCCTGTAGGTGAATCTGTTTTGTTACGATATAGTAGCTCTCTTCCTACACGGTTGATATGGCTTCCTCTTGTGTTTTGATGCCTGGAATGCTGGTAGCTACACGGTTGATATAGTAGTATTTTTATTTACATGCCTGCTATCTAGCTGTGCAGTGAGTTGTGGCTGATGTTGACGACGATGGTTCATATTTTTCTCCACTGTTTTTTTTTAACTAGTAATAACGGTCTACAGCACCTTCTCTTTTTTATCAAGTTAAAACACAGGACTACATCTGAGCCATGTACATAAGAAAAGCCTCACATGCCTATATCTGTATAAGAACTTTGTCTGATCTTTTTCTTTTCCTTTTTCCTTTTGCGAGTGAACTTTGTCTGATCTTTGCCTAGATAGAAAAGAGCCATAGAAAACAAGGCTCTCCATTGCTGTCGAATCTTATCGGTAATGTTTATTATGTATCGCATGATTGAATGCAGTATCTATTTGAAGTTTGAAAATCATTGTGTTGGTTTCTTGCTGCCCATAGATAAATCTGGAGTAGTGGCAGTTGTGTCTTGTGTAGTTGATGCAGCTGATGTTGAGATTTGTTATGGCATCATTTTTTTTTTTCCCCACTGTTTTTTAGCAGTACTATTCTTGCACCTTCGACGTTGAAAGCAAGTGGAACATAAGATTACATCAGAGCCTTACAAACTACTGCGGCTGCTGCTGCTGCTACTAGTACTAATTAAAGAAAAGAAAACCGTGACAATGCACATCCAACAAGCATATGGTGTGTTGGAATTTCGGTGAGCAAATCATCACACAACATAGCCATTGTTGTTCTTATATTAGCGCAGCACAAAATCAATGTAAGAATTCATCTCAAAGTCATGCCCATGGCAAGAAGTTTGACACACACTTTTAACTTCTCTAAGAATCTATAATACCTAAATAGTTGATCCCCACTACTTCTAATTCTCTCAACATGCAAGCCATACACCTCACCAAGTGTGCCATGTCAGCATCCACTAACAATATTTTTCAGCTCATGCAAACCTTATTCCATTATCACTAATTCTCTCAACATGCAAGCATCCCACTTCACCATACACTAACATTTTTTTCAGCCCATGCAAACCATACCAATATGTTTGTTTTTGTCACTGGACATATGTAGTAGATTAGATAATTATTTAATTTATTTACTTCCTAAAGGTTGTGAAATGCCCTGATTTACACAGAATGCAAGTACGGAATATTTATATGTTAAAATTAGTAGCTTTTGATTCAGAAAGTCAATTTGGCTCCCGGGGCCAAAAAAAATTTCTTGAAATGAAAAAAAAATCAAGACAAAATTTGTTTGTGTACTTAGTCACATCCAAATGCTACCTGCAAATTTTGAGGCAAAAAGATTAAACATTTTGGCTTGTACAAAAAAAACAAATCGAACACCAAAAGTTACCCCAAAATGTCATCCCAAATTTGTTATTTTTGCCGACGAAACACTGCAGCTCCGTTTCGCATGAAATTTGTCATGCATGTTTGTGACACTAATACAATCATCTACAAAAAAATTCAGAATTTTTCGAAAACATTTAATATATTTTTTCGCGTTACTGTTCACCCGGGAGCAAATGCTCCCGGGAGCCAAAACGCCTGCCTCCCTTTTGATTTAGATCTTTTCCTTCATATATAAGTCATTTGTAATTAATTTTTATATTCCCGCAGCAACGCGCGGGGAAATTACCTAGTTGTATTGATGTTTGTACCTTAATTATAGCCAGGGGTCGATTTTCGCTTGGAAAATTCCTGCGCAAAGGCACTAGTTTAGAAGCAGGAACTAATAGGGCGGTTCAGCAATGGCATTTTTCTTCATTACATACGAGATGTTATTCTCTTAGTTTATTTTTTGAGAAAATGGGGTAACTAAAATCGTGACCTCCACATAATTGTAGAGGCATGGAACCATTAGCTGCCAGATATTACAAGAAAGAAAAAAAAGCTTAGAGTTCCTCTGCATTCCGCCGGCGCGCAGTCGGTCCGCCTCGTCTCTGGTGGCCATAGGGCTATGGAGGCGTTCTGGACCCTGGCCCTAGCCGGCGGGAGGAATTTCCTCCATTTTTAGGTGTTTTGTGTGTTCATTTAGGGTTTGTGCTCTGCTCAGGAAGACGAGACGGCCACTGCCCCCTAAAGAAGAAATAAGGTTCTCTCCCCTAGCCTCCGTTCCGGTGATGCGTCTAGCGTCGTTGGAGAGCATCTGGAGGTGTGTCTCCGGCGGATCTCGCTGGATCCGGCCGGTGCCGATCTTCGATGGATCTACTTGGATCCAGTCTTCATTTGTGTGTCTACATGTTCGATCCTTTTGATCTATACTTCTCCTCATCAGCGAAAGTTGTTGTTCTAGTGCGTCGGTGTTGTAGGCCTTAGCAAAACGACTTTTGACTGTCTACTACAACAAGTTTGACCCGGAGCCGGCGAGGGAGGGGCGATGACGATGGCTGCACCTTTGGCTCGCTCCAGTGCTTCTAGTGGTCGCTAGGTGGTCTACGAACATGGATGCTTATTTTGTTATTTCTTTATTCTTTATACTACCATGGCACGATGAATAATTCGAAAGTTTCCTTGGGGAAAAAAATCTGAGAAAGATTACATTTTTAAAAGCTAATCCATTGTATTGGTAGTAACATAACGTGATTGATGTTGGATGTCATGGATGATGTACACACAAAATGTAATCAGTCCCTTTTACTCATTAACAGTCCCATAATTTACAACCAAAATTACATCAAGATTGATGGAACACGTGGAAGAAGAAGAATGGATTCAAGCTTTGGTACTAGAAGATGCAGAGAAGCAAGCAGAGTAGTGTGAGGAAGGCAGCAATGCAGACCGGGCGGCGGCCCTGAGCGTGAGGCTGCAGCGGACCCGGAGCACGGCGTAGCCGAGCACCCGGTAGAAGGCGACGAAGCCGACCATGACGGCCACGTTCCTCCACCGGCACTCCTCCCCGATCCCCTCCCGCCGGAGCACCTCGTCGCCGGTCGCCACGCACACCCCCATCGCCCGCGCCGCGCACCGGCCCCCGAACTCGTTCAGCAGCAGCGCCTCGAACGGCCACTTGAAGAGCGACAGGTAGTGCATCGGCACCCAGTACGCCGGCATCGCCGACCGCCGGATGAAGTAGCCGGAGAAGAGGAAGAAGGAGCCCATCACCCCTTGGACGGCCGCGTTCCCCACCACGAAGTCCGGCGCCGCCGCCGCGAAGCACGCCACCACCGAGTTGGCCGTGTAGAGGACCAGCCAGATGAGGAGGAGGAAGTAGAAGAATGCGGGTGCTGTTCGGCGCAGCCCCGTCAGCCAGTACGCCGGCGCCGCGAACACCGCCGCTAGCACCAGCTGGAACGGCAGGAACACCAGGGCGTTCGCCACGGCGTAGGAGGACACGCGGTACGCCCCCGATGAGGTCTCCTTGGCCAGGATCTCCCGCTCCTGCAGGAACACCGGCAGCGCCTCCGTCGTGGACGAGAGCAGGAAGGTGAGGAGGAAGGCGAAGAGGCCGACCCGCTCCGCCACCTTGTCTTCGGCGAGGTCGTAGAAGATGGAGCTGAGGGCGAGCCCGGCGACGAGCATGCACACGGTGCGGCACGCGAAGAGCTGCCGCGTCCGCGCCACGTTCTTGAAGAAGCGCTGCGACAGCACCGCCACCTCGACCGGCCACGAGTTGGCGTACTGGTGTTGCCCACCGGCGGCGATCGTGCTGGAAGAGTCGTCGTCGGCCTGGGCCTGGAGCTTGTGCTGCTGGAAGAGCTGCTGCAGCGTGCACCGGCGGTCGCGCTGATGCTGCTGCTGGAGGTGGAGGTGGAGGCGGAGCTCGTCCACGGAGTCGATGGCGAACTCGACGGCGTCCACGTGCGGGGGCAGGCGGAGGCCGGCGCCGGCGAGCAGCGCGTGGAGCTCGTCGACGGAGCCGTGGTGGAGGACGGAGCCGGCGGCGAGCAGGAGTACGGCGTCGAGCATCTTGACGATGCGCGCGCCGGGCTGGTGGATGCTGAGCACCACGGTGCAGCCCCGCGACTCGGCCATTGCCCGGAGCGCGCCGACGATCTGGAGCGCGGACGCGCTGTCGAGGCCGGAGGTGGGCTCGTCGAGCACCAGCACGGCGGGGTCGCGCACGGCCTCCACTCCGATGGACACGCGCCGCCGCTCGCCGCCGGAGAGGTCCTTGACCCTAGCGTCGGCGACGCGGGCCAGCGCGAGGTCGTCGACGAGCGCGTCGACCGCGGCGGGGTCGTACGCGTCCGGGCCGAGGCGGAGGCGGGCACTGAAATGGAGCGTCTCGCGCACGGTGAGCAGCGGGAAGAGGACGTCGCGCTGGGTGACGTAGCCGCAGAGGCGGCGCAGGGCCGCGGCGTCGACAGGGGAGCCATTGACGCGGAGGTCAGTAGGAGGGGAGGAGCTCGGCTGGAGACGGCCGGAGAGGATCTCGAGCAGCGTGGACTTGCCGGCGCCGCTGGGGCCGACGATGGCGAGCAGCTCGCCTGGGCAAGCGCGGCAGCTGACGTTGCGGAGGACGAGGCGGCACCGGCTGCTGCGGCTCACCGGCGGGGGCGCGGGCGCAGCAGGGCCGCCGGCGTCGTCGAGGAGGAGGTCGTCGGGCCTGCTCCATATCTTGAGCGGGTGAGGCCGGGCGGAGACGGTGACGTGGTAGTTGATGCCCGCGGCCTCCACCTCGCACCTGCCGCTCTTCATGGATTCGCTCGCCAGCTCGTCGTCTTCCTGGATGGTTGCCAGTAAATGTGGTGCTTCACCTGCCGGATGCATGGAGGACGATGAGCTTCGTGGTTGCTAGCTTTATCCTTTGTGTTGGCTGAAGTTTGGATGATTGGGCTCGGCTGAGCTTAATTTGGCTTGCTCGGTGGGTGTACATGCATGGCCATGGGAGTGTGAGCTTGGAGTGGAGTGGCGCATGATGATGATACCATCCAGTACGTGTAGCTTGGTTTTCTTGGAAGGTGGCGGGTAGCCAGGGCTGACGATTTGACCACTATGCCCCTATCATTGTATTCTCCAAGTTTCTTCTTCCTAACGAGTGTATATCTCACCTTCTTTTATCCACCGTTCAACGTGTTGGAGATTCGTGCATTCTTTTGAGTGAAAGAAAATTCACAAGGAGATGACATCGGCGTTCACCCTTTGACGTGGGAATTTTTAGAAGCATGGCAACCGTTTGACTTGCCGCGAGAACGCCTCCGTTTGACGGGTTCGGCTAACGGTAACAGCCGAACCCGCCAAACAGAGGCGGCAACTATGTCAGGGTGTTGTGATGAGCTCCCTTGGTTGTATCCACCTTCTGCTCTGTCGATGTCTATTGAAAGCATCTACCTTCTGGGTTATTGGCCATTCAATCAAACAAAGCCATGGTTCTCTTTTGTGCACAAAGATGGAGGTTAATTGGATGGTCTGGGTAACGGTTTTTATGACTTTTTACTTAGTAATATGCCAGATAAAGTGATTTGAAATGGACAAACCACACAGTTTAGTTGCATCAACAGACAACAATCGTATCGTGTTCAATGTTCATCCGCGTAATAATGCATTGCCTGCCAACTTTTTGTTGGGGACCGATGCCTTTCATTGTGAAGAGTCATGGCGTACGATCCTCCATCTCGAAGTTTCCGCAACAAAAATGTCAGCAATGTTGTCAACGAGCATATGCAAGATCGAGGGGGGGGGGGGGGGGGGGGGGGGGGGGA